>OX420950.1:10000000-11200000 GCA_949091785.1 Polymixis lichenea
ATAATGCTCTCTGTAACATGAAGAATGCTAGATTATTATTGCTAGTAAAATGATTCATACATAGTCAGCGGCCAATCATAGCCCAGCATCAATTTATTAACAATACTTTTTATGATCCAATTTGATAATTAAGCAAGAAGGTATTTTAATTTTTAACGGTTTCTCATAAACTGTATTATGGTTACTTACAGTGATTTGAAATATGCCCCATGAAAGAAATAACTCCTTCTGTGGACCTTCAAGTTTTGGTACCTCTAAGTGCAGTGCTAGAGGCTCTACATACTCTGTAGCTACATATAAAAATTTCTCAGTTTCACAGCTATCTAAATAATGTAAAAGGCTAGGGTGTCTCATAGTCTTTAGTTTCTTTAAGGAGGCCTTAGCTATGTCAAAAAGTGTTTCAGAATGCTTCTGAACGTCGAATAAAAATATTGATACTTCATCCTGCGTGCCTCTCTTCTTGCCCTTGTGTAGTGTCCATACACTTCTATCTTCTAATCCAGGCACAGGATCTCCTATTTCGTAAGGAAAGTCTTTCGTAGGATCCCGAGAGAAAAACGACCACATTATGAACTATTAATTATTTTTCACGACCTATACACATATCTTTTCATATAATCCACTACAAGTGGTGTGCAAAATACCATAATATTTAGAAATATATAATTACTGACGTGGATACTAAATTTACGTGTTATTTTACAAAATAAAAATACAAATTATTTTCTTTTCAATAGTCACAAAGTGGTGACAAATGCAAATCTGACAAGTGACAACACACGATTTACAGATAAAAAAAGTACTATGATTAACCCCTGGACTTAAAATACGTAAGTTAGAAAAAAGTTGAAATAAAATAAGCAGTAACAACATAGTAATAAGTAATTACGAAGCCATTCAGTAAGATTATCTATTTAGGGGATTGTGGTTCATTTTAAATTAATGAGGATGGATCAATCGGAATTTTTCAGAATGGTGCATCACTATCTTGTCATTGTCAGCTGTGCACCGTTTCAGGTTATGGGAGAAGAGATTTTACAATATTTAGCATTAATTAGTACAAAATGTAAAAAAAATATTTGTGGATCTGTCAAAATCAGTGTGCACAATCGGAGAAATAATAATTTTGTTTTTTTAAATGTCTTGCTCGATTATGAGTTACTGATTTAGAAAACTGAATAAGAATAATAAAAGCAGAGTTTTATAGTATCTTGATTTCCATTTACCACCATGTCTAAGTCAGTTGCTCGATTAAAATCTATGAAGAAAGTTGCGGATAAAATTGACCATTCTTCTAAATTAAGAACCAACATCCCAGCTGGTATGGCTGCGGCTGGGCCTCCTTTAGGTCCTATGCTTGGTCAAGTACGTATTTATTCGTTATAAAGTATATTTGATAAGTTATCCAATGTTGTAATCATAACCTATATTTTTATTTACTTCAGCGTAATATCAATATAGCAGTTTTTTGCAAGGACTTTAATGAGCGCACGGCGAACATAAAGCCTGGCATACCATTGCCGACAAGAGTGAAAGTGAATGCTGATCGTTCTTACCAACTTGTTATTCATCAACCTCCAGCTTCGTATTTCCTAAAGCAAGCTGCTGGTATTAGTAGAGGCTCTATGACACCTGGTAAGTGGTCTTTAGTAATAGTATATAGTATTTATAATATAGTTCCGTGTGGTGCCGGATGTAAAAGAATAGCACCATCCCATTTCTTCCCGTGGGTGTCGTAGAAGGCGACTAAGGGACTTACTAGAGAATGGGCAGCAGCGATCTCTATGCATTTTACCACCATACTGCGATCGCCAACCCGCCTGCCAAGCGTGGCGATTCTGGCAAAACCCCTTTTGGGGGAGGCTTATGTCCAGCAGTGGACGTCTCTCAGCTGAAATGATGATGATGATTTATAATATAAACTTTTTGTCCTACTGTCATATCTTTATATTTAGTATTACTTTACCATAGACATCTTTCTTTTTTGAGCAAAAAGTGAAGAGATACACCTTAAGTGTTTTGCTATCACTTGTTATTCTCACTATGAAGCCTTTGTATCCGCAATGGAACATAAATCCATGTGAGACAATGGCGTTTTAATTGTTTCTGTAATTAATCCATTCAACCAGTAAGTACCAACTCTTTAAAAAATATATATTGTTCTACTCTAATAAATTATTGTTTTCAGTCAGGGAAATAAGTGGAAAAATAACATACAAGCATCTGTATGAAATAGCAAAAATAAAGTCTCAGGACCCACCGCTTGAGTGGAAATCTTTGGAGGAGATATGTGTCATGCTGATAGCCACAGCAAGAACTTGTGGAATAGAGATAGTCAAGGATTTGGACCCAAAGGTAAAAATACTACGTCATCATTATGATCTTGGGTACTACTTATCTGCTAATTCTTTTCAATGCTGTTTTCTTAAAACTGAATCTTCAACTTCAATATTTTAACATGTTGGCTGTCCAGTGTACTGAATACAGTACACACCGCATGGGTCCATCATGACCTTGTACCGTAAACATTACACTCGCTCCTGTCTTTTTCTATGAACATGACAAGTCAGTGAACCGGCTACTGTACACACACAAAAAGTGTGATAAACCGAATTATTTGTTTTGTATTGATTTGAGACAGAATATTCCAATCGAAAAATTTTGTATGGGGACCATGTTAAAGAAAGTTTCAAATAAACAGGTTTATGAGACAATATACTAAAATGACAAGGGAGCACAACATTCACCCGACACCAAATCTTAGAAAGATTGGGTGTAGGGCGATGGCTAAGCGTGATGGTAAAAAACTACCATTTATAGTAATGGTCATCAAGTAGGTACCTACACACCAAACACTATTTTTATGGCCTGCAATGATTTTAAACTGCTTAGGGCTTTGGAAGAAAAAAGAGGAGGCCTTTGCCCAGCTGTGGGTCACAAAATAGGTTAGCCATGTGGCCATGGTGTCTGTAAACACCTATGGTATATTATTATAGTTGTAGTTTGGGAAGTATACTTTGAAATAAGGTCTAAGAGCGTTTACATTGTGATTTTTAACCATGAACAGTAAGCTGTGCCAAAAGTATGGTTTCTGGTATTTAATTAGAATCTTAACTATTTCCAGGAATATGGCGAGTTCCTTGAAGAGAGGAAAAAAATTATAGAAGAGCAAAAGAAGGAGTTACGAGAGAAACGAGAAGCCAAAATGTTGAGAACAGCTTAATTTTATAAAATGAATAGGTAGTGAATGTTACTAGGGACTAGTTTGAGATATAAGTTATCAGTTTTATTTAGTGTGTTTTATTTTGAACTAGTGGAAGATACAGAATATGCTAAAATAACACCCATATTTTATAAAACTCTCTCGGCCCCGCGTCATATCGCATCGTCCGCCCGAACTTTTCTTTCGACAACACTTATTCTGATTTTTTCTTTTTGATCCTTAGAGCTAAGCGTGGTGTTAAATAGCCTATAACCTACCTCAAGAATTGAGTTATTAAATGCAAAGATATTTTTTCAAATCATATAATAGGTGCTTGCAGAGATTAGCATGTTCAAACAAAACCTTTACTAACATAGCTTTTTCGCAAATACGCTGAGGGCGGCTTCCAGTCTAACCGGATGCAGCTGAATACCAGTATTTTACATGGATCGACTGCCTATCTGACCTCCACAACCCAGTTACTGGGTAACACGATACCCGTTGGTAAGACTGGTTGTCAGACTTTCGGGCTTCTGACGACCCGTAACGACTGTCAAAGATCCACAGCCCTTAACGTGTTTTCCCAGGCACGGCGGGGTCTTGGTACGTAAAAATGCTCACCCATCCACGGACCAACTGCGGCAGGCGTAGCTTAACCTGATCAATCGACCCGTGCGGCTGTTATTACTTAGCCACAAGCCTTACTTCAGCTTTACTAAGTGTAAGTAATATATGAATGAAACAAAGATATACCCAAAATTTCTTTATTAACCATCTAAATGATCATGCCTTTGTGTAGTTCACCTAACTTTTAGGACACAGGGATAATTTGTAGATGCAAAATGTCAAAGAATATTGTCGAGTTCATAAGTTTTACCAACGAAAGTAACCTTTATGTAGAGGTATTATTTAATCAAAACATGGCACAGATGGGCATTAAAAAATGATTAAGCATAGAAGTTTGCTACCAAAGGTAGTTTGTCATAAAACTAACTTATTAGCTAAGTTAGAGATTTACACAAGGAACAACTAGGATAATATGTACATCATATACATATCAGTCTACAGAAATATTAAGCTATATCTAAATGACAATGTACAGTTATAGATATACTCACAACACCTAGAACCATATCACTTTTGTGAGCACCCATATGACATAATTCCCATATAATAATTTAATTTTCGATAATTGTAATCAGTAACCACAAACCGAGCAAGACATCTTACAAGGAACATTTACAACTATCAGTATCACATATAAGACAGTCTCTTAAGAAGTTTCCTTAGAGTACAACCAAAAAATTAAAAAATAAAATTTGAAATCTCTTTATAAAAATATGCATTAAATATGCTTCTTTAAATCCTTAAAAGTAATCAGGCGATTATATTCTTACCTACAAGACATTAAAATAAATACTTTAAACATTGTAACATAATATGTACTTAGATACATAAGTAAAAGACGGATTATGTAAGCAATGTATGGTAACTTGTGCATAAGATAAATTCGTGTTCGAATTTCTATGCTATATAAATATGAGTGTCGTAACTAAAGCCTATACATTTGTACTGTAAACAAAATTTTGTACTTTTGTTCGAATACTGTTGACAGATCATTAAGTGCGTGTACCAAAAAGTCATTGCCAAAGGTAGAATATTACAGCCATCGAAAAGTAAAGATATCAACAGGGCATGTTAGATGTGTGTTCGGAGCGCTTCATTCTGGGCGAGTTTGGTAACACCTCTGGCAACTCTGTGACCTTGTCAATCGTGAAGTTTGGCAGATCGGAAGACTCCATGTCCTTTTGCAGCGGAATCCACACCGTGCCTCCTAGTTCAGCTTCTATCCCTCCCTGAAAAAGAAAAAAAAAAACGGATTTTAAGAACATTACATTCATATCATAGCGGAGTGGGCTATGCTTGGAGTTTCCGTACGTGATCGAATCAGGAATGAAGACATCCGCAGTAACACCAAGGTACCCGACATAGCCCGAAGAATGCTCGCAGAACAACTGGCCGATGGGGCCGAAAGGTTCTGGAATGGCGACCGCGTACCGAAAGACGTAGAGTTGGAAGGCCTCCCACGAGGTGGAGCGATGATGATTTAAAAGTCAAGAACAGCTACAAACAGTCTGTCATCACTTTTCTGTTCGAATCGTGGAAGGCAGAACTTTAAACAATTTTATTATTGTTGGCGTGGGCTCAACGGCGTAAAATCGATGCTCTCGCGTTGCTGCCATGACAGGTATGTCGCTTAGCGCCCTACGACCCAAGGACGTTGTTATGGAAACGACCTTGATTACAGTTTACTTTCGAGTAGTTTTCACGTCTTGCGTAACCGTGTAATACTCTGAATTATAGATTACCTACTAGCGATTCTCTCGACTTCGTCTACGTGTATTTTGTATTTCATATATTTTTTATATAAATATGAAGGATGAAAAGTAGCCTATTGTCGTTCTCTTTGTCCCAGGCTACTTGCGAGGTAACCTCATATACAGGGACCCGCCCTTTGTTAGAAACAACTTTGCCCCGGAGGTTAGTACTAGTAGTATCAACAGTCCATCCATACATTGAGGTCTTCCTTAAGACCTGTCTGATTGGCTTCAAGATCGGTCGCATGCGACGAAAAAATAAAGAAAAAATTGGTATGAGCTAATCTTTGAAACTGAACAGTCGTGTATGTCTACCACCAGGTGCGGGTTGTCCGAAAGAGATACCGTCGCCCCTGGCACACAGGCAACTGAGAGAACACGGGTGGGTTTTAGTCAGTAAAAGTCTGACACGCCCTCCTGCTCCACCCAGAGCGGGAGAAGTTATTTTATGATTTCCCACCCTCAAAAAAATAAAAATAAAAACAGTCGTGTATGAGCACGAAATCCAGAAACACCGATCAGCGGGGTAATTGCGTAACAAACAAACAGTGGGAATGGCTTTCATTTTGACAGTTAAGCAACATTCTTTGCGTTATTTACGTTGTTGAGCAGACAAATTTTTCGAATATGTGAAGCAATGGTTTAGCAATATCATTCAAAAGGATTCACACGCTGTTTGTCAGGGACGTCAAGGACGGACAGAGTTCCTTTGGATTTCTATTATTAATATGTATGTGCTATCGTAAAATAAGTTACTGATGTTCTTTGGTCTCACATAGTCCAAATGAGCATGTCTAAAAGATAAAGTACTTATTTTGCCCCAATCTCCTAGCGTGTCGATAGCAAAAATAACATGAACAAATTTATGTAAATGTTAATTTTTCTAAATTAGTTTGGCCTAAAATTCAGCAAGATAAGAAAAATACACAAAGTGAAAAATGAACTCATCAGGAGGAAAACGAAAATCACAGACACTCTCGAGCATGCCCTTACACTAAAATGGAAATGGGCAGGACACATTTCACGCGACACAGATAAAAGATGGACCATAGAGTCCACTCGATGGAAATGCCCAGGAGGGAAAAGAAATGTTGGTAGACCAAAGAGAAGGTGGGCTGATGATATTACACAGGTGACAGGGAACAATTGGTTAGACATAGGCAATGACAGGGACCTGTGGAAAAACCTGGAGGAGGCCTTTACCCACAAAAGGGTCCATATTCCAAACAAAGTAGATTAACATTAGTACTAACGTATTCTAAGGAAAATATACTAACAAATTACTAACAACATTTGAAATGTAAACTGGCAATATGGAATAAATGGCTTTATTATTTTTAAAATTCAGCAACACGAATACCGTTTGCTGACGCAGCCATTAGGTCCTCACGTGTGCGGGTCAGGGCATGCGGTGCAAGATGGGAGGTGAGCCAATGTCCGTGGAGAGACGCCACATACACAGCGGTGGTGGTCTGAGCCTTCCTTGAACCCCCAATAAAATAATAGAACAAAGACTACCGACCTTGATGTCAGTTTCCAGTTTGTCTCCAACCATGATGCACATGCGAGGCTCGACGTTGAGCATCTTGCAGGCCTCCAGGAAGATGTGCTGGTCGGGCTTCTCCCACGGCAGGTCGCCGGAGACCAGCAAGCAGTCGAAGTACTTGCGGACCCCTAGCCGTTCAATCTTCTGCCACTGGGCCCGAGACGGCCCGTTCGTGATCAGACCGAGTAAGTAATCCTCCCTGTCCACATTTATTCACCAGCCTTTTGTTATTTCTAGCTGCCTCTCATGCTGAAACTCAGCACATGATACAACAAAGCCAAATGGTCTTGCATACTGCAATTGTTCCAGCAATTAACGGAACTAAAATTATAGTTACGATTTTCTCTGGTCGGACCAACGAGGTTACGACTCTCGTGTTTCAAATTAATGAAACGCAGTTATGTATTACTGTTTCAAACATGGAAGCTAACCATTGCAGTTTAGCAAGAGAATTTAAGATAACACACACACACTTTATGGAAATTGGCACATTACTTCAAGTGCAATTCATACTATCAATATAAATTCCACGGGAAATAAACAAAAACTTAGTAGCTATGGATATGCTATGTTGAGAAAAGATTGAATAAATTAATGTTTATGATGTTTGAGTAATTTATAGAGTTATCTCAATATAGCACATTTATTTAGGTTTAAAATGACAATGGAGATACTTTTAATAAGTCTGAATCAATCTTGTAACTACTTAGGATTATACAAGAGGGAAGTATTGATAAATTTCTAATAAATTCCAAAACTATCTCCATTGTTTAACTAAATTTTCTGAGGTAATGTATTACCTTCGCCGTGATGTACTCCCTCATATATTTTACAAATACAATTCAAACCTAAGTGTTGCGCACGCGGCGCCCCGAGTTTACTCACTCGTTGAGCAAACACTGAACTGTTGAAAAACAAGTCATTTATTAGCAACATGCGCTCAAAGCCAGCCCAATACACTTGCAAAGGCATCTGTGAAATATCTATCACTACTTTTTGTGCACAACGTTGTTTATGTATCTCTCGTGATTTCTAAATTTACTTTTAAATACCACTGCTTTTGGGCTATTACTGTTTACAAGTGTCAAATTATGCCTCCACAATGTTTTGGTCCTGACTTCGTTATGATATTGACAAATCAGTATTGCGCTGATTATTCATAGTATTATGTGGCATGCACGATTCAATGAGAGTTACGGAATAATCTAAAAATACTCGTAACACTTGTGAAATGCGAAGTGGGCAGGACGTGAGCGATGCTAAACATGAAACGTTTCTGAAAAATGACCAAAACAATTTAGTACCACATAACACCATGCACAATTTAAATGGTAACAGGTGTATTGTTCTGAGATCAATCGTTATTTAAAAAAAAAAGAAAAGAAAATAAAATAAAAAAATATTTCATTTCAATACCTGCAATCCCTACAGGGTTGGTAGAGGTCGTGAAACTATTTCCATAACGCAGTTAATCTTTACTACTCTTAATCTTAGAACAACGTAATATTTCCGCTATAATTGCAGTAATTTCTTTGTTTTATTTTGACATACACTTGGCCAGAGAAGTCAGTATAAAACACCAAAGAAATTGCCAGTTAAAATTATTTACAAATAATAAATAACATAAAATTACATCATGGAGAAATATTTGTTAGTATGGTGATATCTTGGTCAATATTTCTTCATAACATGTAAATGTATGTAAAATGTAACCAACGTACCGCAGTGTCTCCAAGAGGTGTATTACTTCGTGTGTTAGAGCCAAACACTGAAACCTTAATTTTACCCATTCGGTAGATATATTTTCTGTAAAAGAAAAATATTGCATTGTTTGAATTGCTGTCTTACTTTAGGTACAAGGTAGAAACCTAGGAAGTATGGGCCCAAGTAAGTTCCAAAAGTTAATTACTCAGAAGATGCGATACTTCCATAAATGGATAGTGAGTCCGTAATGGGGGCTCAGGATATCCAAGTATAGGAATAGGAGAATCATCGCTGTAAATGTGGCACTATCTAATGTTACTCCACGCACACACGTGCGGGTTGCCATGAAATGTTTATAAATTGTGTACAAATGGGTGAAAAACTCCTTGGCACACGCCCGGGCGTCGCATTCGACACATTATGATATCGTATTGCTGTCTGCTCCACCATTTGTGACACAAAACTGTCAACTACCTCTCAGTACGTATAACAGTGTAAGCTCAGCAATAATTTGTACTACATATTCTTAGTTTTTTGTTCAGATTACAGTGTTCCCAATCGTCACGTCATTTCCATTCATTATGCGGTGTCTTTTTACAATTATTTATAGCTGCGGCTACTGTTCGTTTATAAATCTCTTGTGTACGCCCACGCTTAGCAACGAAATGGTAACATTTTACGTAGAAGATGAAAATATATCATCACGCAATACATATGTGTTTGGTGTTTACATTAATAGATGGTGTAGTCAGTTGTGCTAAGTCACTGGAAGTACTTGTAGGTTTGTACTTTCGTTCGGGCGTAGCAGACGTAGAAGTGCATTCACATTCTAGGCTCGTTGCCAAGTCTAATCGTAAAAACGATTTCACCGAAGTATAGGGACATGTCGGTAATAGACTGCGCACTCTCTTTGTCACCGTTTGGCACATATACGTAGACGTTATACAATGTAAATGTAGGTGTCTGTTACTCTACATACCTACAGGTGCTTAATTAAATTGTTGGGAAATTATTCTACATCAAAGGAGATAATATATATATTAATACGTCCGCTTTGTCTACCTACGTGCTCCTTTGTGCCAAAGCATACTAATACATTAGGTATAAATATGAAAGAGTTTGAATGTTTGTTACTCAATCACGTAAAAAGGCTGAACGGATTTGGATGAAATACACCTAGACTAACGCAATGACAATTTTTTATCCCAGCAGTACCTGTTCCCGTGGTATCATTTCGACCTCCACGCGAACGAGCTGGCAAAATCTAGTAGTAAAATTTTCATGCGCAAATTATTATAGAAGGCGTTTGAGTAAAAGGAATGGGACCTAGTGTTGCATTTTGAATTTAATTTCTGCAATTCACAAAATTACGTCTGGCTAATTAATACGATGTTACTTTGAATTCTGCTGACACTATAAGGGAATAGAGCATGACGATGCACATAACTTTATTTGCACATAAACAAGTAGAGTTATTTTGTCAAATTCTGTAATATGGATTTTAGTTGTGCCAAGCGAGTTGTGTAGCTTCATAACATGTAGGTTTTCAGTGAAATATATGCATTGGAATAATTTCAGACTTCAAGGTAATTTCGTGTTATATGATGATTTACTAACTGCGCTCAAGGCTCTTTTTGCGTGTGAAATGTTTTTGGTTTAAAATACATAATAGGTAGATCGGCCTTTCACTATTATTACCAGACTACGGCGAATCATAAGGAGGGTTATAATGTTGATCGATCTGATAGCAGCGGGAGGTCGTGTCAAACTTTTACTGACTAAAACCGACCCGTGTTCCTTCAGTTGCCTGTGTGCCAGGGGCCACGGTATCTCTTTCGTACAACCCGCACCCCTGGCAGGCATCGGCCCTTGACGGACCCAATCAGTTGGTGTTGACATCTCTTTGAGGTGCGCGTGGAACACAATGTGCCGTCGACGGGTTTGGTCCTTACCTGACGGCGAGTTACCCATTACTCGTCATCTGCAAGCTTGCACCTACGGTGGCCGGGAATCGGCTTGGGATTCCCAATGCCCAGGGTGTCTCTTGCGGCGACTAGAGCCGTGAGGGCGCAAAAATTTTCTCTCCCTAACGTGCGCCGCCTCCCTCTTCGCGACCATTACTGCTTCGCAGGAGATGACGGCTGGGAAGCCGTCGAGAGAGTGCATGGGAATGCACTCTCGCTCCGTACCATGGCCTGGCCAATCCGGGCGATTTACGCCGATTTACGAGTAACACCCGGGCGTTTCCTCCCACCTTATCCGTAACAGGAACCTCCCGAAACAACCGTGTCCGGTGACGACCTGCGTCAGGCGGAAGGTGACGACGCCGTGGCGCCTCTCAGTCCACTCCGCAAAGAGGGGACTTACCGGGGGGCGTGCCCAACCATATAAGTCATGAGCTTGCTATTTCAAAGATGGAATGATATAGTGATATTGTTTTAATTGTATAATATTCACATACGTTAGTCTACTATGGGTTCTGAACAAGTATACAATAATTCATGAGAGTATGTTTGTAAGTATATATAAAATTTTAATGGTTGTTTTCCCGCGGCTGAACAACTTGGCATAAGGAGTACTTTCGAAGCATAGAGTAAAAGTAAAAAAACAATTAAGATTTTTTGTTTTAAAATAATAAAAAGAATATTCATCAACTCGATAAAACACTACTCAATAGTAACACTAGAGGTTACTTTTAGGTACTACTCGAATCGCACGCACCGCCGATAAAGGGAACAGCGATGCATAAATGTTCAAAGAAAAATAAACTCTGGCACGTAGTGATTTTTCACAATGGTTAATCTGTCATTTTTTGTTTCTAATATTTTATTTGTTTATAAAACGATTGTTTTACCAAGACAAAACCATTTCGCTGCGGGAAAACAACTATTAAAATTTCACGGTGTATACAGACAGGGTGAAATTTTGGTCACCGTCCAAATTTTTCAGGATGATAGTAGGTACCCGTGAAATTGAACAACTTTCTCCATGGAACATGGATCGGAATATGAAAAAAAACAAAAAATCGTTCAGACCTCCCATATAAAATCGATCAGCTGAGGTTGATTTTGCATTGGTCACTCATGCATGTCCAAAATAATAATAATTTTAAATTTTACTAACATATGTATCTACCTACTAACATAATATGAACTTTTGTAACTACTGTGTGCTTGGTCTGAAATAAATAATTTCATTTCATTTCATATACCTACTTACCAACATACTCTCATGAATTTTTGTATACTTGTTCAGATAAGATTTTTCACTCATACAGATAAAATTGAGGACTTCTTACAACCGCCTGGCACCCTCAATTTTGTCGCTCTGGGCATTTGCCCGGCTTGCCCTCCCCTTAGATCGGGCTCTGCGTGTATGACCAGTTTTATGCACGTAAACGAGGCAAAAGGAGTATGTAATGATCGTAGCAGGTGGCGTCCTATACTTTCTGCCTACCCCCATGATAAGAAGGTCTACGTCTGCCTGTCAGTAGCAAGTCGATTGCAAAGGGAGCAATTGAATATTCTAACTATAACTAATCGAAACATAATTCTTGACAATAAAATTGCCCTAGCCCAAGCATCGAACCCAGGTTTCCAAACACAGCAGTTGCGCTTGCAATCACTGGACTAACGTTATAATTTAAAATACTGCATTCGCGATCTAGTTTCCCAACATTTAAACAAATATGTGTTTTTGGTAAAACCACTTTAAACCTCACACACACAAAGTTCAATTTTCGCTACAAACTCATTTGTATGGCTTTTTCAATGGTAAGTCTAGTCCCACTAGTCATTCAGAGACTTTGAAACAAGGATTTAAATAAGCAAGATTAATACTAACTGGCAATATGTCTATAGTTCTTTGGCAGGCAGTTACGCCATAGGTGAGCCGGCCACTCATCGAGAGCGTACGTGTCATCATCAGGGCGGGCTCGGAAGGCACGGAGGAAGTTGGTTCCACTCTCCACTGCAACTTCCTGTCTCAGCCCATATTGCTGCTGCAGAATCTCTATAATCTGGACAATAATAGAAAAGTTAGAAGTTTAGAACATAATATTCAAAACGGTTGATACCTTATCACAATATACTATTCATTTGTCGAGTGCTGTGATTATGCTCCTTCATCATGAGGCCATTTATATAGCTGCCATATGTGCATTTTCCTAAGGATATGTTTTAGTAATCCACTATTCAAAGATCTGCCGGTAATCGGAAGTAATTCCTATTTACACCGTAGATAGAGTTGAGAGTGGTTGTGAGCAGTAATGGCCCAGAGGAAACGGCATTACGAGTTGTATCTGACAGGAGCTTTACCTTGTGTAAATTATTTCATCACCACTGCTCTCAAAACGGTGAAGGAAAACATCCTGAGGAAACCGACATGACCTAGAACTAAAAAATTCGAAGACATGACATGTGTCATCTACCAACCCGCACTGGGTCTGAATTCACTATGACCACTTAACGATTTCTTACTCGAAACCACGTCAATCACACACGACATCTGCTAATATCGTATTAATAATATCGACAAACTGTCTTTGAACATAAAGAATATGACATTTCGATTCCTTACCGCTATATTGGTTTTTATAAGACACGAGATTGAAGTAGTTTGAACGTAGTAAGATTCCGCGGGGAATCATTATAACCATACAGAATTCGGGCCCTGGGCCCGCGTGGTGGATGTGTATGGCCCTCTCAGATCTCATAGAGAGGAGTGTGTGTTCCAACAGCGGGAACATAGGCTGATTTTATGCCGTACCCTTCTACGATTGCTATGAACAATAAGATAAGAAGCTAGAAGCATATTCGTTATTGAGCCATGTGTTTTTTTGCACTTGAAGTGGCTTGCTCTAGAGTGGTTTGTTTATTGTGAGCTTATTCCAGCCTGGAAACGTCTTACAAAACAAGACTAAACAGAAATCGCGCCTGACACTAAAGGTGACCTGTCTGCAGATCCGATATAGATCAGCGCCCCATTATAGCATGTTCTTGGGCAGAGTATAAACAAGGTTTCATCTAAAATATTAATGTTGTTGTTTTGTCCCAACAATGTTAGGTACGTTTGACCTCATTCCAGAAAAAACTCCAGCGTTTCCACTCTATTCTCAAGGGAAGATAAGAAAAATAAATAAGTACCTACCAAGAATTGTGGTGCAAGATTGTGCAAGGCGTGCACATGCACAATTGCACATACTCAGTCATTAAGTTTCGTCAAAATAAGTGTGTCGAATAATCTATCACAAGAGGCCCACATTAATAAAATAGACACTTAATTAACACCTAAAATGACGACAAATATTAAAAGTATGTGGAAAGATGTGATGTGAGCTAGTTTACTTGTTCCACTACTTTTATTAGTTCAGCATTTCCTGTTGTAATTCAGTTGAAAATCTCCACATGTTGTTGCATGACATTTGTATCTAAGGAAGTGTCTGTTCCAGGAATAGCTTCGGGTCAACGTTCCTAGCGTGGCGTGGTTCACTCACCTGCCGTTTGGCAGTTGGCACACTGCGCGTGAAAACTGATACCGCGCAGTTTAATGAGTTACAATCACCCTGTGTCATCTCATGCCTCATCTACAGAGATTAGATGTTAGCTACGACATTCTAGGTACTAGGTGCGCTGTTCAAAAGAAAAGTGTTCCAAGTAAATTGTGAGTGTATCTAAAGTTCTAATTTTGAATGTAGCGGTATTTGTGTAGCTGCCTGCTTAATTTAGTAGAAACAGTTTTGTTAAGAATTTGAACACTGCGTTTAGTAAATGCTTTTGATTTGAGTACTTCCTACTAACTGACAAAACTACAGACTAAATAAAAAATAGACTACAGCTCACATTAAAAACTTTATTGAGTACCAAACAAAATTATTGTTATCCAAAAAAAAACACAAGTAGTAGGTAAGTAACCAGTGAAATAAAATTATATTACGGACATGAAATTTGGTATAAAAAATTATGTACAGCAAGTTCTGCAAACAATTGAAGCTGTGAACAGTTAGATATCAAAAGAATCATACAGTAATTACAAAACAATTTTAAGTACTTCGTTGTAAAAATGTATTAAAATGTAGTGTTTATATTTTGTATGTATTATATAAAAACAAGTAGGTATTTTACCTACCTAATAATTTAAATAATAATTTAATCACCAAACAATTTTTTGCCTAATTCCATTAATCTGTGATTCCTGCACATCTTAAGTGCACCAGCTTTCTTCAAGACTGGGATAACAGTTTCATTGGAATCTACTAGCCTACAGAGGAAGTCCTCAAATGCTGACTTCACATTGGGTGGGAGAGTACCAACTTTGACTTTAGTCAGCATTTCAGCAATGCCCTGAGCCCAACCACTCTCTATGGCAAACTCAGATATCCATGGCACCATTTCAAGAACTCCGCTCATAGTCTGCATGCCCAAGAACCACAGGTCGGCTATTTCATTCCAGTGTTCTTTATAACTCATTGATACAACTAGTGCAGTGGGGTCATTTGACTCATCAATGTTGTAAGCATCCCAGAGGAATCTGATTGTTGACTGGATGTATCTGCATATAGAGAAGTCATTCTTCTTCACTTTACTAGCTTGTTGTTTTAGTAAGAGTAAGCCCAGCACTGCCAGATGTCCATGGAGAACTAAGTTTTCAGGTATGTCCTTCAGTTCCGGTAAGTCATTAAAGATGAACTTGAGTAGTGTGTTGAACAACACACTGGTCTCAACAACTTTGGGAGCCAGCACTGTGAGGTTCATGAAAATATTACAAAGGCTGACCATGGCTGCTCTAGAATCCTTCATATCTTCTAATACTTGAGGGTCTAGTTCACGGGCAGGTAAGTTTTTAACTTTTCCCCTCTCAGATTTAGGTACAAGTGGTTTCTTGTAATGTACAATTGACCAGTGGAAACACATGGCTTCATACAGAATATCTTCTTGTTTAAGGTTTAATACTATAGCTCTGGCCTTGTCTTCAACTACCAAGTGGCATAGAGCTGGCAACATTAAGCGTAGAAGATCAATCTGTCCCATTAGATTAATATCAGTTTCCATAGCTTCACCTTCAGACTTGTTCTTTTCAGCCATCTTTCTGGATCTGTGGGCATGGAAAGAGTCATTTGCCAGTGTAAACATGAACGGCAGCAAGGTGTAAATCTGTTCCCTCATGGCTGTTGTTTCTTGAGCAATCCAAGCAACCAAAACTCTGACCATTGCACAAACATAAACTTTTTCAGCATCAGGTAGTTTGTCTTTGTTCTTATCATTGAATACTTTAGTCAACATAGACACTATGGCATTGAAGGCACCCTTGAGACCAGTGTAAACAGATTGCTTCTCTTTCTGTTCCAAGTCCAGTTGATCTGTGGCCATGTAATTAATAGATAATTCTAATACAATGAAGCAAGCTGTTACTAATTCAGCATTGGCATAAGCTTGTTTGAAACTCCTGTCATCTAGTTGCATTCTTACTTCTATGGCACAAAGTTGTTGCAGCAGCAGGAAAAACTTCTTTGGATTCTCTTCATCATTTAATGTCCACTCAATGCCGAGGAGATCAACAATGTTGGCAGCCAGTTTAAGAGAGGGATCTCTTTGGTTTTTACCAATTTTACTGGTGAGTATGTCATGAAGAGCTTTGTAGATACTCTGGGGCCAAGTTTCTTCTGTGGAGCTAGGCACAACTGTGCATTTGTTGCAGCTGTAGAGAAGTGCACTCAAGATTGTAGCTAATTCAAACTTTCTGTCAGATTGGTCTGTGGCAAAGTCTAATGCTATTTTATTTACCAGAGCGTGGAAAGGTTTAGGATCATCACCCCAAGCAATAGGTCCATACCTGCTCACTAGCTTCACCAGAATGTTAAGGGCTTCATCAGTCTGGAAACTTTGGTTTGAGTAAATTTCTGACATTTTAGTGATGGCACCAACCTCAATGAGGGCCTTCTGGCCGGCCTCATGTTCTGCAATACATGTCAGGCATGTGTAAGCTTCACTAACAATGATGAGATCATCATCATAGTCTTCACTTTCAGATTTTTGCACTATTTCCAGGAACACAGGTATGTTGGCAAGCATTTCAGGATGTGTTGCGAGTTCAGGATCATTGCAGAAGGTGGTAAGCACTGAGAGAGCCACTGACTTGTATACAGACGGCGGGCAGTCATCCTGCACAGAGTTGCTCGTCAGCAGTTTCTTCAGGAACTTGAATCCGATGGCTTCGAAGAGTGCTTTCTTGGCTTGCGATTGGCAGTCCTTACTCTTCACAAGTTTGGTCACCATGAAAAGCGCCGCGAACTTCTCCGTATCGCTTTTGGCGGCTTTTAGTATAAGTACACATTTCTTTATCGGTTCCGATATCTCACCCATGATTACGAAACACACGACGCGATCACAAAGCGCAGTAGTGAGCGCTCCACTGAACGAGCGCTGGCTCCGCAGTTGAATCGCTCCGACAGCGGCTCGATCTACATCACGTTTATAATTAGCGTGAGTTCTCTTCCAAAATATCTAAATCTGGACGTCGAGCTCGCGTTCTCCAACTATGAAACACTATTTTTAAACACACGCTGGAACGTGAACGCTAAACACGCGGGGTGCAACAAGCAAACCAGCGGTTCCTACCACGCTTCTACCAACCAACGACGTAAAAACTTGCGATTGCGAGATAGGCACCACGATGACAGCGCGCGCACTTCGTTCCGAACGTAATCCATGACCGTGGCAATGTCACAACAATATTTTTAGAAAAAAATTACATACCTTATTGCAGGCTCTTGTGTCCCCCTTTCTTGTTTGTATTAGCGTATTGTCCAAATCAAAAAATATAGCTGAAACATCACTATTTTCACCATAATACGAATTATTTGCCATATTCACAGTTATGTGTAACGCGAGGAAAAAAACAGCTGCTTTGTGATGACGTCACATTGACGATTTCCAACGTCAGAACAGTAACTGCGTTTCGTTTCATCGTGTTCAATATTAATATTTTTTTTCACTCACTCTTAGGACACTTATCGAGGATTTGTATTCCATCTCTTTCTACAAAACCTAAAGGTTGGTATGTTAGCGCCATCTGTTTTTCCTTATTTGAACCAATACCATTAGAGGCACGGTTAGAGGTGACCTAGTGGAGTGGTTCAGTGTGGTATGCTGATAATAGACGTTTCATTCGTTATTCACACTCATGTTTACACTAGTGACTAGCTAGATGGCACAAAATGCGGAATATTAAAATGGTACAACACCCTGCAACTCATGCTGAAATTCAAATGTTTCAATATTTTAAACAATATTTTGGAAACAAAATTGTGGTTAAATATGCGGTGCACTTGCTCATTGCACAGCTACACTTTTTACAGACCTCAGCGGCGTGCTGCAAATAAACTGCCCTACTGCTTGTTTTTACCATGTAAATACGATGTCGGTGGTAAATGCCCATTATTCATTTGTAAACCGGCTCGGCCGTCTCAGTTGTGTAGACCTGCCATGGTGTCTAACTTATGGAGTTACGTAGATTAAAACACCCAGTAGTCAGCCCTGCGCCAGTAGTCAGCCTTTTGAAGCTTTATTAGCCCCTACAGATATTGCTTGATATTAGGTTTATTAGTAGGTACAGATATTGTCATAATAATTACTAATTACTACCACTCAATTCCATCATATCTTGTCCCAATGCGCAAACAAACTTACAAAATAAGAGATTCACGGGAAGCCGAACTTGCATGATTGTTTTAAAATGTTTAAAAGTTAACCAATCACTTTTTTTGCCACAAACCTTGTTCGCAGAATTAGTGAATATCGAATATTTTGATTTTTAGTTAGATGTTTCATTATCATTAGACCATTTTAACAAGTTTTTTGTAAACAAAAAATCTACATTTAAAACATAACATCATGCCTTATTTTCCCGAAAGGTAGGGCCAAAGAGGGGCGAGCCTATTGCCATCAAGAAATTTCAGATAGAAAAATCCAAATTACAATTTTCCTGACTGGGAATCGAACACAAGACATGATGCTCAGTAAGCGCTTGCGACCACGGACCACTTCACCAACGAATATTACGTTTCGTTCCGTTCGGTTCAATCAAGCTAGGCTGCGATATTGGAAAATAATTATGTATTTTTATTCAGATATTTGACGTCCCGTTGGTCACATGGTTACAAACGCGGCTGCTGAGTGTGGGGTCCTGGGTTTGATAGGCTGCTTATGTGAGGCGAAACATCTTGATTTTCTCGGGTTTTCTTTTTAGTGTAACATCATAAACATGTATCTACAGATTTAATATCAGTTAGTACCTGCATGTTATCTAAGGGTGAAGACTTCACCCAAAAGCAGCCTTAGCATGACGCTTTATATGTCTACATTTTTTTACTCTACCGTAGAATAGAATTCGCTTGTCTACATTTCGATTTCGATTGTTTACACGGAAACGTCATTTTTGTCTACTCTACCGTCGACAAAACGCTTCGGTTCTCGTGCTAAGCCTGCAGAGCTACGGCAAAGACATCTATGTAGGTATCATTGTACCTAGGTATCTTTGTATCAGGCGCGGTCCGAGGGGGGGGGTGGTCCACGGGGTCTTACTTCTTCCACTCTGGGTGGAGCAGGAGGGCGTGTCAGACTTTTACTGACTAAAACCCATCCGTGTTCCCTCAGTTGCCTGTCTACCAGGGGCCGCGGTATCTCATCCCCCAGTCTTTGGCTGCGACCACCCCTGCTTTGTATGTGGAATTCTTTATACCCTGGCATCAGAGTCGAAGTCGGGATTATAATTTTTTATTTATTTTTAGGCAGGTTATTGCTCCATTTGGCGGTCTAGTAAAAAAAATCCAGAAGGCTCACTCCACTGCAACTGCCTTGTGACTAAAGAGCAAGATAGACGACTGCTGATATTAGCTATATGAGTAAGAGTCATAGACTGTTGTCTATGACTCTTACTCATACTCTATGATCAGTAGGAATGGCTTTCAATTTGACAGTTCAACCACATTCATTGCGTTATTTACGTCGTAGGCCAGACTAATTTTACGAACATATGAAGCAATGGATTAGCAATATTTCGATAGTAATTAGGGTGCAGGTATCTTTTTCAGGAATTACACAAACATTCCAGTCACTCCTATACACCATGAAATTGAAATGGTTGTTTTCCCGCGGCAGAACAACTTGCCATAAGGAGAACTTTCGAAGCACGTGGCGTACCCAACCATATAATAAGTCATGAGCTTGCTATTTCAAAGATGGAATGATATAGTGTTATTGTTTTAATTGTATAATATTCACATACGTTAGTCTACTATGGGTTCTGAACAAGTATACAAAAATTCATGAGAGTATGTTTGTAAGTATAAATAAAATTTTAAGGGTTGTTTTCCCGCGGCAGAACAACTTGCCATAAGGAGTACTTTCGAAGCATAGAGTAAAAGTAAAAAAAAAAAGATTCTTTGTTTTAAAATAATTCAAAAAATATTCATCAACTCGATAAAACACTACTCAATAGTAACACTAGAGGTTACTTGTAGGTACTACTCGAATCGCACGCACCGCTGACAAAGGGAACCTGCACACTCTCCACGTGGTGATTTTTCATAATGGTTAATCTGGCATTTTTTGTTTCTAATATTTTATTTGTTTATAAAACTATTGTATGACCAAGACAAAACCATTTCGCTACGGGAAAACAACCATTAAAATTTCACGGTGTATATGAAAGTGAAAATAAAATAAATAACTTGTGTTGGTACAGTAACCGCCAGTTCTGACGACACATTGTTTACGGTTTTGTGTTCCAGATCCCATACCTACTGACATGCAGTAAGTTGTGTATAAAGCTTACAGCCACATATGAAAGTAATATGAGGAGGCCGGGATGAGTTACGATCAAGGGACACGTCATTCCGTGAACAGAGAAATTCTTTTATCAACATTGTTTCGCTGGGATAATATGCTCAGGATACACCACTCGTGTTATTTTATAACTGTGCAGATAGAGGTAATACCTACTTAAGTGTTTAAGTAGATAAAGTTCGTAATATAGGGATGTCCTTTATGGAGCCCCATGGTAGCTACATATAATAGGCCTATTATTATGTTGTTCTGTTCTATTTTGTTAAATTTAAACCCCGTATTGTCTAAATAATACGTATCTACTTATCGGTTAAAATTCTCCATTTTTATTGTTGTCATAATTTCGATGCCTAACGATCTGAAGGTCGATGGACATAGGTGTCCTAATATAAAGGATCGTACCGTAGGATCGAAGCGTATACAAACAAAATAATTATAGATTTAGGTTGTGGGTGAGTATCGTGACGTGAATGTATTGACACAAAGCGGGGCGTTATATCGAGGAGCAGTCCGGTGGTCACCACTGGCATTGCTACTCATTTGTCTACACCCACACAGTGCGCGTACATTACTTATTCCATACACTACCTTTCTATGTACAGGAGCGTTGGTTTTATGGATACCTAGTTACCGACCTATCTTTGAATTGTTACTAGATATTGAGTTCAATTTTCTCTTATGCAAACATTCCGGTAGAAAAAACTGTAACAGTTGCTCGTCTTGACACCTAGTGCAAACTAAGTGGATTCTTGCATAATGCCACAGAGTACAATATTATAGACTGGAACATAATGCTTTGTTAGCACTTAGCTCCGTAAAAAGTGAGGGCCAACAGTACTGAGCTAGACACAAACATTTGTTTACTTACGTGCATATGGGATCAGATTGTTACGAAGGTTGAACTAATAAAAAGACAAAAAGACTTGTTCTAACAAAATGTGGAAAGTGATCCATGCGTTTACCGTAAACCCCTGATGTGTAGGGTCCTCCGACAATATACATGAGTACGAAACTCCAAAAGGGACAAGCAAATAGCGATTGTGTAAGAAATTTATACGTAAAACTCGTTCAAGGGTTATTAGATTTCCTGTCACACGCAGGGCTCGCCGGCCGCAGCTCCTATTTGCCAAACATTGCCAAGTCAATGCCAATTTCTTGCGTAAACATTTTGTACGGTCATTATCGTTTCTTGTTGGTCGTTTTGCACTGGTTTCAACAAATTATAGTCGAGTTTCAAAGTTGGTGCCAATTTTGTTCAATTTGGAGATTGTAATTTGCTTGAAGGGTGGCTGCCAGATCTTATTGGCGTCATTTTAAGCTTATTTTCGAGACTCGTAATTCCCGCAAAAGGGGTTTTGTCGTTACGTACGTCGCGGGGAGCGGGTGTTGGTGTAATTTAAGTGCTTTTGTGCGTAGGCGTGCAGCCTCTTCGGCAGAACCAGCGTTGGATATTAAGATCTTATTCAAATCAAATAGGTACATAAAATACATTGGTTAGCCCCGTTATACCCGTCTTATACCCATCTTTTTTCGACCAGTCTCATTTAGGAAAAGAGGATTCTTTTGATCCTTTTTATGTTTAGGTACCTATGTAAAAAATAGATTAGGTACCTACAGTTTTTTTTTTTAGTTTGTTTAATTAATTTTGTGTTCATCAAGGTCCTTTTACTTTCACAAAGAGTGATAAGAACTAACGAACTTTATTTGTAAAAGTTATAATTTTCCTGAAAACACTGAATAAGTAGACCTTACATTAAAAATTACATAGATAGGTATTTTTATTTAGTTAGTTATACACCGTGACATTTTAGTCGTCTTACAACGGCAGCCTTACTAACGGCAGTATTACTTCATGTACCCAATTACTGCTATCTACTACCATTCTTAAAAAAAAAATATTAACATTTGCATAATCAAAAACATGAAATATCACTAAGACGCATGACGTAGTTTGAAACACCCTGTTATGGAGATGGAATTAATGATGGAATGTAATGGTAGGTAGGTAGATATCTTCTACCGTTTGATACGTAAACATTATTAACAGGGAGGGTGTTTCATAATTCTAAAGCATTCATTATTTTTCTTTGTATGTATTACCTTAATTAATGGTAACAATGTTTTAATCGCGCCTAGAGGTATGTTATGACGGATACATTGAGTGGACCATCTTTGTAAGACGACTAAAATGTCACGGTGTATAATATCACGTAGCACAAAACATTTCTTAATTTGGCGGTAGGTACAGACGCCAGCACATTAAGCTACCCCAAACTGTCAAATTTTCTCAATTGTCCATGACCCATACGTGTTTGGAATAAAGTTGAAAATGTATCAACGAAATTTTACAGATTGGAGTAGCTTGATGTGCTGGCCTCTGTACCTACGTTCACGTTCACCATTGTGCTGCTATCAGCATTCAAGATGCTTAACTGAATAGTGCGCCCCCTCGCGGCAATTAACTAGCTATGCTCATTAGCAGCCCGTTTTCATTCGGCGGCCGTAATCCGCTCCGGCTAACTTTCTTTGGAAACACCTCTATTTACTGTCACGTGGCGGCGGGGGTAAAGTGCTGAACGGCTGACGGCGCTGGAACGCAGTTGCGATGTGAAACTATACGGGCTCTATTGACGACTAGGCGTTCTTTATTTATTGTTATCTTGCATTTTTCATTGGGACTGCAGGACAGTGTTTTGTAATTATTTGGTACTGTGCTTGTAGATCAACCCACTAACATTTTCCCTCGGCCTAATTTGGTACGATCATATTTTAGGTGACACATACCTACCGACGCGGGCGGTTGTTTTTTATAAATAGAAGGCCTAGATATTTAACCCGATATGTCCTGTGGGCGTGGGCTACTGATTGCCCATAAGAAAACTCGTAGCGACAACCACTATTATATTCGTAAAAACCGTTGACTGCTGAGGAGATGATTTCTAATTCTAAAGTTCGTTTTTTATTCCCAAAGACTAATCTGACATTTCAAATATTTTGTGTTTGCTTTTCTATTACGAGGAGGAGGAGGAGGGAGGAGTTTGACTTGAGTTTGACATTAGACCTGTCAAATTAGTAGCGGTGGGTGATTATGAATGATTCTAATAATCGAATTCCTTTGTAATACTAATGTTGAAAATCGATTATGAAATTAGTGACTAATAATTTTCATAATCGAATGAGGTTACTAATTTGTACTAATCGTGTTGTAAATAAAAACGAAAAAAAAAACACAACCGACTTCCAAAAAAACACTACAAAGTTAAAAATAACTTTGATTTCGGAAGGCGGTGACAAAAAATTTAAATACATATCCAAAGTCACCAACTTCGGAAAGTCGGTTGCTTTTTTTAAGTTTTTATTTTTCACTTTTTAGTGGTTCACATGTGCTTACCTCTTCACAGCGTACCGGCGTGATGTTATGTTATGAACTGGTGTAAACAATAGACACACATGAGATTTCTGCAATTCCAGTGCATTTGCTATCATTTATTGAGGAGTTCCGTTGCCTATCTCCGAAGTTCGGATCGGATCATCACCAAATTGAAATGGGACCACTTCGAGAAAGGACTCTTCCAAAAACTACCCAAATCGCTTCAAGTGTGGCTATAAAATTTGAAGCGTTCTCTCTATTTCTCCAGGATCACACCATCAGATCCTGACTTGATGATCATGGGATCACCTGGGAAGCAAAAAAAAATCCAAAGCAATCCTCGAGAGAGAAAACCAATCTTCGAGTAATCGGTGTACACACATAAAAAAATACCAATCGAATTGAGAGCTTCCTCCTTTTTTAAGTCGGTTAAAAAGTCGAGAGACTCGAGAGTAGCGGTGGGCCTGTTATGCGTCGACTCGCGACCGCGACTACTAACTAAGTAGGTAATTACTAACTTGTATTATTTGATATATCTCGAGACATCTTCATAATCGAATGATTTCATTAGGATATCTCATAATCGCCCACCGCTACAAATTAGTATCTGTGTTTAAAAAACTAACTTTAGTAGCACAGAGTACATTATGATATACTGTTTAGTAGGCGAGCGCTTGACACGGATGGCTACAGCTCGTTTATTTGATTGAATAGAAGTAGATCCAAACATACCAAAGAGTATAGTAATATTAATGGGAGAAACATACGTATCATGTCTCTGAAATGCCATTTACCAAATAAGCAAGCAAAAGCAAGCCCAATTCTCAGGCATGTGGCTTTAGCCAAACATAGCTCGAATCTGCATTTAGCCGCCTCGTCGCATCAGTCTGTTATTGACAGCAAGCAGGTTCGTCGTATACCCGGGCAACCGGTGATTTATACCGGGTAAACATCGCACAGGTTATCACCGCCTTGCACCTGCCTTATCCGGCCTGCGCAGTGCAACCCACCGTTTCTAGTAAGCCGATTTACGATTTTGATGCATGCGAAATGACGTTTTGGGAAGTAACTTGGAATTTCTTGGCAAAGGTAATCTGTGTTTTCAGCCTCTTCAGCCTTGTGGTTTTAGATTATGCGTAGTGAAAAGATCGGTTTGTCAGCAAGGTTGGCAGCCGACTATTCTAGGTTCCTACTTGTTTAGGTCAATTTAACCTTATCACGAAAACACAATTTACAGAAATTTCACTCATAAGGCAGGCAATATATTGTAGTTCAGTGTATAATTAAATACAAAACTATATCAAACTTTTTAAACTAAGTATTACTATGGGTTCGGTGTGGTGCCGGACATGCCCATTTCTTCCTGTGGGTGTCGTAGAAGGCGACTAAGGGACTTACCAGAGAATGGGCAGCAGCGTTCTCTATGCATTTGACCACCATACTGCGATCGCCAACCCGTCTGCCAAGCGTGGCGATTATGGCAAAACCCCCCAAAAATGACAAGCAGTCCTGCAAAATGGCCCCTAGTATCCGGCGGCCCGCCTACCCTTGGCTACGGTAGCGGCCAAGGTTACGGTGAGGCAAGGGGTGCTAAGAATCTCCGGAAGAGATCTGGCTACCACAACAAACGAAAACTGCACCTGGCAACCTACAACACGGGTATACTCCGGACCGACGAGAAGATTACCGAACTCGAGGAAGAATTGAGCAGGTTACGGAGGGGTATGGTAGGGTTATCTGAAGTCCAAAGAGAGGGGGATGACTCGATAATTCTCAAACCCGTTAACCTACTCTATATCCGTGTCGGTTTTATTGTCCATAACTCTCTTGTGAGCAACGCGGTGAAGATCGAGAGTGTGTCGACCAGGGTGGCGTATCTTGTACTCAGAATATCCGCAAGATATTTGCTGAAGGTGATATAGGTCTACGCCCCGACCTCGTCACACCCCGACGATGAGGTGGAGACCATGTATGAGGATATATCCAAAGCCATGCATGACTCTAAAACTGACGATGATGGGCTGAGAGTTGGGGGGGGGGGCAATTTGGAGTTGGACGTTGGAACAACCGGGGTCACTTACTGGCCAGTTTTATGGAGAAGGAACGCCTCTTTATGATGAACTCCTTCTTCAGAAAACGTGAGCACGGAAAGTGGACCTGGCAGAGCCCTGATGGATCAACTAAAAACGAGATTGAGTTCATTATGTCGATGAAGAAGCAAATGTTCAATGATTCTCTGTGATCACCGGTGAGAACCGGAAGCGATCACCGCATGGTAAGAAGCACATTGAATATCAACATCAAGCTTGAAAGAAGTCGGCTGATGAAGTCTACGCTCCGTCCAGCATCGATACAAGTCCAAAACCCCGAGAGCTTTCAGCTCGAACTCCAGAATCGTTTCGAGTGCCTAGGGAGCTCCACGAACGATTATAACGATGGGTTCGTGGAAACTGTCCATACGATCGGGTCTCAGGTCTTCAAGACCCGTCGTACTAATGGCAAAAATAAACTCTCTGATTCTTCTCTGCAGCTAATGGAGGAGAGGCGTGAAATGATCCTGCAGTCTTCAGAGGATGCGCGACTAGAGTCATATAGACTAGAGTCTAGCGGAGCTCTAAGTCCTTGAAAAGCGACCTTCACCGTTTTAATACGGACCGCATCCAGGACGCGATACAGAGGAACAAGGACTCCAAGGTTTTTGCAAGAGATCTGTCTATTGGGCAGATTCAGCTTGCGAGACTGAAGACCGATGATGGCAGGGTCGTATCCGCCAGACCTGATCTGTAGAGAGAGATCGAGAGGTTCTATGCACAGTTATACACGTCAACCGGCAATCCCGTTACGACTCAAGACACTGGCAAACGACTCAAGAGTCAGATTGACCCGACACTACACTGAAGACATCCAGTACATTAGCTTGTACGAGATTAGGATGGCCCTGAAGCAGCTTAAAAACAACAAGGCACCGGGTGATGACGGAATTACGGCCGAACTATTGAGGACTGGTGGAAAACCCGTTTTTTAGGCCTTCCAGAAGCTCTTTAATTCCGTCATACTCGAGGGCAAAATGCCACAGGCATAGAACAGAGGTGTGGTGGTACTTTTCTTTAAGAAGGGTACCCTTCTTATAAATTATATGCCCATTTTACTTCTGAGCCATGTCTACAAGCTGTTTTCGAGAGTAGTCACGAATCCTCTCGCGCCCAAGTTTGACGACTTCCAGCCTCCCGAACAAGCTGGATTCCGTAAAGGCTTTAGCACCGTAGACACTAGTCATACACATACACACATACGCTGCGGCAGGTTATACAGAAAACCGAAGGGTAGGTATAACCTGGCTCTCTGCTTAGCGTTTGTGGACTACGAAAAATCCTTCGATTCGATCGAGACATGGGATTTACTGCAGTCTCTTCAACAGTGCCAGATTGACTATTAGTACATCGAGGTGCTCAGTGGCTGTACGAAAACGCCACTACGTCAGTCCGACTCCAGGACCAGACTTCGAAACCTATCCTTCTTCAACGAGGTCATGTGTTCTTCAACATGTCATGTCAAATGCCCATTTAACACCCACTCTCATGACGATCGGAGGCGCTACACTCGAAGTTGTCAACGAGTACGTTTACTTATGACAAACTGTCCAGTAAAGGAAGGTCCAACTTCGAGAAAGAGGTCAATCGTCGAATCCGACTCGGCTGGGCAGCGTTCGAAAGGCTTCACAATATCTTCTCGTCCCAAATACCGCAGTGTCTCAAGACGAAAGTCTTTGACTAGTGTGTTGCCAGTGATGACCTATGGTACAGAAACGTGGTCGGTCACAATGGGCCTTATCAGAAGGCTAAAAGTCACCCAAATGGCAATGGAGAGGGCTATGCTCAGAGTTTCCCTACGTGATCGAATCAGGAATGAAGAGATCCGCAGGAAAACCAAGGCAACCGATACAGCCCGAAGAAATGCCAAACTTAAGTGGCAGTGGGCAGGGCTCGCTGAACAGATGGCCGATGGGGCCGAAAGGTTCTGGAGTGGCGATCGCGTACCGGAAGACGTAGAGTGGGAAGGCCTCCCACAAGGTGGACCGAAGACCTTGTGAAGGCCGCGGGAATCCGCTGGATGTGGGAAGCACAGGGCAGGATGATGAAAACCACATAGTCAAATTTCTTCAAAGTAAAAAAAGGTATTGATGTATTTTGATGAAATAGATTGTCTATAAAATCAACGATCATTAAGGTTTTTTTTTTTGAGGGTGAGAAATCTTGAAATAACTTCTCCCGCTCTGGGTGGAGCAGGAGGGCGTGTCAGACTTTTACTGACTTAACCCACCCGTGTTCCCTCAATTGCCTGTGTGCCAGGGGCCACGGTATCTCTTTGGACCCGCACCCCTAGCAGGCATCGGCCCTTGCGGACCCCACCAACTGGTGCTGACATCTCCACTGAACACAACGCGCCGTCGACCCGAGCTTGGTCCTTACCGGACAGCTAGCTAGGTACCCATTACTCGCCGTCCGCAAGCCCGCGCCTACGGTGGCCGGGAATCAGCCTGGGATTCCCGACGCCCAGGGTCTCTCCTGCGGAGGCTAGGGCCGTGAGGGCGCATTTACTGCCTCTCCCTCACGTGCACCGCCTCCCTCTTCACAAGCATCACTGCTTGGCAGAAGGAGGCGACGGCTACCCATGCACTCTCGCACCGTACCATGGCCTGGACCAATGCCGACCGCGAGAGATCGCCGCCGCCGAGCACCTCCACAAGGACACGGTGGTGCTCTGCCCAAGCCGGGCAAAGCTTCCACCGTATGCTCCACCGTGTCATCAGGGCGATCTTCGCAGTGGAAACACCCGGGCGTTTCCTCCCGCCTTATCCGAAATAGGAACCTCCCAATACAACCGTGTCCGGTGAGGACTTGGGTCAGGCGGAAGGATGACGCCGTGGTGTCTCTCAAGCCACTCCTCAAAGAGGGGACTTACCGCCGCAATCGTGGCGCGCCCAACGATCATTATGGTTGTGAAAATATTAGATCATGATGGTTATGAAAATAACTTTTCCCTACAGACAATAAATACAAAACACATTCAGCAGTTATTCAGTTTGAAATAATCTGCTCGTAATTTCAACTCGACAATAGGCACTCGTACAATAAGACTACATCGTTGTTTTAATTAAAACTTTTATACTTTGTGTAAAGTTGTTGATTCAATAAACAGACAGAAAACTACATAGTAAGCCTGTATTGTCCATGAATAATTCTAACTACGCGAACATTTTCAGGCGCTTTTTGGTTACTGTTGAAATTGCGCCAGATTCGGAAGTATGCCACTTGAGGATCCACAACTCATATTTATTGGTTCCCGATTGAGTCCAGTTCGTTCTACTACTAAAACGTTTCGCGCACAGATTTAAATGGAACTTTTAATCATGGACCGACATTCTCCTGAGTGCTTACGATAGTAACATCTAGTATTTTACCAATACGCGGCGTTTCACGGTCCAGCGGGTGTGTTTCCAAACAGATTTCAACGCACTCCACCCACGTAATAACTTATCCCACTCATATATAATAGGTACAACAATTTGTGGGACGATTTGTCGACGCTGCGTGACGTCGTCTGACGTTACGAGTGTTCGTGGCATTTCATTAACTAACGGATTGTTGCCACAAGCCGCCGATGTGCGGCCCTGTCCAATTTGTTCCCGAAGCACTATTGGCTACCCGACCCAGATGCCTGATGATAATCATAAACAGCCTCTGCCAAATTGATAATACGCGTTAGTGAATATCTAAGCAAGGGATAGCAGCACCTAATGGCAATTTAGTTTAAGTTATTATACTGATAATAGTTATGCTGTAAAGTGGAGATATTTATTGTTGTTAATTTGTGTTGTTGTTTAGGAACAAAGAATAAATACGTACTTTCAATAGATATTATAGGTACACTTCTACCCTACCCTTTGGGGACTACAGGTTTGATGTTGTGTGATATTATTTCAATAGATTATTGCAGCTTCTTATTTGGGCTCTTTATAATTAAGATAGGGATCTAAGAGAGTCTATGATATCACAACCTGCACCCTAATTGCGTAACTCACGATTAATCATAATCTGCTTCGTTTTTAAACATATGACTAACTAAACCATTGCTTCATATGTTCTTATAATGCGTCTGCTCAAAACGTAAATAACGCAATGAATATTGTTGAATTGTCAAATTGAAACCGATTATGATTAATTGTGAATTACGCAATTAGGGTGCTGTTCAGGTGAATATTTATAGAAGACTACACCTTGGGAGTGTAAATGTGGTGCTGTTCCTTAAATGCTGGGACACGTGCCCTGTCAGTTGCACGTTACAGGAACTGATGGACGCTAGTGATGGCGCCAAACATTTGGCCGAATTTTGGGCCCAGTGAGTGAGAATCGGAGTGTGTTGATAATGATTAGGTATAAAAAGTATCATAAAAGGTAGGTATTAACCTAATACGTAAATAAATAATTTTAAATGTCCAGATTGATAGTAAAAGTAATTTACTGTACCAATGGAACGGTAGTTATCGAAATACTGTTTTATTTTTTCAGTCATAGAATATAGTATCAATTCTATTCAATAGGATAATTGTGTTTGTCATCGTCACCTAGTTGGCATATATCGTTAACGTTATATTTTAGTTCTTTAAATGCCAATTTACCTACACAAAAAGATGGCGTTATCCATCACGTATAATTTTACATTGATTTGTTTTTGTTTTTTTGTTAGGAATGATTATACAGGGTCTGTTTTTTTTTGTAATGGAATTCAAAGTCCAACTTAAACTATCAAGAGTCACCGTTTTAATAAGTTCAAGATTATTGGTAAATCAAGCAACTTTTTTGTGAGCAGTGGTGACCAAGTGGTAACTGACGCGACTTACGAGTTGTAGGTCGTAGGTTCGAACCCAGAGTGGCGCTTTACTTTGTGTAATTTTTTTCTACACCACTGCTCTAAAAACGGTGAAGGAAAACATCGTGAGGAAACCGTCATGTCTTAGAACTAAAAATTTCGAAGACATGTGACATCTACCAACCCGCACTGGGCCTGCGTGGTGGATTACGGCCAATTCCTTCTCACCGAGAGGAGGCCAGTGTCCCAGCAGTGGGAATATTATTGTATTTACAAAGGCTGATTATGATGAAGCAACTTTTATCGTTTTAGCACCTACATGGTAAGTTTTTATCCAGTGCGCAAACCGTGACCATGAATTCAGCATATCAGCAATTTTACGTCGGTTTAAAAAAAAAATCAGCTGTTCCATACATTTTGACCGCGTAGGACTCGCACTTTTCTATGGAACAGCTGACTTTTTGTTTCTATTACCGACGAAAAAATTCTGCGCTAGGGGGTCTAGAATCGTCTAGAACGATATGCTGAATTCATTCATGGTTACAGTTTGCGCACTGGATAAAACTTATCCTGTATGTTCTATCTAATACAGGTGGACAGGGAGATCGACGCGCAACCTGTTACCATGAGTTCAGCATATGATTCGAATCCCCCAATGAAGTTTTGTCGTCGGTATTAATTAAAAAGTTCCGTGTTTGGTTTCTACCGAGAAAGGACGTGTGCCATTCGCGGTATTAATAAAAATAGTATCAATTCCATACATTTTGAACGCTCAGTTAGGTAGGTACTGCATTTTTCAATGGAACTGCATATTTTATTTTTGATAACCGACGAAAAATGTCTTCGCTAAGGGGTCTAGAAAGAGTTACCGTGGCCCTGGCACACAGGCAACTGAAGGAACACGGATGGGTTTTTGTCAGCAAAAATCTGACATGCCTCCTGCTCCACCCAGAGCGGGGGAAGACATTTGATAATTTCCCATCCAAGAAAAAGGAGGTTTTGAAATTATAATCATTCTGAATTCATGGTTACAGTTTACGTATCGATGTCCCTGCCTGTAACCTTAATAAGTATATAGATAGAGTGGCAACTCTGTATATTTATTAAGGTCTTGTAGATTGATAAATGATAAATGATAAATGATAAATGATTTTATTTCTGTAAGTAGGTTTGTACAAACACTTTTACACGTCAATCATATTTTTTTAAACTAGATGAGGTCGGCGTTTCGTATCTGACTATTCTGAGAAGAAAGGCCGAAACAAACTCAGAGGTCACAGTCTCTTTTAAATTCCAGACATAATCTTGGTCAGATCATGTGAAGACCATGTGGATCGGTGTCTGAAATGGTCTTTTGAAGAAAGAACCACACAGATTGAGTGGAACTGTCCATTCAGTGCACGCATTTATCAGTAATCATTTAATCATGCAGCTTAACTCAGAACTTGAGGAGCTCAATGATTTGATGAACAACACCAAAGACATTTGACATTTGACAATTGGCATTTGGGTAGGCCGCGTATGGTACTCAAACTGCCAGATTAATACTAAAACTAACTGAGAAAGAGACGAAAAAAACACAAAAAAAAATATGACCCACATAGTCCTCACATTCACAATAATTAAAACAATAATAATATTATACTTCTCAAAGTAAATATTCATGTCAATGTGTATATCGGGATTGGTCCAGACATCAGAAGTAAAACTCAGATATGGCAATAGGTACACAAATTTATTTCAGTGGAATAATCAATTATATTAATCTATTAAATAGAGTATTCAATAAAATTAATTAATAATGGCAGTGAGGGCGGTCACATAGGGCAGTACTGACTGTCAGGGCCAGTGGTCCTATCCTTATTGCGGTGGGTACCGCAATAAGGATAGTACTACTTGTCGGAGACAGCGTTCCACATTCAATAACCGAGCAGTACTGACTGTCGAGAGACAGTGGTCCGTGCACCAAGACGCATCCGTTTGAAATGCGTACCGACTCAACAGCGTTTTTTTTTTTTTTTTTGGGTATGGCATCTCGCAGTTGACCTTGAGAGGCCGTGACTGCTTAACCGGGCTTTCCTGCGGTGACTTTTAGCTTTTAGACTAAGAGCCTCCAGCCAGGGCTTACAAAACTACACTTATACCTATAGCGACTGCGCACTGAGGGCACCCCCTGCGGGGTACGAGCCTCGGCTCAGGGAGTCACTGTTGGGCAGCAAGTGGGGACAGGCTGGATCAAACAATTTTCTTATTATTAAATCATGTGGATTTTAACTCTACTTGCTCAGCTTCGGCGCGGGCTGGCACTTCTGCGGGCAAGGGACGGTTGGGGGGGATTTCGTTTACTCGGGGTCTTCGCGGGGCGCGAGGACCTCGGCGGCGAGGTCGGAAGGACGGTTGTCTGTTTTTGTGTGCTGTGCTGGTGGCCCTACTGCTTTCTGGAAGGAGAGTGATGGGGTCATCAGGGTCGGAGAGGACATGTCGCGGCCGGCGGATTCTACTGATTCTACTTGGGACATAACTAGCGGCCTTCGCAATCAGTGGATTGCGATGTTGCGCGGCGGATTCGAAGAAACGCTTTGAATTGCGTTTTAGAAACTGAGCTTTTGTGGGGATTCTGAGGTCGAGATGGAGGATCTCGTTCCTAACGTACCATGGCGAGCCTGTAGCTTGGCGAAGGAAACGGTTTTGTAAAGTCTGCATCCCATGGATGTATCGGAGCTTTGTGTGTGCAAAGACTGCACTAGCATAGGTCATGATTGGCCTTATGCACGCCGTGTATATTCGCAACTTGCACCTGAGTGACAACTTGCTGCGTGCATTAAGAACAGAGTGCAACCTTCCTAGAGCGAAGGCGGCGCGTGAGCGCGCCTTCTTGATGTGCTCAGAGAAGGTGATGTGCTGATCCATAATCACTCCTAGGTATTTAGCTTGCTTCTCCCAAGGGATAGGCTTGCCAAACATGGAGATGGGCCGGGGGGGGGGGGTCGGGTTTGTGTCTCGGTTTTGAGAAGAGAACCGCTTGCCTTTTATCGGGATTTACTTCGATCGTCCATTTTCTAAACCACGCGCCAAGAACATTGACTGCGGTCTGGAGCCTGGAGGCTATCGCGTCGGGGACACAACAGCGCACTGCGCAGCTCCTTATAAAGGCGATCACCACTGGGGGGAAACGTCACAATATTTTACTCGATTGTTCTTCAAGTCTTTTAAGCCAAATGACAGATAGAGTGAATGATTTGTCTATGATGCGTCCGGTGCACGTTCCACTAGCGTCATGTAGTCGCCGTCTCTCACAGCTGTCAAACTATATGGCTGCCGTCATTTAAAAAATAATTATCAAATGTCAAAGAGTGTAAGTTTGCAAAAAAAAAACAACATTTGGCATTTGGTATGCAAAAATTGGAGCAGGTCAATCCGAAGCTTTTTTGTCCTCAATATAATCTTTAACAGTATAAAAGGCTTTCAGGCACAACTTACGTTTAATAAATGATTTAAATTTTTATTGCCACAATATTTTAGTCAGCCAAATAAAATACACAGAAACGGAAATGCATTGAATTCGAAGCTCTCGAAAATAATGTAGCGTGGAAGTAATTTTTAAATCACACTCCTTTTACTGAAACTGAGGGTCTAGTGGCTAAGTAATAACAGCCGCTTGGGTAGATTGATCAGATTAAGCTACGCTTGCCGCGGTTGGTCCATGGATGGGTGACCATCTTTCATACCAAGACGCTTCCGTGCCTCGGAATGCACGTTTAGCCGTTGGTCCCGGTGGTCATTCCTGGAACTTTGAAAGTCGTCAGTAGGCCGAAAGTCTGACAACCGGTCTTAACAATGGGTATCGTAATACCCAGTAACTGGGTTCTCCTTCTTAGCGTATCGATGGCACAAAAAAATTCAAACATCTTTGGAACAAAATTCGACTGCGCGAACTCCGCTCCTCCCCATCTGTGGAGATTGTCTTTGCTCCGGCCGACTTGGGTTCGAAGTCTATTTAGAGATTTCCAAGTCAGCCACGGTAACGCGTGCCCAGGCGGAAGACTCTTTTTTTTGTTGTTGGGAAATCATCAAATGACTTCTCCCGCTCTGGCTGGAGCAGGAGGGCGTGTCAGGCCTTTACTGACTAAAACCCACCCATGTTCCCTCAGTTGCCTGTATGCCAGGGGCGACAGTATCTCTTTCGATCAACCCGCACACCTGGCAGGCAACTCTGCTCCTCCCCATCTGTGGAGATAGTCTTTGCTCCGGCCGACTTGGGTTCGAAGTCTATTTAGAGATTTCCAAGTCGGCCACGGTAACGCGTGCCCAGGCGGAAGACTCTCAGATGGTTCGATAAAGTTATTAGGGGGTTTATACAGCTCCCGCCATAGGTTACATCTAGTAACTGGGTTGTGGAAGTCAGATAGGCAGTCGCTCCATGTAAAATACTGGTATTCAGCTTCAATACTGGTAGCCGACCCAACATAGTTGGCAAAAAGCTAGGCAGACGACTTGTTTTACTGAAACTGTTTAATTCTCATGACCTTGGTCCCTTTGGACCCGGACAGGCGCTTTACTTTCTGTAAATATTTTCATCACCACTGCTCTCAAAACGGTGAAAGAAAACATCGCGAGGAAACCGGCGTGTCCTAGAACCTCAAATTTGAAAACATGTTTAACATCTACCAATTGGGCACCCTACCCACACTGGGCCCGCGAAGTAGATTACAGCCCACTTCTCAAAGAGAGAAGACCTGTGTCCCAGCACTGGGAACTTTATAGGCTGATTATGCCATGAAGAAAGGAGCAAAATTGTTATAAATAGGCAGGTATTTACATGTACACATTTTTCTACTTTATCAAAATTGAAACTTAGGTTACGTCAGCCAACTGTGAAGAATGTGGAGTATTCGAAGATGTACAACATGTGTTGATGGAGTGTGAGCGGAATGAGGCTTTGAGATTTGATTAACTTGGTCCAAGAGATAAGTACGATGTTGGAGAGTGTAATGCTATTCTTGCTTGTCCTTTATCGGAACAAGCTAGGATAATGTACAAACTTGCATTTTTTTATTTTAAAGCGAGTGTTACCTGTTTTTAGGTTTAGTTGATTCTGCTGACGTTACAGGGCGACGTTATCGCTGAGAGACAAAGCCCTTAAAATAAAGGAAAAATAAAATAAAATTGAAACTATTTTTTAAAAAGCCCTATTTGAACTAAAAAAGCCCAAAAGAAGTTTAAAAAGCACGAGTTTTAAATTTATATGCCTGCAAATTTGCGATAGGTTTTCACGAGCGATTAAAAAATTGAGCCTCGAACAATGGACAGCGAATTCGCCATCATTGAATTGACGTGACATCACATAGAAGAATGTTGTGTAAATTTACGGTGCGAATAATGGCCAAAAATACGGGAACGTTTGGACATTTTGGTCCTGCAGGCTTAGCATGATCCTGCGCTTTCTATTTCTACTCTACTGTAGAATAGAAATCGCTTGCCTACATTTCTCGGTGAAAAACTGTCAACTGTCTATACGGAAACGTCATTTTTGTCTACTCTTCCGACGACAAAACGCTTGTCTACGGTTCTCGGCCTAAGCCTGCTGCACAGACAGCTGGTGCGCTTACGCAAGCAATTAAAATTGCTCCATCTTGGTCAATTCTAGTTAACTATGACGTCACAACTACATCCAGCAATTTAGGGCAATGGCAACATGTAGCCACCTGTTGCCAGAGATACGGCTACACAATATGGAGCAACTTAAAAAACTAGGCAATGGGCCTCCCCCGCCGCCTCCGCCGCCGCCCGGTTTCTCTCGCAAAAATGAGACGTAGTTATACGTACAAAAGAGATAGAAAGAAACTTGACAAAAAAAATCCAAACCGATTCGATTTGGCAACTCATGAAATATATGGAGCAATCAGAAGCAATATTGCCGAAACACATCGGCAATTTATTGTAGTCGCTCCAGATTGCTCCACTTTATTGATACAGATTGATCCATTAGTGTTGCCGAGCAATAATTGCTCAAAAATTGCCCGTGTAAAAGCATCTTTATTAATGATATTGGAGCGAAACTATAACTATAGACGCAGGTTTTAGGCATTCACAGTTTACATAAATCTTAATTATTTTTTTAGGCTTACTGACTTGTTAAATGCCCGGCTTGTAGTTAAGTAATAACAGCCGCACGAGTCGATCGATCAGGTAAAGCCAAACTTTGGCACGGTTGGTCTGTGGATGGGTGACCATCTTTACATAAAAAGAAAGCACGTTAAGCCGTTGGTCCAGGCTGTCATTCGTAGACAGTCGTTACGGGTTGTTAGAACACCGAAAGTCTGACAACCAGTCTTACCAAGGGATACCGTGTTACCCAGTAACTGGGTTGTGCTAGGGAGGCAGTCGCTCCATGTAAAATACTATACTTAATAATATTATAAAGAGGCAAAGTTTGTGAGGTTGTAGGAGGTAATCTCTGGGTCTACTGAACCCCATTTTGAAATTATTTTACCAATAGAAAGCCACGTTATTTATGAGTGTCATAGGCCGGTCGAACGAAAAAATAGGGATTCCACCCGTGCGAAACCGGGACGGGCAGCTAGTGGGAAATACTGGTATTCAGCTGCATCTCATAAGACTGCAAACCGAATGCAACCTTGTTGGAAAAATGGTAGGCATATGATGATGACTAACTTGTAAAATAATATATAGATCCATGAACTAAGAAGGAGTAGCACCTAGCTAATTAGTCACAAACAGAACGATACCTAAGCCACCAGAGAATAACTTAAGGTGCTCTTACACGGGCAATTGCTTGAGCAATTATTGCTCGGCAACACTAATGGAAAACTCTGGATCAATTAAGTGGAGCAATCTGGAGCAACAATAATAAATTGCCGATTTATTTCGGAAATATTGCTTCTAATTGCCCCATATATTTCATGAGTTGCCGAATATCCAATCGGTTCTTTCTATCTCGTTTGTACGTTTAACTAAAACTCGTTTTTGCGAGAGGAACCGGCCGGCGTAAACCGTGGGGAGGCGCATTGCCTAGTTTTTTAAGTTGCTCCATATTGTGTGGCCGTATCTCTGGCAACAGGTGGCTACATGTAGCCGTTGCCCTAAATTGCTGGATGTAGTCGTGACGTCAGAGTTAACGAGAATTGCCCAAGATGGAGCAATTTTAGTTGCTCGTGTAAGCGCACCTTTATACTCGTGGTTACTGATTTATTACCATAAATGCGATCCAATAACTGGTCCTAGTTACCGGTAACTTGATAAGCATTTACTGCTCCGTTCCTTTTAGCGACCGAAAGTTCGAATGTGAAGAAATGTAGATCAAAAGCAAGTGCTTTTGATCTACATTTCTTCACATTCGAACTTTCGCCTTGACCAAGGTCTCATATCTCACAGAGTCAGTGCACATAATTAACAGGTTCTTTCTCTTAATTTACGCTCTTGCAACATTTTTCATTCTTTAACTTTAAATGCGTATAAAAGGACCAATAATACTTTATCAGATTATCAGTTTCCGTTCAATATTGAAACAGTAAACAACAATTTAAAAAGAAAAATGTTTGCCAAAGTAAGTTTTAAATACTTGATGGGTATTATTTTCTAAATTTTTAATTACTTTATCCATCTTGATTATACAATTTCAATGAGTTGGTTTGTACTTTCGAAATAACTTATAGAAATTAATTTAGAGTTTGCTATGGTAGGTTAACTGTTACCCACACAAGGACCATGTTTACAGATTGTGGCGTTATGATCTGAACTTTTCTTAATTTTATGATTACTAACGGCTACGGTTATCAAATTAACGTCAACACGATTAATCAATAGATTCTTTTTAATAATTAAAAAAATCCGCATATACAATATGTGGATTTATAATGCGTTTGTAACGCGAAAAAAACAGATATTGAATACATTTGACCTTCATACTATGTATTCCCTCATGTACACGTCTAGTTTACTATTTTTCCATAAGGAAACCATTTGTAACAATCATCCATATTTTACTTACCTATAGCATCGCATAACTAAGTAAAATATGGATGATCTCAGCCTTGCATGCCTTTCTGAAGGTTCATTGTGAATTAACTAATTAAGGAAATAATAAAAAATAAATCTACTTTCCCCAGATCTTCCTTCTCGCCGCCATCTTGGCCGCCGCAAGCGCACGTCCGCAAGGAAGTCACGGTCACGACAACGACGGACACGCAGTGTCATCTCAGAGCATTGTGCTGCACCAGACTCATGAGACTAAGCACGAGCCTGCTCACCACGAGCACGAGGAACACAAGCACGTAGAACATAAGAAGGAGGAGCATAAGAAACACCATGATAAACACCACCATGTTGTGTACTATGTAAGTTTAAGATAATGGTCCATAGACCGCCAAGACAATAATTATTCATTAGACTCAGACAAAACTGATCCACAGCTACCTAGTTACAAAACTCTTAAAAGCTTTGTTAGTGTATTATAAAAAAAAAAAAAAAACTAAAAAAAAAACAACCGACTTCCGAAAAAAACACTAGGTACAAAGTGAAAAATAACTTTAATTTCGGAAGTCGGTGTCGGTCTTTGGATATTTTATTTTAGTTTTTTGGCTATTTATATCGTGGAACACAAATACTTAAAAAAAAAGATGAATTGAGAACCTCCACCTTTTTGAAGCCGGTTAATAACTAAGCAAGGTTTACAGAATATTTATATACCCTACCTACATACAGTCACCGGATGTAATGATAATGTACGATTGCGCGAAGATATAGCCATACATTTAACCTCCTAATTTGATTCTTCTTTCTCCTAACGGCGGGCAGGATTGTAGATCACAGTCGAATAACTAGGTTATGCCTGGGTCTGAGTGATTAAACAACTCTGAGTGACTCGGTATATTTTTATGCTATTGACGGAGATGGCGGAATGGAGCTGAACACGGCCCTAAGTAGCCCTATAGATAGAATGAAATGAGTAAAAAAAAAGAGTACGATGATAGGTCTTTGATCTGCAGTGCATGTGTGGACATAATTACGGTATAATAAATAGATTTCATATTTTTGAAAGTTCTTTTTTAAATGATTTAAATAAATAATGGATGTGTTGACCATTTTTAAATACCTTCGTTTCTTCCACAGTCTCACCCTAAATACGAGTTCGCGTACAAAGTGGAGGACCCCCACACCGGCGACAAGAAGTCACAGCACGAGTCCCGCGACGGAGATGTCGTGAAGGGCGTGTACAGCCTGCACCAACCTGACGGCACCATCAGAATCGTTGAGTACCATGCTGACAAGAAGACCGGGTAACGTTACCTTATTTATTTATGAACAACTTCTTCTATGAAGTCATTTCTATGAAACTTTAAAAATGCATATTAAGGTGAATCTAGTCCACATTTTTCCCATACAAACTTCGGGAGTGTATTACTTCACTGTTCGTCAATGAACATCAAAAATTACACATGGTATGATTTTGCATCGTTATTAATATTGTCTGTACGGAAACAGAATACTAAAATAAAAAGCCATTAAAAGTTAGGAGCCAACAAAGATTCTTTTTTCTTACTAATTTAACCTAACTTTGGGCGTGGTTAGGTAATAAAATAACTGTAAAATCTCCAAAACCAAGTCAGTACCGATGAAGCTCAAATATCGTAAAGTTTAATAAACTTTATTGGTCATTAATTTATCCAGTGGTTTTTTCATAAAACCCGATCTTCCGAAGAACTTTTTTTTTTTCGCACCTGTGTTACTATAAATAATCCTGCATCTCACTCAATAACGATCTGCGTGTAGACTATCGTCTAACTGCTCGTCACTGATACTACCTCTGTCGGACACGATACCTGGTGAGACAGCGTGCTCTTTAGCCAGGCCCACCAGTGAGTTCGAGCCCGCGACTAGATTCCCCTTAAGTAATTGTTTGGTGAAAACATCTTACATCCACTGACGGATGATTGATTCTATAGCTTTCTGCATAATCGAATAGGGAACAAGAATTCTATTACTTAATTCCAATTAGATTAATTCTCGTTACTTTTGCTATTGTGTTGGTACGAGTGGAGTATGCACAAGAAAGGTGGATGAGGTATGCAATTTATGAAAAATAAGTAAAAAAAATGTAACTAAAAGGTTTTAACGAAAAATATAATTCGGTAAAATAAAATCGTGGGGCGCGTCTAACATTTACTCAGGTTATGCTACGAGCCACGATTTTATTTTACCGAATTATTTTTTTGCTTTTAGTTCCTTTTAGCTTAAATTTTTTTTTTTACTTTCAAGTTTTTAGTTTTTATAATATTTCTCATTGTATTTTTTTATTTTATTAAATATATCTATGTTATCAAAACTAAAGGTGTGTACCAAGTATCAGATCAATCTGCCAACAGGAAGGGGGTAAAATTTCAAGTACTAAATTTAACCCAAACACACAAAAAACACCAACAAACAGGGCAAGTTAAATAAAACCGTTTAAAAAACTTTCTAAGTTTAAATATTGGTGATAGTAACTTGTGCCTAGGCGTTATGTAACGTGGATGTCGGAAATTATCCTACTGGAACGTGCTTCCGGGAGAAAAAGCATATGTTACACCTTATAAATTCCGCTATCTGCCAGAGAAAGTCCGATCTAAATCGGTCCACCCGTTTCAGAGATTATTTTTTTAATTAAATACGTTATTAAACAGACAGATTAAAATTGTTTTTTTTTTTTTAATTATGAGTATTCTTTCATATGCATATAGTAAAAAGCTGTTATTTTCACATTACAAACTGACACTTCAATTTCATTTATTTGTTTATGTAGATATGTACTTATAGAGCCATGTTTTCTCCTCGCAGATTCAATGCCAACGTGAAGTACCAGGGTCACGCCAAGCACATCGTCCCCGAACATCACCACCACCACTGAATGGAGACTACTGTTACCGATTGTTAAACTTGTTGATATGATTGTTATTGTTCTTCGTATTTGTCTTTAGAATAAAAGTTATTGTTCTTATGTTTTATACTTTTTATTACTGTTAAACATGAAACTCTCTACAACAGTGGTGGACTGGTGGCCCAAAGGTAATGGCCGCGACTTAAAGGTTGTAGGTCGTAGGTTCGAACTAAGAAAGGCGCTTTACTTTGTATACATTATTTACGAAAACATCGTAAGGAAACCGGCATGTCCCAGAACCAAAAATTCGGAGACATATGACATCTCGTACCAACCCGCACGGGGCCCGCGTGGTGGATTTATAGCCCACTCTTTCTTACTGAGAAGAGGCCTTTGTCCCAGTAGTGGGAACATTATAGGCTGATTATATGTGTATGTATGTATGTCTGAAACTCTATAAGTACTCACGGATAACACGCACACCACAGATATAATCAACCTATCATTAAGTAGTAGATTAAGCACTTAGTATACAACGAGTAACGGAAAGGGTATATATGTCACCGTATGATTGTGAACACCGTTAGTTTATAATCTATCTCGCGAGATTATAAACTGTTGATAAATTGTGAACTGCACCATACTGGTTACCGACCGAATAGGTTAGGTTAGGTTAGAATTGCGAACAACCGCGCGCCAGCCGGGCGAGCGAAGCGAGCCTTGTCGCGGCAGCGGCCGGCGAAAGCTACTTCCAAGTTAGTGGCAGTTTCTTGATTATTTAGTAATAGCGCAAGGTACTATCCGTCTTGATACCAGTTCACAATTTGACGGTTTCACTTCATCATAATCAGCCTATAACATTCCCACTGCTGGGACACAGGCCTCTCTGTTAGAGGGAGTGGGCCGTAATCCACCACGCGGGCCCAGTGCGGGTTAGTAGATGTCACACATCTTCGAATTTTTGGTTCTAGGACATGCCGGTTTCCTCACGATGTTTTCCTTCACCGTTTTGAGAGCAGTGGTAAAGAAATAATTTACACAAAGCCTTTCTGGGTTCGAACCTACGACCTGCAACTCGTAAGGCGCGTCAGTTACCACTGGGCCATTACTGCTCACACTGGTTTCACTTCGATAGATTATAATCTACCGAAAAATAATGCACTAAATTGTAAGCAGTATGTTACGGTCTTTCGACAGTTCACAATCTTGCGAGATAGATTATAATCTAACGGTATTTACAATTTTACGGTGACATATACGAGCACATACCAAGCGCACGGCTGCTTTGGATGATATTAAACGATATTGGAAGGGTTTTTTAATCCTATCTCTACTTGTTCGGAAGTTTTGAGAATTTTTAGTACATTGATACCAGAAACCGAACTTTTCAAATTGAATTAAACACATCACTCAGAAGAGATTTATCGTGATATTGGCAAGTAACGTTAAAAGTTATTGACCTACGTAGTGCGGTGACACGTTTGTTATGATTTGAATTTAAGAAACATTAGGAAACCGAAATTTTGTTATCAATTCTTAGAGTATTTTGTTTTGAGCTGCAAAAAAAGCAAGCGATTCTATACCAGATCTTTATTGTATAAGGATAGAAATAGTGTTTCTGTTACACCCTGTATAATGGGCCGCCTCGTTGGTCTAGTGGTCGTAAGCGTTCCTGCTGAACATGAGGTTCCTGAGTTCGATTCCCAGGTCGTGCAAAGTGTCATTGGATTTTTCTATCTAGAATTTTTCTTTATACCCGGTTGATGGCAAAAGGCTCGCTCCCTATAACATGTGATTTAAGCATAACTGGCGAAATGTGGGTGTACTATTGGTGCACCTCTGCGTTACCCTTCAGGGAAACATGGCGTGATGATATGATATATTGGTCACCAAAAAACAAAATGCTGCAACTCCTAAACTAAATTATGATAGCATTTCAAACTAATTCAAAATGTCTAAAAATGAACTCCAAATGAGTTTTAGGAAAAGCACTAATTATAACTCGGTCCACCGCAGCAGGGATCATACCATATTATTATGAAAGCGTGGTTTTCTGTTCACAGGGAACGTAATAAAATCGCGGCGGGATTTTTCAACGCGCACTGGTTTTTCAACTCTCAGTGTTGAACGTAGCGTTGAGAATCAAACATCGAACAGTTTGTTTTATTATTGTTCGATTTTGAACTCTCGGCGCTAAGCAGAGCGTTGAAGATCCTGTGCGCGAAAAACTCCCGCCGGGATTTTATCACATCCCTGGGAACGTGGGCTCATTCCCCCGGGAATGGCGCATTTAATTAATACACCACACACGGGTGAAATGATTCTGCTTGAATACCCATACTGATCGTCATAATAATAATGACATTCATTGACCACAATAATCGTGACAGCGTATTTTTAAAGCTCGCCATTTTACGATGTGGAATTGCTGGTGGAGTGCCCGACGCAAAGGAGGGTAACGTGTTTATCAGCCTTTGCGTGTATGTAGGTAATGTTTGTTCCTTTGTGGCACTCTAGAGAACAAACGCGGGGTCCGAATTTGATGATTCTTACTCCAATCGATTTGTCTTACTCTTGCGAGTGTCACTAATGATAAGAAAGTAATCAAAATGAAAGAAAAAAAAAGTCGACGAACTATGTCAAGTTATAATACTGCCCTACTAATTATAGCTGCAGTACTCGACACTTATGGGTTTTCACTTTTTCGCAGAAATGGCACCCTTAGGGGCAAACCTATTTGGGAAAAATAAAAATATTTGGGTACTGGAAGTACGTTTTTTTGATAACGAGATTCACAGTACTTGCATGAAAAATTTACTTATAGATTTCCGCGCTTTTTTGCAAGTACTGCATTTACAATTAGCAGGGCAGAATAATGAATGGGACTTTGAAAATCATCTTTAGGTTTCGTCACCAGTAATCCTCGTAGAATCACATCTCGACGCATTCACAGTCACAGGCGATGAATCTGCTTGCTTCCAAGTCTTCCAACCCATTCGTTCCACCTGCTGAAGCAGCCTGCACCTTAATTGCATAACACATTTTCAATCACAATCTGAATTATTTTGAAGGATGTTGCTAGTCCATTGCTTCACCTGTTCGAAACATTTGTCTGTACAACAAAGTAAATAGCGCAATGAATGTTGTTGAACTGTCGAAATAAAAGCTATTGCTACTGCTAGTGTGTTAGGATTTTAGCGCGCTGGCCATGAGTTACCTTGGCCTAGAGTTGGTAGGCCGAAACAAAGAACACCTGCTTACGTAAAGATTTACAGATGACTCCACCCTGGAGGAGTTTAAATGCGGTGCTGTCCTAAAACAATGGAGTAGGTACTTAATCTCGTGTCCAGCGTGGCTTGCTGTCTGCACGCTACAGGAGCAAATGAACATCACTAAAGATGCTGGTGTCAGCCAATCTGGGCTGAACATATACGCGCAGAAGAAGCCATAATAGGCAAGTAAGCGATGACTATAAAATTAATAAGTATGGCACGTCGAAACAGACACACAAAAGGTAATCAAAGCTTTAAAAAAATCGACGGTTTTCTATAATTCGACTGCAAATAACTGCGATCTTAATCTGAACTATAATTATATAACTAATATTGAGATATTACAATTTAATATTCAATTGTTCATCTAGCAGGAAAATCAATGTCTACCAGTGAACATGCGTTACAAAATATGACATAACAATCACAAAAATAACATATTAAAAAACAATGCAAGTTGCATGTTACTAATGAAGTAATGACCTTTACCAACAACACGCGATCACGCGTTATGAAGTCACAAGTCACAACTTTTACAAAAATAATGTCAATGCGTATATTAACGTAACAACTGTATCGCCAATAATTTAATGGTCAATATAATTAGAGAGAAATCAATCACCTTGGATGCATTATTTTAAGTTGTATATAAGACGTAAGGTTTTGTTAGCATGTATCAGTTCCCTTGTGGTATTAGAATTGCAATAGTGTCAACAGTTCTAAAACAGTAACTATAGAAATGTTCTTCAAGGTATTTAAACTTATTTTACAGTTAATTAGTGTTCACGAAGTGTTAAAGTGAATAGTTATATGGGCTTGAGGCTAAGTAAGGGCCGCACGGGACTACGCTTGCTGCGGTTGGTCCTTGGATGGGTGACCATCTTTACATACGCAGACACGTGAAGCTTTTGGTCCCGGTTGTCTTCAGTAGATCTTTGACAGTCGTTACGGGTCGTCAACAGCCCGTAAGATTGACTTTAAAAATCAGTCTTACCAAGGGGTATCGTATTGCCCAGTAACTAATTGGGTTGTGGGGGTCAGATAGGCAGTCGCTCCATGTCAAATAATGGTACTCAGCTGCATCCGGTTAGACTGGAAGCCGACCCCAACATAGTTGGGAAAAGATGATGATGATGAAGTGTTAAAGTGGAGTGAAATTGGATTATTCTAATGACTTGTCTCGATTATAACATACTAGGATATTTTCCGTGTGGTGCCGGACGTAAAAGAATAGCACCATCCCATTTCTTCCCGTGGGTGTCGTAGAAGGCGACTAAGGGACTTACTAGAGAATGGGCAGCAGCGTGCTCTATGCATTTTACCACCATACTGCGATCGCCAACCCGCCTGCCAAGCGTGGCGATTAAGGCAAATCCCGCCCTTTTGGGGGAGGCTTATGCCCAGCAGTGGACGTCTTTCGGCTGATATGATGAGGATATGTTTTTGGACAAACACTTCATCGTCGACGTCCTTTAATACGTCCGATTATTTCATGAAAATTTAATTCAATGGGATTAAATGAACTCGGAGGGTTGTATTGATTGATGATTTTAATGATTCTGTAAAGCCATATTCGTAACAGTTGTAAATTGTATCTCAATCGACATACAATCAGACACTGACTTGCCAATTGTAAAAACCGGAACAAATTTAATTCGGCGGGGTACCTTAGGGCGTCCTCCTTAAAGCTTCTGCTGTTAAAGAAAGAAAGAAAGAAAAAAAAAACATTAAAATTAATGTACTTTTGCTTTGCTAAATAGCACAGACTAAAAAAGGCACACAATATACAGCAAAATAATAAAAATAAAAAACCAATAAAAAGTGTAAAGTACGTCAAAGTGTTCCTCACGGCTGCGCTAAAAAGGCCCTGTTACAAACATTACTATCACTAGATTTCCAGAAAAGGACTTTTCCACGGAAAGACCATCGAGTATTATGTTTATCTTAGCTTATAGTAGCATCTCCAATATTCAGAATGCAGAGAGGACCTAATCCAAACTTTTTTCAATGTCTCCAAACCTGCAACTATCTTTTCAGGTGGTATGCGTGTTGTCTGTCGCCGTCGTTGTAACATCTGGATATGGCCATTCTTCCCAGTACATCCACCGCCACGATGGTCACCACGAGCCTGTGTACCATGGACACGATCATCATGATTACTATGTAAGTATTGATCGCTCGAATTTGCTTCTCCTTCTTAGATATCCTAGAGGAGGAAACTGGTTTAACTTTTGATCTGACGTAACCGACTGTTGAGATTGAGAACAAGAAATAAAAAAAAATGTACTTCAGGCCGAATTTCGCCCATGGCGACCAATCTCAGCGGCGACCAACCTTCGACGCGGAAGATATTATAGTGCTCAAGTGTGTGCGCAGACAGGTGCACTCTCCCTCCCCTTACTCTCATAGTCCGATGGGCCAATAGATTGGCATCTGATGATGGGTTTTATGGGGTGAGAACAAGACTACATTTTGTGAAGGAGACTATCAAACTTGAATATTTTCCTATCTCGATGGAACACTTTTTAAATTAAGTATTTTTTCCAGACCTACCCTAAATACGAGTTCGGGTACGAAGTAAAGGATTCTCAAACTGGTGACCATAAGTCGCAGCACGAGCACCGCGATGGAGACGTCGTTAAAGGACATTACTCCCTGCAGGAACCTGACGGCTCCTTCAGACATGTTGACTACCACGGCGATGACCACACCGGGTGAGTTTAGTAACAAACGGTACCTATAAGAAGTAGAAGTCTGGGGACAGTACCCGGCCGTAAGTATCAGTTACAAAGAAAACAGAAACTATATGAAGTCAACTTTTACAAAACATGTTAGTTTTGCCCTTTCCACGATTATGAGAGTGTCAGCCAACCATAAATCCGCAGTGATTTTTGTGTCATGATCAAATCGGTGAAGGCCTGTCATCCTGACCCACTCCCTGATTGGGCAAATTCAGCACGAACACATGCGCCCGGGTACTGAACTGGCAGCAGAAGATATTTTTCCTTGGATGCTGCATGACACCATGAATGACCCTGTCTGTTATGTTCACTATCACGACGCAGTTATAGCGTATATTCTGAACAGAGATCTGCCACACAGGCGATCGACCCTATTCCATTATTGCCTATTTGACAGCGTTTAGGCATTGATCTGTTGGTGCAATTTTGGAAACCAGTAGAATGTGTTGAACCCTGAAAAAATGTACCATAAACAAAGCACTAATATTTTGTTGTTTTCCAGTTTCCACGCGACGGTAAAGCATAGCACCCACCACATTGTGCCTCATCATTATCATTACTGAAGCTTCTGCCGGATGATCTTCTGAACATGACCGATGATTCTGTTGTTTGTTTTTCTAGTTTCCTCTATTTATTGACTGTTTTTTTAAAGTTTTGGTTGCATTATCTGGTTCTATGACTTCTACAAATTTTGTGGCAGATAGTGCAAATTGAACATTTTCAAACCGCACCCTGGTGGTGTTTCGCACACACAATCGTTGTCGAAAAATTCGCCTACTCAACAATGTACCTAAAAAAGCCCGACTGCCTAAAAAGTCAACTTTAATTAAAAAAGATGGAAACAAGAAACTTGTTTTAAAAAGATAACTAATAGACTGAATACTATAAGCAATTTCATGCAGTCGGAGGCATCTTCTTAAATTTAACAATATTGCCTCTGACTTCATGAGATTGCTTATAATATTCAGTCTAATAGTCGTCCTTTTAAAAAAAGTTTCTTGTTTATCGTTTAAAACAAGTTTCTTGTTTCCATCTACTAAATGTAAGTGGCTTTTTTAATTAAAGTTCACCTTTTAGGCAGTCGGGTTTTAAAATTTTGTGAATTTTTTTTTATTTCACAATTTTTAGTTAAGTAATGTAATTATTTTTGACGTTAATGAGACCTATTTATGAAACCCTTTATTCTGATACCCCACTCAATAGGTTTCGAGAATAAAAAAAATTTTGAAGACACAATATGCCGCCAAAAATCGGGCATTTAATTTTTTTTTCAATTTTTTATACCAAATGCCACTCTTACAATTAAGACGAATCTAACGGCACCTCTCAAGATGAAATCAATCAAGCTGTTTGGGTTACAGAGCGTGCCAAAGAAATATACATACATACATATGTACATATACTCGAAAAACATAACCCTCCTTCTGGCGCAGTCGGGTAATAACGCAATAAATGTTGTTAAATTGTCAAAATGAAAGCCATTGCTATTGATAGTTTGTTACTCAATTACCCCGCAGGTCCTTTATAAAATATTTGTTGTATAAATGTGAAAATAAATACTTTGCAAATTAAAACGAATTTTGCTTTATGTGTTGGAGTATAATAAGAATTTTCAGTCATTTATAGTAATTTGCCTTTTATGTAATGTGTAAAGAGTGCTCATCCGGCACCAAATACCAAAATAACTGTAAAATAGGTAACATAGAAACGTATAATATACGAACGACCTAGTGCTTCGGTGAAAAAAAAATGGTACTTTGATTAATATTTAATGAAATAATCACGAAAAACCGACGATAAATGCGACGTTGCCAGCCCGATGAACGCTCTAAGCAGCCTATCATCTTCTGCTCATGGATCTCCGATTGTTACTCAATCTCTTTGCAAGCGAAGCAGTGGCTATTTATTCATTAAAACTTTAAGCTCAAGTAAAATAAAAACTGTACAAAGGTGGACTTAAGTGTGAATGAAATGGTTCGATCGTGGTATATATGTCGCAGCCATCTGGTTAAATTAGCCAGCTAATTGGACGCCTAGGCCGTTAATTAAACGCCTGTATCCAATTAAATAGCTGAAGGACAACTAGCCAAGTAATTGAGCGCAACGTTTAACCGGATGACTGAATGTCGTGTAGTCATTTAGTTAGATTAGATATTGATGTATTTGTGATGTTTGGTCAGGGTGAAGATGAGTTCACAAATTATTTATCTACAACTACTTCTTACTAATACCTACCACTAAGTAACTAGTAATAGTGAAATGTTTTTTAAATAAATTCAGTTATAAATAATTTCACTTAAAATTGCACACAAGAACGAAAAATAACATTCACGGTTTGCGCTATTGACGCCATATTTGTTTTGGTGACTACTAGCGCCGCAGTGGAAAAAACCTGAACTAAATTTGAATCACTCGGCTGGGTCTTGGTCAATCATCTGCAAAGGACTGATTTTCAATAAGCCAACTTGTTAAACGTTGAATGATTCTAGTTCAATTAACTATCGGCCTAGGCATCCAATTGGATGCCGGCGTTTAATGAACAGCCGAGGCTTCCAATTAGCTGGCTAATTTAACCAGATGGCTGCGACACATAAAAAGGCATTTCCCTAAATTAGACACCAACATCACCAGCATTTTACCACCATACTGCGATCGGCAACCTGTGCCAAGCGTGGCGATTATGGCAGACTCCCCATTTTTTGGGGGAGGCCTATGTCCAGCAGTGGACAAATGTCGGCTGCAATGATGATGATGATGAGAGACACCAACAAACTTATTTCGTGATAATTTCATAACAAAATCGATGAACATCTTAATTATTCAAAGTCGTGCTCCATTTTATATCTTACCAACGTTACAATACCAGGAACTGATTTAAAAAAAAAAATTGAAGAAGAATAAACTTATTAAAGCAAGTCCGGCGAAGACTAAGCCAATAGTGTAAAATGTTAATATTACTCTCAAGCTAATGAAAAAGGTAATGAATTAGCAGCACTCGTCGGTTCCTTGATTACGAGAAAAAGGCAAAGGAAAATGTAAGAGGTATTTAGAGCATGTTCGCACTGACGTAAAAATATCGCGGTGGGATTTTATCCCGCACTGGATTTTCAACTCTCGGTGGTCAGCCAAGCATTGACAATCCAACAGAGTGCATCCTAGCGGGTCGAAAGAAACACAATGTTCGATTTTCAACTCTCAGCGCTGACCGCATTGGTCAAGATCCAGTGCCAAATTATCCCGCCACGATATTTTATTGCGTGCGATTGTGGACTTATACTTGTATTCAGTTGTTTAAGTTGGTGTACATGTATTTTTCAGCTTACATTTGTGCATTTATGTATTGTGAAGGCAATTAAAGAAGCATCTTAGGTACGTACATTGTTAGAACATTTGGTGCCAAAATAGAAAAAAAAAATAGGTACCTACTTGATAAGTTTACAAAGCAATTTTATTTAAGTACGACATACACTTTTACTTATTATTTTTATTATTTTAGGGCTAAAATAATAAAAATAATAAGTAAAAGTATGTAAAATCAAATTTATTTATTTACCAAAACAAGGTTCCTAAATACATAAAGTGTTTATCATGGTATGAAATTCTCACTCTCTCTCTCTCTCTCTCAAAAAGGAGGAGAAATAATCAAAGGGCATAAAAAAATTCATCTGCATCGCTGTCAACAGGATAAGTGCCCAAAAGGTTGGTAGCATTACCACGTTGTATGGCAATGCTGATGCTTTGGCCAAAAAGTAAAAAAATAGGTCAGCCCTCTGGTTTCGTGAAGAGTCGGTCGGCCAACCTCTTGGAGTTATCTCGGACCACATGGTCCTAGTGTTTTTCAACCCCAAACTTATGGTGGTTTATTAGTATTAGCCCAATAAACGCATTTTATTTTATTCTTTAAACTGTCGAGCAATTACTAATTAGATAATAAATTAAGCTTAATTTTTATTAAAATCATTCCCAATGTTCGACGCTAAACAACCATTTATTTAGGTTACATACAAAAGCCTTCCTCCGTCATCCTATATTCTGCATAAAAGATTCTTTCAACCGGTTTTCTTCTGAAAACACCGCGGTTTACTTTGGTGAGTTGTACCGCCTACATAAATATCCCAGTAGGCATTCCATATTAATATATATTTGGATAAAATGTCGTAGTAGGTAATACTGCGGGCTTACTTAACGTAATCCCGAGCTTGTGTTTGTGCAAATTGAAATTAATATTAATATTATGGATGGCGCTGTATATTCGATCATTGTGTTTACATTGCGTGTGTTTGGTATTTTAACATGAGGACTATCACAATATTCGAATATCTATTTGATTAACCAGTTGGTCCCGGCTGTCGTTCGTGGATCTTTGACAGACGTTACGGGTTTTCAGACGTCCGAAAATCTGACAACCAGTCATACCAAGAGGATCGTGGGACACGAGAAACTGGATTTTGGAGGTCAGATAGGCTAAAAAGATCTGGTAAGACTAGAATGCAATCCCAACATAGTCGAGAATAGGCTAGGCAGATTTTTGCTATCATATTAATTACTACGATTGTGATTGGCAGTCGGTTACTCCACAGCCATGCAAAAAGTCGTTTAGCGCGTTCCATTGGCCAACATAACCCTTGACTGTGAGAAAACGTACTTAATAACTATCAAGACATGATCAAGTTGATTGGCAATAGAAAATGGACACCATATTATCTGAAATTAAGCTACTTTCTAAGTTCTATGCCCTTTCATCGATGTTGGTTGTAGCCTCGTCAAAAGTGAAGTGCACTTAAATTAATAAAGGCACAAAACAGGTCATAAAAACAGTTAGTATCCTGAAATAATATGAATATATATGATGTAAGAAGGTAATGAATAACATGCAAATGGGGTCTCTAATGAAAACCGCTCCGTGGCCCGCCCCGTCCCCCCACCCTTAGGACTCAGGAATCATGAGGCGACTTTGCTTTGTATTAATTTGTTGAACAGAAACCATGTAGATACATACAGATCCACATAATTATCATTGGTGTGTTGAGAGCTGGAAATAAAATAACTTACTTAAACGATTCGCAAAGGACTTCCCCAGATAAGCTATGTCTTCCAGCAGGCAATATTCTGGAAGGCATTGCTTGATCAATAGATAAAGATAAAGATAATTTTATTTGTCAAAACATGCGTATACATGCAAATTAAGCTTGCAGGATGTCACAATACAGTAGAATCTCACTAATCCGGCACTATTAAAAACAAGAGGGTGCCGGATTATTGGAATGTTCGGATTACTGGTTTGCATAGAAAAAATCATAATAAATAAAATAAAGTATTTCATAAAGAGAATACATATGACATATTTGTATTCATGTTCTACACTTATAACTATAACATATCTTACAATGAACTACAATTACTACCTAGTACTAGACGACGCGCATACGCGGTGCGTGGCGTAGGCAGGGGCGAGGGAGGCGCGGCCGGAGGGTGCCGGATTATTGGACGTATCGGTCTATTGAGGTGCCGGATTGGAGAGATTCTACTGTATTAATATTTCGTATGTACATATTTCACCCGTATGGCGTACAAATTTATAAAATTTACAAAAAAAATAATACAAAAAAAAAACTAAATTACTAAAGGCCCTTCAATCCAAGTACACAATGGTAAGTAATAAACAACAAACAAGTCAGTAGAATAAATTAATCATGAAATTTCACAAATATTAAGGATGCGATATTTATTAAGAGACAAGTTTTATCTATACATTTATACATATAAATAAAATTGGAGTGTCTGTTTGTAATATTAAAATAACCGCTTTTTGCTACATGCATATAAATATATATACGGTACATATACCAAAATAACATTATTTACAATTTTTGTTTGTCTGTCTGTTTGTTCCTGCTAATCTCTGAAATGGCTAGACCGTTTTTGACGGGACTTTCACTGGCAGGTAGCTGATGTAATAAGGAGTAACGAATGTAATAAGGAGGACTTAGGCTACTTTAAATAATAAAAAATAACTATTCCGCGCGGACGAAGTCGCAGGCACAGCTAGTTATAAATATAAAAATAACTTTTTGAATGACACTATTTTTTGTTTTAAATTTTATAATTAACTTTTTTTTTATTTTATTTATTTATTTATTTAAAATTTCGTACATAACACCCTAACAGCTATGATGCGCCAATGCGATGTTACTACTATAAACAACACATTTTCAAAAATCATCTTACATACATAATAAAATAACAAAAAATTAACAAGAAATTAACATAACTTGGCTTTAAATATGTTCAATGCACGTCAGTGCTACTTCTGTGAACCTCTTCAGGCTGCACTGAAATATGTCAACCTCCCCAGAAATAATATTGACCAATCTTATGGCTCGTGACAAGGGGGCAAACTTGTTCAGGTTTGTCTTGGAGGATGGCTCCAGTAGCATTGGCGTCGGCCGACGCGCGCCGCCGCATCCGGCCGCACACTGGTCCCAAATTAAAAAAAAGTGGACATTGATAGTAGACCGCTGATATTTTTTTTTATTGTTGATATAATGATAACAGATAAGGCAAAAAAATATTATTGTCCTACTTCAAATACTTTTCTCTATAAAAAATATTTCTTTTTTTTTTGTATGGGAGTGATTACATTTTACTCAATTTCTCAAAAACCTTAAGCGATGTCGAGATGGCATTCACATATGTTAGAAAACTAATAATTCTGAGTATTTGGCTCGAAGAAACTTATTGCTTATCTCTGCGTACTTTCGAGATAATAGTGACAGAAAATAACAATTTTTTTTAATGTTAATTGTTCGCTTTTTTTTAATCATAGCCTTACTCATATCGCAATAGGTCCGCTGGCCAGCAAAATGGAGCTTCGACGCGAGTTTGCCGGGATAACAAGATGGCCGCCTCTCATGACGTAACGTAATACGGTCACGAATCGCGCGCGTACACCTCACTCAGTGTACAACTAAATGTGGTTGCGATAAGACGTGTCCTTATTTTTTCTGTGCGCTTGAAGAAATGCTTGTTGTTTGTTTGTTTTGTTATTGTTGTATTTTGAATCTTTGGATTTTAAAATCAAATAATTTTTGTTTGTCTTTCTTTCGTCGAATTTGTTTTCGTAATTTTTTTTGTTAAAATCAAAGTCACTTTGTCTTTGATATCTTTGATTCTAATTTGTTTTCAATTTTCCTTAAAATTATAATATGTCCGCATTTGTCACCAACTTAGACTTATACGTTGTTCTTAAATCAGGAGGTGGTTTTAAAAATGTCGAATTTTTATTTAATGCCCTTATTGAACGTATTGGTGTTGAATTGTCTTCCGAAGATTTGAGTAATATTAAATTATTTTGTCGTAATTTTTCAAGTAATATCTCAAAAAGATGGTCTGCTTCCAGTAGAGCTCAAAAGACCTTTCTTAACAAAAATTCAGACTGGTTACAATCCCAAATAGTTTGGCCAAAATGTCAAAATATCGATTTAAGCAGCATTTTTAAAGTTGCCGAGGAAGTAATTCCAAATTTCGAAACGCAAGTGGATACTCATCAATTAAGTTATGGTACAAGTAAAAAACCATTTGTTGATATATCTGATAAACAGAAGAAAAGGCGTTCTCTAACACTTCTAGATCACACAGAGGAGGAATTAGTTTATGCTTTATGTGCCAAATTAAAAGAGTCTAAAAAAACAAAATTAGCAGCTATATTAAACGAACTCAGCCAAAACAAGGAAAAATGTGAGATGGTACATGATGTACTATTCGCTAAAAAGACTGACAAACCGTGTTTACCAGATGATAAAACGTTAGCGCTTTACACCTCAACAAATTTGTCAAAATGGCAATATCGAAATTTAAGAACTATTCTTGCTTCAGAGAAAATGTATGGTCTTCCATCCTATCAAAAGCTCCTGGAAGCTAAAAAAACTTGTTATCCTCCAGGGTCAGACATAACTGTAACTGAATCTGATGCTAAGATAAGACTTCAATCGCTTCTAGATTTGACAACTAATAGGATATTAAAAACAATTCAGCACAACTCTGCCGACAAAAAATCGCTAAAACTAATAAGCAAATGGGGTTTTGACGGGTCATCTTCTCAAAGTAATTATAAACAAAAGTCACACTCCGACACTAAAATTGACGATTCTTCAGTTTTCATGATTAGTTTGGTTCCGCTTCGTTTGGAAGAAGAGAGTGGTACTATCTTGTGGCAAAATCCTGCTCCCTCTTCAACAAACTATTGTCGTCCAATTGGCTTTATATTTGCAAAAGAAACAAATGAATTGATAAAGAAGGAAGGTGCATCCTTAGAGGAAGAAATTCGTAATCTTGTTCCCACAATTGTAGATAATTTTGATATTAAACATGATTTGTACATGACTATGATTGATGGGAAAATTTCTACTGTGATTTCCAATACTTCTTCTGCAGCTGTTTGTAATATTTGCAATACCCCACCTAGCAAAATGAATGACTTGGACTTTGTATCCAAAAGACTCATCAGAGAAGATATGTATAAATATGGTCTGTCTTCGCTTCATATGTGGATAAGATGTATGGAATGTATTTTACACATTTCGTACAACTTAGACTTCAAAAAGTGGGCTGCACGAAAAGAAGATAAATTGTTAAAAGAAATTAAAAAGAATTTGACACAAGAAGAATTCCGGGAAAGAACTGGTTTGTTAATTGACATAGTAAAACAGGGATTTGGTACAACCAATGACGGTAACACGGCAAGAAGGTTTTTTGAAAATTATGAAGTATCTGCTGAAATAACGGGTATCCACCCTGATTTAATCAAGAGATTTGCAGTAATTTTACAAACAATTTCATCTGGTCAACTTATTAATACCAACTTGTTTAGGGAATATTGTAAAGAAACAGCAATGCTATATGTAAACTTATATCCATGGTATTACATGCCTTCAAGTGTCCATAAATTGTTGATACACGGTGCTGATATTTGTGAAAATTTCTCCTTTATTCCGATAGGCATGCTTTCCGAAGAAGCTTCCGAAGCGAGGAATAAAGATTTCCGGAATGTTAGAATGGCACATACAAGAAAAATCGGTAGAGTTCAGACTAATTTAGACATTATCCACAGCTTTCTAATTAGCTCAGATCCTTACATCAGCCATATCAAACCAAAGTTTGCTCGTTTACATAAACAGTTGTTTCCAGAGGCTGGTGCTTTGATCTTGAACAATGAATTGCTTTCGTTGGAAAACGAGGAAATAGAGATTTCTCAAGAGAATATAGACCCAAATATTAATCTTTCACCATAATATTTTTTCAGAATCGTTTGTGAACATATTCAACTTTATGTTTGCAGCTTAATATGTCTTCATTTTGATTGTTTTTTAGAACTGATGAAAGTACTCCTTCAGAAAGGTCATAGCTTTTCAGTCATTAGTGAGCCCCCATAACCTCTTTTACAGAGAAGTCTCTTTTTACTTATTTGACATTACGCATACATTATAATTATGTGCTAAAGTAAGGCTATGATTAAAAAAAAGCAAAAAATTAACATTAAAAAAAATGTTATTTTCTGTCACTATTATCTCGAAAGTACGCAGAGATAAGCAATAAGTTTCTTCGAGCCAAATACTCAGAATTATTAGTTTTCTAACATATGTGATGGCCATCTCGACATCGCTTAAAGTTTTTGAGAAATTGAGTAAAATGTAATCGCTCCCATACAAAAAAAAAAGAAATATTTTTTTTACAGAAAAGTATTTGAAGTAGGACAATAATATTTTTTTGCCTTATCTGTTATCATTGTATCAACAATAAAAAAAAATATCAGCGGTCTACTATCAATGTCCACTTTTTTTTAATTTGGGACCAGTGTGGGCCGGCGCGCGCAGACCCAGCTCCGCCAGTAGTTCGGGGTGGTGCAGCCAACCGCGGAGCACCCGAAATACAAAGCTACAAAGAGCGACGTCTCTACGCACAGCCAGCCTACTGTACCCTACCATTCCTATTACGAAGAGACTCGGGTACAACAGCTGAAAGAAGGGATAGACGCCGTACTGCTTGAAATACAGAAACCGAGTGAATTTGTTCTGGATTCTTTCCACCATGACTCTGTATTTAGCCTCATGGGGGCTCCAAATTATAGCACTCGTTTCAAGTCGGCTCCGTACCAGTGCATTGTACATGATTTTAACCACTGCCGTATTCTGAAGGTCCTTGCACTGTCTGAGGATAAACCCAAGATTACGGTAGGACTTGCCGCATATATCTAAGATGTGCCCACGAAACATCAATTCCGGAACCATCTCCACCCCCAGGTCTCGCACATGCGTGACTCGTGACATGACCGCGGCTTCCATTTCATACTGATGCAGCAGAGGTTCCCGCGCTCGAGTGTAGCTCATTATACCGCATTTAGAAATGTTAAAACCTAACTTATTATCAACACTCCACTGCACCACCCTGTCAACATCCTGTTGAAGCCGTCTACAGTCCGAAGTATTTGCTACCGACAGGAACAACTTGAGGTCGTCCGCGAATAGCAAACACTTCGCCTCCTTTACGACTTCAGGGAGATCATTGACCATCAGAATGAATCCTAATGGACCAATATTGCTACCCTGACTCACCCCCGAAAACGTGAAATAAGGCTTGGAGACATATCCACCATATTCGACGTACTGCTGGCGATTACTAAGGTAGTTCGCGAAGAATTTCAAAAGGTGGGGTGTGAAACCAAATGCAGCAAACTTAGCCAACAGCACATCGTTGTCGACAGTGTCAAATGCCTTCCGAAAGTCGAAGTACGTAGTACGTAAGTAGTTTTTAGTATTTATGATGCGGGATTTACTACGGCGTAGTTGGTAGCAGCGTTTTTCCGTTATGTAGCTCGTAATAATTCGTAGAACCCACAGATATGTGTTGTTCTGAGCACTTCAAGTGTTATGTATCTATGGCAAGCTCCAGCATCAGACTCTGGTTACCATATAGGATTACAGTACTCGTCAATACAAATCAAACGAGCCCAAACTCGATGGGGTTGTGTCGTTTTATTGCGGAGTTCCTATGGCCACCTTCCAGCTCCAGCATCAGACCCTAGTTACTATATAGGATCAAAGTACTCGTGAATACGAATCAAACGAGCTCAAACTCGATTGGGTTGTATCGTTTTATTGCGGAGTTCTTATAGCCACCTTCCAGCTTCAGCATCAGATCAGCTCCATGTCATCATAACATTGCATTGTCTCGCGATATACATATTCATGCAAAATTTCAGCTCAATCGGTTAAAGATATCTGCTTCAAAATTGAGTTACAACCTTTAATTTGAATTCGTGACTACACGGCTAGCGTAACATTTAGGACCACTTTTATACGCACACTAGCGGACCTGACAGACGTTGTCCTGCCCAAACAGCGCCAACTACCGGTTCTAATTGGGACTAAACCGCCCAGGGAGAAACCCTAACACATACAATTTCATCAAAATTGGTCCACCCCTTTAGACTTCAGTGACATACACACGTACAGAAGAATTATATATATGAAGATAGAGCAAATATATATCAGCCTTCAAAGTAAAATTGAACAGGCTTCTTCTGGGCTCGCTAGTTCCATCATAGACTTCATCCATCGCTTTCCACCAGGCGTGATCGAGGTCAAGAGCAGGCAAATTAAGTTAAAAAAATATTTACATAATAAGCCTTTTTTGCTCTGAACATCATTGCGTTGTGGTATTTTTCCAGTAGCTTACAATTTTTCCCCTAACAATTTCCACTCAGTCCTGTCTCTGGCAACTCTTCTCAAATTTGGACCCACTGCACTGTGAGCTTTAATTCATCTTCTCATATTTTATATTATCTACTGTTTCTTTTGCCGTCTCAGGGGTACCATTCCGTCACATAAAGCTGAAACTCTTAGTTAAAAACCGTTTTACATATCTACGACTACTCCCCAAGGAATACAATTTAAATATATTTTTTGCAGCCGTATACAAATTCATTACAATTTTCACAAAGTTTTATAAAAACGCGGGTGAGTGTATATTTATATGCCTACGTTATGTCGTAAACTTTTTAGTATCTGGGGACCAAGTTAGCTTTCATTACGACTGCCATGTTAGGTAAGCACCTATATTTTATACCGACAAGTAAATAGGTAACGTTTTAGAGTGTTTTTAACTTCCTTATCAGGGAAAAAGACGCCAAAAATATTTTCTTTATTATTTTAGATAAAAGAAGTGGTGTACAGTATTGTTCGTGCCACTGGAGGTTAGACAAAAAAACCTAACTATGTCATCTTTTAGCGACGAATTAGAGGCATAACTTGGCAGTCTGTTTGTGAATGCGGTCGGTCTGGCTGGAAATGGCAGAGCTCTGACAGTAGCGGCTCGTAAACAAAAGGCTCTCGTCGCACTTTTATAATTTACTTAGGTACCTACTTCCTCTTTCCCTTTTGAATTTTGTTTTTAACATTTCCCTTTTTTGAAGAGCCGTTATCTCGGACGCGGCGCTGCTGCCTTCATTTTGCGTTCCATTCAAATCTGTTTTGATGTGGGCCTTGGCTTCATATTTTCGACAGACGCAAATTCACCACGTTCAAGATTTTAAGGAGTTATCTTTTTCAAGGAGCGTCACGCTGTTTCAAGAGAAGGAACATTATCAGAAAATTGATTATTAGACGAAGACATTCAATGTATTTCGTTATTACTATTTACTGAAATTTGGGAAACTGGATAGATCTACCAGGAAGTAATGTTTGTGAACTGTATTTGAAACATTTTTAATGCCACTTCGCAAGAAAAGAATATATTTAATTAAAAAAAATTAAGTTAATAATAATTTCGGGTTTCTAATATGTGCATTGCACACATGCCTGCATGTTCATGCATCTCGGGACCACATGTCTCTTTAGCTAGGTATTAATGAAATAAAATAAAACATATACGACGCTTCAGTGAAGATAATAAATATCACTGAAGCCGTACCAATTATGAGAAATGAGATTAGTTCCCTGACTTTGCCATTGGGAAGAGGCAAAAGATTTCAATTAGCTTATTACTTTAAAACTTAGTTTGGCCTAATCATTGAATAAGTACCCATTTTTAGACTTTAAACGGTCGTTCAGTGAGAACAGCTGTCGTGAAATTTGAAAGTGCGAAGTCGACACTAAATCGTTTGCCCCGCCTAGCGAATTCATAAAATGGAGTTTCTACCTATGTTAACTGGAATAGCTGGAATATTGTACCTGAAAATAACCGTAACTAGATAGTGGATATCGTTTAAAAACATTTTTTTTTAAGCTCGGGTCATTCAATGAATGTGCAGGTGTGGCGATTCTAACTTGCCGTATAGAATGTTGAAAGATTTCAAATATGTTTTTGTTTTATTTACATCCTTATCATAAAAATGTATTTTAAACTAGCTTTTACCAGCGGCTTTGCCCGCGTGGACGTAGGAAATTTTCCCGCGGGAACAGACTACTGGGGTAAAACGTGCCTTAGGTGTTCTATGTTCTATGTTATGGGTTTGGTTTCCGCACTTAGTCCTTCAAGTGGACCATTGTGCGTGAGCCATGGTGGCCTTCGGTTTTTTATTCCAGCCAGCCCACCTCCCTCCAGAAGTTGGCTATGACTCCTGGTCTGTTGAGAATATCCGTGTAACATTTGGGTGCCCCGAGGGTCTCTGTTCTAATCTGGGCTACGCCTGTGCATTCAAAAAGCACATGCTTAACGATTTCCTCAGCCTCCAAGCAAGCCCTGCACAAGGGGCTGTCCGTTATGCCTATTGTGTAGAAGTGCTTGTTTAGCGGGCAGTGTCCTGTGATGGTACCAGTCACCAGACGCAGATCTTTTCTGTCCAGGCGTAACAGACGTCTGGTCAGCCTGCCATCCAAGGATGGCATTGCCTCCCTAGACTGCCTGCAGCCTGGTGTCTGGGTCCACCAGCTCTCCGCTTGTGTGTGGGTGTATTCCTGAAGCCACCTGCGTAGTTGGTTGAAAGGGATGGGCACGATGGGTTCGGGACCACATACTGACGCGCTGGATGTCCTCCTGGCCAGTTCGTCAGCAGCATCGTTGCCTAGTGATCCACTGTGTCCTTTTATCCATTGCAGTGTCACAGTGTTGCGGTTAGAAGTTGTTACTTTTTCTAGTGCATTGTGACATTCTAGTGTTAAACTCGATGTAATGTATCTTTTCCCTAGGGATTGGAGCCTTAGGTGTTAATATAGGTTATAAAATATCTGTGTGCCAAATTTCATCCAAATCCGTTCAGCAGTTTGTGCGTGAAAGTGTAACAAACGTTCATACATCCATCCATTCTCACAAACTTTCACATTTATATAATACGAGCTGTGCCCGCCACTTCGTCCGCGTGGAATAGTTATTTTTTTAATTAATTAATAAAATAAATGAAATTTGTAAAATAAATGTAGCCTAAGTTACTCCTTATTACATCAGCTATCTGCCGGTGAAAGTCCCGTCAAAATCAGTCCAGCTGTTTCAGAGATTAGAGGGAACAAACAGACAGACGGAAAAAAATAGTAAAAAAAATATTTATTTATATTTTAGTATATCCAAATGCATTATTAAGTAAAAAGTAGTTATTTTAATATTACAAACAGACACTCCAATTTTATTTATCTGTATAGATAAGGAGGGATAAGTAGGGAGTAGGATGATTAACTGTCTGGACAGATATCTATGTGCATTTGTAAAGTCCATCCGAAATTTTCATATTGGAACATGTAACATTAAAACAAGTCAAGGTTTCCAACCCTACATTGCACAAGAACGAATTCAAGACTGTTACTTAACGAATTTATTTTACGTTATAATCAAAGTTCAGTAGAGCGAAGTTGAACCAGCGAGACACTTGGTAACGACCTCACAGGCGGCGACCAGCTTCCGAGAAAAAGATCTTATCTCGCGGACAGTTACATGTTGAAATTGCCTTTATTTGTCGAATATCTGAACTAACTGTAGTTTTAAACTATTCATAGCACCTTGAATTATAAAAAACGTAGGAATCTGTGAATATTTTTGTCACGACTTTTTCAGCTGTCAATTTGAAGAGCTCACTAAAAAAGAGTCGTCGTTAAGGTTGATCAAAACGTCGGTACACGTGCCGTTTACGAGTCGGACGCGGCGTGGCGGCGACTGGACGGGCACGTCATTGTCGGGAATAGATGAAACCGGCCTTTTGTTCCCTGCTACTATAACAGAAGCAATTCCTTTTTTTCTATTATTTTTTTAAACACACCGCTTTTCTCTCTGGTGTAATTTTTCTCTTCACCAATTACTTTGTTTCTGCGCCAGTGAGGTATTGCCCTGGACATGGCTAGCACGCAGTTTTCCGATTGTATTTTTCAATATTCGGCTTCGTTTTCGTATCTATCTTGCTTTGATAAGTTGGTGTGGATTTTTTGCAGTAAATTCCTGACAGAGGTGGGAGAATTGTGTTTAGAGTTTAATCTTTATTATTCGGATATTACAAATTTTCCGTCATAATTTGAGAATTAATCTGTAAAAACACTGTCAAATGCTGGACACATTTTCAAGAACAATTGCTGCGTCTTAAAGTTTTTTCTTCCCTCCTTGTACCACAATACATTACGCCATTAATACATTTCACGTAGGTAGAGGTACAGAAAACTCGTGTATAGCATTTACCTTACACCTACGCAACACAGAAATACACGAAGGGTCGACAGTATGTGGTGTGAGGTAGCTAATCAGTCAATCTTGCGGAGAACGTTATAGGAGAAGTGAATCTGCAAAATGACGGCCGCCCGGTATAATTAATTACCCAAACTTCAATAGGTACGGACAACAAAAGACGATTGTTTGCCTTCTGCGCCGTTGAATCGATGTCGGCCCTAAAATCCGGATAATCTCGTCCTTTGTATCTGTTTTATGAAAGAAATAAAGTTTTTATTTCCTTTAGAATTAGCTGCTCAGCTGAACGAAGCCTTATCTGGATTCTTTTTGGACTCTCCTTTATTTTTTATAATTTTCGTTTTATTTTTACTGTGGTGCCTTAATAGACTCTACTTAAGACAATGGTTCTCTGTAATTACTATCCTTGTCACATACATTATTGTCGCTTGTCATCCATACACTTGTTTACGTTCTGTAACCAATTGTATAATCGTTAGGCTTTCTTATTAAATAAACAGTTTCAGGCGCAAACCGGGGCAGCCACTTTGTTGTGCAAATCCAAAAAGACTGGTCTGCAGATAACGAGCTGAGCACAATGGCGGCTCCATTCCCGCCCACCGCCAAATATGAACTCTCATTGTCTACTTAATTACAACGGGTGTCTTTGAGATATGGCTGGTACATATTCTACCACAAAGCCTGTCACACACAAATAATATTTTATCGCTGGAGCAATGTTTTCTCGTCTCAAAAGGCAATTATTGCTCGCACTAGGTGCGCGGTAAGTTCAGCGTCAATCAAAGGAGCTATTGAAGCGCGCAGGAGCTTTTCGTAGCGGTGCCGAACGACGCCGAGCTTTCCCGACTTTCCCCGAGTCTCGATGATTGTGCGCTTCGTTGACGACACGTGTTAACGACACGTTCCTGTTTCTTTTCTTACTTTTATATAGAAATAGTTTTGGTCCAGCAAAACGATTAAATTCATAGCTACGACCCGATTTTGAAACCGTGTCGGAAGTATCTTATGAATGGGTCGGAAATATCGTATGAGTTTTTCCGAAGCGAAAATTTCAGAGTGGTTGAAGTCTAGACACTATAAATTATTATAGTTATATTTATTTTATGCGTCCATGAGTGGTCTTTTTAAATCCTGCCAGCAAAACATACAAAAATGTTCGGTAGTTCCAAAAAATGCGAAGCCCTATCTGCGAGAGGCGCAAAACGCGCTACCACCTAAATCTAACCTAAGTGCTTTTCTAGCAAATAACACTACTAATGTATTTATTTCTTAGAACTTAAAAATGTTACAATTTACTACATATTAGGTTTTTCGTGGTAATAGGGATTTCAAAGAATTATAGCTTTGATCATACGTCACTTGGTGTAGAGCTTTTATCTACTTACAGTGTAATGGTATTCTCAAATATACAGCTTACAAACGAAATATCTAAAATAAACATTACAAGACCACAACAATACTCATAAATGTATCGCATTCAGATTACACAAAAGATTTTGTGAGTGGCCACTGATAAAATATTATGATCCTACCTAATAAAAATAAAAGGTTTGCGATAACAATAATTTTAAATTAGATCAATTTAGGACGATAACGGCTCCAGTTATTATTTCCATGGCGACGATAAACCTTGTAAATGGTTTTCCAAACGTCCCGGGTGCGCGGCGAGCCTTTTTATTAGGGTATTTGTCAAGATATTCCTCGACTAAAGGGACTATAATCGAAAATTTTACGTTTGGTTACCATACGCCTTCTGTTCTGGCCGACTAGATAATTTATCGAAGACAATAACCGCATTCGGTACAGATAAGTATGGTCCATCCCTCGCGCTCTGTTTATTTTCTACAATGTAGTCTTTATTGCCTTTACTTTTCGACTGCCCTACTGCTCGACTGTTGAGCGTGGGGATCCTGGGTTCGATTCCCAGGTCGGGCAAAGTGTCATTGTGTTTTTCAAAGTAGAATTTCTCAGTAGTAGCTCGGAGTCTGGATTTTAGCCCGATTGAGGGCAAAAGGGTAATTTCCAATTTTTTTTTTTTACTATTTTAATTTGAAGATTGGGACGAAATATGTAACAAAAGAATGAAAGTAAATTGATTTATATCCATTTTCTCAATTAAAAATGATTTAAAACAAATTTATTTTTCGATGTTTTGAATTTACCGCCAAAACGCTCCTTACGATAACTTTTTATCACGTGACCACACGTGACGTCAACTTTTTGTGAACTAAAGTAGTAAGTAAACAAGTGAATGTCGAGTTTTTATTTGACAAGATTTTTAATGCCTAGAAAGTAATATTATGGGTGTGCGGTGCCTGTGTGCACAAATACGAGGTGCATTCAATAAGTACCTAGCCTCATCGCCAGAGGGCGCTGTAGTTTCAAAAGAGTTTTACCACAGTGTAGCACATTCTTTTTTAATTCTTTTTTCAAATTTTCATTCCAATCCCTTAATTTGTTTTAATTTGACAACTTATGGAAGCGAACGTGTCGATCGTTTTTACAAAAATGGAAAAAGAGCAATATCGTTCGGTGATTCGATTCCTATTTTTGGAAGGGAAAACGCGCATCGAAATCAAAGAGCGCTTGGATGCTGTGTACGGTGACTCTTCTCCATCGATGGCCACCGTCAAGAATTGGTTCAACGAGTTTGCACGTGGCCGTACGTCGGTTTTTGATGAACCACGTCCAGGTGCACCGAAAACAGCTGCTACGGAGGAAAACATTAAAAAAATCCATGATCTCGTATTGGCAGATCGCCGATTGAAGGTTCGGGAGCTAGCTGAGACTGTAGGCATTTCAGAAGGAACAGTGCATCATATTCTTCACGAGGAACTCGGCATGAGAAAGTTGTCGGCGCGATGGGTGCCGCGTTTACTCACACCAGAAAACAAGCGCAACCGTGAGACCACATCGGAGACGTGTTTGGCGCTGTTTAAGCGGAATCCAGCGGAGTTTTTGCGTCGTTTTGTGACCGTCGATGAAACCTGGATCCACTGGTACACACCAGAGACCAAGGAGCAATCAAAACAATGGATCCAGACCGGGGAACGTGCTCCAAAGAAGGCGAAAACTGTAAAATCGGCCGGAAAAGTTATGGCCACCGTTTTCTGGGATTCACAAGGTGTGATCTACATCGATTACCTCGAGAAGGGTAAAACAATTACAGGGCTTTACTATGCCGATTTATTGGGCCGATTCGACGCCGAATTAAAGAAAAAAACGACCCCATCTGGCGAAGAAAAAAGTACTGTTTCACCACGACAACGCACCGGTTCACACGTCTGCCGTTGCCATGGCCAAATTGGTCGAATTACGCTACGAATTGCTGCCCCATCCACCGTATTCTCCAGATTTGGCCCCTTGTGACTTCTTTCTGTTTCCTAATCTGAAAAAATCACTCGCCGGGAATAGATATGGATCGAATGAGGAGGTCATCGCCGCCACGGAGGCCTATTTTGCAGAGTTTGACAAAAACTATTTTTCGGACGGATTAAAAAAGTTGGAGCATCGCTGGGCTAAGTGTATCGAACTAAAAGGAGACTATGTTGAAAAATAAATTTTCGTTTACTTTTTGTAGGCTAAGTATTTATTGAATGACCCTCGTACTTCTAAAACAGCGCTAAACTAAACTAACGTAATTATTTGTACCGGTGCCGTTTACAGAAAGCTGATACATTACTGACGAAAGTGCAAGCCCGTTAAGCATTTGGTTCTTGCTGTCACTCGTAGATCTTTGACAGTTGTTACGGGTAGTCAGAAGCCCCGAAGTCTGAGAGTCAGTCTTAAGGTGCTCTTACACGGGCAATTTTTTGAGCAATTATTGCTCGGCAACACTAATCTGGATCAATTAAGTGGAGCAATCTGGAGCAACAACAATAAATTGCCGATGTGTTTCGGCAATATTACTGATTGCGCCAGTAGCAATATTGCTATTGATTGCTCCATATATTTCATGAGTTGCCGAATGTCCAATCGGTTTGAAAATATTTAGTCAAATTTCTTTTAATCTCGTTAGTACGTATAACTACGTCTTGTTTTTACGAGAGGAACCGGCCGGCGGCGGAGGCGGCGGGGGAGACGCATTGCCGAGTTTTTAAGTTGCTCCATATTGCTCTATATTGTGTGTCCGTATCTCTGGCAATAGGTGGCTACATGTTGCCATTGCCCTAAATTGCTGGATGTAGTCGTGACGTCATAGTTAACGAGAATTGCCCAAGATGGAGCAATTTTAGTTGCTCGTGTAAGCGCACCTTTACCAAGGGATAAGTTACCCAGTAACATGCAATAACGAGGGTATCCGGGCACCTCTGCGTCGACTAACGAATAGTTACAATAAGCTTTTCCATCATATTGGTATGTTTGCTCTGGCTGCTAGTAGATTCAAAAATATGGTATTCAAAACGCTTAAACACAGTCACCAGTCATTTTAATTTCGTATCTTCATGAGTTTTTAAACTTTTTGTTAAATTTACTTTTTGTTCTATTATTTTACACGAAATGTTGTCTTAACTTAAATTACTGTAGTTTGTAGCATTTAAGTTTAAATAGCATGGTTAGATTAAATATATTTTTTTTTGTGTATTTTGTGGAAAATGTTGGTTACACATTTGGTCGTATTTACACGCTTTATATAAGCTTCACCTGTATGTATGTTTGTTTATATGTTTGTAACCGACTTCTTTGGGCGCGATTTTGCCCACTTTAAACAGTCAGATTTCATTTAAACTTTGTAGACTTATCGAGGACCGATGACAATTCAATAATTAAAAAAAAAATTGAAAAAAAAACACGCTTTTGTAGATATCAGAACTAAAAAATAGAAAATAATAGTTTAAAAAACTAAAACACGTGCTTTCAATACCAAACTAAAAAGTAGAAAATAATTTAATTCTATTAAAAAGCGTGGGGTGCCTGGTGTTAATTGATTATAAAATTCCTCAAAAACCACCCCACGCTTTTTAATAAAATAAAATTATTTTCTACTTTTTAGTTTTGTTTTTAAAGCGTGTTTTTTTTGTATTTCTTCCAAAAAAATGTAATGTGTCACTGTTTGTTTTCCTTAATAAATAAATAGACATGAGTATCGGGGTAGTAAACGTCAAGTAGGTCGCTTCATATAAAATAAAGGTATCCAGCTGCATCCGGTTTTATTTACTGGGTGTGAAATAATCAAATAACTTCTCCGGAGCGGGAGGGCGTGTCAGACTTTTAGTGACTAAAACCCACCCGTGTTCCCCCAGTTGCCTGTGTGCCAGGGGCCGCGGTATCTCTTTCGAACAACCCGCACCCCTGGCAGGCATCGGCCCTTGCGGGCCCCATCAGTTGCTGCTGACGTCTCTTTGAGGCGCGCTTGGAACACAACGCGCCGTCGACCCGGGCTTGGTCCTTACCAGACAGCGAGCTACCCATTACTCGCCGTCCGCAAGCCCGTGCCTACGGTGGCCGGGAATCAGCCTGGGATTCCCGACCCCCAGGGCCAGGGCGTCTCCTGCGAAGGCCACGGCTGTGAGGGCGCATGTACTGCATCTCCCTCACGTGCGCCGCCTCCCTCTTTGCGAGCATAACTGATTCGCTGAAGGAGGCGACTGCTACCCATGCACTCTCGCTCCGTACCATGGCCTGGACCAGGGCCGGACGCGAGAGATCGCCGCCGCCGATCGCCTCCATGAGGACACGGTGGTGCTCCGCCCAAGCCGGGCAAACCTCCACCGTATGCTCCACCGTGTCCTCAGGGCGATCATCGCAATGGAAACACCCGGGCGTTTCCTCCCGCCTTATGAGAAACAGGAACTTCCCGAAATAGCCGTGTCTGGTGAGGACCTGTGTCAGGCGGAAGGTGAGGACGCCGTGCCGCTTCTCAAGCCACTCCTCAAAGAGGGGACTTACCGCCGCAATCGTGGCGTGCCCAAGCTGCATCCGGTTAGACAGTAAGTTGACCCCAACATAGTTGGGAAAAGGCTATGTAGATGATGATTGATTTCAGAATTAAATTTTTAGACTCACCTCATAACCTGTTTTCTCCATAAAAGGTTTTTAGGGTGTAGTATCCTATAGAAAGACGTAGGAGATATCGGATATACAGTAATCCAATATAATACTAATCTCTTCTAATTATATTATAAATGCGAAAGTAACTCTGTCTGTCTCTCTGTTACGCTTTCACGCCTAAACCGCTGAACTGAACGTCATGAAATTTGGCAGAGATATAGCCTGGAATATGGACATAGCTTACTTTTATACGCGATTACCGACAAACACGCGGGCGGAGCCGCGAGAAAAAGCTAGTCTTATAAATGTGAAAGTTTGTGAGTTTCGCGCAAAAACGGCTGAACGGATTTGAATGAAATTTGACACAGAGGTGGTTTGTAACCTGGAATAACACATAGGATACTTTTGATCCCGGTATTACGTTCCCGTGGGATAGTTTTAAACCTCCACGCGGGCGAAGCCGCTGGGGAAAGTTAGTCTCTAATATTTCCGTAAAAAATAAACCCATTGCATACTGATCGAAGCTGCAGCCTCTGTAAATCAACAGTGATAGCACAAAATGATTCTAGCACGTACCAAGAGGAACCTATAAACCTATAAACCCATGTTTATGAACCAATAATACAACCAGGCTCCCGATTACGATGCCATACGTGACTATGGACACAAATTTGCATGTTTAATGAAATCATTGTATGTACGCGATTGACGCTAATTGGACTACTAAACCCGTTCACTTGTTTATGCATTCGAAACTAATTAGGGGTATCGAATCGACAGAAGATTTGACGATCGCAAAATCAAATCGAGTACGTAATTAGTTGGGTTGGTGCAGTTGTTTGATATTACTTGTCGATTTTTCCAGTTGGTGCAGTTTTTTGATGCCACGGGAACGTATTACCGGGATGAAAACTTTCCTGTGTGTTAATTCAGGTTATAAACTATCTGTGTGCCTAATTTCATCTAAATCCTATCGGCCGTTTTTGCGTGATCGAAACATAAAAACTTTCACATTTATAATATTCGTACAAAGTAGGAAGAATATTATCTGCCTAGCCTTTTCCCAATTAAGCATGTTGGGGTTGGCTTCCAGTCTAACCGGACACAGCTGAATAACAGTAGAAAGTAGGTTGAATAATTCTCTATTAATTTTAGAGGGATTTGATTGATTTGAAATTTCTTTATTTTGACATAAACAAAACAGATTAATGACATTATCCTATTCTAAAATCATTAAACTTTATGATTGGGTGTGTACTGTGGAGCCTCAGACGAGCCTCCAGGTACCGGGTGTGTATGGGTATAAAATTAAAAGATTAAGGAGTGCTTAAACTGTGGGACTCCACGTTTATTTCAAGAGTTCTGAAGACATTCAGATGCTTACAAAGACGCGCCTGTCAATAGAATCAAAGCTCACCGGACACCACCTACTTAAAATTATTTGACGTTCTTATTTTAGAATATACTAAATGCTCGAACATAGACATAGCCTAATCATCGGCTCCCAGTATGTGAGTGAGGTTTTACACTAAGTAAATATCCTCTACAGTACACACTATGGCATCGCCTAAGTATATAAAACATTTACTAATACATAAATTATATATCGAAAAACTTCTTAGTTGTTATGAATCAGATGTGTCATATTTCTTACTTGAGTTGAAAAAATATGGTACTTACTGTACAGCGCGATAGTTAGACACAGACGCACTTTATAACATGAAATTACTATAATTTTTAGAGTGCCTACGATCTTTCAAAAGTTAATCAGAAGTTTAACATGACAATGAAAAGAAAATACTCAGAATAAAATAAAAAATACAAATACATTAATAAGAAAGTATAAACCCGTACAAAGCGTAAAGACTTCTATTTCAGTATACAGGTGACAGATGACTAGACCTTTAATAGGCCCTCATGGAGGCCTACCAGACCAACCATGTTTACCTAAACCGCATCAATAATTGTCGTCATCTTCATTCAGCTGAAAGGCAACCACTGCTGGACATAGACATCCCCAAATCACACGCCACAACGACAAGTAAATTGATGTATTTAAAACATAAGCGTGACTTATAATCTACAATCAATAACCCTTACAATTTGTGTGCTTTTGAAGCTACTAAGAAAGCAACCCCCTTGTAAGTCGTCAAGGAAATGGGTTTGCTTAGTGCATGTCGGCAACGCGACGGTCTCGCAACTTGCCACTACTTATGTGATATTATAAACTTTAAACTTAATACACTATTCGCTCTTTGGGCGTCGGCTTCGAGAAGCTCTGGTGAGCTCGTAAATGTTGCCTGAACGACGGAACGTTGGAATAACAAGTGACGTGTTGTAAATATAAGGATAAAAGACGTGCTTTCTTCAGGGACAGATGAAGGTATCCATATATTCACGAGGAGATACCATTAGTATCTATCTGTGGCTATCTATAAGTTTCAGAAGTGTAAAAAGTGACGAGACAAGAACAAAATGAAAATTGGGCGTTCCATTTGCAAGAACTGTCCTAATTATTAAGCTGAAAGATGTCCATTAGTGGACAAAGGCTAACCAAAACCCACGAAGACCCAAAACATGACGTAGCGGTGGTGATCTTCAGCCACGTGGTTTTTCGCAACTGATCGGGAAAGTGGTACCCTTTCCTACCGTTTGAACTGGGTTAATGGATAGCACGTCACCTACTTTGGCTTTACACGTTCCTATGAAAAGCTCCTCATCCGGCAAACGGAGATGAACATCCATATCTCATGGACCAATTCCAAATGAATTCGTATGATGCAAAATATGCAAGAAACAAGGCTAGTTGGATCATATGTCCTCGCCAGCGGATGAGTCGGGGCAGCCAATTTCCGACCTGCATCGGTAGGAAGTGGGCCGCGATTAGCCCCGATCTCGATACCACCACGCCGGGAAATGCACTTGTGACTACCCACCCGCTGATAAACTGTTGAATATTGCCGTTTTAGCGACCAGAAAACATATTACAGATTATTGGACGTGTGAATTTCGAATGTACATTTGAGTGAAGACGAAATTGAAGAGCCAATGAATGTCTTTTAAGTTTTGAATGTGGGATCTTTTCCCATTGGGTCATAGGTTGACTAGAAAAAGTGTAATTTTCCCTAATGTGATCCAGAAGGAAGATAATTAAAGGCTTACAATAAGTTCCAGTTCAATAATTACAAATTACGTCAATAAGTTTTAACTTTACCAGCTTCACGGCGGCGCCTGCCCTAATAATATTTAAGAACTATTTGAAAATGACTAAAACGAAAAACAATATTTGGAATCTGCTCTAAAAACGATTGCTCGCAGAATATAGAGCAGAGTAAGAGGCAAAATAATTAAACGTATTCAAAAAGCGGGCGTTGGAAGTAATAAGCTTAAACTTTTAATTGGGCAATCTAGATCCTTTCGATGTAAAAAATATATTTTACTAAGTCTTGAAATTAATTGGAGGAACCAAGAGGGACTTTTAAATAACCGAGTTAGCTCGGTTATAAGTAGAAACATTAAAATGTGCTGATGTCAAAATCTACAACGTGGATGCAGATGATACTTGAAGATTTGATGCTTGATAAGATTGGGTCATTCTGAATATTATTTCCGTATTTTTAGAGTTTTTTTCTATTGGACTGCTTTTTTTGTTTTTAGGAATCCAGTCAGGGTTCGTAAAACATTGGTCACCATCATTCATTTCAGCCGAAAGACGGCCACTGCTAGACACAGACACAGGCATATTCCAAGCACTGCCACTTGGACCGGTTCTGTGCTTCTGGCATTCAGCGGATTCATGCGGCCTTGACCAGGTCATCGGTCCACCTTGTTGGCTATTGGAAGACGTAGCATTGAAGGCTTTCCAATGCTACGTCTTCCAATACGCGGTCGCCAATCCATAATCTTTCGGCCTCATCAGCCATCTGTTCTACGCGCAATGTGCCCTGCCCACTGCAACTTAAATTTGACAATTTTATTCTTCGGGCTAAGTCGGTTACCAAACACATTCGGCTGACAGTAATTTAAGAACCTTTCTTCGTGTTTCATTCAAAAAAATCTACGTAACAAAAGCAGAAGCAGAATAACGCTGACAATAGGCAGGAAAAAAAAACTTACTGAATAAGTATTCCGAATACATTAGCGAGCTATTTAAAAATCATCCGCGATTCCAAAAATTGAACAATAAGACATATCAATGGAAGAAGTTTTTTCTCCAGTCTTGAATCCAAGAGACGCCGAGCGTTTCTTTGAATTAATAAGCAGACGGTAAATTTCAATTTAATGAAACAAGTTTCTGGCGGAGAGCTGTTGTACCTAGTTATACCTATTCTGTTCATAACTGTGTCCACAGCTTCTTCCTTCGTTACTCAGAACATTGTGTTATGTAAATTATTTACAATTTATCACAAGAACCTTGTTGTCGAAGGAAATGTAAGTTACGTGACTACAGCTGTAGTTGCTTCTAGAAGTACCGCTGTAAAAATGCAGCTTTTATATTGTGCAGTAAAATTTTTCATGTTTTGGAAACGGAAAGTTGGAAGGCAGATGTGAGTGGAAACGCCGGGAGGGACGCCCTAGGACGAAATATTATAGTCACCCTATTGGTGATGTTCTTCAGAAAGATCTGGTGCGTAGTAGGTACTTGCAACCGGCGAGCGTGTATGACCAGATATGTGAACGTAAAAGAGGCAAAAGGAGTATGTATCGAAGGTGTGTGAGGAGGATCGTATCAGGGAGCGTCCTGTAGTTTCTGCCAACCGCCAAGGGAAGAAGGCGTGGGTTTATGTAGTTATAAAAATATAGAATTTTGACGAGATATTCTTGACAGGTTAGGTTAGGTCAGTCGTCGTTTAATTTTAATATCTTGAGAACACGGGTGGGTTTTAGTCAGTAAAAGTCTGACATGCCCTCCTGCTCCACCCAGAGCGGGAGAAGTTATTTGATGATTTCCCAACCTCAAAAAAAAAAAAACCTTTGCCAAAGACTAACAGAACGAGCGAAGAAACTTGCCTCGATGTGGGTTATATTTGGACACGACACTTTCGTATGTACCCAAATTAGCTTCATGATAAGTATGCAGTAGATATACTGACATGAAAAACTTATTATACTGTTTGGACTTGAGACCATGACCTCTGTTTGTTTCGGCATTTCTCCTGACGGATCTGTGAGTTAGGAAATGCCAGCAGGATCAAGTTTAAAAAATATTGACCAAAAAAATTACCTACGTGAAAAAGTGTCTTAAAAGATCATACATTTTATAAAACTGTCCTAGATATAACTTTATTTCATGATCATACATTTAAAATAAGTGTCCTAGACACCAGAACATTTCATGATACTAGCTATACCCACGATTTAAAAGATCATACATTTTATAAAACTGTCCTAGATATAACTTTATTTCGTGATCATACATTTAAAATAAGTGTCCTAGACACCAGAACATTTCATGATACTAGCTATACCCACGATTTACTTCGTGTGCATGATGGAAAATTAATTGGACTCTAACTCTTTTTACAAATTAAATTAGCCTCAGTTACTCCTTATAGCATCCCTGTGAAAGTATCATCAAACTGGTTTTTTTTTTTGGGTGGGAAATCATCAAATAACTTCTCCCGCTCTGGGTGGGGCGGGAGGGCGTGTCAGACTTTTACTGACTAAAACCCACCCGTGTTCCCTCAGTTGCCTGTGTGCCAGGGGCCGCGGTATCTCTTTCGAACAACCCGCACCCCTGGCAGGCATCGGCCCTTGCGGGCCCCATCAGTTGCTGCTGACATCTCTTTGAGGCACGCGTGGAACACGATGCGCCGTCGACCCGGGCTTGGTCCTTACCGGATAGCGAGCTACCCATTACTCGCCGTCCGCAAGTCCGTGCCTACGGTGGCCGGGAATCAGCCTGGGATTCCCGACGCCCAGGGCGTCGAAGGCCACGGCTGTGAGGGCGCCTGTACTGCATCTCCCTCACGTGCGCCGCCTCCCTCTTTGCGAGCATAACTGCTTCGCTGAAGGAGGCGACTGCTAGCCATGCACTCTTGCTCCGTACCATGGCCTGCCCCAGAGTCGGACGCGAGAGATCACCACCGCCGATCACCTCCACGAGAACACGGCGGTGCTCCGCCCAAGCCGGGCAAACCTCCACCGTATGCTCTACCGTGTCCTCAGGGCGATCTTCGCAATGGAAACACCCGGGCGTTTCCTCCCGCCCTATCCGAAACAGGAACCTCCCGAAACAGCCATGTCCAGAGAGGACCTGTGTCAGGCGGAAGGTGAGGACGCCATGCCGCCTATCAAGCCACAAACTGGTAAAGCCATTTCGGAGTTTAGACGGAACAAACAGACCGACAGACAAAAAAAAAATGTTATTATTATAATTAGGTTACGTAAATACTTTGCTATGCATTTGGTTAAAAGCTCTAATTTTGACATTACAAACAGACTAATAATATTCTTCGTATAGAAGATGTATATTGTAACGGACGGTGGGGCACGACCAGCACCCGCACTCCTCTTGGGACGTCTCCCACTGTTTTTGACGCGTGTTCCCTACTCACTGAACCTAGTGGTTCTGCTGGAGACACACGTCACCACGCACCCCTGAATGCGTCGAGTAGGTACTGCTACCCAAAAGGACCTCGGGGCAACGGAGACTTCTTCAGAGGCAGAAATAAAACACTTCTTGAATTCTTCTAGTCTTGTCCACAGATTTCGGCTTGTGTTTTCTTCCTTGTTGTTGCCTCTTCGGTGGCTGAGCTGTGAGTGACTAGTGCCTTTTTTTTTTTTTTTTTTGGAAGGGCATCTCGTAGTTGACCTTGAGAGGCCGTAACTACTTAACCGGGCTTTCCTGTGGGGACTAATAGTTTTTAGGCTAAGAGCCTCCAGCCAGGGCTTACAAACTAAAATTAAAAACCTACAGCAACTGCGCACTGAGGGCACCCCCTGCGGGGTACGAGCCTCGGCTCAGGGAGTCACTTTCAGGGAGGGCAGCAAGTGGGGACAGGCTGGATCAATAATTTCTTTATTATTAATCATGGGGATTTTAACTCTACTTGCTCAGCTTCGGCGCGGGCTGGCACTTCTGCGGGCAAGGGACGGTTGGGGGAGGATTCGTTTACTCGGGGTCTTCGCGAGGCGCGAGGACCTCGGCGGCGAGGTCGGAAACACGGTCTGTTTTTGTGTGCTGTGCTGGTGGCCCTACTGCTTTCTTGAAGAAGAATGATGGGGTCATCAGGGTCGGAGAGGACATGTCGCGGCCGGCGGATTCGACTGATTCTACTGGGGACATAACTAGCGGCCTTCGCAATCAATGGATTGCGGTGTTGCGCGGCGGATTCAAAGAAACGCTTTGAATTACGTTTTAGGAATTGGGCTATCGTTGGGATTTTAAGGTCGAGATGGAGGATCTCGTTCCTAACATACCAGGGCGAGCCTGTGGCTTGACGGAGGAAACGGTTTTGTAATGTCTGCATCCTATGGATGTATCGGGGCTTTGTGTGTGCAAAGACTGCACTAGCGTAGGTCATGATTGGCCTTATGCACGCCGTGTATATTCGCAACTTGCACTTGAGTGACAACTTGCTACGTGCGTTCAGAACAGAATGCAGCCTTCCAAGAGCGAAGGCGGCGCGTGAGCGCGCCTTCATAATGTGCTTATAGAAGGAGAGGTGCTGATCCATGATCACTCCTAGATATTTGGCTTGCTTCTCCCAAGGGATAGGCTTGCCAAACATGGAGATGGGCCGGGGGGGGTCGGGTCTGTGTCGCGGTTTCGAGAAGAGAACCGCTTGACTTTTGTCTGGGTTTACTTCGATCCTCCATTTTCTAAACCACGCGCCAAGAACATTGACTGCGGTCTGGAGTCTGGAGAATATCGCATCCTGACTGACCCCAGCGTAGTAAATGGCTGTGTCGTCTGCGAACAGTGCCAACTTTTCCAGTCTACGCTTGGGGATATCGCTAGTAAATAGCGTGAAAATGAGAGGGGATAGCACGGCGCCTTGAGGGACGCCGGCCCGTATGGGGTGGGGGGAGGAAATCGCTCCCTCTATGCGATAGCGAAAGGTGCGGTTCGACAAAAAGTCTCGAAGGATGAGTACGAGACGGTCGGGCACACCGAGTTTGTACAGCTTATATAATAAGCCGTTGTGCCAGACTTTGTCGAAAGCTTTCGCTATATCGAAGAATACTGCACCGGTCATAGAGCCGCGCTGGAAACCAGCGCTTATGTCTTCTACGATGCGGTGGACCTGTTGCACGCACGAGTGTTGGGTTCTAAAACCAAACTGCTCGTCGGGAATGAGGCCTTTCGTCTCGGCAAAATTTCTGAGTCGCTTATAAATAAGTCTCTCGTAGATTTTAACGAGCGAATTCAGTAAACTGATGGGGCGGTAGCTCGTGGGCTCGGACTTGGGCTTGCCAAGTTTTGGAATGCCGATGACCGTGGCTTGCTTCCACGCCTGCGGGAAGATGTTGTTCCTCAGGGCACCATTGAAGATGGTGGTCAAGAGCATGATCATGTGGGCGGGCAGCATCTGGAGCACCCTATTGGTGATTCCGTCAGCGCCGGGGGCCTTGCGGGGTTTCAGACCTTTGATGATCTCGTGAACTTCGTCCGGGGTGACGAGAGGTATTGGATCATCAGGGTCTTCGACGGGCGGGAGGGAGGCTCTGCGTTCAACTTCGGCGTCCACCTCATCGAGGTGTGCCTGGTCTACTGACAGAGTACTGGGTGTGCACTGGGCTTCGAGGCTCTCGGCAAGGCATTCAGCCTTGTCGATGTCGTCGAACGCGACTGTGCCGTCGGGCCTGGTCAGGGGGGGCATGGAGGAGACTTCTCGGGATTTGAGATTCCTCTGAAGTTGCCAGAAGGCTAGATGAGTCGGCTCTAACTCGCTCAGCATCTTGTCCCAGCCAGCGTCACGAAGCTCTTGCATGCGCGTCTTCACAGATCTCTGCAAATAGCGCATGTGAGCCTTGTTCGCATCGCAAGGAAAGTTGCTGTAGGCACGAACAGCTGCGTTCTTCTCATTTAGCAGTTCGCGTACATCGTCCGGCAACTTCCATCGGTGGTCTTCCACCTCAGGAATTTCCCTTGAACACTCGTTCAGGACAGATTGTACGTGACCCGTGAATGAGTCGATCGCAGCCGTTGTGTCGGCGACAGAGTCGAAATGGTCGGGTATGGAATTCAAGTGGGGGGATGTGTTGGTTTTCAGCGAATCGCTTACTCGCCTCCAGTCCGTTACCACTTTGGTGCGGGGGGGTTGGTCTGTATCTGGGAGACCCGTTCGCGGGGCCAGATGCATGACAACCGGACGATGGTCAGAGGTGAGCTCGTTTATTGCTTCTATGGAATCCAACCTTAAGTTGATTCGCTTCAGAATGGCAATGTCGAGTACATCGGGCCTGTGATTTACATCGTGGGGAAAGTGAGTTGGAGTCATCGGAGCGACAACATCAAAGACTAAGGAGGAACAGAGGTCAAACAGGCGTTTTCCTCTAGTCGTTTGTCTGGAACTATTCCAAGCGGGGTGTTTTGCATTGAGATCGCCTGCTATGATAACAGAGTCACTCATGCCTAACAGGGCGGAAATGTCATCGGAGATTTGACTGAAATCTTCCGGTTGGGGAGTGGGAGGAAGGTAGGCTGAGACTATCGTGACGGGTTGATGACCCGTCAGGCCTAGTCGACAGACTGAAACGTCTAACCGGTTGAGGGTGGGGGGATCCATAGGGATGCAGTGTAATGACCTTTTATAGTAGATGAGTGTTCCACCCTTATGACAACGCGACCTGTCGTTGCGCACTATACGATAGTTTGCAATTTTCGGGTCGCGGTTGTAGGGTTTTAAGAATGACTCTTGTACTAATAGTATGTCAATTTGATGGTCGCGGAGGAACTGGGCGATCTCATCACGTTGGGTTAATAAACCGTTGGCGTTAAACGTTTCTAGCTTTAGGGATCGGGGTTTTAGTCTCGCGGGGGCCGTATTATTCATTTTGAGTTATTGAATTGGACGAGGGCTTGCGTAACGTCGGGATACGCTTCGTAGATGTTAAAGACCTTCGCGATGTCTTTTTCGTTTACGGCTGCTTGCACCTCCTGTGCCATGCGGTAGGCACGGGGGGTACAGAAACGGAGAAAAATGCTATTCAGTGTGTTGAACACTGAGGCGCCGTTTATGCTGGTCGCGGGGCCAGCGGTTTGCCTAGCTGCGGCTGCGGGGAGCGCGGCTGGGAGCGTCGCGGGGGTCGCGACGGCGGCGGGTACGGAAACGCGGGGGGGCGAGGTAGAGGGCGCGGAGGCGCCGGTACGCGGGTCCCTGAGCGGAGGGATGGGGGCGGGAGTGGGCCTAGCGGATGCCATCGCAGGGAATGCCTGCTGATGGTTAAGCTGGTTCCAGGGGCTCGGCCTCTGAGGGCTGAGCCTGTCTGGGAGTTTGGACGACGGGGCTTCCCTCTGCTGGCGGCCGTCGGCACGCTTCGCCAGTTTGGGAGAAGAAGATTTGGGTGCTTTCGAGCACCCTCTGTAGTTCGCGGGGTGACCGGATTCACCACATAGAACGCACGCCGGAGGTTCCGTGCAGAGGGCACGGTCCTTTGGCCGGGCACAGTCGGCTGTGCCGTGATCTCCTAGGCACTTGACGCACCTGGGTTTCGCATTACAGTGCGACTGTGCGTGACCGTACAACTGGCAACGGTGACATTGCCCGATTATACCGGATTTACGCGGTTTTTCAATTTTAAGTCCAGACAAGTGGCAAACCGTCTTGATCTGGAAGATCGGATTGTGGCCCTCAGAGGGAGGGCATACTACGAGCACCATGTCGAAGGGCACTCCGCGACGGGCTCGGTGCATGCGGTGCACCTCTAGAATAGGGACTCCTTGGAGCTCAAGGTCGGCCTTGATTTCTTCGGTCGCAATTTCGGTTGGAATGCGTTTTATAACAACCCGTAATTGCCTGTCCTCTGGTAATGCGTAGGTGTGAAAGGACACACCTCTATACCGGAGCATTTTTGTGAGGTCCCTGTAGTCGCGCGACGTAGGGACCGTCACTTTGATTCCCTGAAGGGTCGATCGGGCGCTGGTGTAGGCTATGCGAGCCTCCGAACACCATTTGGACACATCGGTCCACTTCCCCTTGTCTTGGATGAACACCGGGGGCGGCGGGGGCACCTTTTTCCCCGCAGCGGTGCGGGGCGCGACGGTGGGTGCAGACGCGGGCGGGGATGCGATCGGGGTGGGGGCCGCGGCGGGGGTCGGCGACGGCGGGGTGGGGGGGCGCGAAAGAAGGGACGCCGAGACGTCCGTCAGCGCGATTTTTGCAGCTTGGGATTTACCGCATGTCTTTTTCTTCCGTTTCTTCCCCTTGCCCTCGACAATGGTGAAGCCACTCTCTTCTGTGGACGATGGGGAAGAATCGGAAGCAGAGACGGCTGCTTTGTCCGAATTTGAGTCCGAATCACCAGTAAGGGTGTCGGTATCTGAGGGCGCATCTTCGGCGTCCATTTCTTCGGCGGGCTCTTCCGAGAAGGCCGGAGAAGGAGGGCAAGCCGGGGTGGCCGGAGATGGTGACCTAGAGTAGGTCGCGGGCGCAAACGTAGGCGCGGTCGGGATAGCGGTCGCGAGAGTGATCGCGGGAGGATTCGCGGGCGAGTTCGCGGAGGTCGCGGGGATCGCGGGGGCGAGTAAGACGGGCGCGGGAGGCATTGCGCGGAATGCCTGGAAAGTTTGCTCGATGTCATCGGGCAACTCGGGATGGGTAGAGAGGAGTAACCTCATCTCGGCCAAAAAGGCCGATTTTGAGGTTACCATGGTCGCGGTGGGGAGCCTACTATTTGCTCATAGGGAGCGGCCTATTTCCCTATAACTCCTATCAACCTAACGTCTACTTCCCCGGGAGGATAGCCCGGGGATGTGTGGCCCTCCCTGCCGGGTGTAGGCAGGGGGGTGTGTACCTATTGGTGAGCCCTAAGCTTGTAAACCTGTTGCCAATCTTAATGTGCAACAGGGCCCTGACGTCCAATGCGAGGGGTGTTTGTCACCCCAAAGACACTGGGTGAGTAGCTGGGGAGGCAAAACTGTCACCAGTACCGACTAGGAGATCCCCCAAGGCCGGTGGTCTGGGACCCGTCCGATTGATGCCCTGAAAGGGTTCGGCGGGTGAGTCGGGTCAACACCCCCTCGGATTCGTTGACACCGTGAGGTTTCAACCGAGGACCACAAAAACAGTGGATTTTACCCGGAGAGGGCCAAGTGAATTTACACGAAGCTTTCTCCGACAAAGAAATAGTATGTCTTGAAAAAGACAGTTTTTGATTATATTAATCAGTGAAATAAATTTCACCAACTAATGAAATCGTTCGTAGCCGGGGCGGCTACAATGTTCGCAGCGGGGCGCGGCTAATCTGGATAGCGGCGAAAAATCACGCAGCAGGCAGGAGCACTTCACACACGTCCGTCCGGGTCGAGCGTCGCGCGTAGAGTGTGACTAGTGCCGGCAATAGCACGCCTTTTATATACGCCACCCTTTACCTAACAGAGGCTCGAGGTTTTTGGACCAATTTTACGTTTCATTTTCCCTAAGCCGAAATCTTTGGACCCCTTTTTTATTTATTATTCATCATATGATCCTTACAATTTTGACATATCTAGAAACCTTATGTAATCTTTAATTATGTACTTTAATAATATTTAACATATCTTTACACGATAAAATGTTTCTAGAACAAAAAGATTTAAAAAAAAAAAAAATGATTTGGTACATTTCATTTTACAAACTACTCAATATCTATGGAACCCGTGGTTGGATTTGCAAAATTCCAACATTAAAAATGGTTTTATGCACAAGCACATACCTATCGATTAAAATGAATAAAAAATCGGCCATGAGCAAACACATGTTACGTAGTTTGTGTTTCTTTAAATTTTTCACAAATATCCCTTAAAATTCCACTAAAAACGTACTTTATGGGTTCTAATATCATCATTAGAGCTAAGATTTAGTTAAATTATTTAATAAAAACTACACTGACTCGATCGAAATCTCTTTAAACTAATCTTAAAGAATTTTCTTAAACTAACAACTAATATTACATGGCGCTCTCGGCGCTACTTGTACCCACGTACCCAGATAGGATCTCGTCGCCGACATATATGATGGTTACGATTTTCAAAGTCTACTGCAATGTTGCTGTGAGACAGAAATAGGAATGGCGGTTGTAGGTAGTGTCCTGAAAAACCCTTTAAAAGGATGTGTTATTACACATCCTTTTAAAGGGTTTTTCAGGTAGGTTTTCAGGTAGAAAACCTCTTAGAACCCGGTAAAACCTTATTCCTATCTTTTTATAACTTCTAGTAAGCAATTCAGGCCAATTCAACAAAACTTATTGACGTACGAGCAGGTGTTAAAAAGACAACCTTTTTTCACTTACCTACCTGTTTTCGGTAAAAAGCTTTGTTGGGAAATTACATTTACACGCGCTCAACTCGTGTTGGTGGGGAACTCGATTTTCTTTGTTTCGAACCGACAACTTACTTACGAGGTGGAAATTTATTTATGGGTAATAGGGTATTTTACTCTATGTGAGAAAAAATTATAAATATATTATTGAGAAAGCTTAGGCAAAATGCAGTCGGAAAATGTTAGTTTTAGTTAACAAAATAAATTTTAAAATTCAATTCATAGACTTCAGTTTTTTAATCTGTTTTTGAACACCATGAAATAGTAGCCGCCATGTTACTACGTCATACGGCGTGTCAATTGAACAAATTTGTACTTTTAATATTTTCGTTTTACAGAAGTCATTTTATTTTAATAATATTTTGCATTCAGTAACAGCAAACCAACGATAAGTAGAATAATAACTCATTTTTTTTAAATTATAATCAATTACCATATAAAATGTCAGCGCATTTGTACAGCAAACTTACGTCATACCCACAGAGCACTATGGCGTCCACTGCGTCCAGCGTTTTCGTCAAATTACGCGCGAAATACCATATCAGCCGAAAAACGTCCACTGCTGGACATAAGCCTCCTCAAAAGTGGGGGATTTGCCATAATCGCCACGCTTGGCAGGCGGGTTGGCGATCGCAGTATGGTGGTAAAATGCATAGAGAACGCTGCTGCCCATTCTCTAGTATATCCCATAGTCGCCTTCTACGACACCCACGGGAAGAAATGGGATGGTGCTATTCTTTTACGTCCGGCACCACATGGATCAAATACGCGCGCGAAATATGAAAATGTAAAATTTGAATTCATTTTTACGATACTAATCGATTAAATAAAAATGTTGTGTTTTTTAGTGGTTTATTAGCACTTTGGAATCTAATTAGGACACTTTTCCAAAATGGGTGTTTTACCCTATTGTTTACTATAACTTCCTGGTTAGGGTAAAGTGGTTGTGAAATGGGAAATTAATTCACTAAGTGGTGGAAGATGTCGTCGTTGGTCTAGTGGTCGCAAGCGCTACTGCTGAGCACGAGGTCCTTTCCTGGGTCCTTGTCCTGGATTCCCAGGTTGCAAAATGTGAAAAAAAAAATCTTCGCGTTATCGACAATTCCTTATTATATTCCAAAGAAAGAATAACAAAAAAAAAAACTAACTAGTAAAATTTTCAAATAGTTTGGATTTCTTTTTTTCTTTGTGTGTGAATTACTTTAACTTTTTTTATTTTATTCAGTGTAATGGGGCAGCATTTTTTACAGTGCCCAGGGGCAGCGGTAAGGTCGAATCCCGCACTCTACACCTCTGCCAATCCCTTTTGGGAAACGAGGCGCATGATGTTATTTTAAGTGACGAAGGAGATACTGCTCACATCTGTCAAATATTATCTGCTCCTCCACACGAGATGATCGGGCGTTTTGAGCGCGGTTGCTTTGTTGATATCAATTGATGCATTACGTGCTATCGCGCGGCTGGCTTTCTAATTAATGCTATGTTAATATTATGGTTCGACAATCTACTTTAGGGTTATGATGAGCTTTATTAGTATATGGTTGAAGCTCTTTGGTTATGTGATCGTCTTCTGCTCGGTGTTATTAGTTTATTGCTGTATTTGATATAAATATCTGAATGACCGAGCTTTACTCGGTTCTTTTTTGGTTTGACGTTTTCTAAAACTGAAACCTAGCTAGATCGATTTAACGCCCCCGAAAGCCCCTTTTCAAATTGAAAAAAAAAAAAACTCAATACTCCCAAGAGCTTTATCGTGGAGATGGGAAATCCTGGGCCCAGCAGTTAACTAGTTGAAATGTGTATTAAAAAAACCGTTATATTTTTCTAAAGGAAATCACAAAATATAGTATCATGTTTCTGTCTAGGAAGCGAGAAAAGTTAAATTAAGTTATGATACTAAATAATCGATAATTGCTTGAATTCTTAGTAATCGATAATGAATAAATCATTAAATTCTCAGAATACGTATGAAAGTCGAGTGACAAGTGCTTATCGATCGTTTCGTGGAATCGATTTATAGCGAATCGAATTCCTTTAATTTTTCTTCAGTTGGCAACACTGGTCAACGTCTGACAGATGACAGGCAGAAAAAATGGTATTCGTTCGTTTTCTTTTGTTGTGAGTGCTCACGTATTTTTCATCTTTCATTGTACTCTAGAGGCTCTCTACTCGTACTCCATGCATAAAACCATTAGACAACCGAAGCCATAAATAACGTAAAAAACTACAATGTTATAATGTAACCTCACTTTTACTTTACTTCATACAACTTGATTCCTGGATAGCCAAATTTCACCTAATTTTCAGTGAGGACTTGTTATTATATCCTCTTACAAATAAGGCTCGAATGATTTAGTTAACACCTTGGCCCAGGAAACTATGGAGTCTTTCCCTTCTCCAATGAGCTGAAACTATGTAATAGTGTTTCTATACCAGCTGTTATCTTTAGTGCTTAAGGATAGCAATTGGGTTTCTGTTACACCCTCTATATATATACAAGAATTGCTCCTTTAAAGGTATTAGATAAGGCATTGATTTATCCCCAAATAATTCTCATTTTGGTTTCTTAAGAGTAACTCTTAATGATCACTCTAATGTAATAAATGTGCCTCTTTTGTGAGCCTCTAATAACTCCCACGTTGTTGTCTTCATCATCTGCCTAGCCTTTTCCCAACTATGTTGGGGTTGGCTTCCAGTCTAACCGGATGCAGCTCACTACAAGTATTTTACGTAGAACGACTGCCTGTCTGACCTCCACTACCCAGTTACTGGGTAATACGAAACCGGTTGGTAAGATTGCGGTTATCAGACTTTCGGGCTTCTGACGGCCCGTAACGCAAGATCACGACTGACAACCAGGACCAACGACTTAACGTGCTTTACGGCTTAACGGCACGGAGGGGTCTTGGTATGTAAATATGTTCACCCATGGAGAAACCGCGGCAAGCTTACCTATTCCTGTGGATCGACCTGTGCGACTATTAGTAGGTGCTTAGCCACAACCACCTCCATTTTGTTTTGTTGTCCTTAAAGTATTAAATAGCCAAGTAACTGTGGCCAACTTGGATGTAAATGAGCCTCTTGTACCAATACAAGAGGCTCATTTATTGAAAACAGCATACATCATTAGAAGCCCAAAAAGTTTTACAGGCAGATTTATAAAAAAAAAACGCGTACATTATTACTAGGTTATTAATTTCTCGAGACTCAATTAAATATTCTCCGAAAACTGTCAGTTCAGAGAAATTCTAACTTCAAAGTCAAGAATGTGTTATATTAAAATACTAGTCATCAGCAATTTCGGTACCACAAAAGCCACAAACGCAATGTATTGCCATCAATAACTAATTAAGACACCAAATGCATTTCTGAACATTCATTGGCGCTCAGCTAGGTGTTCAGTGTACGCAAACATTTCCAATCTGGGTCAGCGAATCGCGGCTGGTTCGGCACAGAATGCTCTACGGCACAAAATGATTCATGGAAATTGCACCGTAATTGAAAAAAATACGTTATTGCCGTTTGACGCATTGCCAGCGCGTTCCACCGCCAGAAATATTCGCGTCCGGTGGAACCGTAATCTATTCGGTTTTACGTACCTGTGTGTATGTCTGTCTATGTGTATGTATGTTTAGATTTGGTGGATTTATGAGTTTGGAATTAGAATTTTATGTGCTTCATTCTTGCTGATGGTATTGGAGAATTACGTGTGTGTGAATTTAAATATGACATAATATGTAGGGATGTCGTACATACTAGATTGCCAAAAAAAAAAACTTCGTTCATGGCTTCTATTGTACAGACTGTAAAATATTTTTGAAAATATTGATGTTTTTGCCGTGTGTTTTGCCGTGACATTTTGTTATTTCGTCATTTCGTCGTGATTTGATTACACGGTAGTTACAATTAATTTCCTTGACTTTATATTTGACCACCTCGTTGGTCTAGTAGTTGCAAGCACTACTACTGAACATGAGGTCCTGGGTTAGACTCCCAAGTTGGGCAAAGAGTTCTTGGGTTTTTCAATTTGGAATTTCTCAATAGCAGCCCGGTCTGGATTTGTGCCCGGTTGATGGCAATAGGCTCATCCATGTAATAGGGCATGGGACTTAAACATAACGGGGTGATTTTATAACTGTCTGGCGGTTTTGAGTATATTGTATATGGCCTACGCGAATGTCCTGCAGATCTGGTAGCGTCTTGTGACGTGTCTTTGAGCTCCATAAAATGAGGTTGAGCTACACGATATCATAAGCATGTATAGTGTTTGCTGGGACAGGTCAGCTCAAAGCTGGAATGGCTCTTTCTTCAAAAGGCCCTTACAGCCCTGCATTGCTAGACTCGCATACAATTCTAACAGTATACCCCCTTATTTATAAACTTTGCTTAAAGTTAAATAGTGATAAGTGGCTGTTTAACCATACATTTTTGTGACGTTTAAATATCTCTTATCTTTAAGCAACGTTTATAAATAAGGGGGATAATGTTTGGACTTCAAAAGAAACCATGACCTCTAAGTTTGTTTCCGAATTTCTTCTCAGGGATCAGTCAGCTAAGAAATACCGGCGCCATCTTGTTTTGAAATATTGCCCGACAAAATATTGACGTGTAGAAGTGTCTTTTATGATCTTTTTACAAAATAAACATTTCTTTTGACTAATCGTGTGTTTTGTCCAGCTCATCACTCCACATCTCCTACAGGTCTGTCGCGCCACCTGCTGGCTGTGTCAGGTCTCCACATTGTGACTATTTGGGCACATAGTTTATTGATTTATTATTATTTCGTAAATAATTGTACAGCCAAAAATTAATAAACGCCATTTTGGCGGTAATACCTGTTGCCGATATTATTTATGACACAGAAAAAAGGCATTTAGTATCGACGAATTATTTATGGTGATACCATTTTAGTCGGTGGCATCTCTATTTATAAGACGGCGGAGCATGATGGGGAAAAGAAAGATAGACATAACCAAAGATCGTATAATTAGGAAAGCAATAAAAAAACAAGATAGTATTATAACTAAGAAGATTAAAATAGCGCTTCTTCTCTATATTCATTATGCTCACAGACAAATTGTGGAACTCTCTACCAGCGTCTGAGTTCCCTTCCGTCTTCCTTCAAAGCAGTGTGAACAGGCATCTTCTGGGCACGCTCGTTCCATCATTGACCTCATCAATCGCTTTCGTACAGGCGTGATCGAGGACAAGAGTAGGCCCATTCAGTCGTAAAAAATAGAGATGGGCTGGCTACACTTTAGGGGCGAAGAGCTATGGAAAAAAAAGTGACCGTATGGTACCCTAGGGAAGGGAAGAAAAAGAAACCAAAACCCCTTGAAAACATGGCAGCATGACTTGGTGAAGATAGCTGGAAAGACATAGGCTAGACAGGCAAGGAACAGGAAGAGTTGGAAGTGATTGGAGGATGCCTTTGCCAAAGGGCACACAGAGACTCAGAACTATAATTAGACACTAGCTTTTGTTGAAAGTCAGAAATTATCCCATGGGAATGTACTACGGGGAAATAAAGGATACTTTTAAAAGTATCCTTTATTTTAATCTATGATTATAAACTATCTGTGTGCCAAATTTCATTCAAATCCGTTCAAGTGAAAGAGTAACAAACCTCCATTCATCCTCACAAACTTTAATATTTATAATATTAGTAGGATGAGATATCGCCTGGGAGGTTTTGAACGACAACTATCACTCTGAAATAAGGCCATAAATAAAATAACATTCAAAACACAAACGTACAAAAAAAATTACGTTTAATATCAGATCTAACCGTTGTTTCAACAGCAAAGGAAGAGTCGGCCAACGAAACTTATCACCCCCGAGAGGCTAAATAGAGGGTAATGTGTTATTATGAGTTATGGTGCTTGTTTAATGAACTGGCAATTCAAAACAACGCCTAACATTATACTACGGTACAATTTCAAAGGTTCCTTTTGGGAAATTTCTGGGTCCATGACCGTTTCGATTTGGGCATGCTCACTCCGTGCAATCTGATTTTTCTTCTTCCTTTATTTGTGTTACATAACATCACGGCTGTAATCCTCGTACAGTTTGGCAGGGATGAATTTATAGTACCTACACCTACGTTTCTTCAGTTATGTTTAAGTCCCATGTAATAGGGAGCGATCGTATTGCCATCAACCGGTCAGAAATCCAGACCGGGCTACTATTCAGAAATTCCAGATTGAAAAAACTCAATAACACTGCTCGATCTGGGAGTCAAACGCAGGACCTCATGTTCCACAGTAGTGCTTTCTACCACTAGACCAACGAGGCAATCAAATATGAAGTCAGGGAAAGTTATTGTTAAGCAAATTGACAACCGTATGTTTATTTTTTTTGGTTAGGTAATCAATAAATAACTACTCCCGCTCTGGGTCGAGTGAGAGGGCGTGTCAGACTTTTACTGACTAAAACCCATTCGTGTTTCTTCAGTTGCCTGTGTGTCAGGGGCCACGGTATCTCTTGCGAACAACCCGCACCCCTTCAAGGACTATCGTATCTCATTATTTTCTTCTGATTCTTTAATTGGGCTGATTGTGTTTTATACCGAGGAAATGTGTTTCTATCTAATTCTATTTTTCAAAGCGATACACCGTTAAGTTCCTGCCGAGTAAAATGTTGAAAAATACAATCTTCCATCACTTTTATCGTAGAAATGTTGTTTACCAAATCCTTTTTGCCTTCACGCATGAATAGTCCCCACTCGACTGATTCAGTGAGTCTACGATAAAGTCCGAAAGTTTCGTTCAGAACAGTCAAAGCAGAACAATCTTTTGTGTGAGCTACTGACTATGTATACCGACTTTGCCGACCTCCTGGATATGAATTTGGAGCGCGGGTCTCGAAACAATGTCGTGGTGTTATAAATTTGAAAGGTTCTACGAATGGAGAGCCGAGCAGAAGGCCAATTATTGTAATTAAAAACGTTCAAAATCTAGTCGCAGGCTCATCTCGACGACAATCAAATGTCAAAAACTTGTTAAAAATACAGGGAAACTCGAGGTATTTTTAACAGTTTGCTACTGAGACCACAGACTGTGAATGTTCTCAAAATTACGGGAATTGTCCCTCAGATATTATTTTAACCATTTATTTCCGAACAATACCCTTTTAAGATTTTTATTTCGAATAAGTGCCACTCACAATCTAAAGAAAATCGATTTTAAAATCCACCTTCCAGCGTGACCATTAGAACAATTTCTCTCCAGTCTTACAAGCAAGAAAGGTGCTCTAAAGCTTCTAAAGGATGGTCCGATACGATTTGGTTAAAAAATACAGTAGAAGAATTGGAGCAGTCTTTGACAAGCACTTGGCCGGGCGGGCCCGCGCCGCTGTGTTTGCTTAGCGCGAGTTCGCAAATGCTCCTGATTGCTTGTTTGTCGTACGAAATTTTTATTTCCTCGAGCAAAGTTCACCGTTAAAGCCTCGCAATTTAGATCTCAAGTTATATACCGAACGGTTCGATTGAGCACACACACAGTTTCAGCATCCTTGAAGGTTTCAGGTACTCTAATCTAACCTTTTCAGCATTATATTATGGAGATGGTGGGTCATTCGTTTCGCCCATGTTTATGGTAATAATAATAAAGTCTACTGTTTTATACCACCATCATCAACTGCCTAGCTTTTACTCAACCATGTTGGGGCTATGGGTAAGCTTCCGGTCTAACCCGATGCAGCTGAATAACTAGTACTTTACATGGTGCGACTGACTGTCTATTCTCCAAAACTACAACTCGTTACTCGATAGCCCGATATTCCTTGGTAAGACTGGTTGTTATACTTTTTGGGCTTCTGAGAAAGTAAGTAATAATTTATTTACCAAAAGACTTGACTTCGGTAACATTAGCGTTGTTTCAATAAGGGATGGGTATTACAGATGAGTAAGACCCCTGCCCTTTAAATGATGAAAATCCTAGCCGTAACGACTGTCAAAGATCTACGAATGACAACCGGGACCAAGGGCTTTAACGTGCTTTCCGAGGCACAGATGAGTCTCGATATGTAATCGTCACCCAACCACAAACCGACCTGCCAGGGGTGCGGGTTGTTCGAAAGAGATACCGCGGCCCCTGGCACACAGGCAAGTGAGGGAACACGGGTGGGTTTTAGTCAGTAAAAGTCTGACACGCCCTCCCGCTCCACCCAGAGCGGGAGAAGTTATTTGATGATTTCGCACCCAGAAAAAAAAAAAAACCACAAACCGACCGCGGCAAGCGTAACTTAACTTCTGATCGACGAGCGGGTGTTATAGTTTAGCTACGAGCTCAAGAATTCTACTTATAGTCTATTGATACGAACTCCATCGAAAAGCTATGAAACATGAAAGCCCGCCATAATATTTAGGTGTGATACAAACGGAACAACCGTCGCTCCAGTCATCTTTTATTTACCACTGTTTTATTTACAAATACTGTGTAGGTACTGTCATCTGGTAGTTTTTTCCGACATTATTTTTGTTATCGTGGAATCCAGTTGGAATCGGAAGATATTCCGGAGCGAGCTCGTATCGACAAGCGGCTTAGTTTAAATTGAAACATATTGGCGGGGAAGGGAAGCCTTACCTTACGTGTACACTTCTATCTGTTAGAATAAAGTACTCGTACAGACGTCGCGTGGTGTCGTACCTTATATGTAGACCGTACGACTACTACAGCTACCGAGCGACGTGCACGATAGTTTTATTATACGTAACTTAATTGATTTTATTAGAGGGCGTTGTGGTTAAGTTATCAATAACAGTCGCACGGTTCGATATATCAGGTTGGTCCGTGGATGGGTGACCATCTTTACATACCAACACCGTTTTGTGCCTCGGTGGGCACGTCAGTTGGTACGGATCGTCAGCAGGCTTAGCATGACGCTTTCTATTTCTACGAGGAATAGACAGTGCTTTTTAACCGACTTCAAAGAAAGGAGGAGGTTCTCAATTCATCTGTATGTTTTTTTTTATTTTTTATGTTTGTTACCTCATAACTTTCAACTGGGTGAACCGATTTTGATGATTTGTTTCATTTGAAAGCTGGTGCTTTTCGTGTGGGCTCATTTCAATTTCATATACATCTGATGATGCGTTTCGGAGATAGACAACGGAACTCTTAAAAAATTACAGTAAATAAACCGCGATTGCTGCTATCGCATAAATATGCATTGTTTTGACCCCAAGGATGATGAAATTTCGAATTAGTGGGGTAGATGCTATAACTAAAAAGTGAAAAATAAAAACATTTTCAAAAAAAAAACAACCGACTTCCGAAAAAACACTACAAAGTGAAAAATAACTTTAACTTCGGAAGGCGGTGACAAAAAATTAAAATACATATCCAAAGTCACCGACTTCCGAAATTGAAGTTATTTTTCACTATGTTGTGTTTTTTCGGAAGTCGGTTGTTTTTTTTTTTTGGAAAATGTTTTTTATTGTTTACTCAACCTATTTCTGTATACATATTATATACGCTATTTATTGAATCAGGCATGTTCATATTACGTAACGTGCGGAAATATAAAACGAAGTCGACGAAATCATCTTTATATACTCGATCACGTTCCAAAACTGGGCGTAGGTACACGTAAGCATATAAAATACGATCTATTAATATGAAGAGCTGTAAAGCAATAAAAATATCACAGTATTGTGAGGATGCCACGGTGTTGTGAATTTTACGGCGCATGCACTCTATTTCAGTTATAGCATTTCAGTCAGAAATATTTTATTACACTTCCTATTTTGCTGAACGGCGCTCACGATTGCACGTGTTATGAATTTCAAATTATGTACCTACCTACCATGAAGTTTCATGTCGCACAATATTTTATATGGCTTTATAGTTAGATGCAGGCCGCCATGAATGACAATTTGGAACAATGAAGCGTTTTATTGTGCCGTACGATGAAGCGGTGACGCGCATCTCCGATTTCAGTAATTTCTTATGCGCGAGCGCGTGCGATGGAGCGGCAAACGCGTGTATAATTCAAGGGCAGATGTTAGATGTCGGCTCTTGTAAGGTGTTCAATTTATTCGCCCCGTTACATCTCACATCTCACACGATGCCAGGCGCGTGATTGGTAAAAGTACGTACACTCGGTATCATCTATGTTTGGCTTCGCGAAGGGGCGTGTATTAGTTATGTAGATTCGCACGCTTCAGGAGCCTGAACGCGGACAATAGCCACGAGATTGTCGTTTGTATTGGTTGCGACGTACGACCGGAGGATTCTCATGAAAATACACGCACTCCGTAGATTTAGTGCGAAATACCAGCAATAAATAACTGACCCGGAAGGGACAAAGGTACAAGAGTATATCGTCCAAATGAATTGAAAAGGCCTCATACATAAAACAACGGCTCCTTCCCCGTTACAACTTAGATATCACCTCGACTGGTGTGAATCACGACTATGCATTTACATAAGCACACAATACACTGGCTTGTTTGTCAAAACCCAAGGAAAAATAAATAACCTACTCGCTATTATACGACTTGCAATTTAATTAAAATCGTATTTCTAGTTCAAATGTTCCCTCTACTACAAACTTCTTCGGGGACTCGTTTGTGTCAGAAACATGGTCCATGGTTAAATAGAAACTATGTAAGTATTTACAGTTTTCGAGTTAGTACCCGGTCTACGTGCCCGGTTGCGTTAGCGATGCTTTTATTGTTTCCAGTGGCTACTTGCTACTTTGTGATCAATTGATACCGGTCAGGCCGGCACGTCGCGACATCTTGATATTACTACTTTGTTCCTGGCTTCGTGTACATTACTTTCACCGTGATATTTGTTACAGACGTGACAACCCTGACGTATTCCCGTGTTTAACGCGGATCCAGAATATTGAGTGTGAGTGTGAGTCATAATAAAATTGCGAATTTTCGATAATTGTACTAGTGTTCGAAAGAATTATTAAGTGAATTCAAGAAAAGTTAGGTAAATGATTGTACGTAATTTTGGATAAAATCACTGTGCACAGAAAGTTTTCAAAAATGAAATGTTGGACTACGCGTACCGACAAGGGTTATCTGCTACGACAGCGTAGGCGGCGTAGTCGTGACTACGCCGCGACAATTTCCATCTTCTACGACGTAGCGACAGTGCATTATATAGCATTTTGCTATCGTATATTGTATGTAACAAAGCACCAATACTTTAGTATTGCAAAACAAACAAACAATACTTAAACCGAACAATGACTTTCCCAGCTTTTCATTAAATATACGGCACAGCTCATGTTGTAAAGCAATTAATGAAATGGGTTGTATCTAAACTATTGTGATGTAGGTAAGTAAAGTTGAAGGGTGAGCAGCAATGCTTTTAGCGCGTGTTGTTATGCAGCGCAGCGCGACGTTGGCGGGACGCAAGCGGAGAGGCGGCGGCGGGGTGGCGGCGGGGCGCGGGTTCGGCGCGGCGCACACTGGTCCCAAATGAAAAAAAAGTGGACATTGATAGTAGACCGCTGATATTTTTTTTTATTGTTGATACAATGATAACAGATAAGGCAAAAAAATATTATTGTCCTACTTCAAATACTTTTCTGTAAAAAAAATATTTCTTTTTTTTTTGTATGGGAGCGATTACATTTTACTCAATTTCTCAAAAACTTTAAGCGATGTCGAGATGGCAATCACATATGTTAGAAAACTAATAATTCTGAGTATTTGGCTCGAAGAAACTTATAGCTTATCTCTGCGTACTTTCGAGATAATAGTGACAGAAAATAACATTTTTTTTTAATGTTAATTTTTTGCTTTTTTTTAATCATAGCCTTACTTTAGCACATAATTATAATGTATGCGTAATGTCAAATAAGTAAAAAGAGACTTCTCTGTAAAAGAGGTTATGGGGGCTCACTAATGACTGAAAAGCTATGACCTTTCTGAAGGAGTACTTTCATCAGTTCTAAAAAACAATCAAAATGAAGACATATTAAGCTGCAAACATGAAGTTGAATATGTTCACAAACGATTCTGAAAAAATATTATGGTGAAAGATTAATATTTGGGTCTATATTCTCTTGAGAAATCTCTATTTCCTCGTTTTCCAACGAAAGCAATTCATTGTTCAAGATCAAAGCACTAGCCTCTGGAAACAACTGTTTATGTAAACGAGCAAACTTTGGTTTGATATGGCTGATGTAAGGATCTGAGCTAATTAGAAAGCTGTGGATAATGTCTAAATTAGTCTGAACTCTACCGATTTTTCTTGTATGTGCCATTCTAACATTCCGGAAATCTTTATTCCTCGCTTCGGAAGCTTCTTCGGAAAGCATGCCTATCGGAATAAAGAGAAATTTTCACAAATATCAGCACCGTGTATCAACAATTTATGGACACTTGAAGGCATGTATTACCATGGATATAAGTTTACATATAGCATTGCTGTTTCTTTACAATATTCCCTAAACAAGTTGGTATTAATAAGTTGACCAGATGAAATTGTTTGTAAAATGACTGCAAATCTCTTGATTAAATCAGGGTGGATACCCGTTATTTCAGCAGATACTTCATAATTTTCAAAAAACCTTCTTGCCGTGTTACCGTCATTGGTTGTACCAAATCCCTGTTTTACTATGTCAATTAACAAACCAGTTCTTTCCCGGAATTCTTCTTGTGTCAAATTCTTTTTAATTTCTTTTAACAATTTATCTTCTTTTCGTGCAGCCCACTTTTTGAAGTCTAAGTTGTACGAAATGTGTAAAATACATTCCATACATCTTATCCACATATGAAGCGAAGACAGACCATATTTATACATATCTTCTCTGATGAGTCTTTTGGATACAAAGTCCAAGTCATTCATTTTGCTAGGTGGGGTATTGCAAATATTACAAACAGCTGCAGAAGAAGTATTGGAAATCACAGTAGAAATTTTCCCATCAATCATAGTCATGTACAAATCATGTTTAATATCAAAATTATCTACAATTGTGGGAACAAGATTACGAATTTCTTCCTCTAAGGATGCACTTTCCTTCTTTATCAATTCATTTGTTTCTTTTGCAAATATAAAGCCAATTGGACGACAATAGTTTGTTGAAGAGGGAGCAGGATTTTGCCACAAGATAGTACCACTCTCTTCTTCCAAACGAAGCGGAACCAAACTAATCATGAAAACTGAAGAATCGTCAATTTTAGTGTCGGAGTGTGACTTTTGTTTATAATTACTTTGAGAAGATGACCCGTCAAAACCCCATTTGCTTATTAGTTTTAGCGATTTTTTGTCGGCAGAGTTGTGCTGAATTGTTTTTAATATCCTATTAGTTGTCAAATCTAGAAGCGATTGAAGTCTTATCTTAGCATCAGATTCAGTTACAGTTATGTCTGACTCTGGAGGATAACAAGTTTTTTTAGCTTCCAGGAGCTTTTGATAGGATGGAAGACCATACATTTTCTCTGAAGCAAGAATAGTTCTTAAATTTCGATATTGCCATTTTGACAAATTTGTTGAGGTGTAAAGCGCTAACGTTTTATCATCTGGTATACACGGTTTGTCAGTCTTGAGTATCCACTTGCGTTTCGAAATTTGGAATTACTTCCTCGGCAACTTTAAAAATGCTGCTTAAATCGATATTTTGACATTTTGGCCAAACTATTTGGGATTGTAACCAGTCTGAATTTTTGTTAAGAAAGGTCTTTTGAGCTCTACTGGAAGCAGACCATCTTTTTGAGATATTACTTGAAAAATTACGACAAAATAATTTAATATTACTCAAATCTTCGGAAGACAATTCAACACCAATACGTTCAATAAGGGCATTAAATAAAAATTCGACATTTTTAAAACCACCTCCTGATTTAAGAACAACGTATAAGTCTAAGTTGGTGACAAATGCGGACATATTATAATTTTAAGGAAAATTGAAAACAAATTAGAATCAAAGATATCAAAGACAAAGTGACTTTGATTTTAACAAAAAAAATTACGAAAACAAATTCGACGAAAGAAAGACAAACAAAAATTATTTGATTTTAAAATCCAAAGATTCAAAATACAACAATAACAAAACAAACAAACAACAAGCATTTCTTCAAGCGCACAGAAAAAATAAGGACACGTCTTATCGCAACCACATTTAGTTGTACACTGAGTGAGGTGTACGCGCGCGATTCGTGACCGTATTACGTTACGTCATGAGAGGCGGCCATCTTGTTATCCCGGCAAACTCGCGTCGAAGCTCCATTTTGCTGGCCAGCGGACCTATTGCGATATGAGTAAGGCTATGATTAAAAAAAAGCGAACAATTAACATTAAAAAAAATTGTTATTTTCTGTCACTATTATCTCGAAAGTACGCAGAGATAAGCAATAAGTTTCTTCGAGCCAAATACTCAGAATTATTAGTTTTCTAACATATGTGAATGCCATCTCGACATCGCTTAAGGTTTTTGAGAAATTGAGTAAAATGTAATCACTCCCATACAAAAAAAAAAGAAATATTTTTTATAGAGAAAAGTATTTGAAGTAGGACAATAATATTTTTTTGCCTTATCTGTTATCATTATATCAACAATAAAAAAAAATATCAGCGGTCTACTATCAATGTCCACTTTTTTTTAATTTGGGACCAGTGTGCGGCGCCCTCATAAATTCCGATTTATCGCTAACCTGCCGAACTTTCTGGACGTCTCACTCTGTACTCACCTCCCCACGGAAACCTTATTTTATTTAACTTCTTTATACTCCGTCCCGTAGTTTCAGTTTACTCCGATAAACATAATTAAACGGCCATTTCCTGATTTATTTTTCTTTTGACATATTTATGGTTTGTTATTTGACTTGCAATCTTTTAGTTTGTTTTGTTTTAAAAAGCTAACAGTCTTTTGAATGAGAAAACATTGCGAAGTTTGATCAAAGAAAGACATTATTTCACGGAACAGGTTTTATTTTTCAAACAGAAAATGTAACCTTTTGACTGTATACAACAAGTAAGTTATCATTACAGATAGCTATGCATTGCAATTCTTTCATATTTTTTAATAATAAACTCAGCAGTCAGAACAAGTTGTCTTGTAAGAAGTAAGATGCGAAAAATACAACAAAGAAACAGAGAAAGAAAATTATTTCACGTCCGAATAACAAAACACAAAGGTGTAGTTTATTTGCATTCGCGCAACGTTAAGTCATTTCCAGCGGAAGAAAGAAGCGAGAAAATAATAGCCAAGGGAGGGGAGGAATGAAAAAAGGCAAATTTAATATCGCCAGTCGATAAATGTAGCATTCGCTTAACTATAATAACGCAGGTAGAATACGGCGCCAACTTTCTTCGCAAACAAACCAATAAACGTCGCCGCGGAGACAATTTTAGGGGAAGCAGGCAATTATTTATCTTTCATATTGATATATGCGAGCGATGTGTGCGTAACGGTAATCCCCTCACCTGGCTGTTATTGCCCAAGTTACATTATTGGAATGAATCCCATTCCACTGATGTGGCATGATCGTTGATATCAATATGGTGGTGGAGGGATGCATGAACCTTGTTTTACGAGCGAATGGTAAATTGTTAGATGAGTTGGGCGGCCCAGTAGGTTGCCACGCTAATCGCAGCATCACGTTTTTTAACTGACGAAAAGAAATTAGCAGGTTCTCAAGTCGACACGTATATATTTTTTAGTAGTCCGATTTGGATCATTCTTCTTTTTATTGGAAAGGGTAACTTCGAAATTGGTCGCATTTAAAATTTAAAAACAAAATCCTACCGAATATTTCTAACCAACCAAATATTCTGTGTTCCAACCCCTTAGAGTAGAAAAAATATGACAATTTTTTTAAAAATCTAAAATTAATCCGACAAAAAAAAATATTTAATTTAAAATTAAAATATTTTTGTAAAAGTTTTTATTTAAAGGTTTTTTAGGTCCTCAGTGCAGGTGTAGGAACACTTTGGACTCGCCAACATCCATACATGGTTTGTTTAGGAGTATCGCATTCTCACGGGGTGTCAGATGGGGTCAATAATCACCCATTTCTCTAGATTGTGCTTGCAGCGGTCGTACGTAATTGTACGCCGTTGTCAGGTCCGTAGTCAATTGATTGCTTTCCATATAGGCCATTGTAGGTCACGCCCAGGCATCAGGTGCTCCTGGACCTGAATGAAATCTGGTGGTGGCGGGTGCTTTACCTACAGGTTTCTTCCCACTGTAGGCGGTTGGTTTTTAGATAGTCTGTGTACAATGGAGGAAGCTCTTTCGGCTCTTAAGTCTACTCGAGGGTGGTGTGTGTTTGCAAAGGGGTTGCCGGGAATCGGCTTCTTGCTTATTATGATCGTTGTTAACAATGTGGTGGAGGGATGCATGTTCGGGTGTCATCCCCGTTCATTTTCCTTCCACTGTTTGATTTACGATGTTATTGTGGTTTTATAGTCGACGTCGGTTTTTGATGCGAAGTCGACGTGTCGTGCATGTAAAAGTGAATAGCGACTGAAAATATACGACTCTGAATTGAATAAATTAATTGTTATTATTGATTTTGTAGACTATTGACTGTTGTTATATTTACTTTGTGAATTAATCTGAATTGCTTTTTGTCATAGAAATAAATCAAAGCACTTGTTTAAAAAAAAACTGGCTAGGTACGAGTCGGACTCGCGCATGAAGGGTTTCGTACCATTATCTATAAAAACGGCAAAAAAAATCATGTCTGTTGTATGGGAGCCCCCCTTATTTATTTGTTTTATTTTAATTTAATTATTGATTTATAAAGTGAATATATAACTAAATATTCTGTGAATATTTAAAGCGTGTACCTGTTGCCGTTATCAATATAGAGCAAAAACGAGCAAAAGCCCTTGAATGTTTATTTTATACTGTTTTTTAGTATACTGTCATAGCGGCAATAGAAATACATCATCTGTGAAAATTTAAACTGTCTAACTATCACGGTTCATGAGATACAGCCTGGTGACAGACTGACAGACAGACAGACGGACGGACAGCGGAGACTTAGTAATAGGGTCCTGTTTTACCCTTTGGGTACGGATCCCTAAAAACTAGCTAACAATATTTAAAGTGTAATTAGAATTTGTTTGGCTTTCATTTGAGGCTTTATTTATAAGTACCCAAAACTTAGACAGAATTAATTACAACAGTATTTCCGAATAGTGGAGTCTAGACAATTATTTGTGGTCATAGGACTTCGTTTTATCCCTAGTACAAAATCCAGCCGATATTTTAAAATCATTCTAATAAGTATTGAAACTAACCGCTCATTTTAGAGATGCTTCAAGCTGCGCCATTGGATTGGCATTTATGAAATATAAACCGAGCAGAAATAAGGACATAGTGACAGTGTAGAGCTTTCTTATCGTTTCCTACTGCGAACAGCATAAACATAAAAACCGGAGAGTGGAAGACATTCCAAAAAATACTTCAGAAGTGCTGTATTTCTTTTAAACTTCGAGTTCCGAATCAACATAGAATTTGTATTAAATAGACGATCTCCTCTGCCCACAAAAGAACTCCATGGAATTAATTGGTGATCTGTTTTATGTATGTCGAACGAGTGTAAATACCGTTAGATTATAGTCTATCTAGCGAGAGTGTAAACTGTCGATAAATTGTGAACCATACTGCTTACCGACCGAATAGGTTAGGTTAAGTTAGAATTGCGAGCCAAGCCCGCGTGAGCCAAGCGAGCGAAGCGAACGGTGCCGCGGTAGCTGCCGGCGAGCGCTACTTCCAAGTTAGTGGCAGTTACTTGACTATTTAGTAATAGCGCAAGGTACTATCCGTCTTGATACCAGAGCACAATTTGACGGTTTCACTTCGATAGATTATAATCTACTGAAAAATATTGCGTTAAATTGTAAGCAGTATGTTACGGTTCACAATCTTTCGACAGTTTACAATTTCGCGAGATAGATTATAATCTAACGGTATTTACAAATTTACGGTGACATATATATTAGTAATACGTGAAGTAGAAACTTTGTACCCCTTTTTACGAAAATACGCGGACGGAGAAGTATGAAATTTGGACCAGTTAAAGTTTATATGGAGAAGGAGTGCAGGAAGCTATTGTTGACTAAAATTTAAATGAATTATGGTCGAACTATAGTCGAATTATGGCCGAATTATGGTCGAATTTCAACCACTGGGCGATCACTAGGATATTTAAATTCACCCCGGCCACATTTGGTCACTAATAATGATAATGATGTACGAAGATATAGAATTAGGAACATCATCATCTACCTATTATTTTCTTAACTATTTTTGTGGTCGGCTTCCAGTCTGAACAGATGAATTTTACGTGGAGCGACTGCCATTCTGACGTCCACAGACCAGGTACTGGGTAACACTTATATGTTTTGGTAAGACTGGTTGTCAGACTTTCGGGCTTCTGACGATCTGTAACGACTATCAAAGATCCACGAATGACAGCCGGGACCAACGGTTCAACGTGTTTTCCGAGGCACGGAGGAGTCGCGGTATGTTAATATGGTCACCAGACCTCAGACCAACTGCGGCAATCATCATATCAGCCGAAAGATGTCCACTGCTGGACATAAGCCTCCCCCAAAAGGGGGATTTGCCATAATCGTCACGCTTGGCAGGCGGGTTGGCGATCGCAGTATGACGGTCAAATGCATAGAGAACGCTGCTGCCCATTCTCTAGTAAGTCCCTTAGTCGCCTTCTACGACACGACACCCATGGGAAGAAATGGGATGGTGCTATTGTTTTACGCCCGGCACCATACGGAACATTTGGTAGATACATAGATATAAATAAAACAATAAAATCAATTTATTTCGGACAACTAAAATCCATCCATCCATCCAGTATGGTGGTCAAATGCATAGAGAAAGCTGCTGCCCATTTTCTAGTAAGTCCATTGGTCGCCTTCTACGACACCCACGGGAAGAAATGAGACTGCGGCAATACATGCGAATATTAATCACCAAACCAAACTAAAAGAATAGTATACAATTTAAAATTACTTTTTGAAATACCTAGAAACTGGCGGTTTTGTTTTCCTGTACAGTGGTGTACTGCACCGCTGTCACGCATTACAGCTACGGAATCTACATCCATTCGCCGACTTCTGAAGACGTCAATTTATGAGCGAGGAGTTTTATTTCGCAATATTATGAACAAATCTGGTGTGTTTTGAAGGTTGCTCCTCGAAGATGCAATACTGCTGGAATGGCATGTGGGGAGAGTACCGCTCACTTAGGCAAATTGTTTTCTAGACTGTGTAGGTTGAGATGAAGTGTCCTCACAAAATATGCTTCAAATTGGTTCGCTATTTTGCTGAAGTTTAGTATAATGAAAAACCACCCAGTATTTCATTTTGAAGCCAAGTTTACAATAGGTAAACTCGCGTATGTTAGTTTGTAGAGCATAGTATATCATTGCTAGGTGTATAGGAAAAGTGTTGCCTTTGTCCAGTGTTAACAGCGTAGGATTGTACGGTCAAAAAATACAATGAAATAAAAGCAGGATCTTCGAGAAGGTCAAACGGAAACACCTTTTGCCCACTATCGTAACATCCGCGTAAAAGCGGACTAAGTAAGTACACCGGTAGGTACGAACCGTATAACAGATGTAGAAGGTTTTAAGTCACGTACCTGTGTTAAAGGACACTTCTAGAAGGAACAAATGTTGTGACTTTATTTTTATGTGTTAACATTAAGTTGGTAGCACCGTAATGCGTCCGCGGAGAGACGGAACAGGACAACACCGCATGCGAGGCAAAGTTTCTAATCTTTTAAAGTTATTCCAAGAGGGGCGGAACACACATCCGTCTTGCACACGTAGTGAATTTAGTTTTTTCTGAAACTGACGTATAGACATTAGTGGGCAGTAATCTTGCTGCTACGAAATATTGGCGTCGGATAGTTTTCCAACTAGTCTTTTTAGGAATTGCGACAGCTACCTCTTGGTTGCGGTATGGCTTTGAAAAATGCAACCCCCACAGGTTAGGTGATCACAGAGCGTTTTCTTGAGAGCGTAGATGTGGTAAACAACAAACACTTGTATCAAAGGGGTAGAACTTGTTTGAAAACATAGTGAGGAAATTCGAAACGTGTGCAGAGCTTGAACACGTTTATTTCAAAACCTTGTGTCGCTAGTTTTGTGTGTATACACCTATTAAAAAGTCTATTTCATCATCATCTCCTACCTTTTTCCCAACTATGTTGGGGTAGGCTTTGAGTATAACCGGATGCAGCTGAGCCTGATGCCTCCACAACCCAGTTATTAGGTAATATGATACCCCTTGGTAAGACCGTTTGTCAGACTTTCGGGCTTCTGACGATTGTCAAAAATCCTCAAATGATAGCCCGGACCAACGGCTTAACGCGCTTTCCGAGATACGGAGGGGTCTTGGTATGTAAAGATGGTCACCCATTCATGGACCCACCGCGGTAAGCGTAGTTTAACCTGATAGATCGACCCGTTCTGCTAAAAAGTCCATTTCTCTGATCTTTTTCTGCTAAACTGGTTATTGTAGATCCTTCGAGTTTAACTATGTCTCTAAGTATTCGAATGTAGCTGGGAATGTTATCCGAAGTAGGAATGGATTTCCACTCACCCGTCTGCCAAGAACTGATCGGAATAATTACAACTTTGCTTTGTAGATAGTTTTATTAGTAGTAGTACAGTATCTATTATCGTGATTTAATTTAAAGAAAATTTATTGAATTATAAATATCAACTGTGAAAACACTGTCAAAGAAGAAATTACTTATATTGTAACAAACTTTTATTTGTTACATTGTAAGTAATATTTATTATTTATATTTTGTATTTCTATTATGGCAACTCAATGTATTTTTCTACTTTGGCAACACTGAGAAATAACGGTTGTGTTATTATCATTATTTCTGTGTAGGGCAAGTCATTTTAAAATGGTAAAATATAGTGCAAAGTTAGTCGTTGTTGAATTGTGAAAGAGTTATAGTTTTGTGATTAAAAACTAGTAGGAAAAGAGTGTTCTCTTCAGACTATGACCTATTATTTTATTAACACCATATGCCTTTTTTATATGCATAAGATCCCTACAAAAGTAGGGGGGGGGGTGGTATTAATATTATAAATGTGAGAGTTTGTATGTTTGCATGTTTGTTATTCGATCACGCAAAAACGACCTAATGGATTTGGTTAAAATTTGGCACACAGATAGATTATAACCTGGATTAACACATAGGATACTTTGTATCCTGGTAGTATATTCATGTGGGAGTTTTCCGACCTTTACACGGGCGAAACCACTGGTAAAGGCTAGTACTAAATAAAACGAATAAATTAAACAATGAGTGCACCATCCATAACCATCAGCCCAGCCTGTTATATTTTAATTTTCCCAGCACAATATTGTCTTCACATTAACATCACTAATTGGCTCGCACGGTCCCATTCGAGGCACGTGTGGGCTTGCATAACTTCCAATTTAAATATGAACCTGCTTCAATAATATTGTGTGAGTATGGATTTTTGTATTGTAGCCGATCAAAGTGATCCTTTTGAAGTGGAGTTGTTGATAGTTTGCTATAAATGACCTTTAGGTTGTATTGTTGTGTCCTACAAAACGATCTGTTGCTAGGCAACCGATCACATTTCAGATTTATAGTTGTCCTAAAAATAGTGGCAAAATTATTTATATGCGGATAGTTTGGCTTTTATTCTTAATCGATTCTACCTGCCCAAGAACCAAGGGCGCGGGCAGCTGGGTGCAAAAGGGTGAACTTGCACCTCCCTGCTTTAAAATAAAATATAGGTATAAAAACATTCGTCGTTTTTGTACTGTAGACGATCAAAGTGATCCTTTTAAAGTAAAGTTGTTGATAGCTTGATATATAATATTTGGTTGTATTCGTTGTGTCCAACAAATAGAGTTGTTGATAGGTAACTATGACATTTCAGATTTATAGTCGTCGTTAATATATTGACAAAATTACTTAATTTTTTAGGTTTCTAATTTAATATTTTTACGAAGGATATTCTGTCTGGCCCATATTGTTAATCGATTATACCTGCCCAAGAAACAAAGGCCCTGGCAGCAGGCAGCAAGAGGGTGAACTTGCGCCTCCCTGACTTCATAATAAAATATAGATGTAAAAACATTCAGAATGCATTCTAGAATCTCTCGATTGTAAAGCTATTGTGCATTAGTCAACAAAGTACTGAACTCCTAATTCCGAAAATGTAATCGACCTTAGGCGGGGCTAGCATTATTTCGCTCGCGCTTTTCTTAAGATTCTTTATATAAATCGACATAGTTAGTCCTCCTCTGTATCACTACATATTATAAAACAAAGTCCCCGCCGCGTCTATCTGTCTGTCTAATCGCGATTAACTCAGAAACTACTGAACGGATTTTCATGCGGTTTTCACCAATAGGCAGACTGATTTATGAGAAAGGTTTAAATGTATAATTTGTCGCTATTTTGTGTAAATTGGTTGAAATATGACGATATTTATTTCTGAACTCCACGCGGGCGAAGCCGTTGGCAGAAACTAGTGCATGGATATAGTAAGTACTTGCCATTGGAGGCGTGAGATGCAAAAATTATTGAGCCCGCTTTTATCGGTCTTGCCAACATTCCCGTAGTGGTTAATTAAGGTTTGCTGCAAAAGTCTACAAGATTACTCTTCGTATGAATGGCCAAACGATAACCTAGCATAACCGCCTAACTGGTAACATAACCGACGGGAAGTGCAACATTTATCGATTACATTACAGGATAAGTTTTTATCTATCACTAAAAGGTCGCAGATCAAAGTAAATATTTTAATATTTTTAACGTCAAATTCTTTCATGAAACCTACGTTTTAAATATCAATTAGTAAATAAGTCCGTTAAACTGCCTCTTAGCAGCAATATATAACAGTGTTGGTTACCTACTATGTTTAGAGGGGCTTGTAGCATAAGTAATTTAGAAAAAAAAAACATTGCTCCACACTAGACAGATTTAGATGAAATTTCGCAAACAGATTATAACCTGGATTAGCACATAGGATATTTTTTTTCTCGGTAGAACCAATGGGATAATTTCCTACCTCCTCGCAGGCGAAGCTGCTGGCAAAAACTGATTTGTAGATAGTCGAAGTTCTGCAATGAAAGCTCAACATTGCAGCACTTCAAACAAACATTCTATGCTGGTAGGTTTGCCGGTTGTAAGTGGATTTATGAGGCTCTTAATGAGTTCGAAAATCCAAAAACAAATCGACCCTTCCGTTCAATTATGTACAAAAACAAACTGCGAAACCTTTAAATTTACTGTCAAAGGAAAAATAGAATGTGAACTGCCCTCGGAATCGCTCTAATCTTCGTTCATTTGTATGCGGGGCGACTTGGAAATAGTCACCTAATTAAAAAGAGTAGCCTTTGTGATGCAGATACGATGCCGACGCAATCAAAGCGCTGCTCACTCCACCAGAACCCTTCAAATAAATATCTGATCCTATAAGCCTTCAAGTGTCTCAGGGTTTCTTTTTGGCAGTCATTTTAATTAAGGGCCGAGCTCCAAATGAAGTCTTACAAATCAAAAGAGGATTTCGACATTTTGCACATGTTTTCATCAGCGATTATATTTTGAGGGCCGCACAATTAATAGCGTCGGAATTGGAGTCCTAGGAATTGGTTATCAGTCCCGAAGTTCTCCGCCTTTGTGACTACAACGGGTATGAATGCAATTGTGTCGTTGGTAGATTAAAATAAATAAATAAATAAATAATAACTTTATTGTACAAAGAGAAACACATAGGCATAGTCATACACTGAACATGATTGTACAAGTAGTGGACAAAAACAGGTTGAACAGCTAAAAAACTTCATGGATTGCATTTTAGGGTCGTTATATGTATATTTCATTATCGGAGGGGCTTGCGGCTAAGTAAACCAGACTTTTCACTTTTTAATTGTTGAACCCCGCACAAATTCGTATACCTTCACTTGCCAAGTTAATAACAGTGACGGAAAGTTATTATCAACAGTAGAAAAAATACGTATTGTTGAAGCTAACTCAAAAACCACTAATCAGAACTTAACCTTTTTGTGGGACCACTCTAAAGCCTACCCCTTTCAAATGAAAGAAGAATTTTTCAAATCTGGTAATCGTCTGCCTAGAATTTTTCCAACTATGTTAGGGTCGGCTTCCAATCTAACCGGATTCAGGTGAATACCCGTATTTTACATGGAGCGACTGCCTATCTGACCTCCACAATCCAGTGATTGGGTAACACGATTACCTCTTGGTAAGACTGGTTGTCAGACTTTCTGCCTTCTAACGACCCGTAACAACTGTCAAAGATCCACGAATGACAGCCGGGACCAACGGCTTCACGTACTTTCCAAGGCATGGAGGGGTCTTTCTTGGTATGTAAAGATGGTTATCCATCCACAGACCAACCGCGGCTAGCGTCAATGACGGAATAATGAGGTAACAAGCATAAAACAAATTAAAAAAGCCCCCGACCCAATCAAAAACTCTAAGGGAAAAAAAATTGAAAACGCCAAACAGAGGAGGCCCAGCATTTTCATTAGCCGTCCCCGACTTGACAATGCATTGATAAAAATACTACGTTCAACTTAAACGGCCGATAAATATTTTTTTTACATTTTACAGTTTGGGTCGGGGGTTTTTAAATTTAACTTTTATTTCCTACTTTTTAAGCTTAATGTCTCGCTTAAATCTGCGGAGCGTTGCGTATGTTTCCCACAGTGAACTTTGTTACTAATTTATCCTCATTCCTCGTCCTGATCACCATTTATCCATAACTTATTAATTGAGACCTTTTCAATGAGCCCAAACACGACATTTCTGCTGTTTGTTGGTGAGTTACTCGGGTATCCTGGAAATTCCAGGTGTTACTCCAGCATCAGTTCAAGGTTACTTTGTTCGTCTAATATCATTGAAGTAATAGAATACCGAATTTCGACTTGATCAGACCCGTGGAAGATGCTCAAATCCCTACATCAACCAGAAAAGAGCTGATACTCTTAAAACGGTTCAACTGATTTTAATGATATATGTCTAAGAACACTCCCGACTAATTCACCTTTCAAACAAAAAAAACTAAATCAAAATCGGTTCATCCGTTCGGGAGCCACGGTGCCACAGACACACACACAGACACGGCAAACTTATAACACCCCGTCGTTTTTGCGTCGGGGGTTAAAAAACAACTGATCTGAGAACATCCTGCTTTTTTTGAAGTCGGCTAAAACAAAAATCTTCGCAATTATTATTTCAATTCGCTTTTTGATTAATCCATCTACCCGTAACCTAGTGTTATTTTAATTTCGGCTTTTTAATTCAATCGCGTGTCACAGGCATTTATAATTATAATTTATTACAATATAATAGTAGGTCTCGAAACATAAATAAATCATTAAAACAGTTACCGTTTCATGTTAACAAAACCTTGGAAATAGTTGAAAATTGAAAAGAACTCATTCATTGTGTGATTTACAGTAATTATTTTAAATATTATTTACGTTACATTAATTGTGGTTGGAGAGTGTTTTTTAAACATTCCTAGTTAATTTTATTAAGGTTTTAATAACAACGTGAATGGAATAATATCTAATTATTGATGATTAGTTTCTGCCCGTTAATTCGTCGTGACTTCGTTTTTGTTATAACATGAAATATATCATATATCGCATGGCATCGCCCGCGATGTGTTTCCGTTTAGTCTTAGCGTTCTTTCTGATTTTGGTTTCTTTTTACTCTGCTTCTTAGGGTTGTAGTGTGATGTTGAAGCCTGAAGAAGCCTTCTTCAAGAATTAAGCTCTAAAATGTAATAATATTTTTTTAATCCGGCTGGTGGTTCCAGAGATTAGACCCCTACATACAAACTTATAAACGAAAACAAAGTACCTCTTTTTATTATTGGTATAGTTAAATGAAAACGATAAAATATTAAACGCCTTTCACTGTCAATGTTACATCAATATTCAAATACCACGTTATTATTTTTTCAGAGGTAAACGCCCTGATTACCTACCTACATACATACGCTTACTAAGGTAAGTGTACGCAAAAAATTAGTCCAAAACTTAGGTAGGAACAGAGCAAGTTGGTACGATGACAGTTTCATGAGATGCTCGCCGAGGCCGCCGACGGCGACGATCATTTGCAAGCATCCCGCCTCTCAAACTTACTGCCACAGACCACGTATACGCTGTTATTGCATTCTACGATGCCTAACCGTCAGTTACTTACGAGGAATGGAGTTTGAGCAAGTAGTTCACTCGTCTAAGCGTTCCAGAACATTCCGAAGTCCATTGCCTTGTTTTTTTTTTGTGAGTGTTGGTATTTACAAAGAAATTCTGCAAAGAACTGAAGGATGCCAGAATCCTTACTAAGATTAGTTTTTTTTTATTGCGACTGTGTAGGTAAAGATTTGGAGGATATGAGCCGAGTGTGAATCTCCTAAACAAAGTGACTCGCCACCGCCTACGATTGATAGGTTGCTTACGCGATAAAGATCAGAACCTGAACCTGAATGCTCGGCTTTGGTCAAATATCAGTCTCTGACTTTCTCCTCATTCATCTAATGGACCTCCGCAACTACAACAACAACAATTGGAACTTCCTTTAATCACTACGTTTGAAAAATATAGATCACTAGCTTTCGAATGTCGGAAAACATTCCACAGGTACCGGGATTAAAAGTACCTATGTGACTGTGTATAATTCAGATTATAAACTATCTGTGTGCCAAGTTTCATTTAAATCCGTTCAGCTGTTTTGGCGCCAATCCGGATCATACATTCACACAAACAAACAAAAATTCTAAAAACTATAGTTTCGGCACAGACTCGTTCCGCACACCTCGTAGAATTTACTTTTTCAAACGTGACAGTATTGATTTCGTTCCTATTTTATTATTATATACCTAATAGATAATAGAAATATGAACGTATAGGCAAAGATATAATTCATCAAAGATTTATCAACTAAGTAGATACATTTGTTCCTCCATTCCCTGTAAAGCCAGGGTGGCTTGGTCAAACAGAGAACGTTGTACTTTTCCGACCATTTCCGAGCATAGAGGGCGTGCTCGTCGCCGAGCGCAACGCCCTCTGCCGGCTAATGAATAACATGCAAATGACGGTGTCTAATGAAAACCACACTCGCCTCTTTGCTGACTAAACTTTTCATATAGTTGGCGGTCACTGGCACGAAACTTATGATACAGCGAAAGACATTATGCTGGGAATTCTTTTTTTAAACGTTACACGGTATTTGCATATATTGCTGAAGTTGGTAACCAGGCGAAAATAAGAATTAAATTGTGTACTTGATAAAATTCTGCCAGTGTTACAAAAGTATATACCTAATTTAATTTTTATTTTCTTTTAATCGACATTAATCAGTTAGTTACTCTGGTTAATAAAAAAAATCGTTCAGACCATTAAATTGTAGTAAGTAATGCAGTGAATATACGTTACACCAACCCACACTGGAACCGCGTGGTGGATTACGGCCCACTTATTCTCACAGAGGGGAGACCAGTCTCCCAGCAGTGGGAACGTTATAGGCTGATTATGTAGCGAATATTCATTACAGAATATTTGAAATACCCATTACCCAGGTAGGTACTACTTGGATGTAAAAATTTAATTATTCGAAAAACGTTCTTACATTGAAATATTTTTTGTTCACAACAACAATAGGAATCATGAACAAGGTATATCGATTTATAGAATAACAAAATACCACATAGTAAAACGTTAACCTATTCGTATACTCCCTTTTCCAAATTGAAAATTAACAAAAATCTAAAATACTAAACTACAACTAGGTATACTAAAATTTACTTTGATTTTATTTTATTTAAATTGGTTAATTTTAACTTTTATTTTATTTTAATTTGTAAATTATAACCTCAATTTTAAATTCTGATTATCATATTCATGTTCTTTTTTAATGTCTGTAATATAAAAATAATTAATGTATTTGTATTGTTGTACCTATGAATCCTGACATCTGAAATAAAACGTTTGTATTTTAATTTATATTTTTTATAATGTTTTATCGTGAAGCTTTTCCACAATTGCACATCACTACCATGCTCCGTTTACATACCTATACAGTCAAGTGCTGGCTGGCACAGGATGCTTGCTAACAATCAAGACGCACCAGCAAGTGGGTTTGCGTGTAATCGGCTCAGGACATACAGCATTAGCATATCCATTGCGATATGTAAGCGAGCGTCCGCCAACACTGGCCGGGATCCTGGTCAATTGAATACTGTATTCATTATTGATTCTAGTTTCCACAGCTGTTTGTGGCGAGTACAGGATGTAGGTGCTTGGAACTAAGTGAATATAGGAAAATGTTTGTCACTCCTACCGGTCTATTCTGTAAATGTCTCACCGTGATTTATTTAAGTGAAGTGAGCTTTAAATGAACTATCATCTCACCGGATACCAGGGATTCACAGGTCACTTCAAACTCAGTTCACCCAATTTTCACTGTGAGATTTTTACAGAATCGCACTGCTGATTTTGAAGTGTATATTTAGATAGCAACATAGCATTACATCACGCTTTGTTTCCTCAAAGTGAAGGGCTGAGGTATACCTATTAGTACACCCGGATTTCGCCAATTATGTTAAAGTCCCATATAACATTTGTTCCCGGTTGATGGCAATAGGCACGCCCCTATTGCCATCAACCGGGAACAAATTCAGACTCCAGGCTGCTACTGGAGAAATTCGAGATAACCCAAAAACACTTTGCCCGACCTGGGAATCAAACCCAGGACCTTATGTTCAGCTGTATCGGTTGCGACCACTAGATCCACGAGGTAAAGCAAGATGTTGATTAAGCACAATTAAGTTGCTAACCAACTTTTTGTTGGTATGCAACTTAATTGTAGTAAATTGTACGTAGATAAAGTAAATCAGTCAAATTGTAACAAGAGAGACCTCATTTTAGTCTTTTAATCTGCCAATCGTGCATTATTTGCATATAGGTACGAAGTGCATTACGTCACTTACGATTTTGTAAACATTGCATGAAAGCCTTCATCGGAACTGTTTGGATTCTGGATTACCCCTACCAAACATCATCATCTGCCTAGCCTTTTCACAACTATGTTGCGGTCGGCTTCCAGTCTAACCGAATGTAGCTGAACACCAGTATTTTACATGATGATGAGCGACTGACCTTCACAACCCAGTTACCGGGTAATACAATACCCTTGTTAAGACTGGTTGTCAGAATTCCGGGCTTCCGACGACCCGTAACGACTGTCAAAGATGACACGAATGACAGCCGGGACCAACTACTTAAAGTGCTTTCTGAGGCACGGAGGGGTCTTGGTATGTAAAGAATGGCACTCATCCAAGGACCAACCGCGGCAGGCGTAGCTAGCTTAACCTGACCGAACGAACCGTGCTGCTGTTACTTAGCTAAAAGCCCCTCTACCCTCACAAAACACAAGCAGGTATTTGCTGCTTGTGTTTTGTGAGCAAATACCCAATCTGATCAAGGGTTGAAAGAAAAAGAAACACTTACCTATCTAATATGTAACCAATTTATATACTGGAAATATATTGGATTCGCCAATCGTACATACATAGGTATAGTAGATTTACGTGACAGAAGTACCTCTGTTTTATATCGAAGATAAAGTCCTTTAGATCCGATTGAAGGCGAGACGTCGAGACCCCGATTCAATTGTTGTTTGGAACTTCACAATATGGGAAATTGACAATATGCTCTCTTGGAAGGGACCTGTTGCAATCCAACTTTATCAAACGCTTTTATTCATCTCCAAGTAACTATGTTTACTGAGGAACTTTATTACGCTTTATGTAATATCAAATATCTTTTAAAGTTGTCTTTATCTACGTTATGTTGGTTGAAAACTAATTCTCAGCGTGTTATAAGATTTTCTGAGCTATGAGCTAAGCTGAGAAGAGCTTACCAGCCGTTGTCTGGGTGAAAGTCGGTATAAAATCAAAACAAACAGTGGTCTAGAAAAAAAAAACATTTAATGACATAGATAAATTGTTGTGCACGTTAAAGACAGAATAATTTAAAATAAGAAATCATAAATACAAATAACATAATTACTGGTGTCAATTTAAAAATAAAAATACATTTGAAAATGGAAATGAGAATCTTAAAGATGGAAGCAATCAGTTTTGGAACATCAAAATGCGAAGTGTGTTGTGAGGTGTTGTGTCTCAAGATTGCAACAAAATTCAACAGAATCGATGTTCACTGCTCGTTGCAGGTACCTACTCTGCTGAATCACTAATGTGATATACTCATTTTTATGGCTTTTCAAGTGTTGGGTACAATGCGTTTTTTTTAAACGAATTGTGAATTAAGAGCATTCATTGCGCGGATTGGAAATAACGCATTTATAGTAGTTTTTCGTGATAATTTCTGTCCGATCGTTTTGCATGTTTTAGTTGCCGCAATACAGAGCTAGCAAACAGTCGCATAATTTTATTTATAAAAATCCCTAAAAGTATCTACAACGTATAAACAACCTAACGTCGTCACCATATGGTCCTTCGAGCCGGATGATTACTGCTGGCACACCTGTGGGTCATTAGTGAATCGGTGTCCGAGCAAGCCGAGAACAAAAGGCAGCCGCATTCCAGAGATAAGACGACTTGTTTACGCAAAATTGCAGTGTTTTATAAAATTAGATTTTTCTGTAAAGTGTGGACAGTGTGGTGGCAATTCATAACACAAGTGATACTAACAATACCTATTATTAACAGAATAGAAAGTTACAATGACTACGTTAACTTCAGAACAACAAAAATATTTGAATACGCTAGAAGACGTGGCAAAATTGTTACAAAAAACACAAACGAACTTAAAAAAGTGTCCTAAACTGAGACTTACAGACGGTTACATTAAGGCTAGATTAAAGTGCATTGAAGAGTATTGGAGTTCCTTTAAGCAAGCTCATGAGATGTTGACACAGTGTACTTCAAGAGAAAAGCGTGGAGAAGTTTCTTACTTTGTCAATGAAGACTATTTTATCATTGAAGACCTGTACCTTTGTCTACAAGCGGACTTGACAGATATGTTGAGCAAGCAACAACAAATATCAGTGGAAACCTCAAACTCTTCAGTATTTAATGGTCAAGGGCAATGTTCGATTGTAAAACTGCCTCGGATACAATTACCAACCTTTTCGGGACAATATGAGGAGTGGCCTACGTACCAGGATATGTTTACATCACTTGTGCATAAAAATACTTCGATCAGTGACGTCCAAAAGCTGCATTACCTTAAATCAAGTGTTACCGGTGAAGCAGAAATAATATTACGGCACATTCAAGTTACGGATAACAACTACGATCAAGCATGGCAATTGTTAAAAGACAGATACGGCAACACACGTGTTATTGTGTTCTCTGTTTTGAAAAGACTTTTTACTCAAAAGAAAATCACAACACAAACAGCTAACAGTGTAAAAACTTTATTAGATACTACGACAGAGTGCCTAAATAACCTAAAAAACTTGAAAATTAATACCGATTCCTGGGATCCTTTAATTATATTTCTGGTGATTCAGAAGTTGGACCAGGAGTCACATAAAGAGTGGGAAACTTTTGCTTACAAGGAAAAATCAGACGAAGTGCCATCTTGGGAAGAGTTAAAGAGATTTTTGGAATCAAAGTTTAGAACACTGGAAATGATACAACCCGTAACAAATAAAGATCGTACAATCAAAGAGCGATCGCACCATGCCGCGAATGTTGTTAAAGATAAAAGCTGTGCACTTTGTATTGAAAAGCATACCTTATGTCATTGCAAAGTATTTATTAAGATGGACCTTGCACAACGTAACAATTATGTGAAAGAAAAACAGCTTTGTTTCAACTGCCTGCTTCCGGGTCATTCAGTTTACAAATGCAAGGTACCAATTACTTGCCGCGTATGTAGAAGACGCCACCATTCCTTGCTTCATAAATCAGAGAAGTCGAAGGATACCACAGAGACAGAACCAATACAACCATCGACATCTCAACTAGAAGCCGACAAGGAGGACATAACAACTCTTCATGTTGGTATCGGAGCATCTGGAAAAGCATTATTAGCAACTGCACTAGTCAAAGCAAAGGGAAAAGATGGACATGCGATACTGTTAAGGGTTCTTGTAGATCAAGGCTCACAAGCGAGCTTCATAAGTGAAAAGGCAACTCAATTATTGAAGCTACAAAGAAAATCAATTGATGGCACTGTAACAGGTGTGGGTTCTATGCAAACACCAATTAAACACGTGGTTCAGTTAAACATATTATCAAGAAAGAAACCAGAATTCAACATGCACGTCGAAGCTTACGTCATGTCCAGGCAACTGACCACGAGAATACCAGACCACAAAATGACTATTCACAACTGGCAGCACCTGGATGGTCTCGATCTTGCTGATCCAGAGTACAATAACCCAGGCCCGATAGATCTGCTGCTCGGTGTTAAGGAGTATGCACGAATAGTCGAACAAGAGCTAATCAAGGGTCCACCAGGGTCTCCATGTGCACAGAAAACCACCCTAGGATGGATATTATTTGGAGAAATAAATACAACACAAAAAGAACATTCATTTCTTGTTATGCATCACCAAGTAGACGTCGATCACATGCTAAAAACACTCTGGGAGATAGACACAACTACAAAGCGAAACAATACAAAAGAAGAACAAATATGTGAAGACATTTATCACAAAACATACTCAAGGAATGAACAAGGAAGATTCATAGTGAAATTACCGTTTAAAACAAATTGTATGCAATCGACAGAAGGAAATACAAGAGACATAGCGAAAACCAGATTGATACAATTAGAGAGAAGATTTAAAAAACAGCCTCAGTTGAAAGAAGAATATGAAAAGGTTATAGAAGACTATAAAAACTTAGGTCATATAGAAGAAGTACCTGAAAAAGAAATATATACAAGAAAATCAGTATACTTACCCCATCATCCAGTCCTGCGTGAAGAAAAAGAAACGACGAAAACCCGCATAGTTTTCGACGCATCATGTAAGGGAACAAATGGTATATCATTAAACGATGAACTCTTACCTGGTCCAGTGCTCCAGGAAGACCTTCGTTGTATAATCATGCGCTGGAGAATGCACGCCATCTGTTTCACTGCAGATATACAAAAGATGTACAGAATGGTCATGATATACAAGGAAGATGCCGATTTTCAAAGAATACTATGGAGAAATGATACCAATGAAGAAATAAAAGATTATAGATTACTTACCGTGACCTTTGGGACTACTTCAGCACCTTATCTAGCAGTGAAGACCTTGATCCAACTCGCACATGAAGAACGAGATAGCTATCCAGTAGCTGCTGAAATTACTTTATCAGATTTCTATGTCGATGACGTCATGTCGGGTTGTGACACTGTTAAAGAAGCCATAGAAGCTAGTAATCAACTCAGGGCTATGTTATGTAAGGGAGGTTTTGAGTTGAAAAAGTGGTCATCAAACAACATCGAGTTGATAAAGTCAATAGATCCAAGCAACATTTCTTCAAGCGTCCAGCTTGATATTAACCTGGATGGTACTGTGAAGGCGTTGGGTATCGCATGGAATCTTGGTACTGATCAATTTCTTTACAAAATCAGTCTTTCTTCACCCCCATCTACTATTACGAAGAGAAACGTTTTATCAGATATACAAAAACTTTACGATCCATTAGGATGGATATCGCCAAGCATTGTGCTCGCTAAGATGCTCATTCAAAAACTATGGTTAGTTGGCGCACACTGGGATCAACCATTATCCGAAGAATTAACTTCAAATTGGTTGAAAATAAGAAAAGATTTCGAGAATGTGAACCAGATTTCTATAGACCGATGGTTACACTCATACAGCAGCAATGTAAAAGCAATACAGCTGCACGGTTTTAGCGATGCCTCAACTCGGGCATATGCAGCCGTTGTATACTGCAGAGTAGAACAACAGGATGGTACTGTATCCACAAATTTAATTGCATCGAGAACCAAAGTTGCTCCATTAAAAACAATATCGCTTCCTCGTCTTGAGCTGTGTGGAGCTCTCTTGTTGTCAAGGCTTTTAAAACAAGTCACATTAGCCATGAGGATTCCTTTTAATCAAACCTACTGCTGGACAGACTCAACTATTGTACTGGCGTGGCTTCATGGGGAACCTCAAAAATGGAAAACCTTTGTAGCAAATCGAGTGGTGGAAATCAAAGACAATACACACAACACACAGTGGTATCATGTTGTATCAAAGGATAATCCAGCTGACGTAGCATCCAGAGGAATGTTCCTAACCGATCTCAAGAAGGAGAAGATGTGGTGGAAGGGGCCAGAATGGCTATCAAAAGGAAAAGTTAATTTAAGAAGATCAGAAAATACAGAGACAGATTTGGAGTTAAATTTAACATGTACTTATACAACTAAAAATAAAGAAAATGAAGAAAAACCTATTTGGGTAAGATTTTCTAATCTGACTAGAATGAAAAGGGTACTCGCTTATTGCCTAAGAATAATAAATAATAAAACCAAAGAGAAGTATTTGACTACTGGTGAAATGAACACAATTTTGCAAAAGTGCATAATTTACTATCAGCAGACAGTGTATGAAAGAGATATAGAATACATTAAGAAAAATGGTAAAGTGAGAAAAACGAGTTCACTAATTAGCTTGACACCATTTTTAGATAAAAACAATCTGCTGAGAGTAGGAGGTCGTTTGCAAAACGCTTATTTGCCAGTCTCAACAAAACATCCAATAATAATACCGAGCAATCAACATATCACTACATTGTTAATCAACGAAGCACACAAACAAACATTGCATGGTGGTATACAAGTTATGATGACGTACCTAAGAAGTAATTATTGGATAGTTAACTTAAAATCAGCAGTAAGAAAATGCATAAGAAGTTGTAAGGTTTGCATTATCAATAAAGGCAAGATAAACAACCAGTTAATGGGTGAATTACCAGCTGTAAGGGTGAGTCTACAGCGGGCCTTTTTGAACAGTGGAGTTGACTATGCAGGGCCAGTATTGATAAGAACATCAAAGGGACGAGGGCATCATGCTACTAAGGGTTACATCTGTCTATTCGTGTGTATGGCTACTCGTGCCATACACTTGGAAGCCGTCACAGACTTAACTTCTCAAGCATTCCTGGCTGCATTTCGGAGATTTGTCGCACGTCGAGGGCGATGTATTCATCTGTTCAGCGATAACGGCACCAATTTCGTTGGTGCTGCAAAAGAACTTAAAGACCTTTTCAAAGCAGGTGAACACAACATTTCTAAAGAAATTTCCGAACACTTGGCAACCGATGGGACTACGTGGCATTTTATCCCGCCGCGGATGCCAAACTGTGGGGGCCTCTGGGAAGCCGGAGTGCAATCTGCAAAGAGACATCTAACAAGGGTTAGGAAAGACACAAAACTTACCTATGAAGAGATGGCGACATTGCTAACACAAATCGAAGCCTGTCTTAACTCCCGTCCATTATGCCAGTTGGATAACACTGTTGAGACGATGTCACCACTCACACCTGGGCACTTTTTGATAGGTGAGCCATTACTCAGTGTTCCAGATGATAACTATGAAAAATCCAACATCAACCTATTATCTAGATGGCAACTAGTACAGCGAATGACACAAGACTTCTGGCGTAGATGGCATTCAGAATACCTGAACACACTGCAACAACGAACGAAGTGGCAATCGGCTATCCAGTCACCTAGTGTGGGAGATATTGTGATCATCAAAGAGGAAAACCTGCCACCCACGAGATGGCTCATGGGAAAAATAAAAATGCTGCATCCTGGAAAAGACAATTTAGTTAGAGTGGTTACAGTGCAGTGTAAAGGGCAAAGTGAATTAAAAAGATCTTTATCTAAGTTAATATTCCTACCTAAAAGCTAAGTTTGTATAATGGTAAATAGTCATTAAGATTTAAATCATCAAAGTAAGTTTGTTATACTAACTACATATACTTAATTACTACAGAGATATATGTACTACAACTAGGTACACACTTACCATTCAATGATTCAAGTTCTTAAACTAGTTTGCGATTTATCATTTCCCACCTGCATGCTTTGCTTATAACAATGTACATCTATTAACTAATTATGTTATCAATTAAATGGATAGGTACTTACCTTAACGATCTATTTACTATTGGATAATCAGTTACTCATTTTTGTTACATACAGTCCACTTGTAAGATTTGTTTTATTGTTTTGATTGTTATTATTATTTGTTTTAAAATTATTCAGTTAGTTATTAAGCCCAATTTATTGTAAGCAGTAGCAATAGTAGTATTTGTAAAAGGACACAGGGTCCTTTTGGTGGGCGGTATGTCCGATCGTTTTGCATGTTTTAGTTGCCTCAATACAGAGCTAGCAAACAGTCGCATAATTTTATTTATAAAAATCCCTAAAAGTATCTACAACGTATAAACAACCTAACGTCGTCACCAATTTCATTAAATACAAACAATAGTACAATTTTTTTTCAGCCAAGTACTAGAATTTGATATTTATAATTATTTTTAACATTTACCCTTTAATAAAAACATTTAATCATACTAAGTAATGCAAATAGAAAATAATGGACGGTATGTCGATTTTTATAAGTAAATACCAAAATAAATGTGAAAAATAGCATACAAACTTGAAAATACCAACGATCTAGGGCACGGCTAAAAAAAATGTTTACTTTTGTTAGGTATTAATGAAATAATCACGAAAAAACACCATAAATGCGCCATTGCCAGCCCGCGTGGGGAGAATGCTCTTAACAAGATAAGTATTATTCACTAAAATAATTTATATTTTACGTTCGAATTTTCAAACGCATCTTTCGTTTTTTTCATCTTTCAAAGATAATTTGAATAATTTTGATACATCATGTTTTTTTATTTAGCCTTTACTGGCCGTGCTGGGCAAAGGCCTCCCCCAAGTCTCCCATGATCTTATGTATATTTAACTAACATGTTGATGAACCAAAACGCTTCAATTAATAAATTTAAGTTTTGGACTGGGCATCACAGTATTGCCGTTGTTGATTAAATTGCCCACAACATTAGCCACAAGTACTGAGGATTTCAACACAAAGGCATGTTCTACATTCACTCGCTTCAGCGTAACGTGTGGTACGACCTTTTTTAAATCTTCTATATGATGCATCGGTACCCATGCGTCTTCCTCACTGTATAATACATTAGTCATATGCTTTACTTTGTTAATAGCAGCGATATTTAGCTCGTGTATTCTGTCCATAACCTCATAAGCCAATAGCATTGATTTTTCCTGCAGCATCGGATTAAGATATATTGTCACCCGCTTATCATAACTCGAAGGCAAAGAATTCAAATATAAATACAACTTAATGCCAAGCAATCTAATTGTTGGTACTAACTGAATAATAAACAAGAATAAAAGTATAATTCTATGCAGGTATCTCACGAAATTGTTCACGAGTTTGCCATTTTTGGTTGCTGAGAAGTTTTGTAGCGTTGGGAATAATAAGTTTACTGAAGAGATTCTTTCTGTTAGGTGCTCGTTCTTATGCAGGAGTTCCGTCAGCATCCAGGCTCCAATGGAATGTCCAATGAGATGTAGCTTGGTATTCTTATCAAAGTAATTATTTACAAGGTCCAGCTTGTGTTCTATTTGACCTTCTGTGTTGTATAATGTCCATATTCGTGGATATTTTTCCTTTTCATTTTCGATGTCGTCGTGGCCAGCATGACCTGCAAAAAACGAATACAAATAATGAATGATTGTGCTTGTAGCTTTATAATTGTTAGATACAGAGATTATAAGGGGCAGTCTTCAGATGCTACTTGGAGCACTGGCATTTTAACGGACCAGTGTTATGTAACTACAGTACAACCCCATTTTTATGTCCACGTCCACATTCATTATCCATTCCAAGGTTGCCTGGAAGAGATCGCAGAAACCGGTAAAGCCAGCATTGTATGTTTTGTAGTGCTAAATGTATTAAATAAATGTTTATTTTCTGGTGTACAGTAAAGTAAGTATGTAGAAATAAATATACTTAAGTAGGTACTATACCATAATGTCGTTGCCGTTTGTAAAGACTGGTGCATAAATGTTAGTACATAGATAGCTAAAAAAGTAGGTACTCTTTTGTTTAATTTTAGTTGAGTGAATAGGTATTGCTGTTTCCTTTAGGGGTGGGAAATCGCCAAATAACTTCTCCCGCTAAAGTGGAGCGGGCGTGTCAGACTTTTACTAACTAAAATCCACCCGTGTTCTCTCAGTTGCCTGTGTGCCAGGGGCCACGGTTTCTCTTTCGAACAACTCGCACCCCTGGCAGGAAGTGTTAATGTTTAAGGACTTATTTTACCAAATTCATCTTTTATCCGTGGAATAAAATTGACTACCTATTCTAACGTTATGATTTATTCTAGGTATAAAAATTTGGTGGAATTCGCTTTAAGTCGAGTAGACAGTAGATTCATAGTGAACATATTTCGTTAAGATATATCTGATATAAATAATATGATCAACTAGTTGTTAGACATACTGTTGAATTGGGTCTAAGATCTGTAAAGATAGTTGTGAGAGGTAAAAACCAATAAATAATAATAAATAACATCGACAACGAGGCAAAAGAATCTTGGGCAATTCTCGTTACCTATGACATCACGACTACATACGGCAATTTAGGGCAATGGCAACATGTAGCCACCTGTTGCCAGAGATACGGATGAATGATGATGATGAATATGGAGCAATATGGAGCAACTTAAAAACCTAGGCTATGCGCCTTTCCCGCCGCCTCCGCCGCCGGCCGGTTCCTCTCGCAAAAACGAGACGTAGTTATAATGTACAAACGAGATTGAAAGAAAATTTACCAAAAATTTCCAAACCGATTGGATATTGGACAACTCATGAAATCTTATATGGAGCAATCAGAAGCAATATTGCCGAAACATCGGCAATTTATTGTTGTTGCTCCAGATTGCTCCACTTAATTGATCCAGATTGATCCATTAGTGTTGCCGAACAATAATTGCTCAAAAAATCAACACCTTTAGGATTGTAACAGGTGGCGTTCTGTAGTTTCTGCCTACCCCCATGGGAAGAACGCGTGAGTTTATTTACGCGTAAACTAGCTTTTGCCAGCGGCTTCGCCCGCGTTAACCAATTTACTCAAAACGTCAACAGTAAATAATCACTCTGTCTATTGGCGAAGACTGCATGAAAATCTGTTCAGTAGTTTTTGAGTTTATCGCGAACAGGCAGACAGACAGAAAGACGCGGCGGGGAAACATTGTTTTATAAGTTTGTAGTGTCATTTTACACATCACTTGACCTAAATACTGGTATGATGCGATTCGAATTTCGATTACTCGTCAACTTACTCGAGACAGCACTTCCCGGCTACACAAGTGGCCAGCAGTACGCTCGAAACTTATTGGTTTCCCAACTAAAAGAGGTTACAAATAATCTCTGGAGCAAATCCGCTTACCGATTACACAGACGGGTAGTTGAGTACAACGATGCAATTGCTCCGCAAACTCTCTGTAGAACTCAGGTATTCCCGGGCTCCCAGTTATAACAACAATCACCTCGGAACTGCACTTGAATGGATCACCGAACGTTATTAAACGAGTTTCTACTTTATTTAGACGCATAGTAGTGTACATTTTTCTTTGTATTATTGAAGACGTGTTATGGAATACTCGCTCGGGCCGTGTTTACTGTGTCAGTTCGCGACACTCAACTGATCGTAATGTAATCATTATGTATTAAAATCTGCATGGTCACTAGACTGAGACTAGTGCGATTTGCAAGAAGCTCGCGGGTGAGGAGGACAAAGGGCGATCGACTTCTCTTTTCTTATGAATGCCATAATTGTATATCATAATCACCTGAGAAAAAAATACGTACTTTTAATTTTCAAACTTTCGAGCTACGCAGCTATGCATTTTGTTTTCGTTTGGTTGTTTTTGTAGTATTAGCCATTATTCATCACTTTTATGTTCATCTTGATATTTTGTTGTTATAAGTTCAAAACCGTAACTTGTAAAATCCAAACTTTTTGTCTGAAATTTTTGCATATACTTTTAATTTTTTATAATAATTACCCTCGTTATTCTTGTCATCAAATCATCAAATAATACCTACTAAGTATCAATATTCTTACAGCTATACTCATAAATCATTGTTTTATTTAGCAGTAAAATGAAAATTCGATAGTTGTGTGGAAGTGTGTAGGTGTTTGTGAACGAGGAAGACTGACCTGCCGTGATACAGTTTTCACTAGTATGGAGGTCAGTGTGAATTAAGCTCAAACAACCGCATAACGTACAAAGGTATTTATAATCAATTAATCATACTTAATTATACTTGTATTACTAGACACAAATCACAGGATTGTTGGGATTTGTATGTAGGGTTTGTTCTTTTATATTGTCAATAAACTTTTTTACTTTTACATTTCAACTTTAAACAATCGAGCTATCCAGGGGTGTGGGTTGTTCGAAAGAGATACCGTGGCCCCTGGCACACAGGCAACTGAGGGGGAACACGGGTGGGTTTTAGTCAGTAAAAGTCTAACACGCCCTCCTGCTCCACCCAGAGCGGGAGAAGTTATTTGATGAATTCCTACCCTCAAAAAAAAACAATCTAGCTATACAGGGTCAAATTAAATATTTCCATTAATTTTCTATATCGATGCCCAACACGTGGATAAAGTATTGCCAGCTAATTTTATTTGACCCTGTATACAAAAGCGTTTATGGTGGCTCACAAACAAGACAAAATAGGACAGGTTACTGAGCAGTAAAACTCAATATTAGTCCTTTATTTTTGGGTTCAACTCCCTATCGTTCATGTGGTGAAAACCCAGATTTTTTAATAATTATCAACACCAATGTTTGACATACTAAATATTAATAGAGCATTAAACTGAACTAACAGCACAATAATTATGCTTTTTAAATTATGGTTTACCTATTTTATTTAGGCAACCGATTTTTTATCCTTGACAGACAAGTTTTTTGACGTATCTAAACAACGATTCAAAAAGGTTCAAGCGTCAACTAAAACCAAATATTCTTGTTTACTTTCATGAATTCCTTTTAGGTACAGAACCCGTCGTGAGAGCGAATGAATTCATAATTAAACTCCGTACTTTAGTGATGTGGCAATACCATTTCAATGAACGACTGAGGTGAAGTAAATAAGAAATAGCTTAAACACAGACTGTACTGTATATTATTAACCTAAAGACGAAATTGCGGCCCTAAACAAAAATGAAATATATTACGAGCGAATACGGTCCGTTTATCATACAGTGAAATCCACACAGTAAATGTAAAAAAGTCTTTATGCTCATACAAATATGGTATGTTTTACATTGTTGCTTTTTTGTTAAGGTGAGTGACACCATCGCGTATGGTAATAGAGGGTTGTGTGATTTGCGCTCATGAGATTCAATTTCACGCACCTGTTTGATTGACGGGGACATTATGCAGGTGTTCAGCCCTCCACATAATTTACTATTTTATCATTTCTCGGGATGTCGTTTGTTTCGCCAAGAGAATTATATTTAATGCTTAATATTACTGCGAAGAAAAATGTCTAGTTGTATTTTATTAGGGACGGGCGAATATTCGATTTATGTTCGGTATTCGGCTTATTCGGCAGGTTTACCGAACGTTCGTATTCGGCCGATCATTCGGTAAAGTCCCCGAATTATATTGTACTTATTAAAAAGTCTACAAGCATAATATATGAAGCAGCATAATTATAACTACAAGGGCGGCCTTTTAACATAAACAAAAATGAATGATGCTATCACAAGGGCAAGATGCATAACTAACTAGACTAGATGATGTAATAACAAACTGTTACGGGGACTTGACTCGGGTAGCGGCATCAGCGGGTGGAAGGGACGTACGCTTTACCGCGCATAAGCACAGACTTGAATTTTTGAGAGGCACAATAAAGTTTCGGCCGATTATTCGTTTTCGGTAAAACCCGTATTCGGCCCATCACTAATTTTATACAGAAAAAAGCTAAGAGTGTGAAGCTTATCAGGCCTTGCCAATTGCTGGAGTCAACTAAGGGAGTAGGGGGTCGTTGTGACTTTATCACGTCCGACATTATTTAGCTAAATCGAGGAGTTTTCACCCGCGGGACGTTGTCGAGTTTTCTGCGAGTTTTCCTCGTAGGTACGCTTTGAGATAGGGATGTCATCGGCTTGGGACTGCCTGTATACATTGTGTTGCTTTTTTAATTAGTGAACAAAATCCTTAAAGTCAAGAATAATATTTGGCATTAAATGAACTATGAAGACTGTAGGTACGAAATAATTAGTAACTCTTAGCTTTTGGCCGCAGCTTCACCCGCGTGGGGTCGATAATTATTCCGCGGGAACATATAACAGGCATACATAGAGGATCCTGTGTCCTTGCCAATAGGACGCAGGATACTCTGGTGTGTTGTTATCATGTCTTTTTTCCTATGTTATGTCATCTTTTAATATCCACGTGTTTCTGTGACAAATAAGTCCCTTTTTGTTTCTTTCTTTCTTACGTAACACACTAAATAGTAGAAATGACAGTTCAACAACATTCATTGCGTTATTTACGTTGTTGAGCTGACAAATTTTTCAAACATATAAATCAATGGATTAGCTAGTTATTATTTTCAGTATGTTTACCTGCGTATCAAATTTAATCGAAATCCGTTCAGCCGTAAAAGAATAAAAGGGTAACAGACAAGTAGACAAGTTACTTTCGCATTTATAATAATTATATTCTAATATAAATAACATATTATGGATTATTTATTCATCTCGCTAACAGCATCTACGAAAATTACTGGGTTGGCAGAACCAATATATACTTAATACTTTATAAGTACTTAAAGCAGTAGCAAAAAAAATATCAGTCTATTTAATAGACATTAAAAATTCTAGCAAATACATTAAAACAAAGTAAACAACTCCATTATTATTCAACATTGTAGCCTATTTATCACGCACGATAGTTAGCATAGCTTACTGCGAATTAAAACTCAATTCAAAGTAAATTTATAATCCTACTTATACACTACTAGCTTTTGCCCGCAGCTCCGCCCGTGTGGATTTCGGTTATCGCTTAAAAAAGCCTATGTGTTTCTCCATATCCCAGGCTATATTTCTGCCAAATTTCATGACGATCGGTTCAGCGGTTTAGGCCTGAAAACGTAATAGACAGAAAGTCAGAGTGCTTTCGCATTTATAATATTGGTAGGGACTAGGGATACATTAAAGAACAAAGTCCGCTGCCGCGTCTGTATGTCTGTCTGTCTGAACGCGACAAACTCAAAAACTACCGAACAGATTTTTATACGTTTTCACCAATAGACAGAGTGACTTATGAGAAAAGTTTAAATGTATGTTTAATTAAAGGTTTTTTTTTAATTTGCTGAAATATCACGATGATTGTTGAAGATGACGGAAAAAGTCATACCGACTGGGAGCTTTACTATCATGCGCCAGGTATCAATAGGGTATTACACTCCTTTTTGAAAAGTGTCTTAATTAGATTCTAGAGTGCAAACAAACCACAAAAAACACAACATTTTTATATAATCGATTAGTGCAATAAAAATGCATTTAAATTTTACATTTTCAAATTTCGCGCGTAATTTGACAAAAACGCTGGACGCAGTGGACGCCATATTGCTCTGTGGGTATGACGCCACCTTGCTAAAAACAAATGCGCCGATATTTTATAAGACAATTGTTTAAAATTTAAAAAATGAGTTATTTTTCTGCTTATCGTTGGTTCGCTGTTTCTGAATGCAAAATGGTATTTTAAATAAAAATTACTTTGGTTACGAAAATAATAAAAGTACAAAGTTGCTCAGTTGACATGACGTATGACGTAATAACATGGCGGCTACTATTTCATGGTGTTCAAAAACAGATTAAAAAACTGAAATCTTTAAATTTTTTTTTTAAATTTAATTTGTTGTTTCATCAACTAAAACTAACATTTTCCGACTGCATTTTGCCTAAGCTATCTCAATAATATGTTTCTCGATTTTTCTCGTACAGAGTAAAATACTCTATTCCACTAATCTTACGATAGTTTAGAATCTGGATTAATACAAATGATACTTTTAACTCAGTAGTACATTCCTATGGGATAATTTTCGACTTCTACGCTGGGGAAGCCGCGGGTAAAAGCCAGTGAATAATATCAACTCTCTTATATTATTTAAGATGTAATAAAATTATGCGTATAATCCATGTCTGAGAACTCTCAAGTAGGATAAGTCTGTATTATAAATCAGCAGCTTACATTTTTAGGGTTCCTTTGTTGGGTAATTTCCAAAATAATTACTTTGTCTGACTTAAAAAAGAATACAGACGAATTGAGAACCTGCTCCTTATTGAAGTCGGTTGAAATACTACCACCACTATACCCTTATACTACCGCAGTACTACTATATACTTCCATATTCTTTTTTCACAATTATTATGATTACTTATCGATTTAGAAGGGCTTGTGGCTAAGTAATAACAGCAACACGAGTCGATCGATCAGTTAAGCTACGCTTACCGCGGTTGGTCCCTACATGAGATACCATTTGTACATACCAAGCCTCCTCTGTGCCTCGAAAAACACGTCAAGCCGTCGATCCCGGCTGTCATTCGTGGATCTTTGCCAGTCGTTACGGGAAGCCAGAAAATCTTACAACCAGTCTTACCAAGGGATATTGTATTACCCAGTCACTAGGTTCTGGAGGTCAGATAGGCAGTCACTTCATGTAAAATACTTACTGGTATTCAGTTGCATCCGGTTAGACTGGAATCCAACCCTAACATAGCTAAGAAAAGGCTGGGTAGATTGAGTTTGACTTATCGATTTCATGTTCCTTAAATTAATTAAGATGACTACGGAACCATATTTTAAACCACCGATTCACACGTTGTAGCTCTCTGAGGTTTTATAACTACATTTTGGGGGTTTTTTGGCGGGATCGCGTTGGAACATGTCGCACGAATTTTCATTTTCATGGAATTTAGTGAAATAGCGAATTAAATTGTATAATTTTGATAGTGAATTATTCAATTTAGTTACGTGTGAGTGCACAAGTGTAGTGAAGGTGAAAATAAGTGACTAACGTGGACTTTTCGTGTTCCCCCCAAAAACTCCTATTAGGTTGTTGTAAAGTTACTACCGCTTTACAATAACTTTGATTTGACTTGACTGACTAAAGACGACTATGACTGTTTTGTAACTTCGTGCCCGATATCGGGCCATTTACTTGATGGAAAAGAAAAATTACTTGACACTGGCTAAATGCACAAACCGTGTGAAGCCAAAATCAAAAAAAAAAAAAAAACTACATTTTGCGACCGTAATGATTTTTCACAAAATTCTCGTATTTCATAACAAAAGAAGTAATAACAAACGGTTCTGCTAAATACATCAATTATTTGTTTAAAAACAACTTGTCAACAATTTTGTTAAATTTGCTTGGCTGATCGAGGTTCCTGATCTATGTAATGTACCTAATAATTTGCTGATTAATTGAATAATTGTGGTTATGTTTATTTTATTCATGACGGCATTAGTTTTTGATGAACCTTGCATAAATTACCAGAACTAAAACTAAAAACCTAACCTCATTAGCCCAGCCTTGTCATAACCATATTGGGGTCAGCTTACAGTGTTACTAGATGCAGCTGAGTACGGGTATAATACATGGAGCGACTACCTATCTAACCTACGGGCGGGTAACACGATACCCCTTGGAAAGACTGGTTGTCTGACCTTCGGATTTCTGACGAACGAAACTTAAAACTTTTACCTACAGCATTAAGGTGCACGAGCAACTAAAATTGCTCCATCCTGGCCAATTCTCGTCAACTATAACGTCACGACTAAATCCAGCAATTTACGGCAGTGGCAACATGTAGCAACCCGTTGCCAGAGATACGGCCACACAATATTGTGCAATATGGAGCAACTTAAAAAACTAGGCAATACGGGCCCCCTCTCGCCGCCTTCGCCGCCGGCCGGTTCGTTACGTACAAACGAGATAGAAAGAAAATTGACTAAAAATTTCCATAACGACTAGATATTCGGCAACTTATGAAATATATGAAGCAATCAGAAGCAATATTCCCGAAACATATCCGCAATTTATTGTATTTGCCCCAGAATGCTCCACTTAATTGACCCAGATTGATCCATTAGTGTTGCCGAGCAATAATTGCTATAAAAATTGCCCGTGTAAGAGCACCTTTAAGTATTTCAAACTGTAATTTCGCAATAATTGTTTCAAACGAACTCCGTGTCACGGCCATAAAAACGAAAAAATAAATATTCGTAAGCACATTATAGTCTCAAAAAAATGATCCCCGAAACATGACACTATAAATAACTATAGACGTCATATTATTATACTCTTTGATAGACGTTCACAAACGTCATTCGAGTAACAGATGTACGTATATTGGGCTTTGGGAATTATCGTTATTGCTGTCGTATTGCATAGTCCTTCACCGGATAAACTTGTAAGCGTGTTCTGTAACGAATCGTGAATAGCCAGCAATTGTCGGCGTGACTATCTCGCAACAACTCTGTATGAGAAAATAATGTTTGAACGAAGTGCTATTGTTATGGCAGACTTACAAAGAAATTCCCGACAAAGTGCTTCGGGCGAACGTTTGTTGTAGCAGAATTACTTTTTGTTTGGACTTCATTCATCAGCTCGCCATGGTGTCTGCTATTAGTTATTTATTAAAGAGCTTAAGTGGTTCTTTCTGTTTAAAATGTTATCTATCAAAGTTTTGAGCTCTATCATCATCTGCCTAGCTTGTTCCCATCTTTGTCGGTTTTTTTTTGTAGGAAATCATCAAATAACTTCTCCCGCACTGGGTAGAGCAGGAGGGCGTGTCAGACTTTTACTGACTAAATCCGACCCGTGTTTCAGTTGCCTGTGTGCCAGGGGCCGCGGTATCTTTTTCAAACAATCCGCACCCCTGGCAGTCATCGACCCTTGCGGGCCCCATCAGTTGGTGCTGACATCTCTTTGAGGCGCGCGTGGAACACAACGCGCCGTCGACCTGGGCTTGGCCATTACTCGCCGTCCGCAAGCCCGCGCCTACGGTGGCCGGGAATCAGCCTGGGATTCCCGACGCCCAGGGAACTTTGTCAGGTTCAGGTTCCAGTCAACCGGATGCAACTGTATACCAGTATTTAACATGGAGAGACTGCCTATCTGACATCCACAACCAGCTGCTGGGTAATACTATACTCCTTGATAAAACTGGTTATACTAACGACTGTCAAAGATCGACGAATGACAGCCAAGACCAAGGTCTTAACGTGCTTACCGACGCACGGAGGGGTCTTGGTATTTAAAGATGGTCACCACATCCACGGACCAATCACGGTAAGCGTAGCTTAACCTGATAAATAGACCCGTGCGGCTGTTATTACTTAGCCACAAGCCCCTCTAAGCTCAATAAACCTAATTTAAGAAATGACTGCAGAACACGACGAGTCTTTTTCTCTTATGGTCCATTACTTAAAGCAATGTGGTAAAAGACATGGCTGTGCTAATTTAAAACTCACCACTTATTTTTTAACGGCACAGTAAATAAAATCTCCGGGTATCGCTGCCAGTTACGCGGAAAATGTCAAGCGTCTCATACACCAACTTTATTTTATCGCACACAAGTTCAGAGCATTACTTTAATTGTGGCCGACATTCGTCGAGTTAATGCGCATTAATGTGAGTGGGAAAGTTATCTTAATTAAACAAAGCTCAGCCGGGAACGTTTGTTTGTCGCACAGCTTGTAAACACACCGCCACTCGGCAATACTCGGCATATCGACTGCGTTACCATGAGGATACGAGCGCTACCCTAACAGAATAGGAGCATGTTACCCGTGTCTTCAAATCATAATCTCAAAATCCATTTCTGTGAGCGCATTCCATTTTTAACATTTGACAAAACCCCACCGTTTCGGCCCAGTTTTTCCCTAAGAATTTGCGGAGGGTCCCAGCTGAATATCCGCATTTTTTCTAAACAATGGGGCCTGTCCTCGTACTGCGTTGGATTATGTGAAAATTTCACGAGGAATTTCCGTGAGATTCCCTTGAATGGTTCAATGTGAGTGAAATTCTCCCGAGTTCAATACATTCGAATATCCTTTTGAGATTGGAGTGACACAAAGCGTATTGTTACAGACGAGAGGTTTCTATCTCGTGCCGTTTTGTCGACGACTCTCGTAGTTATTGTCTTCATCTGCGCTGGCTGCATTAAGTGATAAGCGTTTGTGTTAAATAAGTGTGAGACACGTGAGACGAGACCTTTTACGTAACTTGTCATCTCGTATGCATGGAAATATATAGCTTCATGCTTTCACAGCAGCTAATTTAAGGTCGCTCGAATATATTTACTGAACGTTGCGCTCTCGCGAAAATTGACGTTGATTTAAATGAATAATGCAGAATTATAAGTTGTAACACATTTTTTTTTTCATTGGAATGTTCCACTTTTTATTACTGCCTCTTCATTAATTGTTACCAAGAAACTACGACCAACGAACTTTAATTAGTAAAGTATTTTTTATCTTACGCAGCGACGCGCGCTTTACTTGTGTTAGCAAGCTGTGAATGTGTGCGTGACGACGAGTAGCGTCAGCACACACGCACACACTTTACCACCGACTTTGCCATTGTAGCGGACGGTATTGAGAGCGCGTGGTTGGACACTTGTTAACCACAAGTAAAGCGTTCACACGCTTTACTTGTGGTTAACCGACGGCAGCTACCGCCGGCGGCTTGGGGTCACCGATTTGTGAGATAAAAATATTGTTTGTGTACAAATAAGTCAAATATTCCAGAACCTTCGTTTCACAAAGCGAGTTCTTAATACATCAGGAGCTCATAGAAACACGGAGTTCCAAGAAAGGTTTACAAGTCAAGGTATTGTTATATGGGAAACTAAGCGCAATGGCTTGATATTTGTGATAGTTCTCTGTTCAAGGAGTTCTAGGAATAGGTGGTGTGACAATATTATTATATTCGTAGGTACGTGTGTAACAAGGTATAATTGCTTTGACAAGTAAAAGGTATTCATTTATCAAACTACTATCAGTGCTTTCCGTACAATTCAGGTAAATAGCATTTAGATGAACTCCATTTGATAAAAAAAAACTCGCTACTATGATGTCGTGGTTGCAATTAGATATACCTACATAATTATACTTCAGATGCTTTGCAGATTATAGGCTGATCCCAAAGTTTAGGGCGTGGAGGAGAAAACTTAGAATAAAACTGCCATAATATATTGGAGTCAGTTTCCTTTGTAGCCAAATGCAGCTGGATACCAGTTTTCGTCATGGAGCGACTGCCTAGCTGATCTTTACAACCCAGTTTCTGGGTAACACGATACCCCTTGGTAAGCTTGGTTGGACTTATGACTACCCGTAACGACTGTCAAAAATCAACGAATGCTTTCCGAGGAACGGATGGGTCCCAATATGTAATGGATACTCTCCCATCCACGGAGCAACCGCCGCAAGCGTGGTTTTACCTGATCGATCGACCCATGCGGCTATTATCATGTAGCCAGGAGCCTACACCGTAACTTACACTGCAGCATAAAGCTTTTTGTTACAATGTTTTCCAAAATTATTGAGCATATCCAAAAATATCGTAGAACCCAAAATGCATATAGATCTCATTATTCTAACACAAAGCGGGCAGTAAGGCATAAACATTGTAGTCGGGCGCCGGTGAAAATTGTTTAATGGCTCACTAGCGATTGTCGTAAAACTATATTTCGTCGGCGAGGAGGGTTGAGGACGATGGAGGACGGAGGACACAGGCCCTCGTTAAAACTCTGACCGTTCACTAAATCTTACGGGTTTACGATTCTACAAAAATTGGGGCACCTCTAGCGCGGTGCTTCGAGTTTCTTCGCTTGTAACAGAGTTCACCCCTATGTTGTTATACAGCCTGGATTATAGTTACCTTAATAGGGTGGAGTATCGAGCTTTTATGAGCTTCCATATAATTGGAAAAACTTGGTTACTGGTTAGGCCTAGTATGGAAATGGATATTTGCATAATGAAACTTGAGTAACCTAAACTACAATCACAATAAAGCTCAATACCTTATAAGCTTGTTAATAATTAGGAATGTCAATGGAATATACTGATCCGATATTGTGTCAATACACTTGAATTTAGGCACAAGAGCCTTGTTCTATTCCTGTTCTATGGAAACATTAATATTGCTTTAATGCTGAATACATTATGGTGGAACAAAACGTCGTTTACTGCGGGAAACCTGTTCGAATAAAATGAAACGCTAACTAATGAATGTTGAACTGAATGTCGTATATATTAATATATGTGGAGCGTATTTAGTATTCAGGCGAAGCGTGCACCTGTCGGCAATCAGCCTCCACTCACATTATTTTACCATTACTTTAGACAATACCGCATGATTTAAGGTAAATACGTGGAGCTCTCTGATTACGTCTGCGTCATAAACTCCGCCATACTTCTGCGAGTGACGTAGCGAGCGATGACGTCACAAAGTAGCATCTGACTTTAGTGAAACTTCTTCAGGGACGTGTATCATTCCGTCGAGCGAAACTGGCAGCAAAGTGTACATCGCTCGTAATAATACAATTACACGTAGGAATAATACGCGAGTAGCAAGTGCGCTAACAACGTGGCTCATAACGCGGGAGATAAGAGACGTTGCGAGTGATGTCGAGATACGTCCCTCAGCCGGGAGTCTTGCTTTCCAACCAAGCGTCCTAGATGGGCGGAAAACGCGAAAACGTGCTACGCTATGCGAAAATGTGATGATATTTTATGCAGTTATACGTTGTCGTAATTATATAAAGCGAAGCGCTCATCCTACTTTTCAGTGTTGTCGTAAATTCAGAGACTGCTCAGTAGTTGAGCTAAAGTTCCAATTTTATTTGATCTCTATTGCATGATAGCATAATCAGCTTATTCTGTTCCCAGTGCTGGGACACAGGCCTCCTCTCTGTGAGAGGGAGTGGGCCGTAATCCATCACGCGGACCCTGCGGGTTGGTAGACGTCACATAATATCTTCGAATTTTTGGTTCTACGACATAGACCGGTTTCTACACCGTTTTGAGAGCAGTATTTATGAAATAATGTCCAAATCAAATCAAAATATTTTATTTCACATAAACCTGCATCGGGCACTTATGAAACGTCAGAAGCTAGGTGCACGGTTACAAATTTGTCGCTTCCTATTGAGAAGAGACGGCAAGAAACTCCACGGTTACTCTTTTAAAAATAATTGGCTTTAACAATGTTTTTAAATTACGGTGATAATAGGTATGGGAGGACAGTGCAGGCCTGTCAAGAAGTACCAGTAGAGGAATGAAAATAACGAATAGAAAATCGTCTATAAATCTACAGTCTGTAAGGCCGTTCTCTCATTCACAATATGTAAAAGAATCTACATAAATAAAATGAACCTATTTAAACCAAGTGACATGATTTCCATGACAATCACTAATAAATAGTCGATATTAGAATTGATGTAGAATGTCAAATAATGACGAGAATATATCAGACATTGTAAAAAATGTAAAGAATAAAAATTAACATTGTTAAATTTGTTTGTTAAAAAATTAAAATTGTTGTTGTTGTCAAATTAACATTTGGGAGCAGTTTAATAGACTTTCACATAGTTATGCTGTTAATGAGGTACCAGGGAAGCCACATGTGCAGAAGGAATGAATGCCAAACATCCCTGTCTTCAACGTAGTCTTTTATCTTATAATATGCTTTTTTGATAAGGACACGTTTGAAGTTTTAAACTAGAAAATAAAGCGTCTGTCTAGGGTCGAACCTACAACCTACTCGTAAGTCGTGGCTGTAACCACTGCACCATCACCGCTCACTGTACGATAGCATCGCGTGGGATCATATTTGTCGCTCAGTTAGGACAAAGGGTAATTCTGCATAAACATTATTGTTTCGGCCAGCGTCCGAGCTAGTTCACGTCCGCACAATCGTACCACTAATCTTTGCTAAGACATTCCGCTTAGAGTTTATCTGAAATTCAAGAGGCTCGACAATACACGATCATTCCACATTCTTCCAAAACAATATTAGAAATGATTCGCTTGAATTAATAATGGGTACCGAACCCTTCTTGTAAGTACTTGAGTACTTGTAGATGATTACGAAAAGCTTGGTACAATTAGTGGGTAAAGCCGGGTACGGGGACGTAAATCTGTCACTCTCCTTTGTCAGGTAAGTTATTAGGTACGTAACAAAATAATGGCTTGTTGGGATTAATGTTTAATCTATGTTATCTATGTTTATGACGTACATAAGCGACATAGTAGACGGAGTGTTACGATATTGCGATGATTGGTACGAAGAGTTATTTAATTCTGTTACAGAGTTGTCTGGAGTTGCTTTGTAGCTTTTTTATAGTGTCGTGTTTTTTTGGATGAGTTGGTTTATTGTTGCATTTTGTTTTATAGTTAGCTCGGAACAATGCACTGGTTCGGTGCTTTGTAAAAATTTGTACTTGTCTGAGGATTTTCTTTTGTGTTTCTGAAGCGTAAATTTAACTATAGGTAGTAGCTACCTATTGCTATTGTATCTAGTCTAGAAAGTTTTTATCTGTCTCACTATTTAATATTACAAGTATCTTTATACAGACAAAACAGATATAATATTATGATATGTTAAGTAAAATAAGGGCTCCCGCAGACGAGGTTCTGGTAGAACAAATTCCATGAAATTTTCATTGAAATGGTTCTACTGGTGCCGCATTGCCGCGTCGCGACTGTCTGTGGGAGTCTTAATAAAGAAAAGATGATAACTAAACACGAAAAATAAATGAAAATGTAATGAATGACGAAAAATTACTTGAGGACTACTAAATTTAAAAAGCTAACAAGACCTTGACAAGATATAGAATCTTGACAAGACTGCCTTGTTTAAAATATTAAAAGTTAAAAAAATCTAGTTGAACATGAACAAAATTGAATTAAAAGAAATTCTTCTTTTTATACAAAGTGTCGTTAGTCCCCGGCATCTCGTTCAAGTTCTAAAGTTTTACGCTGGATCGTGAATTCAGACTTCCGAGTTAGACAATGTCTTCGCCATATTTCAGGGATATTTACCTTGCAAGTTTTATTATTTCCCAAACACAAAGCTTGTTTCCCATGAATAGGAACTGTTGACGTCATTCCGTATGTGTAAGCCCAAAATTGCAGCGGGCTTTTTTCGCTCACTGTACCTTCAATACACTGAATAGCGCCGAGAGTTGAAAATCGAACAGTGTGTATTTTCGACACGCTGGGATGCACTCTGTTGTATTCTCAACGTTCGGTTCATCACAGAGAGTTCAAAATCCAGTGCACGATAAACTCCCGCTGCGATATTTTTACGTCCGTCTGTACGTGGTTAATCAAACACCCGCGGTACATATTTTATCTGGAATCTTCGACGTGTTGTTAGTCCCACAGTGAGTCAGCGTGAATGTTATTGCATTTCGGTTCGTATATCACATTTCGTCAAATGTAATCGAAACCCCGATGACGGCACCATCCATCACGAGGATGTTTTCTCATCGTTTCTTTTAAATGGAATATCTTTCAATGCAAATTTACATTCGAGTTTCATCGGTTATTAGGGACGAATTTGTTCGACTAATCGTTTATACCCCGCGATGTCAGATGGTAACTTTATGTTACCGCGGTAAGCCGGCAGTCAACCGACTCTCTTGGAATTATTCATGTCAAAAACATTCGTTTTAAATGGAAACTGATTTATCGAGTAGCAGTCGGGGCAGATTGTGCGTTGGAGTGGCTCTTAGTTCTTTTGCGGCGCCATTTCTTTTTCAGTGTTATAAAGGAGCGCTTCCGTTATACGGTCGTGCATGTCGGCAATAATCCGGCTCGGTTTGATGAGCCCTGTTTACGAGCGAAGAGAGCGTATCGCTAAAGCGACAAATAAATCGCTGACGATGCTAAATTTATGAGAGTTAATATATTTTTATGTGCGACGGAACGCGGGCGTTATATGAAATGTTTGAATTTGATTATGAATTTTTATGATTGTATTGATTTTAAGTTTTGTGTTATATTTCTGTGATAGGCTGTGTTATGTTACGAGCGATTTTTGCGTATATTTTTGCAGCTACCTAAACTTTTATGCCCGCATGATGTTCGCGTTGCGTGAAAAGCGCCAGTATTGTTCAATTTAGGATAAGCTTTCAATTCAATTGATAGCACACACATAGATTTGGATTGCTTGTGAATACTGGTACGTAGTTAATTGGTAACTTATGACGTAATCAAACAATTAATCCGTCCATCTAAGATAGCTTGTAATGATAACACTATCTTAATTAGGTGACACAGAACATGACAGCGACACTAAGTCGCTGCTTGTTTTGGGTGATGTGATGCTAGGTAGTATAATAACTCCTCGTTATGATATTGCCAGATCTTTCTAATAAAACAAGTGATTATGATGTAACATGGATAGTTATTCCTATATTTTAGTCTATGATATTTCATAACATGTTACACTGTATACGCTGCTTGCTAAGCCGAGTCTATTATTCTTCTACTATTCTTAATTCGTAATAGCGTTTCGTATCTCATAATCTTCTTATAATTATTCGAAAAGGTTGCATGTCAAAACCATGCAATTTAAGAAAATCTACAGTAGGTACATACAAACCTATGTGATATTAGAGAGTGGCTCAATAACGTTGACTACATAAATGATTGCTTGATGTTCGTCCTAAACATGAGTACTTGGATCCGTCTTGTTTTGGTCCATTTCCAGCAGCTGTGGTAGGTAGGAAGGTACCTAGGCTTAGAAAATAACAATTTCAATACCAAAATACTCTGAATCACATAAAACATGAGTCTTAGAGCAGCCAACAGAGTAACGTTGTCACAGTATCACAAACCCTCCAAAATGGGTCACAACTCACAACTCACGGCGTCTCTTCCATGATAACACAAAAAGATATTTACAGAAGGCCAACAAATAACAAGCGAAAACGCACGCACAAATAGACACTCCTTATTTACAGCGATCCAAGCGCACTCGCGACTTGCATTCGTTTGAGATAATTTGAGGTTGCCATAATCGCCACGCTTGACAGGCGTGTAAGCGATCGCAGTATGGTGGTAAAATGCATAGAGAACGCTGCTGGCCATTCTCTGGTACATTTAGTCGCCTTTTACGACACCCACGGGGAAAAATGGGAGCTCTACTTGCTTCTCGTTAATCGCCGGCAGTGGACCAGGTGCCTTAGTGCACCTGTTTTGGCATGTTGTATGAAGCTTACCTTCTGTACTTATTTATTTTGTAATAATATGATACAAGGCTATATTTATGTGGCTCAGACAAGGACATGTTGTGGAAGGCGATCTCGCCGGGGGAGCTCATTATAAAGCGCTAAGCCGGGTCATTGCAGCACCCACTTAACACAAACGAGGGATAGTAACTGCACCGTGAGTCTTGGGGAATGTCCCTCGATGCAGGTGAAATGTGAGTCGTTGTGACGTCATTGCTGGGTACTTTTGTGATTGTTTAAGAGATAGATGAGTATCTCATCATCATCATTTCAGCTGGAAGACGTCCACTGCTGGACATAGGCCTCCCCCAATTTGAGGGGCTTGCCATAATCGCCACACTTGGCAGGGGGGTTGGCGATCGCAGTATGGTGGTAAAATGCGTAGAGAACGCTGCTGCCCATTCTCTAGTAAGTCCCTTAGTCGCCTCCTACGATACCCACGGGGGGTCGAGATGGTGCTATTCTTTACGTCCGGCACCACACGAAACTCAACCCGATGAGTATCTCATCTTGGTGAAATGTAATATTTTTACAGAGCTCAAAGATAGAATAAATAAGCGAGATATTTGTTTAGATAAAATTTTAAGTAACACAATGCAGATAACCCGGTATGCCCCGATGCACACCATCATCATCTGTCTAGTCTTTTTCTAATTATGTTCTGCTTGGCATTCAGTCTAATCGGATGCAGCTGAGTACTAGAATTTTATATGGAGCGACTACCTATATGACCTCCACAACCCAGTTACTGGGCGACGCGACACTCGTAGAACTTCATGGAAATTGTTCTACAAGTATCGCGTCGCGCTACTTGAAGTTTGAAGAAGCCTTAATACGATACCGCTTGGTAAGACTGGTTGTCACACTTTCGGGTTTATGACGACCCGTAACGACTGTCAAACATCTACGGATATCAGCCGGGAACCACGGCGTAACGTGCTTTCTGAGGCATGGAGTGGTCTTATGTAAAGATGTATGTCCCGATACACATGTATATAATTGAGAAACAATTTACCACAAATGCGTGCCTCCAGTGCGATAAAACCACCAAAAACGGCATCCAAGACGTACAGTTAATTGAATACGCGCAGAAAACATAGTTAATGGGTGCGGAAGACGGGCGTAATCCCAAAACAATTATACCGAATACTTGGCAATGTCAACCCATGTGCTGACTGGCAGGGGTGCGGCTGACAAAACGTCACTGACGCGCTGACACATGCAAAATTACATTAGGGTGCTGCAAACTGTCAACCCTGAGTTAAACTTGTCCTATGCCCCACATTAAAAGGAATAACTCGATTACTTTGGGTAAACGGCGAGGGTAATCTAATGGGGATATTAAAAACAAGTTACTATCACAAGTTTGGAGGATCAGAAACGTTTTCTGGTCTACAGTGCGAGGATGGTGGCGATGATATGTTAGGTTTCCAATGAATGCAGGTCTATCCGTAATCTGGGGGCCTAAAAACGCCACATTAAGCGATTAGTCTGAATGCAATTCGCTTCCTGAATTCCCTTATGATTCTGCTATTTGACAGTTTACTTTAATATAACAATTCATAATTTGGTGACCATTTTACGAACTTTCATACAAAACTGTCAAACAGATGAATTGCGTGCTGTCTACACAGATAATATTATGGTGACCATTTTACGATTTTAATTATGATTCATAATATTTTCCTATTATGATTCTGCCAAAGCGGCCTTTTTAGACGCCCTGTACATGGTCACTGCATAGAATGGTCGTGAGTCGTTGATTCACTTATGCTTTGTTCCTATTAAGAGCGGAGAATGCTCTTAATAGGAACGTATTCGTTGGTATTTTCAAGTTTGTATGCCATTTTTTTACAGTTATTTTGGTATTTGGTTATAAAAATTGACATACCATCAAATATTTTCTATCTGCATTACTAAGTACGATTAAATGTTTATATGAAAGAGTAAATATTAAAAATAATTGCAAATACCAACGATCTAGTGCTTGGCTGAAAAAATTTTTTACTTTTTTTGTATTTAATGAAATAATCACTAAAAACTACTTTAAATGCGTTGTTGCCAGTCCGCGTGGAATGAATGCTTTTAACAAAAAAGCGGCCAAGTGCGAGTCGGACTGGCCCATAAAGGGTTCCGTAGCAGCAAGTAACGCGCGAATTATAATTATTATTTACTTAGGCACCTATTACAGATTTATTATTAGAAAATAATGGTTCACGGTTTCTGCATAAGGTTTATGTTTATGAAATTAAATGTTTTATTATTTTATATTTTTATATTTGAGTTGATTGAATGACAGGTATATTGCGGTTTACGATTTATGACGTATTAAAAAAACTACTTACTACATCTCGTTTAAACCAATTTTCAGTGGACATGGTACATGGTAATGTAAAACATTTATATTTTTTTTTTAGTTTTATCATTCTCTTATTTTAGAAGTTACAGGGGGGGGGGGGGGGGCACAAATGTTACCACTTTGGAAGTGTCTCTCGCGCAAACTATTCAGTTTAGTTATAGATAAATTCATATTATCATAGAAACTTCAATATCATATTTGAAGACCTATCCATAGATACCCCACACGTATGGGTTTGATGAAAAAACATTTTTGAGTTTCAGTTCTAATTATAGGAACCCCCAAAATTTATATATATTTTTTCTATTTCTGTGTGAAAATCTTAATGCGGTTCACAGAATACATCTTCTTACCAAGTTTCAACAGCATAGTTCCTTTAGTTTCGGAAAAAAGTGGCTGTGACATACGGACAGACAGATAGACAGACATGACGAATCCATAAGAGTTTCGTTTTTGGCCATTTGGCTACGGAACCCTAAAAATGAGTCGTTTTGCTTACCAATGGTAGCATTTTTTATTGCCAAACTGGTAATGTAAATAGATTCGAATAAGCTAAGTTTAACTGTGATAGCTACTTTCATATCGCTATCTAATATTCAAATTCCAAAACATTATCACTTGCCCTTGTAATAAAAATATTGTAGAAATAGTTTATTTTTAGGAACTATAATTGTATGGGAAATTTACTACTGTTGGCTAAATGTACTCTTTTTGTATACGTTTTTATGAAATAAATTATTATTATTTTATTATTATGATTATTATTTCATATGGGAGGGTCTACTGTGCAAAGCTATGAGGTGTTTGCTTCATTATTGATGAAGATACGAGAGACTTAATTATAATCAATAACGGTCCGTAAATTATAGGTATCGGCCATTATTGAGCTGATGGGAACACGAAGTAGAAAGTGAGGCGGTGCCTGCACTTTCAACTGCTTCGCGCCGTTTATGGTAACTGTCCGTTACCACGTTGACATTTTTAACAGTTACCTGACAGTAGTTACCTGATAGTGTTTGTATCTTATTATTCTGAATGTGTGTATGGCACTGTAAGTCCCCTAAAGGGCTGGACCGATATTGATAAAAAAATTATGTGCGTTTGACTGGGTCGTTCCAGGACGGTGTAGATCAATTGGCCCCGGTCCAGCCTTTACAACATAATCGCCATCAGGTTCTAAGAAACAGGACAAGTCAGAACAACGTCTGTCCGCTCAGCTAGTTAAAAAAAAATACTACAGTTGTTATAGATACCTTATTGCCACGTTTGGTACTCCTATTTTGCTGAGCAGTATAAAAAGCTAGCACCAACCCGCACTGTGTTCGAGTGGTGGATTATGGTTCACTCTTTTTAACAAAGAGGAGGCTTGTGTCCCAGCCATGGGAACATTATGGGCTGATTGCGAAAAAAAACGAAATCTTTACGAATATAAATAAAGTCATAAATCTTGTCGACATTTTTACCATACAAACTTCGGGAGTGTATTACTCCACTGTTTGACAATATATGTCAAAACTTAAACATGGTATGGTTTTGCCTTATTATTAATATTGTCTGTATCAAAACTGAATACTAAAATAAAAAGCCATTAAAAAGTTAGGAACCAACAAAGATTCGTTTTTCTAGCTAATTTAACGTAACTTGGGCGTGTTTAAGTAATAAGAGAAGTATAAAAGCTCCACAACCAAGTCAGTACCGACATAGCACAAATATTGAAAAGTTTAATAAACTTTATTCACCATTGATTTATGCAGTGGGTTTTTCATAAAACCCTAACTCCCGAAGGACTTTTCTTAATTTTTTTACGCGCCTATTGTAATATAAATGATATAATGATAAAAGAAGTGTAGACTGGCGTCTAACTGTTCATTATTGATTTTATCTCTTTCGGACACGATCCCTGGTGAGACAGCGTGCTTTTTAGCCAGGCCCATCAGTGAGTTCGAGTCCGCGACTAGATTCCCCTTAAGCGCACAAAGGCTCCAAAGCTGAGGGTTTACTTAATATTGTTAAAATAATATCGTTTCATCCATTTCTAGGTAGGGAAAAGTTCGCTACTTTTTATTAAACCTTTCAGTGGAACCCTGGGGCTAAATGGCTGCAAGCCATACCTCTTTTACCTGGAACCTATTACCGATACAGACAAACTAGGGTAGATAAACAAAACATTACCTACATACCTTTACATCATCAATTAATATGAATCGTTGAACATTGACCTACTCATAATTATTGCCGGTACTACTTACCAACAAATATCTAGGTAATATTTTATGTAACAATAATCTAATAGGTATGTAAAAATCACCACCCTTGGCTCAAATATTGGTGATCAATCGTCCAATTTAAAAGAAATACAGAAGCTCATCTATGCATAATTGTAGATATTTTAAATAACTGTTAGCATTGTTCTTTTAAACTACGCAAAAGATTTTGATGCGGATTTCATTAGAATTTAGAGAATTTCTTCCGGGAGGTGTGTGTGTCTAAGTATAATATGACATATACATATGTTAAACTAACATCTCTAATCTCAAATCTCTATGCTTTGTCAAATGATAAACCGGCCAAGTAAGGGTTGGACTCGTACACGAAGGGTTCCGTAGCACCAACCAAAAAATGCTGAAAAAAACGAGTTTCTTGTATAGAGGCTGCCTTTACTTTTTAACTGGTTTTATTTTTTTATTTGTTGTGATAGCGGCAATAGAAATACATACTCTGTAAAAAAATCAACTGTCTACCTATTACGGTTCATGAGATACAGCCCGCTGACAGACAGAATGACGGACGGACGGACAGCGTAGGCTAAGTAATAGGGTACCGTTGGCACCCTTTGGGTACAGAACCCTAAAAACCGTGCGAAGCACTAAAATGTCACAATGCACTAGAAAAAGTAACAATTTTCTAACCGCAACACTCTGACACTGCAATGGATAAAAAGACACAGTGGATCACTAGGCAACGAAGCATCGTACGCCCTCCTGGCCAGTTCGTCAGCAGCATGCTGACGAACTGGCCAGGAGGGCATCCAGCGCGTCAGTCTGTGGTCTCGAACCCATCGTGCCCATCCCTTTCAACCAACTACGTAGGTGGCTTCAGGAATACACCCACACACAAGCGGAGAGCTGGTGGACCCAGACACCAGGTTGCAGGCACTCTAGGGAGGCAGTGCCATCCTTGGATGGCAGGCTAAAGCCAACTTCTGTAGGAAGGTGGGCTGGCTGGAATAACAACCGAAGGCCGCCATGGCTCACGCGCAATGGTCCACTTGAAGGACTAAGTGCGGAAAACAAACCCATAACAAAGAACCGTGCGAAGCAGGGGCGTTTCACTAGTTTTGTACATAAAAACTGCTAACGAATATAGAGCTACGAGTATATTTGAACGTGACTATGCGTCATAAGTCACGAAGTATAACGCAAGCCTGTGATTTTATACAGCAATATTAATTTAGCAAATTAAAAAAAAAGCTTTCATGTTATAGAATTAAAATTGTTACAGGGCTTTATTTAATTTTTTTTTTTAGCGTTGGTAAACGTTTCTAAAGGGATATTGTATGAGGTATGAACGCCCACTGTATAATAATATGTGCGTGGGCTTCTAATGATAATAATAGCGTATTAATGTACCAATGTAGGGCAAAGGCCTCTATTTATATCAAGAAGGCAGGAGCATTGATCACCAGGCTTGCTCAAGACGAGTAGGCGTTTTCTGACTTACCTATAAGAGCACGGCTTCTTTGGATGATATAAAATGATATTGAAAGGGTTTTAAATCCTATCTCTACATGTTCGGAAGTTATGAGAATTTTTAATACATTGATACCAGAAACCAAACTTTTCAAATTGAAATAAACACATCACTCGGAAGAGAATTATCGTGATATTGGCAAGTAACGTGGAAAGTTATTGGCCTACGTAGTGCGGTGACACGTTTGTTATGATTTAAATTTAAGAAAAATATGAAACCGAAAATTTGGTATCAATTCTTAGAGTATTTTATTTTGAGCTTAAACTATGTATAGTGATTCTATACCAGCTGTTATCTGTTAGTGCTTAAGGATAGCAATACGGTTTCTGTTACACTCTGTATAGGTTGAATATGACATAGTCAGCCTATAATTGCTGGGACACAGGCCTCCTCTCTGTGACAGAGAGTGAGTCGTAATCCAACACGCGAGCCCTGGGCAGGTTGGTAGACGTCACATGTCTTTGAATTATTTGGTTCTAAGGACATGCCGGTTTCCTCACGATGTTTTCCTTCACCGTTTTGGAAGCAGTGGTGACGAAATCATTTATACAAAGTAAAGCGATTTACGGGTCGTAAGTCGCGGCTGTTACTGCTTGGCCACCGCTACTTTATACAGGATAAGTTTTATCCAGTGCGCAACCTGTAACCATGAATTCAGCATATCATTGTAGACTCCCTAGCGCAGAAATTTTACGTCGTATTACAAAAAAATAATCAGCTGTTTCATAGAAAAGTGCAATACCTAGGTGGTCAAAATGTATGGAACAGCTGATTTTTTTGTATTACCGATGAAAAAATTTCTGCGGTCTAGAATAATATGCTGAATTCATGGCTATAGTTTGCGCACTGGATTAAAAACTTATCCTGTAGATATACTTATGTATATCTATACATATTATAAACTAGCTGACCCGGCGAACTTCGTACCGCCATATTTTATTTCTCCAGTCACAACTGGTAAAATAAAATCAGTTGGTCGATTGTTTCGTTAAAGATCTGCCATAGTTTTCTGTCACATACCGTAAATCACTTTTTGTATTAGATTGTAAAAATTAATTCTTATCAAATCTAAATATTTTAAAATAAAAATTCTTATATACAAACCTTGTCCTGGCAATAAGGAACACATAAAAAAGAATCATCCAATTTGGTGCAGTCGTTTGGAAGTTATGCGTGTACATACATTTCGGCGATTAATTTTTTATATATATAGATTAAACTCGCATTTCGTGATCATCATTCTTCACTCAAATATTGGTGATCAACTGTCGAACTTTCAAGAAATATAGAAGCTCATCTATGTATGTATAATATAAATTAAACTCGCATTTTGTGTTCGTCGAATGTGTGACCGGGTTGCTTCTTCTGCTCAACGGATTTTGATGCGGTATCGAAAAAATATTTTCGGAAGGTTTATGTGAAAGCCGCACGGTTCGATCGATCTGGATACAGTTATTGCGGTTGGTTCGTGGATAAGTGACCATTAGCAAGAACGGAGTGTTTCCTTCATACTTTGTTAAATAACATTGTTACAAAATTATCAGTAATAACATTGATAATTATATACTACAAAGGAGATCGAAGATAAACATTGCAAAGACAGTCTTACTGAAAGTCGTCTTTAGAATCGTCTACAAATCTGTAGATTTATAGACGATTTTCTATTCTTTATTTCCATTCCTCGAAGTACCTGGTACTTATTGACATGCATGCACTGTCCTCCCATACCTATTATCACTGTAATTTTAAAACATTGTAAAAGCCAATTATTTTTTAAAGAGTAACCGTGGAGTTTCCTGCCAGCTCTTCTCCATAGGAAGCGACAAATTCGAACCGTGCACCTATCTTCTGACGGTTCATAAGTGCCCCTGCAGGTTTATGTGAAATAAAATATTTTGATTCCAGTGTGAGCTAAATAGTAAAAAAAAACGCGAGCTAAATAGTAAATCGAAGTCAACCTGAGTAATAAAACCTCAAACAGCTGATAAGATGAACAACGTTTATATTATTTTTTTGCTCCAAGAAGTACGCGAAAGAAGTTTAGCATAAAAATGTACCTAACTGGGCTACACACCTTTGCTTGTAGCTGTTGCTAGTTTCAAACTTACTCCTCGGTAGGACTGAACTTACGAGTACAAAATGTGCGGAAAACATATTTTGTTTAGTTCAAGAGTTATGTTTAGTTTATATTTTGACTTGGCATCTTAATATTTTAATAGAAAGTAGGTATTAAACACAGTTTTTGATTGGCATTTTCATGGGTTTCTGGCAATTTACGATTCAATGGGTCCCACTTAGTGGCAAACGACATAGCGGCAGGACCACACAGACGGAGATTTTTTTATTTAATTTTTTTTGGGTGCGAAATCATCAAATAACTTCTCCCGTTATTTGTTGTTGTCTCTGGGTGGAGGAGGAGGGCGTGTCAGACTTTTACTGACTAAAACCCACCCGTGTTCTCTCAGTTGCCTGTGTGCCAGGGGCGACGGTATCTCTTTCGAACAACCCGCACAACTGGCAGGCATCAGCCCTTGCGGGCCCCACCAGTTGGTGCGGACATCTCTTTGAGATGCGCGTGGAACACACATTATTTTATTCCCGTCTTGATCGCAGTAGATTACAGATTGATCTCGGTAAGCTACTAGCTACAGGCTCGCGCCCCATTAAATAGAACTTCAAAATAACTAACGTATATGTACAATTCTCCTTAACCCTTCGGGCAACACAGACTTGTTGTTATGTTTTGTGTTATTTTCAAATACATTGATGTAAAACAATAAATCCACTTAGAATTCGCTAGCCTATGCAGGTACATAAAACTGGCTTATTCAGTTTAAAATGAGTCGTGTCTGTTATGCACTCGTAGCTACTTCTCACATTATCTTGGCGTTACATTAAATAGAGGTATCCCTCTATTTAATGTAACGCCATATTCAATTTGACATAACAGCTACATAATGCAGTACATCGCACGTAATTACTACGTAACTGCCTTGTAGTTCCGACACATATCATTACCAGCTAAACAACCTCTTTGGGAGTACACCGAGTACACGCTACTAATTTCTATTAATCACTATCTATCGAACACTATGATGCCATTGTTAACTAAATTACATAAGCCGTACCTGAGCATTACATAATTTGCATATATAATGGAACGTTGTGCAGCCGTTCTTGTAATTGGGCGCACAACTTCAATTAATTACCCTTGTCCAAATGTTAAGCTGTTGTGCGCAGAACCTATAATGGGCCACAAAACAAGCAATATACAGGTGCGCTTACATTCAAATAATATTCCATTACCGAAGTTTTGGTAAATTGCACGTGAAATCGATGATTGAATATGTCAGCGCAATCCGTATTGCGGATGTTTCACCCAAACAAATAGCTAGTAATCAATCGTATTATTTGACTGTCGCTTTACATTCTGTGCCAGTAAATGAATGTATGTAATAACAATGTAGCATGACAATTGCGGGACAACTGTTTGCGGCGCGCATTAATACGTAGGCACACGTGAATGTGAACAGGGCTCGGTGCGTACTTTGTATTTATTGACACGTTGCAAATACAATGGCGTAATTGAATTATTGGACGAATATGTATCTTCAATTCTATTGATTGTTTATGTTTGGGGTCTAACAAGTCTGTAGTAGACGTTAAAATGATTGTTAATGATGAAATTTTACTTAAAGCGAGGAAGTTAATGAGGAAGGCGGTCACTCAGCCATTCCCCAACCATATTGGTGTCGAGTTCCAGACACGCCGGATGCAACGAGTGAGAGAGTATACGAGTATTATACAAGGAGCAGGTAACTGACCTTCAACAACCCAGTTACTGGGTTACACGATACCTCTCAGTAAGACTGGTTGTCAGACTGTTGGGCTTCTGGCGACCCGACCCGACCCGACCGGTAACAACTGTCAAAGATCAAAGAGCCTTCCAACGCACGGAAGGGTCTTGGTGTGTCAAGTGGTGGGTTGGTCACCCATTCACAATCCAACCGCGCTAAGCGCAGCTTAATCTGACTCATTGACCGATGTCATTATTTAGCCATAAGCCACTCAGTGCAAAATAAGAAAATAACCATTTATTTCCGTCTTAAAATAGGTAGGCTACTTACGTACTCTGGAATATAGCATCAAATATCACGGGAACTCGATAGCTGAATGCCTTTATCATTTATTCATAATCCGAATAGGGAATATTGAATAAACAGGTATATTAGTGGTCGTTATCGCTCAGATTACCCAACACTACAGTACCTATGCCTGCAAAAATTCCGAACTACACGAAATTTCAGCGACGTGTACAAATAATATTAGAGCTCCGTTCAACGTCATAGAGGGCGCCACTTGATCTAAATATGGAAGGGTCGAAACTACTTCAAACCTCGGAGGTCGAGAGGAAGGATAGATCCACTTATGGTAGCAAACAAACATTATGTACTGTGTATGTACTTGTAGACTACACAGGTACCTTCAAGGATTTCTAGTAAATTGCTTGGAAGATATTGCAAGTAAAAACTAAAAATATAATCTTATTTGGGTCTGTCACTTTTGTGGTCACGAACAGATTAATAGTAAACAATATAACGGAGATGTTTATTGTTTCGAAAAGAGCCTTCCACTAGATTAGGAATTGGTGAAGCCCAATTATTAATCTCGTGGAAGGCGCTATTGCTGTAAAAACACTGTTGAAAGTGAAATTGGATGTTGATCAAGTACCTATTATTATGATGTGAGGTGATACTCAAATGCAGGTGCACTTACGTCTTACGGCCACCCTGGGCACCCTACAACGTTTTGTAGAGAAAGAAAATACGGTTATTTGTGCGGTTAACAAAATTATATAAACTTATTACCTATGGTATGTATCTAATCGAACCCTATTTAAAATAATCCCCTCTTTGCTTTCCTAAAAATATGAATTTGTATGTAGCCCTCTTCCTTCCCCTAATTTTGCTGTGTCCGACAGAGTCCGTACTGTTCATACCATATACGTAAAACATATCAAATGCAATAAAGAATTGAGTATTGAGTATGATTGAGCACTCTAATACCATGAATGCTCTTTTTGTAAACCACAAATATTTCCTATTTTGGAGTCCTAAAAATACTAAATAGAGAAATTAGTGTAACCAAGTGTGCGATGGGTCACAATTCTGACCTAACCTGACCCATTTGGTCAGGGTGCCCACCACCCGTGTTCCTTCAGTTGCCTGTGCCAGGGCTACGGTAACTCTTTCGACCAAAACCGCGACCCTGGCAGGCATCGATCCTTGCGGACCCCACCAGTTGGTGCTGACATCTCTTTGAGGTGCGTGTGGAACATAATGTGCCGTCGACCCGGGCTTGGTCCTTACCTGACGGTGAGCTACCCATTGCTTGCCGTCCGCAAGCCGGCACCTACGGTGTCCGCGAGTCCGTAATGGACTCCTGACGCCCAGGGCATCTCCTGTGGTGGCTAGGGGCGCGATGGAGCAATCCTTGCCTCTGGTCGGGGTGCCCTAGCTTAGTTACCGGGACCAACTGTGGGAAAAGGCTAAAAAGCTAAACAGACTCTCATTCATTTCAAAAGTGTGCATAATTAGAAGCCCAAACAATTCCAACATCATATAAAGGTCAATAAGTTTTAATAGGATCAGTATAATATATCCTATTTAGTAAAAAAAAGTTAGTACATAACTGTTACTTTAACATTGTAGTATAGGCACCAAGACTTCAATAAACTATAGAAATACTAAAGATTTAGCATGCAAATCGCTAAAAAGGCAACATGTACGTCGAGTGGCTTTATCAAAACTCATAAAATAAATTGTAAAAATATCTCTACCACACGAGTGCTATCTTAGGACCTTCAAATAGGAAAATGATTCAACTCATACAAGATAAAATTCTCAACATTTTAAACAAAACCAATCTCCTTAGATGGTAGTTCAACATTATTGTAATGCTCTCATTTTCGCACGAAAGTAAGAAAAAACTTATGTTTTCGGTGAGTCTTTGCGTGTGACCTTGCTTAGAAGATAGAGAGTTGCTTCAAGGTCAACTTTTCATCAAAATATCAATATTTTTGTGAGATTAGAATGGGATGTTACTTCCTTTACCCTGAAATGAGACAATTTCTAGTTAAATATTCGAAGTCAAACACTCTAATTGCTTACTATTGATGACCTACATGGTCCTCAATGATCTGACCTTACAATGTACCCCGTATGGACTTCAAAAGGGACTGTAACCTCTAAGTTTATTTCGGTTTTATTTCACAGAATATCTCATCTAGTTTTTTTTTTTTTTTTGGGTGGGAAATCATCAAATAACTTCTCCCGCTCTGGGTGGAGCGGGAGGGCGTGTCAGACTTTTACTGACTAAAACCCATCCGTGTTCCCTCAGTTGCCTGTGTGTCAGGGGCGGCGGTATCTCTTTCGAACAACCCGCACCCCTGGCTGGCATCGGCCCTTGCGGGCCCCATCTGTTGCTGCTGACATCTCTTTGAGGCGCGCTTGGAACACAACGCGCCGTCGACCCGGGCTTGGTCCTTACCGGACAGCGAGCTACCCATTACTCGCCGTCCGCAAGCCAGTGCCTACGGTGGCCGGGAATCAGCCTGGGATTCCCGACGCCCAGGGCGTCTCCTGCGAAGGCCACGGCTGTGAGGGCGCATGTACTGCATCTCCCTCACGTGCGCCGCCTCCCTCTTTGCGAGCATAACTGCTTCGCTGAAGGAGGCGACTGCCAGCCATGCCCTCTCGCTCCGTACCATGGCCTGGACCAGGGTCGGAAGCGAGAGATCGCCGCCGCCGATCACCTCCACGAGGACACGGCGGTGCTCCGCCCAAGCCGGGCGGAGCTCATCTAGTTTAAATAAAAACATTGCTGCTTAAGTCTCTTGATGTCTTTATTGAACCATCAGAGAGCGTCCATCCGTGAAAATACCGTGGCCTACTTGGAAAAAGACGTCCAGTACATATTACCTCAATGCCTCTGGTATGTATCCGCAATGGCTCACCTCATCTTGCACCGCAAGCCCTGGCACCTGCGCACGACAGGACCTAATGGATGCATCAGCGAACGATATTCGCGTAACTAAATTTCGGACCAAACTAATTCAGAAAATTATACATTTGTTCGTGTTGTCTTTGCCATCAACGTGGTAAGAGGAAGAACGATAAAAGTTTGATTTTTAATCAATTTACTAAATAAATAATAAAAATGGACATCTAAATAATTTTCGTTCTGATTAAATACACAAATAAATTCAAAATGCACACTTACTATTTATATGTTCACTTATTATTTATATTATATCTGTTCATTATTTAATTTAATTATTCAGAAATACGCCGCAAGTAAAGTTATATCACTTCATACAATGAATGCCAATGTCCTGTAAGTGGGCAATCAAATAAAAGTAAGAAGTTGGTGAGTAGGGGTCATCGCCTCATATCCCGCCATCTGGACCAGCATCACAGCTTCTATATTGCACGAGAACTTTCTATGAGATCATATCTTAGTAATATCTTAATACCAGGGCTACTTATACTACGGTAAATATATCTTGGTACCTAAGTATACACATAATATGAAGGGCGAAGTAATAATAGCCGCCCGGCTTGATCGATCTGGATAAGCTACGCCTGCCACGGTTGGTCCATGGTTGGGTGACCATCTTTTCATACCAAGACCCCTCCGTGCCTCGGAAGCCGTTGGTCCCAGCTGTTATTCGTGGATCTTTCACAGTCTCTGCGGGTCACCAGAAGCCCGAAAGTCTGGCAAACAGTCTTATTATCCAGTAACTGGGTTGTGGAGGTCAGATAGGCAGTTGTTCCATATGAAATGCTGGTGTTCAGCTGCATCGGGATGAAGGTGAATACCAGTATTTATAGCCTAACCTTTCCCAACAATGTTGGGGTCGGCTCTTAGGTTCCGACTGGAAGCCGACCCCAAAATATTTGGGAAAAGGCAGATGATGAGTTGAGTGCCTGCCTTGATCATTACCTTCCTCGCTTTTAGTTACACTTCATCATTAACTACCATTTAACATCTCCTACAGACTTGTTAGCCCCAATCATAAACAATCAATAGAATTGAAGATACATATTCGTCCAATAATTCAATTACGCCATTGTATTTGCAACGTGTCAATAAATACAAAGTAAGTACCGAGCCCCGTTCACATTCACGTGTGCCTACGTATTAATGCGCGCCGCAAACAGTTGTCCCGCAATTGTCATGCTACATTGTTATTACATACATTCATTTACTGGCACAGAATGTAAAGCGACAGTCAAATAATACGATTGATTACTAGCTATTTGTTTGGGTGAAACATCCGCAATACGGATTGCGCTGACATATTCAATCATCGATTTCACGTGCAATTTACCAAAACTTCGGTAATGGAATATTATTTGAATGTAAGCACACCTGTATATTGCTTGTTTTGTGGCCCATTATAGGTTCTGCGCACAACAGCTTAACATTTGGACAAGGGTAATTAATTGAAGTTGTGCGCCCAATTACAAGAACGGCTGCACAACGTTCCATTATATATGCAAATTATGTAATGCTCAGGTACGGCTTATGTAATTTAGTTAACAATGGCATTATAGTGTTCGATAGATAGTGATTAATAGAAATTAGTAGCGTGTACCTACTCTGTGTAGTCCCAAAGAGGTTGTTTAGCTGGTAATGATATGTGTCGGAACTACACGGCAGTTACGTCGTAATTACGTGAGATGTACTACAATAAGTAGCTGTTATGTCAAATTGAAAATGACGTTACATTCAACGGAGGTATTATATCTACACATACGACTAATTTTCAACTGAATAAGCCAGTACTTATGTACCAACCTACGTAATCCTAAGTCGTTTATTTTTACTTCGTATACGTATTTGAAAATAACACATATCATAACATTACGCCTGTAATCTCTGAAGGGCTATGTAGAATTGTACCCACCTATATTTGGCCAGTTACTTTTAAGTTACATGCGAGCGTATTGCCATCAACCGAGCACAAATTTAAACTCCAGGTTGCTGCTTACGGAGATCTATTCGCGGGCTCGAACTCACTGATGGGCCTGGCTAAAAAGCACGCTGTCTCACCAAGGATCGTGTCCGTAAGAGGTAGTATCAATGATGAGCAATTAGGCGCGAGTCTACACGCACAACGTTATTGAGTGAGATGCAGAATCATTTATAGTCCAACATGCGCGTAAAAATTAAGAAAAGTCCTTCGGAAGATCGAGTTTTACGAAAAAGCTACTGCATAAATCAATGACCAATAAAGTTTATTGAACTTTTCAATATTTGAGCTTTGTCGGTACTGAATTGGTTTTGGAGATTTTACACTTCTTTTATTACTTAAACACGCCCAAAGTTACGTTAAATTAGCTAGAAAAACGAATCTTTGTTGGCTTCTTACTTTTTAATGGCTTTTTTTTAGTATTATGTTTCCAAACAGACTCCTCCATATAGACACTTGTAGCTACTTGTCCGATTCTTTCTGTAAATAAAGCAGCCACTCGTTTAGCAGTTATTGAAACGATCTTATAGAATCATTCCTAGAACATATAATCCCTACTAATATTATAAATGCGAAAGTAACTCTGTCTGTTTGTTACGCTTTCACGACTACACCGCTGAACCGGCGATCGTCATTAAATTTGGAAAAGATATAGTCTGGGATATGGAAAAGGGCATAGGCTACCTTTTTTTCGTGATAACCGACATCCACGCGGGCAGAGCCGCGGGCAAAAGCTAGTATAATAATTTAGAGAAGTGGCTTGTATATTTAGGAAAGTAATTCTCAAATATATACACCTACATGCCTGTTCTCTCCGACTATTACTGCGAAACTTAACACCGTACCCACGAAGGCTCTACCGATTACTATCATCTTAAAGTTAAGAACATTTAACATCACTTGCCTCCATTAACGAACGCCGGGTGTACCAACATGGCTACATAACACTCGAGCCCAAAATACGGCACTCAAGGGTACACTGCCAGAGATAATAGCTGACGTCACGATTTTGTTTTACGATATAAATGTACGAGAAATATTGTGTTATGCTCTGTTTATTTTATGATGATTTGCGTGACACGTCTAGAAATAGGCCTTTTACGCAGTTTTTATTAAACATACACTAAAAAAATCGATAGTTAATAACAAACTCATGTGGGTTGGAAGGATAAACCGTTAGAAACGAAGTTCCTATCCTTTTTCTTCAATTCCGAATGAACGACCTTTACTCTATCTTTCAAATACTCAAACTTTATTTTGACCTTACTGTTCGGCTTCAGCACTTGAAAACCTTGAAGGCGACGCGACACCCATAACGAAAAATTTGTTTTTTCTTTTTGCAGCCACCATCTTAGATTTTCATTTTGACTACTTAACTCAAGGAATATTTTGACTTGAAGTTTTGTCAAATACTTAAGATGTGTTCCTCCGACCAATCGCCTTCTTGACCTCACTATTGGCTTCAGCACCCTCGACAACCATGAAAACTTGCTCACTCTCTCTCTCTGTCTCTTTCTTTTATATTTATTCAAATGTCGCATGACGCTTCTTTGTTACGTAACGAGTATAAAACAAGGGAGCAAAAGTGATGTAAGTGTGCTTCAGCCTGCAGCGAAGACTGGCTGCTGGAGGACGAGTGACACGGCTGACCCCTGGCGGCTAAACCTGGTGAGATCGTTCCTAATATTTCAGGGATTTGTTCTATAAAGCTGAGAACGACCGGCCGGCCGGTTCGTTGTGGGCCAGTGTGCTAACACTACATATAATAGGGCGGCACAAACTAATTTACGCTATTATTCTAGCGCAAAATACGGTACCTAACGCTCAAAATGCAGTACCTAAAGATTGTATTATTATAACTTGTAACGCCACGGTTACCGAAATTTGAGTCGGCCCACGGCCCACATGTGCTGAAGTGTACAAAAAAGTTACCCTTAACTCTTAAGTTCGCATAGCACGCTTTTGTTCTACAGATTAACCACAAAAAAAAGGTCAAGTCAGCCTCAGCCCCTTTGCACGTGTCCTGGAATTGCACTACAAACAAAAGTGTTTTCAAAAAATAATTTAATGGGCTTAACACTCGATCATAGGATTGTCAGTCAAGATCTCGCCACATATATTTGGAAACATCGACAGGATGATAGAATTTTCCTATCACTTCTAAATAATATACATGATTTTCTCCCTAACAGCATTTTCTTCCAGCAATAAAGGATAGCAAAATACATAACCGCACAATCCCTACTAATATTATAAAGGCGAAAGTGACTTTCTGTATGTATGTTACGCTTTCACGCCTAAACCGCTGAACCAAGTGTCATGAAATTTGGCTGAGATATAGCCTAGAATATGGAGAGAGACATAGGCTACTTTCATATAGGAACATACGCTATAACCGACTTCCACGCGGCCGGAGCCGCGGTCAGGGGCTAGTTTAATATAACATTTTGTGGTGGCGAAGATATCATCATCGCCTTGTCCGAACACTATCTCGTAAATGTGCACAGAAACAACAGAAACGCACAAGGGTATTCACCTATTGGCGAACTAGTACCCGCCAACAGCGACATCCTAAGTACAACGCTAAAACACCGCAACATGCCAATCCTTATAACCGGTAAAACACACGAGAAGAGCAAGAAAAATCCACGAAACCCCGGCCTCAAACGAACAGCCCCCAATTAGCGAACTCATTAACACCGTGTGAAGAACAAGAAGCAAGCTACTCACACCGTTATCAGTCGTAATCGCAAACGACACTGGATACACAACACCCAGAAACAGACCTTTACCGCAATTAAGCGCACTTGACCAGACCTGTGCATCGGCGCCTCAACACCAGCCAAAGAAAGAAAATCAAATAGACGCTGAACCTTCACGTAGCGGCATTCATATAGCCAATCTACAGGAAACAGGGTTGAACTCAGGAACATACATCTCCACACTGTGATTGGCACCCCTCAAGAAAAGCGAGTAACACACACCGGGGTCATATCAAGCACAAACAATGCAACTACGCAGCTCTCAACAGAAATTCTGCATAAATAAAATACGAAGACTGGATAACAAAAAAAACTAGCAAATAAAGACATCATCCCAACGAGTAAAGACATCGAAATACCCTGGAACACAATAACGGAGGTTATTAAAACCGGCCGCTGCTCAGGAAACTGATTCTTCAGCCAATTTAATCAAGAGACCATCGCTTAGCTCTTGCTAACCTACAAAGCGGGAAACCGGATAATCCAAATAGGCATAAAAATAATGGCAGACAACACTCCAAAAGGTTAAATATCAAGAAGAACAAAAACACGCAGAGCCCGCTTCACCGGACTGGGGACATTTCACACCGGAAAATGCAGGCAAATGCTCGACACGTTTTACAGGAACAACAAACAAAACGCCGAAGGAGATCCGCGTACATAAAGGTGTCCCCCAGGAAAACAAAAAAAAAAGGAGCGAGGGCCTTTTCAGATACAAAATGTCTAACAAAGCCGTATGTATAACAAAGCCGAAGAAGTAATGGTAATCATCAATAAAAGCCAAACGAGACAACTCCCGGAACGGAACAAGTGGTAACCGTGGTAACCGAACTTAACAAAACGATGCCCCAAATATAACAGGAAACCGCAACTATACACAAGAATAAAGCCTGGACACAGAATACAGTGCCGGACAAGTGGCTTGAAACCGCGCAGGTACTAATCCCAAAAATAAAAAACTAGAAGACGCGAACGAATATCGCTGCATAATGGTACTACAGAATTTACGCCAGATGCGTAGTAAAACAAAAAAATAAAAAAATAGACGATGCAATAACAGGACTAGGCAACTACCAAGCGTCCCTTTTAAACAATGGATCAACAGATTACCACATTTTATGCACGAAAGGGTCCTAGACGAGGAAGGATTTGCAAGTAAACGAATTTACGCTCGCCCTATCGCCCTTGTCATAGAAAACACCAATGTCGACTTAAAGACATTAAGGCATTAGGATAATTATTGCAATGAACTAACAAATCGATGACCAACAGGATAATAAAGGTATACATGAATGTAAGAACATGCATCAAATGGAGTGGCCAGCAAAGCAATTGGATTTTAATTATCAAAGGAAAGGGAGTTAAACGGGGTTGCCCTCACTCCTCTCGCCTTTTTACATTAGTCTTCGACGAAGTCCTTAGAACCCTTAAAGATGCAACCCATTTAATCAAACTAGATCAGGACCGCGTTTCACTCCCCCTGGTATTATCATTTGCGGACGATCTTATACTCATTGCAGATGATCTAGAAGGACTAGAGCGCATCTTATACCACACAAAACCTTTACTAAATACCGCAGGCCTCCAAATAAACGAAACAAAAACAAACATTCTAATTAGGGACCCCATAACATCACAGCAAACAATCAACGTGACCCTCAACGGAATAAGTATACCAACAATGGACGAAATAAAATAGCTAGGCACATACACAAGCTGAAAAAGCACAATTAGAAAACGATGCCAACAGGCCACGAGAAACGCAAATCATTTCTACCATTCATACTATGGGCAAAGATGGACTGGAAGTTAACTAGACTTATGTATCGAAGAGTTAACGTACCTTGTATGATATATGACTTAAAAGTATCGACCCAAGGTGAACAGATTAAGACTCAGAAGATATGAACGAGTTATCATGAGAGACTTGATTAACCACATCAGGAATAAACTAATAATTAAGAAAATGCACCAAATCTTAGACGAAAAAACCGTAACAAAACGCATCAAGAATCACAGGATGTGCTACTTAGCACACGTCTTCAGACGGGATAAACCACACCTATTGCAGGTAGCAATGCAGTACAAGGCCAAATCTAAGAACCTCGGACGACCTATTTACCCAAGGAATGACAATCTAAAACAAGCAATGAAATACTTCGACATGGGAATCAAGTTTTGAAAGGACATGGCTGGAGACAAAAATAATATCAAGAAATCGGCTAGCGATATCTACAAAAAACCAGAAACTGTTAGCTGCGAGAACTCAGAATATTACTACGAAAACAACAAAGCAGAACACAGCGAAGCAACGACATAGAAAAGAGCTAAGAAAACAATTGAACGTACCCAAGAAGCCCGACCTGAATCAACATGCCGGCGACGTCGTGAAAAGATGCCCTCCTATAAATAAATACCACCCGTCTCTCCACTAGTCCAATGCTTACTCAAGGATGCATATCCGGTAGGCTCGCAATCCTTTCCTATCCTATGGGCACGTCTACCTGACCATTACCGCGCCCCCCGGTCTACTTCTTGATATGCAATGGCCTCTGTAACACCATGAAGCATGAGGCTCCAGGGGCTAGTGCAAATCTTGGGGTTCATTCGATTTATCGAGTCTGGTCAAGCCACGCTGGGATCGGTGCATTTCATATTCATATTCATTTCATAAATGTCGCATGACGCTTCTTTGTTACGTAACGTTTTTTTAGTCACGTGATAATTTTTTCAATGTTACACCAACCGAAAACTGTGCTCCAATGTGGCTTTTATAATTCTAGTGTGATGATATTAACATGGACGTCTAAGTTTCAAAATATATCAAACTAGATGGAATGGACTTACATGCATAATGTCAACGATTGACTTTAAGCGTATGATAAGTAGGTATAGTTCCTAAAACATATTCCGCGAACTCTTAGGCAGAGGCGTACCTATTACACGTACATTTTATTAGTTGAGTTAAGTAGTCAAAATGAAAATCTAAGATGGTGGCTGCAAAAAAAAAACACATTTTTCGTTATGGGTGTCGCGTCGCCTTCAAGGTTTTCAAGTGCTGAAGCCGAACAGTAAGGTCAAAATAAAGTTTGCTTAACGTTTGTTTAACATTTCATCAGTTATTTTGTATTTATCTTTCCGTTCTAGTTATTTAAAGTCTCATGTAATAGTGGGTGAGCCTTTTGCCGTCAACCGGGCACAAATTTAGACTCCGGGCTGCCACTGAGAAATTCCAGGTGGAAAAACCCAATAACCCATCTCGGGAATCGAACCCTAATGTCCTAAAGAATCCCAATTAAAAGGGTTTCTACCTATCCATTTCTACCTAGTCTTTTCGGGCTAAAATAAACACTTTAGTGATGTAAGTGGTTGGGACGGTTCTCACCTCAGGACTAACTAGGTCGGAGTGAGGATAATTAGAGCTTATTAGGATGGTCTTACTTGTAATCTAGAGTGCCTGATAAATGCCGATTGTTTACTGATCAAATTAGGATCGGGATCTGATTCTTTTAACACTAATTTAGATAGATATTTGAGGCTTATTGACTGTAGAGGTCTAGTGACACAGGTATTTTATGCCTTTTTTCTGTCACTTGTCTCTTACAAATATTAAGCCTTTTTTTATTAGATAATACACTTCCTGACCATGACAATAAACAATTAATTATTTTATTACATTGTTCAATTAAATTGTTGTCAGATGCCAAAAATTCCTACTTATTAACTATTCAGATAACCTAAGCTTAATAGGTGATATTTTCATCGGATACCAACTTTTCGGAAAACCAGGTAGTGATTAGGTTAAGTTAGATATAAGTTACCTACATCTCATACTACAAAAACACGTTTGTACAAGTTTTGTTATTGCATGGAAGTCGAGTCCTACACTTATTGTGATTGTTACAAAAAATCCCATCCTGAAGAAGCTATCGTAAGGTCGAGCGAGCACCAGTGCGTCACATGTTCCGGGGGCTCCGGGGCACATAATGACGCGTCACCGTCGCGAGCGTTTTCCAATAACAGTTAAACTCTTGTTCTTACGCCTCATGAACTACAGGTGCCCTGGAGGCGTAGAATAAACAACTCTATCCCTATTCTATCATGAATAGACAAAGCTCTTTCTATCCAACTTGACATCTCTTGACCTTGACCCGTAGACTCATGTTTTTCTGAAGACAACAAAGACAGTTATTCTTTCCATAGCATGTGGGAAGGTGGTGATGGTGGGTGATGTAGTTAAGGTGGATGCGCTAAGGCTATGGTATTGGATTTTTTCATTAAATAGTCATTCAATTAACAAAGAGGATTGTATGCATGATTTTCATTCTGCAAAAATATTTCTACGCCCAAGTGTCAAACGTAGAAAAAATTGGCCGCCTTTCTTGACATCGTGGACTTTGTCGAAAGAGAGAACCATTTCTTCTCTTCAGTTTTAACATCGCCGTGGTTAAGGTGGTACAAATATTTCTGTCTGATCATCTGTCTATCTGTCAATCAATCTGTCATTTTGTCTATTCTTCATAGGTGGTCATATATGCTACGCGTGCTGGTGGATGGTATGCGATGTAACGTTAAGTCGCGTACAATTCAATCAGCCGCTTCCCACTCAAACTTCCCTCTTACTGCCAACTTTCTTTGACTGCTTCCTTAATCGAGTTGCCGTTAACTTTATAAAATGCGCCCGTATGCCTGGTTTATGTTTTCCACGCTGGTTAAGAGCTTTTCAAGAGATTTTCGTATTCGTTAGCAAACTTCCTTAGTTGATGACGTGATTGAAAGTACTTTTTTCTCGTTGAATGTGATAATGCGTTACTTGTTTCAAGTGAGTCTGTAGTTTCATTGTCGTTGTGTTTGACGATGAGCATGTATCCGTGTGGTGCCGGACGTAAAAGAATAGCACCACTCCAGTTCTTCCTGTGGGTGTCGTAGGAGGCGACTAAGGGACTTACTAGAGAATGCATACTGCGATCGCCAACCCGCCTGCCAAGCGTGGCGATTATGGCAAATCCCCTCCTTTTTTTGGCTGATACGAAATGTATCCTTGGTCCGCGCAGGCTATGCATACATTTCCATAACGGTTCTATGAGCGTTCAAGTCAAACATCATCATCTGCCTAGCCTTTGTTCAACTATATTGAGGGTGGGTTCCAATCAAACGGGATGCAGCTGAATACCAGTATTTAACATAGAGCGACGGCCTATCTGACCTCCACAACCCAGTTACTGGGTAATGGGATACCCGTAGGTAAGACTAGTTGTCAGACCTTCGACCTTTTGACGACCCGTAACGACTGCCAAAGCCTACGAAGGTGTCAGCTGGAACCAATGGCTTAACGTGCTTTCTGAGGCAAGGAGGATTTGTAATATGAGCACAGCTCCCACAATCAGTGTAACTTATTTTGTAAATAAAGAATGTTTTATCATTAACAGGCGGATGAAACAGACGTTGTCCTGCTCGAAGGCTGCCTTCGCAGCGCCACCTACCGGCACCCTAATTGCGTAACACAGTATTAATCAGAATCTGAATCATTTTGAAGCCTATTGTTGGAGTTTTTGGCGGGATCGCGTTGGAACATGTCGCACGAATTTTCATTTTCATGGAATTTAGTGAAATAGCGAATTAAATTGTATAATTTTGATAGTGAATTATTCAATTTAGTTACGTGTGAGTGCACAAGTGTAGTGAAGGTGAAAATAAGTGACTAACGTGGACTTTTCGTGTTCCCCCCAAAAACTCCTATTAGGTTGTTGTAAAGTTACTACCGCTTTACAATAACTCTGACTTGACTGACTAAAGACGACTATGACTGTTTTGTAACTTCGTGCCCGATATCGGGCCATTTACTTGATCTAAAAGAAAAATTACTTGACACTGGCTAAATGCACAAACCGTGTGAAGCCAAAATCAAAAAAAAAAAAAAAAAAAAAAAAAGCCTATTGTTAATCCACTGCTTCATATGTTTGTATAATTCGTCTGCTCAACGACGTAAACCACGCAATGATTGTCGTGGAGCTGTCAAAATGAAAGCGATTCCTACGGATAGTGTATTACGCAATTACCCCTCTGGTCCAATTGTGAATCTAGCCCTTCCAGATACACCCAATCATCATTGTCCTGCCCTTATACCAATTTGTTTGTGGTCGGCGCAATGTCTTTTTCTTCCACACTTCTTTATTAGTCGTCATCTCCGTAGTCACACCCTTTCTAACCATATCATCATTCACACAGTCCACCTATCGTTTCTTTGGTCTCCCCCTACTCTTATAGCCATCGACATTCATACTCAAAACTTTTCTCACGACATTCTTCTCGTTCCTCCGCTCATACCATGACAACCGATTTCCACAAATCTTTTATTAGTTATCGGTGCCACTTTCAGGCTTCCTATTATTTACTCATTTCTTATTCTATCTATTCGTGTAACACCACATATCCCTCTTAACATTCTCATCTCAGCTACATGCAATTGCCTTTCATTTATCCCTTTTGTGGCCCAACATTCCGACCCATACAAGACATCTTACCATGGGTTTATATATCTTCCCCTTAAGTTTAAGGGGAATGTGGGAGCCGCAGATACCCGCACACATAAAAAAAAACAAAATCGGTCCAACCGTTTAGGAGTTCAGTGACATTCACACACACAGAAGAATTATACATATTTGTATTCGTATACTTAGATAGTAAAAATCCAGTTTATGTATTTTGATTCAAACATAATATTCTAGTGGGGGTGTTTGGTGGGGTGCTTTAATTTTGTATTCACGTTTAATTTGAAAAGTGTTCACAGCAAACAATTTACGAAACTATTTTGAGCAATAAACCTTTACAGTTTAAATTAACCCCACAATAAATTACACACATTGCAAAAATACGAACTAAACTGCGGTACTATTTAAATGTGGGCAAATTAACTGGGCAACGATAATATTAAGTCTATTAGAGTCACGAAGTACATTGCTATAACCGCTCGCTCTCATTACAAGAACGAATGAACTGCAATTTGGTTGCAAATGGATTGAATGCAGCCGTACTGCATGTTCAGCAATTTCTTCATTTCACGTTTCAATAAATAAAATATGGAACATCTGTTTTGCTGAATTCTTGCTTTGATTTTTCAAATGCTAGGTAGCAAAATGAAATGTCACAAACAAAACATATCTATTTGGTTATTTTCTATCCATAATGACGAGCTTGGTGTTTAGTTATAACAGGCACATGGGTCGATCGATCAGGCTAAGCTACGCTTGCCGCGGTTGATCCGTGGATAGGTCACCATCTGTATATACCAAGACCCTTCCGTGCCTCGGAAAGCACGATAAGCCGTTAGTCCCGGTTGTCTTTCTTAGTTCTTTGACAGTCGTTACGGGTCGCCAGAAGCCTGAAAGTCTGACAACCAGTCTTACAGATGGGCATCGTATTACCCAGTTATTGGGTTGGTGGAGTCAGATAGGCAGTCGCTCCATGTAAAATACTGGTATTCAGCTGCATCCGGTTAGACGGGAAGCCGACCCCAAAATAATTGCGAAAAGGCTAGGAAGATGATGATGATGACGTCATTAACGAAAAGTGGTTTTCAGACATCCTGATATGTTATATTATGCATTGAAGACAAACAACGTGTGTTGTAGTCAGAATGAATGGTCAGTGAATCCCTCAAAATATCCCTATCAATTTCCGAGATAGAGAGCTTTCTCCATTTCCTCATAGGAAACGGAATCAGGCAATGTACGATTGTAAGTTATATGTCTTCATGTTGTTTTAGTTTTTACTGTAATACAGTTCGACATAATGTAAAAATTGTTGATAAAAAAATATAAAATACAAAAAAAATAAACATAAAAATAATAATAAGACTAACTGGTCTTAGGCGGAGCACCGTCGTGTCTTTGTGGAGGCGATCGGCGGTGGCAATCTCTCACGTCCGGCCCTGGTCCAGGCCATGGTACGAAGCGAGAGTGCATGAGTAGCCGACCCCTCCTTCTGCGGAGCAGTAATGTTCGCGAAGAGGGAGACGGCGCACGTGAGGGAGAGGCAGTATATACGCCCTCACGGCTCTAGCCTCCGCAAGAGACGCCCTGGGCGTCGGGAATTCCAGGCTGATTCCCGGCCACCGTAGGCGCGGGCTTGCGGACTTGCGGAAAGAGATGTCAGTACCAACTGATGGGGCCCGCAAGGGTCTATGCCTGCCAGGGATGCGGGTTGTTCGAAAGAGATACCTTGGCCCCTGGCATACAGGCAACTGAAGGAACACGGGTGAGTTTTAGTCAGTAAAAGTCTGACACGCCTTCCTGCTCCACCCAGAGCGGGAGAAGTTATTTGATGATTTCCCACCCTCAAAAAAAAAAGACTGACTAGTAAATTTAGTGGTCGCAAGCGCTTATGCTGAACATGTGGTCCTGGGTTCTAGTCCAAGGTCCGGCAAAGTGTTGTTGGGTTTTTCAATCTGGGCATTTCTCAGTAGCAGACTGGAGGCTGGGTTTGTGCCTGGTTATTGGCTGTAGGCTCCGCCACCTATTACATGGGACTTAAAGGATAGCTAGCGATATGTTCGTCTACTATAGTTACACCTCTGCCCAGCCTTTCGGGGAAACTAGGCGTGATGTTATGTTATGTAATAATTAGAGATGGGCTGACTATGACTTTGGCGGACTAGTCGGCTGCAAAATAGCCAATTAGTCGGCCAAGCCGATCATTGCTTTCGGTTGAATTCAGGTAACATCGGTAATGTTCGTGACTACACTTTCAGGTCGTAGGTGCCAGTGCGCGGCGCCCGGCGACCAGGCGGAATTGTTGGGACACGTTTTTGTTTACTTTGCAATGATTTTTTCCTTGTTTACATGTGAGTCGGCGTTTCTTCCTATCCTAATTTCCTATCATATTCTACATTGTACTGAAAGTAAACTGTAAAACTGATTCTGTAATAAAAATAATAACAGTTAAGATTTTAATTTCATTTCAATCACCGTCTGTTACATTTGCAGCATATTAATACGAGTAAAACATGGGCCGACTAGTCGGTACATCACTAGTAAAAATAAATAAATCTTTGCCAGAGTAGTACCTAAGTTCTTAAAATTATGAAACTTCTTCAGTCACTGAAAATATCATATCCGAAAGAGATAGAGATAGACTTTTGACAGAGCTTATAACCAGCCATAAAGTACTACATTATTTTAAAACTTTGAATGTACAAACAAAAAGAATCGAAATCGAAGAGAGTCCATTGCAATGGAAACATTATTTTCAATGATCCTAGATTGATATTTATTTTTGTCGCCCTCATTGTGAGTTATAAGGTGTGGGGCAACGTTAAAAGAACTCCACTGTATTCTCCAATCTAAGGATTTTACAGTCTAAAGAGAATTCTAGAACTGTGTTCTTTGTTCTTTCAGACTACAATATAATGCAAAGCTAATACATATTATATAGACTGATTTGTTTTTGTCAGTTCAATCAATTTCAATACGTCGGGTATTGAAATTGATTCGTTAATTAACAGAAAGAAATATTGAGTGTTTGGGTATCTTTTTTGTTTTGCTATCGTTTTGTTTAGGTAGGTACTAGACAAGGGCGAATATTGTTCTATGAATAAATATTAACGTCCTAAATAACGTATTCTGAATTGTTCATTGTTGTTGAGAATATTATCAGTTCTTGGAATAAACAAATTGTAATGGAATTTCCAGGAATCAATATTGATATCATGATTGTGTTGTGGGCTTCTTCTGTATTCTGTTCCTCTTTGTCTTCTGCTATAATGCCGAAAAGCCTTTTAAAAAGCCATCGGGAACATAATGGCCTATTCAGACACGCATTACAGAACATCCACCAAACATACATAAGAACGTGTACCTATAGGTTATACATATCGTGCACATATGTGTAAAGAATTGATTGTTACCTTTAATGTTATAGTTTTTACGACGCACCTTCGATTCCCTATTCTAGCTTTATGAGTTAGAAGTTTTTATTGGTCAGAAACGTTTAGCGGAGCAATATTAAACCGTTTACGTAAATTCGTAAACTTCGTACCAATCATTTTGTTATTCCCCCTCGTAGCTGCAACCATGAAAATGCCGTCTCAGATTTTACGTCTATGGGTTTAACGGGAAGTAAGCGAATAAAACGTGGAACCTATCAGCGACGGGCGACGCTACTCGCTAGTCGTACGAGACCACGAAACTGCTTTCGGCTTACAACCGTATCTCAAGCTTCTGAGACAAAAACAAATGGAAGTATTACCGGAGACAATCTACATTTAAATGGATCTTTTTCCTCAATTCGTGCGGAGTTTGGTGATAGGTATCGCCGTCACCGATTTATTTCGCCGAATTTACATTTGGGCGGCCATCACTGTTGTCGCCGCTGACATACTACTTTGAGTTGTGTCTCCGTTAGTGTCAGCAACTTGCATCACCGGCGTCAATTTATGGGTTGATCTGTGCGAGCCACAAAGGTAACGAGGTGCAACGCCATTTTTGTTATTTGCAGTTGTTGCTGTTAACAAATACTCGTAAATTCATGTCTAAAGTTCATGTTCATACAAACTGGCATGTTGGATCCGTTTCCTAATTTGGTATGGTTTGAATTCTAAATGAAATACGTCAGTAAAAGCCACATTTTCTTCAATAACCGCGACCACACAATGAACCGCAAACAATAGAATTAAAGAAACGTTTAAGAAATCAACATTAACGTAATCTAGGAGCTTCGGCCGCGGGGTGTTGAGGCACAATCGCACGCCGTTATTAATTATTCCGATGTGAATAGAGCCCCGACAAAAGGCATTAACTGTGCAGATAATGGCATGGCGTCGCTTCTCCGAGCGGTTTCCGCCTCCTCGTGCGACGATCACTCATTGCTCGCCACGAGACGGTGCAAATGAGCCGCGTACAGCACTACTCGAGTCCCAACTCTAACGCCACGCCGCTGCGACGTGACAACGTTAAATTATGACGCATTCGCACATATTCTTCTACTTATCATGCCATTTACTTGGGAGAGGCTTTTCGTGTGTATTATTTTGTCTTTAGGTATATGACGGAGATTTTTCTTCTAGTCTTATTTATACATGTCTAGAGTTGTTGATACGTCACTATTCATGTTAGTAAATCTACGTAGGTCAGTCTCAGTCAGAGCTAGGAACAAAAATAGAAACAATTTATTTTGTCACGTAAATAATTGCTGCCTTTCGTTTCACAATCTCAAAAAGAACAAGGAAGCAGGGAGTCCAAGGCAGTGTGCTCAAAGTCTTAGACAAAGTAAATAGAAAGCATGTATAAAGGGGATTCGTTAGCTGTTTGGTCAGTTTATCCTCACAAACTAGATCAGGGAGACGAATCGCAGCAGATTGCCGTTTATTTTGTCGACATATTACCCTCTTAGTTAACTGGCTAAGGAGGTTAATCCGGCCCGATGTCGAGTTTAGTAATTAGTATACGCTTTACTCCAGAAAATCTTTACTAACGTCGCCAGATTTTCACTAAATTCAATTATTTTAAGTCACTAACTGGCCTAGTTCTACTGTACCTGCGTGGTACATTGTACATGTAACGTCCTGAATATTTCAAGATAATTGGCGTCGTTAGTCAACTCGGACGTCTATTCAAAGTGAATATTGTACATCGTCGCATTATCATACAACTGTCATAAAGCAACATGGCAGCTTTATTGATTTACACGCGGTTAAGATGTCTCCAGTAAAGTGCATTTAAACGCGAGGTCATTCATTGTCTTTAGTGTGCACTGTGCATAACCATTAAGTGCGCCGTACTTTATAGCAGCGCGCAACTTGACTGTGATTTGTGAATCGTTTGTCGGCGTCGCACTCTGTCTGCACTGCATCTTACATTGTGCCACTGTGTAATTACAATATTCACTAAATAAACTCCCTCTTTGTACATCACGAGATAAAATACAGCTTCAACAGCGAAACGAATAACGTTTATCCTTACAAATGGGATGTTTTCACGTCTAACGAGAGACGGCCCAGCAAATGAAGAGCCGTGACAGTAAACAACTTTACGTGAATTTGTTGAATGAAAAGAAATTTGCACGAATAAGATTATGAGAGATCTAATTTTATTCGCGAAACGTCCGAATGAAATTACGGCGTTCAAATAGAATAAAGTCGATTTAACAAATCTTTACACTGGCCAGTATAAATACGAAATACAAAATTGTGTGTCGACGAAATGTTTTCGAATCTCTACTGTAAATACTGTCCCCCATAATGATTATTTGAACGAACAATTAACATTGGAACCCGTCAGTCCGTTCGTAGTGATAATTCGATTTGCAGGCGCGTCGGGGGCGGTAAACACGCGGCCGCTTACATACGCCTCTAGCCGTATCTACCCCTCATTAGCCCTATAGAAATGGAGGAATCGATACAAAAATGTTTTACGTAAGCGTGTTGAATTGACGAATTGGGTTAAAGGATTTTCGATACGGAGATTGAATTAAAACGTGCCACCAATGCCACCTGCCCCGCAGAGAGCGTGATCTCACTGCATAATGGGATTTACCTAGACCATAAATGGTTTTAATTAGGATCAAAGATTTTCTATTCTGTGAGGACTGAGGACTCGTTGCCTTTATTTATTCCTTAGCTAAGTGCATTGCTTTTTATCTTGCAATTGTCGTTTCTTTAGTCAACTTTCGGGGACATTTACCTTTGCTCTTTGAACTTTCAAAGGTTAGTACAAGAACTACTGAAAAATCACAGTCGATAAAGTATGAAACAGGAAAATATTATCATCTTAAAGCGGTGGTTATATTCCACTTTGCCGACAGTCAAGACGCTTCCGACGATACGTCATTTGTCAAATTATGATAAATAGTTTAGAAGTTATTAGGGAGATGATCATACAAACCCACATACCTACATACCGGGAAAAATCATAACCGTCCTTTTTGTTTCGCCGTAGTCGAGTAAAAAGAACCTAGTCATCTTGGTGTTATGTTTGTATATTTGCATCTTTCAGCCAGGAGTGTTCATGAGGTGCTCGTTTCTTGCTCGTTGCTCAGATCAGAGGCAGCGGAGCGCGCGCTGGGACTCGCCTCCAAGCATCCCTTTGTTCAACTTCTCTTACGCTCTCGTGCTCACACGTTTAATGACTTAATTGCTGCTCGAAATAACAACTGAAAAATAGGCTTCTTGACATTTTGGCTTGGGATAAAAATCAGTTTTCTTTCTTTGTGTACTATGCTTTTGATGTCTGGTAAACGCAGACACTCGAGCACAAAGGCTTTAATTATTTTTCAGTTCGTTAAATGACAGTTTAAAAAGAAATAGTCTCACTCTTAACTGCAATAATATTTTATTTTACAGATATTTATTTCATCGCCAATAATATCTTGTCGATTAATTAGGGAATCCTATAACATTACAAAAGTGAAAGTTTATATGTTTAGATGTTTGGATGTTTAGATATTTTGATGTTTGTTACTCACTCAACATCATGATTTGGATGAAATTTGGCAAACAGATAGTTTGTAACCTGGATTAGGATTGGATACTTATTATCCCGATAGTATGGTCCCGTGGGATAATTTTCGACCTCCACACGGCCGAAGCCGCTGGAAAAAGCTAGTGATTTTTTTTATTCCAGCATAAATTCAGTAACATTTTTGAATATTACATATTTTAAATTTCATTGATATCTAGGCAATTCCTATAAAGAATTTATGTGATACGAAACGGAATCGTTTTCCTTGGATTACCTTTTAATGATTCAGGAAGCAGAGAGGCTTCATTCTGATTTCCTATAGCGTGCAACATTTTATGTAGAATGCACATGGCACAAACATTATGATATAAAAATTGTATCTAAATGGCATTATGAGCTTACAAAGTTCCTACTGCTGGGACACAAGCCCCCTTCTGTAAGTGGGAGTAGGCCGTAATCCACTACAGATAGGGTAGTTGCTTTATTTGACTTAAATAAGAAGAGGTTCCCAATTCGTCCGTTTCTTTTTGTATGAATGTTCAGCGATATCTCTGGCAATTATAAATCTATTTTGAAAATTCTTCATGGTCCCTAAAAACCTTTATTAGATTTGGTTGGGCAGTTTTTCCGTTAGCTTCGATACTATGTATTTAATTCACTTTGTGTATCTTGAGATGTTCTAATACATACTTCCTCTTACTGTTGTTGACATATCAACTAGTGGAACGAAGTAGTGTGTGATAGGTACCATAACCAAAAAGGGGAAAAAATACAATTTCACACAAAAAATACTGTAAGTGAAAAATAACTTATTTCGGAAGTCGGTATCTTTGGATCTGTATTTTGGTTTTTGTCACAAAAGATTCTTTTTTAGGTTATGTTTATAAGGTCTTTAAGGCCTAAAATTAAAGGTATTAGGGGTATTTAGGGTATAATTTCGCATCGCTAATACATAAGCTTGCCAATTTGCAAGAAGACATTTGTGAAAAATGTAGACCACAAAAAATAATAGTAATGTTTACAAAGAATTCAGGAACTCCATTCAGAATCTATTGTATAGTTTAATCTAGTGAAAGCGATTGGAGAGCTGAAGTTTTCACGCATCGTTGAGTTATGGCGAGTCCATCTTGACTCAAGCTTCATACAAAAGATTTGAAGATAAGTCAGAATAAGAGAAATGGAGGGAAGATTTCAAGTTATTAAAATGTGCTAACCGTTATAATAAATGTTTAAAACACACATTTAAATTCATGTGCGTAGGGTTATCTTCCCTCCCCTAGCACATTATTTTTACGCAGCGATTATCATTCACACAGGGTGTCATTCTTTTAGCCTATAATGTGCCTACTGATGGGGCTCAGGTCAGCTCCTTATAAAATGGAGAGGACCGTCAAGCTATCCTCAGACTGCAGTGGCCGTGGACATAGCGTCCACAATTTGCCATCCAGTGACATCACTGTTCCGTGTGGTGCCGGACGTAAAGAATAGCACCATCGCATTTTTTCCCGTGGGTGTTGTAGGAGGCGACTAAGGGACTTACTAGGGAATGGGCAGCAGCGTACTCTATGCATTTTACCATCATACTGCGATAGCCAACCCGCCTGTCAAGCGTGGCGATTATGGCAAATCCCCCCCATTGGGGGAGCAGTGGACGTCTTTCGGCTGAAATGATAATGATGATGATGACGTCACTAATACGATAATTATGAAAAAAATGAAGTTCAAGAACTAAAAACCTTTCTACTGAAAAATCTTACACTAAAAAGTATTAAACTATACTCTATTCGCGTTAAGAAAATAGTGACTCATCGTTGTCACTCAGTTTAGCCACGCCCAGTGACCAATTAGATCACAGTAAACTATAGTGTATGTCTGAAAGGCTTACTTCAACTAGTCAATTTGAACACGGCTTTCTAACTTATTATGATCGAATTGGTCAAGGGGCGTGGCTAAGATGAGTGACAACGATAAGTCACTATTTTCTTAACGCGAATAGACTATAGGAAATACGCTCATCTGAAAGTCGTGGTCGTATGCTACTTTGCCCGAAAGCTTATGATCGCTTACTACTGGTATAATGTATTTTTAACTTTTTGAAGGAGGTTATCAATTGAACGTTTTTTTTTAATGTACGTTCAGGCATAACTCCGTCATATACAGGGTTATTTGTAAAACACCGGTAACCTCTCAGGACTATATTACTAACATCATAAACAACAACTTTTGTTCTAAGACTTTTTACAAAACATAATACATTTACCAAAAACAAACCTTAAATATTTCGTTGTCCTATGTAACACATTTCAACTCTGTATTTTGCTGTACCTACATACTTTGCCGCGCACTGTCCTCGTACGTACATACTTTTGGGTTAGTAACTCGCTACGCTACGGTTCCCGCCTTTTTACGCAAAAGCCAAATTATACCTACAATCGAACATTTGACATGGAAATAACCTTGATATTTCACGGTACCTATGCACTAAACACCGTAATGAAAACAAACTAACAATGACATCTCACATTTTCTGTAAAGTTACAACGGTATAGCACTTGATAAAAGTATTTTGTATACGTACGTTTGGGAATCATATGGCGTATTGGCGAAACGCTTCCGAAACATTGTCATCACACCTAGCTAGCATTCGCACCATTTCCGTGTACTCGACATTGGAATATTGATACGCCATCATGTAAAGATAATTACGTATACGTCTGCACTGCCGAATTTCACTACAAGGACCCGTAATGACGCGACGCAAGCGCATCAAAGCAAACGAATGACTGAAGGCCGCCCGTAAATAGGTCAAGTTCAAGCGCCCCCGCCGCCCCCTACCCCGCTCCCCTCGCTATTGTCGGTACTACCTATCGCTTTCTTTTGCTTCGCATAGACTGCGTAACATTTAGAGCGTTGAATTTAAATATTTTTATTTTTGTATGTAAATCTGATGAATTAAAATATGATGAAATTTTAAAAGTCATAGAACAAAAGTTGTTGATTATGATGTTAGTAACGTCGTCCTGAGAGGTTACCGGTGTTTTACAAATAACCCTGTATAAGGTGTATCTATTCATACACGAAATATCTGAAAGGGTCATTGTACTCATCATTATGAACAACTTTTACTATGGGCCCAAACCTGAAATCGCGAAAAAAATATCAGCTGTTCCCTACATTTATGTTCGCATATCTCGTCAAAATGTAGGGAACAGCTGATATTTTTTCGCGATTTCAGGTTTGGTCCGGTAGTAAAAGTTGTTCGTAATGACGAGTACAATGACCCCTTCAGATATTTCGTGAATGAATAGATACACCTTATATAGACGGATTTGCAAAATTCTTTTTTTTTTCGTAAGGGGTTTATTTCGAAATAATCCCATTTAAATTTCATATAGATCTGATGATGCGTTTCGGAGACAGGCCACGGAACTCTTCAAAAAATGTCCGCAGATCAACCGTGATTGCTGCCATCGCATAAATATGCATTGTTTTGACCCAAAGGATGATGAAATTTCGAATAGCAATAGTACCTACCCCACACCAGGGGTAGGTACTATTGCTAAAAAGTGAAAAATAAAAACTTTTTCTAAAAAAATAAAAAACAACCGACTTCCGGAAAAATATTACGAAGTGAAAAATAACTTAAATTTCAGAAGTCGGTGACTTTGGATATGAAGTTAAACTTTTTGTCACCGTCTTCCGAAATTAAAGATACTTTTTTGGGTTTAGGGTTTAGGTTGCAGACGGCCACAGCTTTCAAATGAGAATATTTTCTTGTTTAATACTTTTTGTAGTGTGGTCGGGTTTTAGTTTTTTTTATTTAAGTTATTTTGGGGATAGCTTACATTATACATTTTAAATGTGCTATTTAAGCCCTTTCATTCATCATGTTGTTTGGTTCATGATTATCACCTCTAGAGGGCGCTATATTCAATTTAATGTATCGTTACAGAGTTGATAACCAGCGGACAATCAAGACGTTAATAACAATTTGTAAAATTATGATAAATAATTTTTCTAAATTACTTATAAGTTTCTTGAGCATCGTTCTTTTTAGGGTACAGCTAAACATACATACATACCTATTCACATACTACCAGTAAAAAAACTTTTTGCTTTTCCGTAATCGGGTAATAAGTTGGTGAGTTTCCCTAGAAAGCGTTTTTTTACACCGTAGAGTCAAATCCCGGTGCTATCATTTTCATGACAGCCGTCACAGCGCCCGTAGTGTGGCGGCCACCGTTCTTTTCGGTAACTGTTGTTTAATCCACTAATGGCCGATTCCTATAATTTACGGACCGTTATTGGTGAAAATTCGGACTCTTGTATCTTTGCCAATAATGAAGCAAAGACTAGTTTTGACGGTAGACCCTCTCTGATGGAAGTAGCTATCAGAGGTAAAATTAGCTTACGAATCTATTTAAATGCCCGATTTGGCAACAAAAATGCTACTATTGGTAAGCGAAACAATCCGTTCTTGTTTATAGGAACCGAGCATAAGTGGGCAAGTGCGGTATGGTGGACGTCACAAGTCTCCGAATTTTTTAATGTTCTAGAACTGTTTTCTCGTATAAGGGCGTATACAAACCTGGCGAATGTGCCACTCGCGAGCCGCTTGCGACCTGCGCGCGTACATTTCATGTTTGTACGCAGCCCCTGCGCCATCACCGCGCCGCTCGCGCCGTACTCGATCGGCGCATGAGGTTCGCGCGTGCGGGTTATAGATATCGACTGCCTCGTTGGTCTAGTGGTCGCAAGCGCTACTGTTGAGCATGAGGTCATTTTCTTTTTCTTGGGTGGGAAATCATCAAATGACTTCTCCTGCTCTGGGCGGAGTGGGAGGGGAAGCGGAGCAGGTTCGATTCCCAGGTCGGGCAAAGTGTTGTTGCGTTTTTATATCTGGAATTTCTCAGTAGCCCAAATGCAATAGGTTTGCCCCCTAGTACATGGAACTTAATCATAACTGGCGAAATGTGGGTGTACTATGTACACATCTGCCCCACCCTTCGGTGGAACAAAGCGTGATGTTATTATGTGTGGTAGTAGATAACATATCTACGTGCCCGCAATGACCCGAAAGTGTTTACTATACCTACATAGCAACACTCTTATGATATGACACACAGTCCGCAACATAATAAACTGTCAGAACGTGGTGTGTTTTCCTCTTGTTTTCGATTCTAACTCGCTAAAAGAATTTGTTGGTTGATAACGACATTTTATTATCTTTTCCCAAGAAGAATGGTGTAACTCCACGATTGTTTTCGTATCGAAGGAATGAGTGGAGCTCGGTCCGGTTTGTTTTGAAGTTATTGCGAATATTTTACAATACAACAACGACACTTTATTTCTTGTTGCGCGGACAATGCTCTGTTGGCGCTGCGCTGGCAAATATATATTACAGACGTTAATGGTTATTTGTAAAGTGTATTTTTCTTACATGTCTTATGTGGTATATATGGCGGCTTCCAATGCAGCTAAATACCAGTATTTTACATGGAGCAACTGCCTATCTGACCTCCACAACCCAGTTATTAGGTAATACGATACTAATAATTAAGATTATACATATAAATGAGAATTAAGAATCTCCACCTTTTTTGATGTCGGTTAAAAAGTGAAAAAAAAAACGCAATAGAAGTATATGTTACAGTTAAAACCCGTTTTTCGCTAGAACTCGTTTTTCCTAGTTAAAACTAGTTTTTGCTAAATGCCTTTGTTAAAACTAAAAATACCTAGTCAAATCTAGAATTTACCACTGATATAGGTATTTGAGTGTACGACTAAACGCCGACAGACACTACGCCGACAGACTGAACACCGAGAAGTCTACTCTTCGCCGACTGGACACTTAACCGATAGGACTTCGCCGACAAGGCTCATTTTTGCGCTATTACTAAATAGCCAAGCAACTGCCACTAACTTGGAAGTCCGAAGTTCCAACGATAAAACGCTTGTCTACGGTTCTCGTGCTAAGCCTGCAGAATATACGAATAGAATCGGGCTACTGGCCGATGCGTATTTCTGGAGTTGTCGATTAGGCAAATAAATTCGTGCGAGTCACCTATAGAGAATAATACAAGTATCGATTCGATTCGCTCGATAAGGGTGAGTAAATTTGTGCGAATCGACGAATCACCAAAGAATGACGTCAATACAAGATAAGGTAGCTAGGAAGGTACAAGTCAAGCCGGCCATCTGATTTCGATTAGTGTAGAGCAGAATATTGACATCGATAACTAATGGGTTCTTTTTATATTTGTGCTGGAGTTCAATGTACCTACTCTAAAAGGCGTGTTAACTTGACTCAGCCAAAATCAGCTTCAGCAGAGAGATACCTACAGGGTGGACAAGAAAGACGGTTGGTGGAGGAAAAGTACCTTAAATTTTGATGACAGTAAGAATTAACTATTCCCTTATTTTGACACTAAGGGTTACTGCTTAAACAACACACGAAGGGTATTTTATAGCATACTAGCTGACCTGGCAAACGTTGTTTTGCCATATAAATTATTTCTAGTGAATATTTTGGTAGTCAATTCCCAAAAATTTTGCCCGCACTGAGTATTATAGAACAATTTAGGACACGTAGGGGTATGAAAAATAGTTTACGTCCTATTTTCAAAGCTACTGAATATGCACACAAAATTTCACAAGTATCGGTCAAGCCGTTTAGGAGGAGTTTTGTTACAAACACTGTGACACGAGAATTTTATAAATTAGAAAAAGATAATCGGTACTCACTCTGTGAAAATTTCAACAGTCTACCTATTACGGTTCATGAGATATAACCCGCTGACAGACGGACGGACGTATAGCGAAGGCTTAGTAATAGTGCCATTCGCACCCTTTGGGTACGGAACCCTAAAAATATAATTAGAGAGTCGCTTGCTTTTTCCGGGGTTGCAACAAAAATAATGCGAAAAATATTGAAATATCAAACTCCTACTAGTTTTCTAGATACATTTGATCCTTATGAGTAACCCTACGGTTAATCATAAGGAACAAGTTAAAGGAAAGTTTAACTTTTGACACATTGAGAAGCGAATGTTATAAAATATAACACACTGAAAACTCTGTATCAATAATTTCCCTCATTCAAAAGCTCAGCCTGTATACCGTTGTTATTTCGTACTAAAATGTATGTTAGGTAGTTAATTTCTTTATAGTCTGTAATTAAAGTAAGAAATAAAACCTAGAAACGTGTGTCGCACTTATTAGTTACGAGTCACGAATGATTGCTATTCTCAGCTATATTAATACAAACATTATATTTATTTATGGCACTCTTTACATTTTTGCATGTTCTGATAATGTAATTACAAGTAATTTCTTTATTGTAGGCTTGTGGCTAAGTAATATAAGCCACACGGGTAGATCGATTAGGTTAAACTACGCTTGCCGCGAGTGGTCCGTGGATGGGTGAACATCTTTACATACCAAGACCCCTCCGTGCCTTTGAAAGCACGTTAAGCCGTTAGTCCTGGCTGTAACGCGTCGTTTAAGTCTGACAACCAGGGTATCGTGTTACCCAGTAACTGGGTTGTTGTGGCTCCATGTAAAATACTGGTATTCAGCTGCATCCGGTTAGACTGGTAGCCGACCCCAACATAGCTGGGAAAAGGCTAGACAGATGTTGGTGAGGCAGATGATGAGGTATCTATGTGTATTTTATTATTTCATATAGTGCGGTGTAATAGCAATAAGGACTACCTCTATTTTCAGCTCACTTAAATATGTTTTCCATAGCATATAATATTCCCACTGCTGGGACACAAGCCTCCTCTTTTCGAGAGGGAGTGGGCTATAATCCACCACCCGGATCCATTGCGCGTTGGTAACTGTCACATGTTAGACTTTATGGTTCTATGACAAGCCGGTTTCCTCACGATATTTCCCTTCACCGTTTTGAGAGATATACGTCATGTCTTCGAACTCAGACAGATGCTTTACTTAGTGTAAATTATTTCATCACGACTACCCTCAAAACAGTTCACAGCACGCGTGCGTCGTCCATTATACGACTGTCCCGCATTTATTGGATATTCAATGATAAAAATACACGTTTACCATGCTGATATAACAGTACCAATGTCCTTTTGTCTAGTCATGATACTTTGATAAACGCATATAAATGTAAGCAGATTTATGTAGATTCCTCCTTGTAAAGTGATTTGAATATCCGAGTTACAGGCACTGCATCTAAATTAAGTTTATTAAACTTGTTGCTTCTACATCTCTCGTAAACTGATAAAGTGTAACCAGTAGCTTCTTCTTAGTTAGTATCTTTACGACGTTGTAAACTGTAATCTTAAAATACGTAAAGATGCTGTAGCTCTGGATCGACAGGTGTGTTGTGGGAACGCTTGGCTATATACGTGGTTAGCTTGGATAGATATGATCCCATTTCAGCCAGGATTTATTTCCAATAAGCAGAATTCCGACGAAAATATTCCTCCTTTCAGGGATAAAATTTGGGCCAATGGTATAAAGCGATGTCAACTACACGTAATAGCGAAAGTTTGTAGCCATTTTGTTACAAATAATAAATCGGTTATGATGTCGTGGACAAAATATTATTACGTCGTAAAATAAAGTGTTACGAGCTCCCACACTTAAGCAGCGTCGACCTTATGAATATTAACTTCCTGTTGTTCAACAGCTTTTCAAAATAACTGACAATTCAGCTGTTATGAGCTCACATGAACTTGAAACATACCACCATATTTGAAGTTGGAAGTGGGAAAAGTGCACGTTTATATTTTTGCCTAGCTCCAATAGCTGGAGGGCAGGTGGCCTGGCGATATGACCTACATGCGAAGGGCGCAGAACCGCGAAAGTGCTATCTGAGAGAGCTTGTTTTTATTTTGAGTAGATTTAGGCGTGTAAACATTCCGGAATGGAGACAGAATTTTAGAGAAATGGAAACTGGATTTTTTATATTTTGTGGGACTCGTACATATGCAGGATATTTTTGTTACTCTGCTTTTGCGTTTGTAGTCCTCAATTAGTTAATTGTTGTATATGTAGAATCTTACTTGCGTTGCGTTACGTTGTTACCACTTGTAACTACGTTGTCGATGTTTGAGCGGCTATACGTGCGGTCTTTATACCTCAATCAAGGCTCTTTATAAATCGGGCGCCCTGGCCTGTCACGGACTTTACATTGGTAACATGGTGTTATAAATGACAAAAATAAGGCCATGCAGCAACAACATGTCAAGAGTTCATTACTACGTGTGCTTACCGTGGTGACGGTGGCCATTAGATGTCGGAATGCGTGAAGACACATTCCAAAATGTGCAACTTACTTACGCTTTAAAAAACCTGGTGATCATGAAACGGGAGACACTTAATGCCCTGGTAGAAAAATAGCAGAATACAGATATATTAACTCATCTAAAATAGTCCATCCCGCTAGTTTTCCTACACATAACAGATAAACCTTTTTTACCATTTACTTCTCTTTTTGTTTTTAATCTGTGACTTTATCAATTATTTTAATGTTATGCCCTTCACATTAACTCAATATCTGATGATAATATTTACATAGCGTGTGGTGGGACCATGGTGATGTACCATACAGGTATTCCCAGTGCAAACACGTCCAGTCTCTCACCAACTAGTGTCACATGCTGCCGTTCACAGGCTATAATGCCGTTAACTCGCATATGGTCGCTTTTTGTTTTTTGCCACCTTAATAAAAAAATAATTCTCTATTTTTCTGTCTAAGCAGTATTTTTCTACTATTTATGGATGCCGAGAAAAAAAATAAAAATGCCGTTAACTTGTCTTGTCTGATATGTTTACTATGCTAAAACGCAGGTAAGCAACATTACTAAACTAAAAAGTGACTAGGGGCTTATAATTAACATTTTTACAAGAATTTTTACCATCCATTGCATAACAAAATAGCATGCATTTCTATTTTTTAAGCTTTTATGCCATTGTTCGTAAAGCGAAAATAAATGTTTGGAATTTGATCAATTATGACCTAGTGCGTCATACTCAAAGCCAGACTTCCGTATCGCTTGCTGCTGACCCAACAATATACCTGCCCACTGCGCTGTCCTACTTACCATTTGCCGCTGTCTAAACACTATTAGCCGATCGCTTCAAAAATCTAATATAGCCTTGAAGGTGATGCAATATTGGTTTCAACCTAGTTAATAATACTGCTGACTCAATCATATTCGTGTATCTAAGTGCTAATAACTATTTTCCGTTAATAATAATTGTTTAAGACCATAATTATTAGTGTTTAAGTAAATGAAAACATAATACTTAACATGTTAACTAGCTATGTCACTATTCTTAAAACTTATTTTTTTCCTAATAGTAATGTTAAGAACAGGCATCGTATTTTGTAAAGCCTATATTATTTCTAAGATTTATACTGTACTAACTTTTGCCTGCGGCTTCGCCCGCGTGGAGGTCGGAAATTATCCCACGGAAACGTTCTACCAAGATAAAAGTATCCTCTGTGTTTAATCCAGGTTATAAACTGTCTGTGTGTCAAATTTCACCCAAATCCGTTCAGCCGTTTAGTAAGATATTAGTCATTTTTATTTTATAACTTTTTAAATAAATATTTGTATTATATTTATTTTGGTTTCTCAATTTTCTTATGTCTATCATGTGAATTGGCTCAAGTTACGTCTAACTTATAATTAATTAAGTAAAGCTTTGTCTCCACAATACGGAATCCTCACTTCAGCAAGTTAAATTAACTTCGGCTGAGAGTCACACTCAGACATTTTTCCGGCTGCGAAAAGAAAATTAATAGTTTCAGTCGCTAGGCAAAGTATTATGAAGTTAGAGAACTCTATTAAAGATTACACCCAGGTGGAGTTGTGGAAAGAAACCAACTTAGCTCAACTTAGCCTGGCTTGGCCTAACTTGCCCCAGCTTGCCCGCACCCGACCAATCAGGGGCCGGTAAAGTTTTTACGGCATTACAGGGACACTGCACAGTTGTATTTATGTTAATTGGTGGGTTGTATTGGAACGACATCGGCACTCTGTTTTATAGTGTCGTCGCGCCATTTTTTACGTCGTAAAAGTGAATAGAAGTTGATTGGGTAATTAAACGATGTTAACAGTGATTGAAGCTTGGATAGGTAAATCTTAGCTTCAAAAACAAGATTTGTTTTTGAGAATGACATCTCTTAGGTCTACCTATGAGGTTGTCGGCTACTTAAACGGAATTGCCTGTGATAACCTTTATAAATTAAGACTACCAGACAGGGCTTTAAAACTTAAAATTTGCAGCGACTGCTCGCTAAGGTTTCTATGAATATCGGCTTAGGGCATTGCTGCCCGTAAGGGACAGACGGGAACGGATTGAGCAAAAAGAAAAAAAAAGTCTCTTTATGTACTTAACTCAGTCACAGTATCTTATAAAACACATGTTGATATACCTTGTTGGGCCAGTAGTCGCAAGCGCTACTACTGAACATCAGGTCCTGGTTTCGATTCCCAGGTCAGGCAAAGTGTTATTGGTTTTTTTATCTGAAATTTCTCAGTAGCAGCTAGTAGTCTGGATTTGTGCTCGATTGATGGCAATAGTTTCGCCCCCCCCTATTACATAGGACTTAAATAAACTGGCGAAATGTAAGTATACTATAGGTACAACTCTGCCCAACCTTTCGGAGAAACTAGGCGTGATTTTATGATGATGACATAAGATCTTTACGTTTCGAAAGTTCTTTTTTATGTTTTACTAAAACACCTGTAAAAATCTGTGCAATTTATCTACCGTTCCATTGGGGGACTTAGTAGTTTTCAATTTGTCGTAAAACTCCGGTATCGCAGTGCCTAAAATTCAGGTTACGAACATTTTACAGGGGCTGTAAACATTCGGAGTCCAGTTCATCGCGACGGTCGGGTCTAACTCCAGAACACGACTACTAATCTCAGTTTATCACAGCCAGTGGCATAATTAGTTCATCTAAAATTTTACTCCCAAATTATTTAGTTCCAGATTAATAAACATTGCAAAGGGAAAACTGGCAGAGGTAGAAAATGTACCTGTAATAAAATAAACGTTATACAGTGAGGTAATAAAATCTCCCGCGGCTTTTAAATTGAAAATTGGCCTATAACATTCAATCTAATTTAGATGATTTCCTTTCTCGTTTCTTGTTAGTTTAAGTTGCTTGAGACGACGAGATAATTTTGTAGCTGACGTTATTTTTTATAGAGGTAAGGTTAATTTGTTATTTTTATTAAAATTTCGTTTATTTTTCGTTTAGGACGTAAGCCCAATTTCGGGGGAAGTAATTTTTTGATGATTTTGTAACATCAAAAGTGAGACAGGCATTTATGTTACTGACTTGTGATTATAATTGGAAATGTTCAAGTGGATTCAGATTACTCTCACTTAAATGAATAATCATTCACAAAACGTAGCAAACGTAACTACCATAATCTGCCTAGCCTTTTCCCAACAATGTTGAGGTTGGATTCCAGTCTAACCGGTTGCAGCGGAAAACCAGTATTTTACATGGAATGACTGCTTATCTGACCTCCACTACCCAGTTACTGGGTAATACGATACCCCTTGGTAAGACGGGCTAGCAATCATAACTACCACCCAGAGGAAAAAAATGGAGGATCGCATGCAATATGGGTAGAATTTAGGTATAGCCGTTGAAACTTGTCTCTTAAAATTCAAATGTGTGTGTAGTACGTCTAGATTCACAAGAAAATCTTAAAGAAAATAAAGAATGAACCCCGTAAAACTTTCATTAAAATGTATACCTAGATTTGGCAAACGTAATCCTTCCAAAGAATTTCGGAATTCTGAGGGGATTTATACGGTCGCTTACAATGTAATGAGAGTCTGCGGAAAATCGATCCCTTTGGCCCGACATTTTATTTTTCTTTTACCTTAGCCCACGTGTTAGAATAGGTGATCTGTTTAAGATAAAACCATCCATTATCCTGAGCACGAAATACGTTTTCGCGTCCGAGGTACGTACTTCAGTGAACGAATGATAAAACTGGGGTTTAACGTACAGGGGAGTTGGGGTTGTATGGCGCTGGTTTATGTCCATCTGTATGGGCGTTCTGCGCCAGCAATGAGCTGGCGATTTGTGGCACCACTAAACTTAACAGCACTCTAACGTTGCCTCCGACTATGAAAAGCCAATCAAAGTTTAATGTACCCTCTTTAGTTCACGGTTCTGAAAACATATAAATGTATACGCTCATGTCTAATGGTGATTAGGTTCTGTTTTTAATAATGGTCCATAATGCATTATATTATTGCTTCGTAACAGAAACCAGTATTTTGTAATAAGAATTTAGATGGTTGAAAAGTTTTTTTTTGTTATCCCCTGGTCTGTTAGGCAGACTCATCGGCTCTGTTAACAATAGAAAAGTAATTGTGTTAATTACTTGATACAGTTTAAAAAATCGGTCGGAAAAGTATTATTTTGTGTTCTAGAATCTCTTTTTGTTATACAGCTATGAAAGGGAATTATTTTTAATCTTTTGTGTTTTCTCACAAAATCTTGTCTGCAAATATATCTAGTTCGGCCCACCCACGCCACGACTGACCTAACTTAGAGTTAAGTACTATACCATAATTGTGGCTTTTCAGAGAAACTTGTCTGCAAATATGATTAAGATCGTTGCGCCACCTACGCTACTGCTGACCTTCGTTAGATAATTATATAAATACAAAAATATTACGACATTTCTTTCGAACATCTGTGTAGGTGGCGCCACCAGCGGTAGGTACAAACAACTAATTGAATCCTATCGGAATTTATACTGCACTTCGATAGTGAGTAATGAAATCTTAGAGGGACAGTTATAAAGTGGCGAGGGCTTGTACGGCAACCATAAAGTGTCTTGATTGATTAATTTAACTTTATAGTACTTCGTGATGAGTTGGAGATGAAAGTGTTTGCAGGTGGTCGACATCTTGGATGACGGAAGGTCAGATTAATTGATACGGTTTTATGGAACGTGCTGGTGCTCTTTTAGCACCCAATCTGTCTATAGTTATCGCATAGAAATCGCGGTCATTGGATTTACATTTTCTAGTACTATTTTATTTCAAAAAAACTGAAATAAAATCCGTTAACGTCCTGCGTCCTAATTGCGTATACGCACGATCAATCACAACCGGAATCACTTCGAAGAATTTTGCTAATCCAACTCAACAAAGTAAATTACGCAATTAATATTGTTAAACTGTCAAAATAAAAGCCATTCCTACTGATAGTTTGGGTACGCAAAACACCTTCGAATCAATGTCTATCGTGATCTTTAACATGTTCGAATAACAGAAAACAAAAAGAGAAGATATTATCGAAAGGGCAATTACCGCTTTTGCCATGCTTTTAAAGGCGACGACTACAGTTCTATTTTTTATTTTTATTTACCCTTCTATTAAATATCCAAACAAGGAGATATTAAATGGGCTGGGGTAAAGATGGAAGACCCAAAATGTATGGCATTGGTCTAATGTAATTACAGTTTGGAAGAAGGTCTCACTGATGCAATGAATGCAAGATGTAATTAATTAAAACAAAAAGGTACAAATATTCCATTTTTTTGGAAGTGTGTTGTATCTAAAAATAAATGAAGACACTGGTAGGTCAGATCAGACTAAAACATAGCTTTAGCGATACGATTTCAAAAACAAGATTCTCTCAGCCAATTGCGAAGCTAAAGTCCGACATATACTCGCAACAGATACCGGGAGACGGACGACATCGACAGGAAACATCAGACCATCTAAATTGTATGCAAATTGTACCAAATATCGGTAAACTGGTACCGATGTGCACATAGCGAGAATGTGTCTCGATATTTAAAACCTTAAAAATGTGTTACTATGCGTGTGGTAAAACATGAATTGTCAATACAAATAATATTTAGAGAAACATGGCTGTTTTAGAAATTTATTATAGAGATACATGTTTTGCTTATATCACAACATATAAATATTATAGGTTACATAAAAACATGTTTTTCGTCACTAAATTATTTTATGCTGTAAAAATTATTAGTGTTTACCCATTTATGTAGATTGTAAAACTGTAGTTATGAGTTGAGTACACAATAATATTGACAAGATAAAATTGCTGTGAACGATTTTTAAACGACCACCAGAAAAAGGTGAACGTTCTCTAGTAGATGTTTTTATATTTTTTTTATGTATGACGCATACATTTTAATTGTATTAGTGATTTTTTTTTAAGTTTTATTATTTGAGAAAATGTTTTAGCCGTCTAGTTAGGATGACTGTAATTGTTCTAGGACTGAAATTCATAAAACAGAGGTACAAAATAGAACGTTGCAACATTGCGCGGAGGTTGTTCCGGTCAACCGGATACGCTCCACATAGCGTTCGCAGTGAGCACTTTATTTTGATTTTTTACTAAAATGTGTACAATTGAAAATGAACAACATATTCAATGTTTTAGTCAACCGTTACGTTAATAAATCGCTCCTTTTCAGTAAATAACTAAGTCTGTAGAATAAGATTTTATGGATATTGTGTTAATGAAACTTACAGAAACATTTTAAATTCAAACCCTCTACGCAGGGTCTATGACGTAGCCGATGTAGCTGTCCTGACGTAGCTGTGATACAGCGACTACGTGTTGATTACGTACTCTGCTATGTTATTCTGAATATCAAATACCATACAAAATTTGTGTGCATTGACCGATAGTTTTATTACTATTGTCTTGAAAATTATATTAGGTAAAAGCATTCCCACTACCCAACCATCTCATAAATAAACATTCACTATAGAGCACACAGTACGTAGGTACAATTCCTACATGTGCATAGTTATCTAGTGGCCCATAATAGCGGACATTACGCGTGAGATTGTTCATAACCCATAATATAATATTCACTAGGTCGTTTGTGTGATCGCGAAGATGATCGTTCCGAGTCGGCGCGTTCTCACGCCTCGGCTTTTGTCGGCAAATAATTAATAGCTGCACCCATTGTGGGCAGATGAGCACAGGCCCCTTTGTCCCAGGATTATGTCAAGAGCGCATTTAAACTTAAAGCAGAACAAACAAACCGGTGCACGGCGAGTTATTGCGACACTTTGGCTTTATTTAGCGCGCTTTACGTCGCGCGTCGTCGCCTAAAATATTTAAAATAGTTCGCACTTTAACACGCTTTTTGCTCGTGTGATGGCGCACTAATTTGCTTCAGTTTCGCAAGAGTTATGTTATGCTCGCTGTTTCTTGTGCAGTAACAACATGCATCTCTACTTTGGGTCTTGTTAAATACTCTTATGTACATTTCAGACTACGTATTATTGAGCCACTTATTTACAACCTTGCTTCTAAGTATAGCACGGTCTCTAATGGCATGTATATTAGCATAGTCCATGAATACAAACTTCTAATACATTTCACTCAACTACGACGAAGGCTCTCTCAATTTCCCTGCAGACTAATGAAGAAAAATTTAATTTCGTCGACGTATTTATGTTCCTAGAAGCTCTAGAAGTTATTTGCAGTGCAGAAAGCAAAAATGAGAAGGATTTTTAGCCATTTGTTTGAACCCGCAAGCATGACGTGGTATCATTTCAAAGGCTTTATCTTGTGAAATAAAGCGATTCGGGTGAAGATTGTGAGTTTTTTTTACGATAATCTGGCTTAGAATTTGGACTAGAACTTATTATACATATTATACATCGAAATTATTTCACTTTGTTAAGTAATTTGATTTACTAAAATGTAATTTACATTTTGTTAATTGTTTTACAGTTTTAAAGTGCGAAAGCTTTTAAAATAATCGTTGATGAGAGCTAGGCGAGGTATTTCGGCCTCATTTTGTACGCTGAACAAGTTTAACGCATGCAATATTCAGGAGGGTAGTGTTGCCAACACTATCGGGCTTGAAACCGCGGTGAACGCGGTCAGCTGCAGCGAAAGTGTTTCAAAACACATTACAATCTCTACGTACTATTAATATTACATCTTTTCTTGAAACCGAGGTTCAGGAATGATTCATGACTATCTTTTCGTTGTTATATATTTTTTATTAAACTTGGAACCTTTAACTTTTACATTTTCTTTATTTTGTGACTGTCTGCTCTTCAGATTGCTTTTACTTTCGGCATAAATTAAAGCAATAAAACAATTCGTGACATTTGAAAATAGTGGCAATAAACGAAATATATTTTTGTGTGAACATTAACTGTGTTACATTTTAAAGTAAAATTACTACGTGCTGCATTTATATGTTTATGACAAAAACCTAATAAACTCAAGCCAGTAAAATATTGACAAGTAAAGTTTCGACGACAAGCTAGCGGATTTGTTGAACAAAATCATAACAAGCCAGTCACAAACGAGATAAAAGCCGAAGATATCAGTCAGCACAATTTTCTTTCCAATAAGTCGCATCGAGGTGGGTGGGGCGGACTAACGACGTTCGCACTGACTCGCTCACCCGCTGGCTCGAGTGGCATGTGTAAACGCGGCTCGGGACGCGGCGGGTCGCGGCGCGGCGCGGCAAATGACGTGGAACTGATGTGAGCACCTAACGATTGCTGCGCCCTTTTACCGTGACACCGAAAGGAATTATTTATGCCCCGCTCTGCACTATGCGATGAAATTATTTTCAGCTTGAGTTGAGTCGCGGATTAGATGCTGCGGGCAAATGTGTTTACATTTATTCTGATGTGCCACTTTGGGTAGTCGGAATGGTGGATAATTTGTTTCATGATGTCGGTTAGTCGGAGGTTGCGGTTATTTTGTAATAATTATAGTGGATTCTACAAAATGCATTTTTATTTGAAACATTAATTATTTTTACATCTACAAATCTTAGTTTTATGAAATTTACTATTGGTACTCTATTTAAGACGAAACTGCAGTCTAGACCAGATGTTTCCGATAAACCACAATTACCAAAAACGCCGACAAGATTGCTTAAATATGTGTAATTAACTGAGTTCAGTTTTATGTGGGTGAGCTGATAAAAATATGAAAGGTAAACTTAATACACTGTGAAAATGCTGAATTAGGTAATAACATGTCGATAAGAAAAAGCGTCGCCGGCATAAATTGGTGCTGAGTCTCCAGTGAGGCGAGAACGCATTAACGGTCCGCCACTGACATATATTAGGAGCGTTTCTTATCCACGAGTGTGAGCGTCTCGGCGGCGGGGCGTTAGCGGGACGGCGGCGGGGCGGGAGCGGCGCGTCGGCGTGCGACCCGCGCAAATGACGCGGAAAAGATGCGGGGAATGACGCCCTCTTGATCGCAGAATAGCACGCCTGTCATATACTGTCATGTACATCGACGCGTTCAAGCCTCGGCTTTATTGCTTTATTTTTTAAGAAATCCTCACTGTATTTTAATTCTTTGTATTTTCCCAGACGCTGAAGGATTTACGCCAGTGATTCGGTGCGCTGTGCATGCTCCTTCCAATAAAGTACGGTATGCACATTAGTCTCTCTCGTACGTAGCACTTTTGGTTTGTTTACATTATGGTAATAGCAACATTCCAATGCAAATATATGTGAGACATTAGAGAGAAAAAGGATCTGAAGCCATATTTAACGAGAGCAGTTTATATTGTATCTGCATACTGAAATCTGCTTACGTTTCTGAATTTCTTCATACATTGTGAAGGCTCCGTTTGTGTAACAAGTAGCATTGAATACAATTATCTGAAAGGAATGAATACACCGATTCATTCTGAGCCATATTTTCCCCCTCACATAAACGATATCGTATTAAATTAATAAGTCGTTGGGCGACCCCGAAAGTGGCGATATCTGTGGAGGAACAGACTTCCCCTGGTCGCTGCACAGTTGCCGACTCTCCCCCGAGCCATCGTTACGCAGCACTAATGTTTTATTATAACACTCATTGTGTCTTGATAGGGGAGAATGTGCCTCGGGATGTTTCATAGATGATTGTTTACATTTAAATTATAGACACATTATTTATAATAAATGTTTTCTTAAACGTTTTAGTTCGTTACGTTTAAATTGTGCTCGTTTTCGACAGTTTTGATGGAATTGTAATTTTCTGTGTACTTAAAATGAATTACCCTATTGAGTTTGGACCTTTACTAAAAGTTTTCAACTTCTGTCTTCAATATTGTTGAATCTGCTTTTCTGTATAAGATAGTTTCTTCGGGTGCTAATGAGGGTTCATTCAAGTCCTGGCCAGTTTTCGGCTTTACACGGAATATGCTGCCGTTAGCTCGTGGGTAGGGTTAAGTCTTGAAGATGGCCAGCAATCGCCTCTGATCTGACATACTGCGACCATCGAATCACATTTACTCAACGAGGTGATGGTCTAATATGATGATCATAATAATTATAGAAACTGACACTGAACTGAGATCAAGAGCTGACAGTGTGCCTCAACAATGATGACACTGACAGCTCTTGAACGCAGTTTACATGTACTGATCGCGTTCAGTTTCATTGGTGAAATCAGCCTTTGTACATACATATTCACAAGAACCTAATGTTACTCACTTTGTGGTCATCATCATTATCATCATCATTTCAGCCGGAAGACGCCCACTGCTGGACATAGGGGGGCTTGCCATAATCGCCACGCTTGGCAGGCGGGTTGGCAATCGCAGTATGGTGGTAAAATGCATAGAGAACGCTGCTGGCCATTTTCCACCAAGTCCCTTAGTCGCCTCCTACCATTTTGTGGTAAGGTATACTTTCTAATAAATGCATGATGCATTTGAAGAACTCTTTTTCTCTACCTACATATACCTAATTAAAAATAACGAGAGATTAACTAACGTCCCATTTCAATTCCAGACAAAGAAAACTTTAATGAATATTATTTCAGTGCAATATTCCGCACAGCATCACAAGCCGCGCAGGCTACATGACTTAGCTATTACTATTACAACCGAGATGAAATATAAAATTGAATTTCATGTTTATTTACCCATTAATAATATCAGATCCCCGTGCCATTGTCTCGCCGCCCGCTCTCACCGCGCCGTGTTCCGAACACGCTGACACGTCATTTTTTCTCTCGTGTCACGTAAAAGAATAATGAAGCAAGTTCAGCAAGCAGTATTTAGAGATAATGTTGATAGGTGACGTCGAACACTCGAGGTCGAATGGGATATTGTTTTTATGGTGTTGTGTTTTTTATTATTTTGTTGATTTTAGAGGACCAGGTTTAATAAAGTGGTAAGGACTACAGCGTTGGTCTCGCTAGACCAACGATATAAATGTGTGTGATGAGGATGTGTGATGTGTGTGAGATGTGTGTGTGTGTGTGTGATGTGTGTGTGATGATGTATTGTGTCTTACTCGTGCTTGGGTGGGTCGCTGCTGAGCACGAGTCCTGACTTCGATTCCCAGGTCGGGCAAAAGTGTTATTGGGTTTATCTATCTGAAATTTGTCAGTAGCAGCTTGAAGTCTGTATTTGTACCTGGTTGATGGCAATAGGCACGCCCCACATGGGACTTAAAAACATAACGGACGAAATGTGGGTATACTATAGGTACAACTTTGTCCAACCCTTTGGATAGATCAGGCGTGATGTTAAGTTTGTGGCGGCCATATACAATGCCCCACATACGAAACTTCAAATCAACAAATGTGGAAAAAACACAAAAACTAAATTGGCGCCATCTACAATGCCATATCCGAACTATTCAAAACTTGACGTCACACCGCAGCTATATCACGCAAGTAGAGTTTACCGCGCAATCTACATATATACAATATCCCGACAACAATCGTCGGGCAGTTGCCCACCAGACACAACACCCGTCTGGTCGGAGGATCCTCCCTTTACTATAGAGTATGAGTGAACTTTACACCCTGTTCCTCATAGCTCTATAAGTTTAATAAGTAAGTAGTATTTCTTAAAGGATAATAGCTGAAAAAGTTTTTTACTCAGCATATTTCTTAGAACACGTTACCTAGGAAATAAATGCTAGGTTTTTCGGGTGACTCCTCAGTTGACAGATCTGAGTGCTTACTTAGATCATGACTCCACTAAATTCCAGGCTAAACAGCAAGTCCCCAGTCTTATTATACACATAATAGCCGTAATGGATTCGTTATCATTTGTTAATCACAACAAAGTTATCGCGTTAAGCTTGTCGTAACGACATCGCGTCCCCGACGCAAACAAATAGCTCTCACGCAAATTGAATACAAGATATAAATCTAGCGTTCTCCTAATAACATGCGGTGGATTTCTCCGCGGGCCGTTTTATTTCAGCCCCACAAAGCCTTCGACCCAGTAAATCCGGCGATATCTCGGGGAATGCGACAGAGTGCCACTGGCGTTCGTTTCGCGGGACGCACTTTAAATTTCCCGACTGCAAAAGGACGGATATCGCACTGAAATTTAAAATGCCGACGCGGGTTCCCTGTGGAAGCAAAAGTGCGCGAACGCCAGACCGCGCCGTCGCCGTCCCGCTCCCGCCCCGCTCGCCGCGTCGTGTCGCTGTCGCCTCGCACGCGTCGCCGACACCGCGCGCAGCTTTGCATAATGTAGCCACTTAGCGTATTCCCCTCTCCGCTGCGGCAATAAAGCTATATGTGGAATTCATTATCAACAGATTTTCTAAATTAAACTGTACAAAACTTTTTGCATCAACCCTTGTCTTTCCTGTGTTCATTTTACATGACGTTACCGTTTAAATTTCACCTAAAAGTGCTCGTTAAAAGCTCCGTTTATTATTAAAACTGCAAGAAATTTGCTGAAAGCGTTTAGTCATCATTGCTGCTCTTTTTTTACAATAAAGCATTTTAATTAAATTTTCTTAGCGTCGGTCGGTGTATGCTCACCTAGGCACTATTATTAATTACATCGGTTCACACCTTTCTCCTCGGTGCGCTCATAATATATCACTATCTGACTCATATAGAACTGTTCTACCGTGTTACTTCCCTTACACGTTTTTACATCACTCGTCTGATATCATTTTGTGACTTTGTAGACTATATTCAATTGGGATGATTTCGGCTGGAATAACGATTTTAATTGGGCTAAAAGCTTTTAGTTAGTAAAAACTTCCAAGAAAAAACCATTTATAGAACAGATAAGAATTCCGAAAATATAGATATCTCTTCTGAAAGCTCCAAATTATTCGATCCGAAACAAATTACTGAATTCTGTAATCGTAATGGATTTTTATTGGACTTTTAAAGGAAAATTGATTTCATTATTTTGTACCAAAATATACGAATTGTAGACGTTATTTTTACTTTGTTGCGAAACTTAAAAATAAAAATAGATTACTTATTGAAATAAAAATCGTTTCTTGACTATCAATGAAGGTGGCCGGTATATTGAATACATTTTAAGCCGTCAAAGTTGCGATATACTTACAATTGAAATGGAAAAATATAATGTTGAGAGTTGTTGCAGAAATAATTACTGCAATTAGCTTATCGTCGGTCGACATTCCCGTTAGTAGTGTGAGTCAGTAACGTGCACTATATTTACTGAAGCCCAGTGAGCTCACGAGATGTACCGTGACACATTATTATACTCCAGCACTCATGTTTCTGTGTCCGCTTCTGTTGTTCCGTTCCAAGAAGTCCGCTTGCTCCCAGACTTAGAAATATGTGTTTTGCTTCCACGACGGAGGGCGAGGTGCGGGCAGCCGGCAGCAGGGCGGCTCCGATGAGTTATGAGCGGTCGCTGCACCCACTCGGTACCGCACTCATATCTTGCGTCAACCCTACATAGTCAAGTTTTTCTTGAAGGTATATAAATAAAAAATAAATAAAACAAAAATAGCTTTATTAATTCCTTACATTGTATGTACATCAACAATTATTTATGTTATTTGTTTTTGGTAATTCAATTCAATGAAATTGATATTGTGCCCAGTTGACTCTTGACAACGAATATTACTTTATTACATATTTTATTCCTTCATGCTGTATAGTCCATAAAATTGATTATTATTAACATTTTTTTTTAAATAACAGTACATTTATTTCTTCATGCAATAAACATAAACATTATTTTATAAGAGTTTCATCATGCTAATTTTTAATGTAGTTTATTATTATTAAATATATTAAGAATGTAAAATTATTCACATAATTTTATTATTATTATTAACGATTGCCATTATTTTATTTTCTTCATGCAAAATTAATTAATATTATTAACAATTTAACATCATTTTGATAGGATTTTATTCATTCAAAATTTTCATAGTATATCATTAATTATTATTTACTAACATGAATATTATTTAATATTAATAATTATTTAAATGTAAGGACCACTTATAGCGGTTGTTGTAGGTACATCTGTTTAATTATTCACCACTTCAAGTTTCACGATCAACTTTTATACTTTACTAGCTTTTGCCAGCGGCTTCGCCCGCGTGAAAGTAGAAAATTATCCCCTAAAAGTATCCTATATGTTTATCCAGCCTATAATCTATCTGTGTGCCAAATTTTATTCAAATCCGTTCAGCCGTTTTTACGTGATTCAGTGACTAACATCCTAACATGTGTGTTCAACCTTTTTTGAATAAAATCGGATTGAGTTTTCAAACATGTGTCAAAATAAAAATGTAATTTAAATCAAAAGCACTAAGGAGTATTGATATGGACTTCGATGCAAATCACCTCCAAAATAACTTTCTACCCCTTTTTAACCCCGTTAGTTTCAATAAAATACGAAACACGTCATCCATGAATTCTGTTAAAGAATGTTTATGCAAAATTTGAAGTAGATTGGACCAAGGAATCACGTTGTCCCATACAAACTTTGCCCCCGGTTTTCACCCCGTTAGGAATTTCGGAAAATTCTTTCATAACGGATGCCTACGTCATACAAAAAACACACTCTCCAAGTTCCAGGTCTCTAAAATCTGCGGTTTAGGTTGTGCGTTGATCCGTCAGTCAGTCATTCAGGACAAAGCATTTTATATGTATAGGTTAAGAGGCCACAATAATTCTTCCCTGTCGTTTGCTAATTTCTCATTAATTTTCGTGCAATATGTCAAATCAAATCAAAACAAATCAAAATATTTTATTTCACATAAACCTGCAAGGGCATTTATGAAACGTCAGAAGTTAGGTGCACGGTTCCAATTTGTCGCTTCCTATGGAGAAGAGCCGGCAAGAAACTCCACGGTTACTCTTTTAAAAATAATTGGATTTTATAATGTTTTCAAATTACAGTGATATTAGGTATGGGAGGACAGTGCAGGCCTGTCAATAAGTACCAGGTACTTTAGAGTAATGAAAATAAAGAATAGAAACTGTAGGCCTACAACGTTCTCTCATTCACAATATGTAAAAAAATCTACATAAGTAAAATCAACCTATTTAAACCAAGTGATATGATTTCCATGAGAATCACTAATAATACGTCGCACTCAGACGTCCAGGCCGATGTCTCTGGAAGCTAATAAGAGTACTTCGAGTTCTGTTCTAGTCAGTCTGTGCTCTATGCGCGGACGTGGAACTAAGCGTTACTTATTGTTCTGTCCGCGCTAAAGGAATTGCCAACGGATGTTCACTTCCATGTTGGATTTAAAGCAGTCACTGACGAATTGCTACATTATCGCTAACAGCGTTCGATTTAATTCCCGCCCGGCAAACTAAGATACTGCGATAAAGAATGAAAAATACATGTTTCTTTTTAATTATACGGACGGGAATGAATATTCGCAATGGGATTTCTAAAACATTGTGCGAGAGAGTGCGGTCGGGAGCGCAAACAGCGAGTGAGACGTACTCCGACCACCAGTATAATTCTTTGTGAGCGTTAATTAACTTTTTATTTTCCCGTTCATCGCTGCGTTATACTGTCGGACACACGGGAGAAAAAATACAGAACAATTATACCGCAGCAACAATCCTTAACGACCAGACATTCGAGCAGCGGAATTACAAATGGCGCAAAATTATGAGGAGCTTCAAATAATCATTAAACATAAACGCGTAATGGTTTCCCGTTCAAATGATAGCTCGTAGCAGTTAACTGCCTCTGTAATGTCTCAACACAATCTCTTCCCGAGAAAATTGTAACATTTTAGCGGCGTATTAATGAGTTATTGCCTATTAAATATAACAAGAACACATTTCTTTATGGGTGGACGTAAAGTTGATCGCGGCTTAGTCTGTGCTTCCTCCTGAATGCGCATGGGCCGGTTGTATTGTTGACTTAAACGAGCGCTTTGATTAATTACACTTATCTTAATAGCAGATTGAGTGGCGTTTTTAGAGGCATAGCGAGCAGGTAGATGAGGAATCGCGCTGTTATTGTGATTGATTGTGTAATTATGCACCGTCTTTGGTGATGTCTGAAATGTATACTGGCTCTGAGATTTTAGGACTCGGAGACGATTTGGAAAAATTATTCTAGATAATACGCTTCTTTAGAACGTTTTTAGCTACTTATAAGGCTGGCTAAAAATAATGTAAGCTTCCATGGCGTATGTGTATGTCGATAAAAAGTATGTCCTTATGTCTATGTACAAAGGGTTCAAAGTAAAAAGTCCAAATTTCATTAAAATCAGTCCAGCCGTTACGGAGATTAGCCGAAACATACAGACAGACAAAGAAATAGATAGACATACATTAAAAAGAGTATCGTATATATTTTTATTTTGACATTACGAACAGGCACTTTTTTTGTAGGTAAAGGTAAATGTAGCACGGATATGAATAAAATAAGCTGTCTTCAGTTCTAGGACGCCAGCGTATTCAGTTCACGTCAAAAAGAAAGTCGTTTACAGTCCTAGTATGTACAAAATGAAGAAAAGAACTTATTCCGAGTTTTCGCTAAGTCGATAGCTGAGTGCGAAGAAACGTCAAGCCATTAGAACATTTCAGTGACACATTTCATTTTTTTACGAAAAGAGAAAAAGTATTTTTCTTGGAAAGAAAATGCAGTTTTTTAAGTGGCGGTAGAAAACTAGAGATGGCTCATTTGAGTCGTGGCTGTATTGTACTTTGAAACACATTTTTTTTAGAAAAAATTGTGCATATTTGGAAGGCTCATTTACACAGAACAATTTAATTTCCTCCCGAATGTAATAAGTTGAAGCAATAATAAAAGCTGTTTTGGGGTGCATTTTAATATTTATTGTTTCACATTATCGCCTATGCAAAAAAAATAAATTCGTGTCTGTTTATGATATCACAATAACAGCTTTTTACTAAATGCATATGAAAGAATATTTTTTATGTTTTTTGTCTGTCTGTCTGCGTGTTTGTTACGGCTAATCTCCGAACCGGTGCAGCGGTGGGCCGATTTTGACAGGACTGTCACTGGCAGATAGCTGATCTCTTATGGAGTAACATAGGTTACTTTTTGTTCCGGTAACACCCACGAAGGCAAAGCTGCGGGCAGCAGCTAGTGGTAACTAAATTGTGTCGTGTAAAGAGACCAATAATTTTTCAAAACTTAAACAGACATCCACACATCATCACACACAGTTACAGCACCTCGCACACACACACATCGCACAGATACACGTACACACACACACTTTAAACATTAATATTTATGTCACTCTCTGTATTTTCCTTTTTCTGTGTACTTCGTAATTAGCGAAAGAAATGTTTAGAATAATTAATAATGTTATACTTATGTCAGCTGTGAAGCTACCCTATAGTAAATAAATAATTATTATTATTTCGAGAACCATCTATTTTTTGCAGTGTAGTCCTCTAGTAAAAAAGGTAACAAGTGCTATCTATAGCCTATATCATAAATAGCCATTCGCGAGTAATTGAAAATTCTCGTGACAGTAGCTATTGCTTACGAACAAAATTAAATTATGTTTTTATCGGAACATTGATAATGGACAGCAATAATAGTAGTCGTATCATTTCGATATGGAATAAAAAAAAAGATAAAAAAAAAATAAATAAATAAAAAAAATAGACAAATTATTCGTCTGTGAATTTGCAGCCATACATAATGCAGTTCATTTATATTTTTGGAAGCAGAGGTGGCCAAGTGGTAACGGTTGGGACATACGAGTTGTAGGTCGTTGTTCGAACCCCGACGGGCGTTTTACTTTGTGTTCAGCACAACTTTTCTCAAAACTGTGAAGGAAAACATCGTGAGGAAGCCGGCATGCCCTCGAAACAAAACCATATGACATCTACCAAACTGCACTGGGCCCGCGTGGTGGATTACAGCCCACTCCCTCTCAAAAAGAGGCATGAGTCTCAGCAGTGGGAAAGTTTTAAGCTGATTATATTAAGCGTATATTATACTGATAAGTGCTGGAGGGGCTTGTGGCTAAGTAACAATAGCTGCACGGGTCGATCGATCAGGTTAAGCTACGCTTGCCGCGGTTGGTCCGTGGATGGGTGACCATCTTTACATACCAAGACCCCTCCGTGCCTCGGAAAGCACGTTAAGCCGTTGGTCCCGGCTGTCATTTGTGGATCTTTGACAGTCGTTACGGGTCGTCAGAAGCCCGAAAGTCTGACAACCAGTCTTACCAAGGGGTATCGTATTACCCCAGTTACTGGGTTGTGGAGGTCAGATAGGCAGTCGCTCCATGTAAAATACTGGTATTCAGCTGCATCCGGTTAGACTGGAAGCCGACCCCAACATAGTTGGGGAAAGGCTAGGCAGATGATGATGATACTGATAAGTGCTGATTATACATTATTTTAAACTTAACTACTTATAGAGAGGGCTATGCTTAGAGTTTCTCTACGCGATCGAATCAGAAATGAAGAGATCCGTAGGAGAACCAAGCGACATAGCCCGAAGAATTGCAAAAGGAAGGTTCTGGAGTGGCGACCGCGTACTGGAAGACGTAGCGTTAGAAGGCCTCCCACAAGATGGACCGATGACCTGGTGAAGGCCGCAGGAATCCGCTGGATACGAGAAGTGCAGAACCGGTCGAAATGGCGGCGCTTGGGGGAGGCCTATGTCAAGCAGTGGACTTCTTTCGGCTGAAATGATGATGATTAATTACTTATATACTGCCTCGTTGGTCTAATGGTCGCAAGCGCTACTGCTATATATATATATTTTTTTTAATTTTAATGTTTTTTAATAAAGGAAAAGCAAAATATAAACAGAAATATCTCAAAAACCTCAATAGGTTTGTCCGGATGTTGACAAACAGCATGAGGGTTCGATTACCAGGTCGTGCAAAGGCTTATTGGCTTTTCTTTTCTGGGATTTCTCAGTAGCAGCCTGGATTCTGGATTTGTGACCGGTTGATGGCAATAGGCTCGTCCCCTATTACATGGGCCTAAACATAACAAGCGAACTGAACAAGTCTCCGAAAGACTCAACAAAAAAAAATGCCTAGAAATTACTAGTAATAGCTTAGAGATTTCAATTATACAGTAGAAATGCCAGTTGTATGACAATTAAAATTTATAATAAATTAGCACCTGCCCTGAGATTGTTACCAATTAATAAGTTTAAATGTAAGATTGGCTTTTAGACATGTGTTTTTATTCCATCAATGAATTTTTAAATATTTTTTTTGGTATTGTAATTTAAATTTTGACATTATTATTAAAAATGTTGACATTATGATTTATATTTTGACATAATGATTTATTCTTTGACATTATGATTTATGTTTTCGACATTATGACTTATATTTTTGATTTAACAATTAATATTTTGACATTATAAATCATGTGAACCAGTCTAATACGTTGTAAGAGTCCAAGATTTCATAATTTTGTATCATATTCTTATAATGGACCTGGTTCTGATTTGCATGTACCTAGTGTGTTATTTAATATTTCTACACCAGCAATGGTAGTATATGTGAAACAATGTTTAAAGTAAGATCTCAATGTACCATTTACTGAGAAATAAATCTAATTCTATTCTCTTCTATTTTAAACTGTGGGTGTAGTACTATAGGTATACCACTGTCCTACCCGTTTTTTTTTTTTTTTGTGGTTGGGAAATCATCAAATGACTTCTCCCGCTCTGGTTGGAGCAGGAGGGCGTGTCAGACTTTTACTGACTAAAACCCACCCATGTTCCTTCAGCTGCCCGTATGCCAGGGGCCGCGGTATCTCTTTCGAACAACCCGCACCCCTAGCAGGCATCGGCCCTTGCGGGCTCCACCAGCTGCTGCTGACGTCCTCCTGCGACGGGTCAGTACAGTGGCCCTGCCGCCAACCACTTTTCGGCCACAGGGGATAGGGAGAGCGGCTAACGCTATACCGACACTCCTCTTCCCCTACGGCCCCACCGCGTCCGCCATCAAACGGTGGCGGCCCCGTCCAGGCTACGGAAGGGAAGAGCGCTACTCAGAAGTACCGGCACTCCTCCTCCACCGTAGCCTGTAACCCTCAGCCGCGATGCCTCCCATTCGACATCGCGGCCCGCCTCAGTTGCGATGCACCTCACCGCAACCTACTTTTTGGCCGCTACGTCGTCGGCTTGGAGGCACAAGCCCTGACGAGCGGCCCCACCTTGGGGTTCCTCTTCGCTTCACCGTGGGAGGGTGACCACGGTTACTGAGCGCCCCCGCAACGACAATGCGGGAACCCCACCGGGGGGGACTGTCCTACCCGTTATGTGTGTATCTCTAATATTTATGGCGTACACAACAAAGAGTATTCTATCTATCTTGTTTGCAATATAGCTAAGCTAAGTATTTGACGAAATTACTAAACATATACGTTATAGATATCAATTCCATTACCTATAATGTTAAGTGTGGGAGTAGATTCGTTCGCTATAAGCACGCGAATCGAACATTTGCAGTTAGGTACATGTCTTGTATGAAATTACTTACAAGACTAGCTTTACTTTTTGCAATCTATTTATGTTGGAAAGTGATTTTTTTATGTTAGAGTTTCGTGATAAGACTTCGAGTCTACTTAGTTGTAATTTCGTCATGATCAACCTTAATAGAAATATGCCACTCAATCTAAATAATTTAAAAGAATAACCAGATAGAGTGGCTTCAAAAGAAATGTTTAATAGTCAGAAAACAAATACTATGTAAGTAACATTCTAGTGAAAACCTTTGAATATTTTACATCTAAAGTTGTTCACGAATTCATATAAAAACTAACGCTATTTACAAGTAGGACGGTGACGATTCTGTTGTGCACAGTTAAAGTTAATTTAGGCTTTTGCTATCTTTTCCTTCTAATGAAACAATAAAGAGACTGAAATAAATTAAAGCTGTCATATTATACTGCACTAAAATTTTCTGCGGCGAACTAAATTCATAATGTTTCAAAATCACGCTAAATTCAAAGCCATCGAGACGTCATTTAGTTTGACAATTCTAATGAGGTATTTGTCTTTTTCTTTCGCGGCCTGTCAGTAGGAAATAACAATATCTACTCTTTTTTTTTTGGGTCGGATATCATCAAATGACTTCTCCTGCTCTGGGTGGAGCAGGAGGGCGTTTCAGACTTTTACTGACTAAAACCCACCCGTGTTCCCTCAGTTGCCTGTGTGCCAGGGGCCGAGGTATCTCTTTCGAACAACCCGTACCTCTGGCAGGCATCGGCCCTTGCGGGCCCCATCAGTTGTTGCTGACATATCTTTGAGGCGCGCGTGGAACACAACGCGCCGTCGACCTGGGCTTGGCCATTACTCGCCGTCCGCAAGCCCGCGCCTACGGTGGCCGGGAATCAGCCTGGGATTCCCGACGCCCAGGGCTTCTCCTGCGAAGGCTATGGCCGTGAGGGCGCATGTACTGCCTCTCCCTCACTTGCGCCGCCTTCCTCTTTGCGAGCATCACTGCTTCTCTGAAGGAAGCGACAGCTACCCATCGCGCACTGTCGCTCCGTACCATGGCCCTGTTATTTTAATTTAGGTGGTGAAAAAAAGCATCGGCAGATTGCCTAACAAAATAAACTCTATTTAATTAGTCTGTGATATTACCTACACCATGATTTTGAGAAAATACAATCCCCGTCACAAAGAGTAGATAAAATATTTTCGGTTAGCGAACTGTATTACCCATACACACCCGTTCACACTAAGAATAGAGGATGGTCGAAGAAAATAGTGGGACATTTATCACAGGCCTTGAGTAAGACCCTTGCTTCGCCCGTCCAAATGTAAGTACATGAAATAAAATGATACCGTCGACCGCGGCTTCTGATATAAGAAAAGTTTAAATATTTTTTTTTTCAGTTTTTTATTATGTTTTCAGAGTTTAAAGTCGTTGTGTGGTGGAAGTTTTTGGTTTTACTTCGACAGATGCTGGTTATGCTTCGCTAACGATGATCCTACTTAGATTGCTTTTGTAACAAGGATTGTAATTATGTAAGTTGTAGTTGAGAAAAGTCTTTGATCTCAGATAATAGACAAAAATTCAATAAAAGTAATAGAATAGTTGCAACATTTGGCGAGTCAGCATCAATCACAAAGTTTTCAAGCGTAAAGGCTCCCGCAGATAAGCACGGTACGACCAGAACAATTTCAATGAGAACTTCGTGGAAATTAATCTACTAGAGTCGCGTCGCACTGTTGCGCTGCGCCGGTCTGCGAGAGTCTCAGAACACAAGAGTGCAGTAGTAAATATAACAACAACTCATAATATCACTCTTGTAATCCCCGAAGGGTTAGGCAGCGGTTTTTCCATCAGATATTTTTCAGTAAGTAGTAGTCCAAAGTCTAGATTTGTGCATGGAAATAGCATATTAAGTCTATAATATCCCCACTTCTTGGACATAGGCCTCCTCTCTGTGAGAGGGAGTGGACCGTAGTCTATCGCGAGCCCAGTTCGGGATGATATACATAGAGGTATGAGGAACAGGGTGTAAAGTTCACTCATATTCTATTGGTAAAGGAGGATCCTCCGACCAGGCGCGTGTTGTGTCTGGTGGGCATCTGCCCGACGATTGATGTCGAGATGTTTGTATATATGCAGATCGCGCGGTAAACTTTGCTTGCGCGATGTAGCTGATGTAGTTGCGGTATGACATGAAGTTTTGAGTAGTTCGCATATAGCATTTTTGATGGCGCCACTTCACTTTTTGTATTTTTTCACATTTGTTGATTTTTAAGTAGATATCCGCCATAATAGATGTCATATTATGCCTTCGAATTTTTGGTTCTGGGACATGCCGGTTTCCTCACGATGCAAAGCAGTAGGCTCGCCCCCTATTACAAGGGACTTAAGCATAACTGTCGAAATGTAGGTATACTATACAGGGTGTAAAAGAAGCCCTATTGCTATCCTTAAGCACTAAAGATAACAGCTGGTATAGAATCACTATACGCAGTTTCAGCTCAAAATAAAATACTCTAAGAATTGGTACCAAATTTTCGGTTTCATATGTTTCTTAAATTCAAATAACTATTCCCGTTACTTGCCAATATCACGATAAATCTCTTCCGAGTGATGTGTTTATTTCAATTTGAAAAGTTCGGTTTCTGGTATCAATGTACTAAAAATTCTCATTACTTCCGGACAAGTAGAGATAGGATCAAAAAGCCCTTCCAATAGGTATTGTTTAATGTCGTCAAAAAGTCGTGCCCTTGGTATGTATAAATATACCCCTTCCGTTACACGTTGTAGATAGTAAACATCAGTAAACTATTAAAACCATAAATTAGTTTTTAATACACAACCAATGAACAAAGCGACATCTGCGAAGATATAATACAATAATAGCCTCAAATAGCAGTAATTGATAAACATACATAGTTATAGCGACCCAACAAAGATTTGGCCAGTTTCCATCTTATGTAATGGTAAAACAATTAAAAGTTTCCCCGCGCGAGCTTATGACCAACTTATAAAGACTTTAAAAACATGTTGTGCTTACAATCATCTTTTCCTTTGTGGATATTAATTAGCAAGATAACGTTATGTAAAGGGTTATGTTGATGACCTTGTTGTTATTAGATAATTTATGAATTAAAAATTCGTTGAAGTGTGTGGGTTGCGGGGAGATAATCAAAGTACGTTTGTACGCCACGAATGGTTTATTACGACTATCTACTTAATACTAATACATGAATAAATTTGCTTAGGCTACACATAGATACTGTAGTAATGTAGTTACTCTGAAAATTAAAGAAATAATTTTTTTTTTTTTAAATCCAACAAGTACTATTGTGATTCATCATCTGCCTAGCCTTTTCCCAGCTATGCTGGGGCCAGCTTCCAGTCTAACCGGATGCAGCTGAATACCAGTATTTTACATGGAGCGACTGCCTATCTGACCTCCACAACCCAGTAACTGGGTAATATGATACCCTTGGGTAAGACTGGTTGGAAGTGTACAAAAATCAGTTTTGAAATCTAGAAACTAGAGTAATTTAAGTCAATCAAACAAGTGCAATTTTTTTTTATGACTGGACTGTTTTAATATTTTGTTTTATAAAATTGGTATGACGTATTTAATTCCCAGCATTAAAATTCTGATTGCGAAAACGCACACGAAATCACCAACAATATCCAGCACCGAATAAAACACAAAATATATAGGAAAACTTTACTCCAGCAGTTTTAATTTAAAAGTTTAGCACTGAAATCAAATATAAAGTGGACAAGTTAAATTACTAAGGTATTCCTGTGGAGTCGAATAGTTGGGGAAAATGGGGGCGGCCAGTGCTGGGCTTTGTGACCGGAGTGAGCGATGTCGAGTGTTTTAGCCACACTCCGGGTTGGAGAGCCCTCGCCCTCACGGCCAGCGCTCAACGACACTTCACTCCTGTTACTCGATTAACCAAAGTTATTAGTACTATCAGCTTTTGTTCAGCGTAAAGATTATCTCGTATCAATTAGCGGGCATTACGTGGGATTATTACGTGCCGAATTGTATGGGAAGCAGTTGTGTGGCTCGATAATTAATTTAATACGAGCTCGGTTAGCGCGTGTTAGTTATTAGCTTCAGATTGGGTTGGTTGCAGAATGTAATATTTGCTATTGATCATGACTATGTTTATGTAATTGATTTAGTTTATTTGATAATACACGACACGTGTATGCTAATCAAAAAAGCTACCCTCAAACGATGATTTTTTTAAGGCCCCCTAAAAATACCTGCTCAATCGAAACTCGAGTTCATCATCTATTTCCTAGCTATGTTGGTTCAGCTTCCAGTCTAACCGGATGCAGCTGAATACCAGTATTTTACATGGAGCGACTGCCTATCTGACCTATACAAACCAGTTACCGGGTAATGCGATACCCCTTGGTAAGACTGATTGTCAGATTTTCGGGCTTCTGACTACCCGTAATGACTCAAAGATAACATAATGACGATCCAAGCTCGAGTTACCTACCAAAATTTTCCAAAGGAACACATTGCTACAAAAAGTATCAAAATTCCATTAAAACTGCCACCAACCACTAACAGGATGCATAAGACGTAAATGTCAAATATCTCGGCACTAACCGTTCAACTTGGCCCCTTGAAACTTGGCCTTTTGGCAAATTATTCAGCCGATGACCTGCGGAGAGTGACCCGTCCTCTCGAATGATTAGTCTAAAACTAATTGATTCCTCGGCCACGGAGACCGGTATCGGTCATAGAATAAGAATGTTTAGAAGTGGCTCTTCGCAGAAGGAGTTCTGCTCCCTAAGCACGCAATCCGTCGTTTCAGTCGTAGTTACGGGTGATTCCCACTCCGTATAACCTACAGACATAAGATTAGTTTAGGGTCCAACCTAAGAATAAACGAAATCACAATTTGACAATTGTCGTTATTTTCTTTAAGTTTTTACCCGTCGTAATAAGTTTATGAATCGGGTGTATTGTTATCTTCGAAGTTTCGAACTACTTTCGGAAGGGCCCGTATCTTCGCTGACAGACTTACAGAGTAGGCCCCCGTGTTTTGGGGCGTAAGTTATGTTCATCACTGTCAGGATTGTGTCGTCGGATTGCATACGGTGCACGTTATCTTGATCATCCACAAAATTAGCCACAATATCCGGTCGTAATTACATATTTAGCTTTAGAAAGAGTTAGACACAGGTATGAGTAAAAGAGATGATGCTATACAAAGCCGAACTATACTATATATTCACCAGTTATCATGTTATTATGTTTAACAGTCAGCGGCCGAAACTAGGTACTTACAAAAATGAACTAACGGCCGGTGGCTTAAAGTTGTTTTGGCTATGGTGTGCACGTGAAAGAGAAAATGGAATAAAGAAAGAAAAAGTATTTATCGTGTCTCGGACAATACGATCATATACTAAACTAAGCACAATTAAAAAAAACGATGTATAACAAAATTATCTTACAAGAAGGTTAGGCAAACTCTAATGTAAGGTAAGCTCTAAGGGAAGGAAGTACACTTCGCTTCTACATGAATTTCGTATTCTATGGCATCGGTCCCGCTAATACCTCGTAAGTGCTTCTTCACGGACGGCTCAACTCGCGGTTTTGTCCTGTTTAAAGTGTGGCCGTTGACGTGATTTGGGTCCTTTTGACTTTATCGTGATCGACATCGTTTAGCAAACTCTCGGCCGACAGTTGCGAGTTCTCTTTTGTTTTCTTTCTATTTTAGAACGGTGTTTGTTAGTGACAGGTCTTTCGAATAGTGAACGTGTCAATTAGGTAAGCATTTCGAGTTGGTTTTGTCGACAAATTTTGATAACTTACTAATATATTGACAATTATTAAAACAATTATAATACTTTACACAAAAAAAGTTAGTAGGTACCTAAAATTATAAGTAAGTCGACTTTCTGTAAATGTTTACATAGTGGAAATCGGCTGCAGAATAAGTCAATATGTTAAAAAATCTGGCAGTGTGAACTGTCAAGTCTATAATTTCAATTTTAAAAGGTATATTAATATAATAAACTTGCAACATTTAGACGTTGCTTTTATCTTTTAATAGAATCTGCTGCAATTGCTACTTTATTTGATGATATTCCTTTTATTAAGTACACTTTATTACAAGATATTAATATTAATAATTAAAGACTACCTAACTGTGAATTTCTTAGTAGGTATCAATCCGAGCTCATTGTTTTAATATTTTCACTTTTTCATCTCTAAATATTTTGTTTAAAATATTAACGTTTATTAATATTAATTTTCTGAAACAATACCGATACTTAATTAAAATATTTTATTATGAGAACATAATGAATAAATAAGAGCCAACTTGAGAGACAGTGTAATACCGTGTATTAACCAAAGCGATCAGCCACACGACTACGTGTTCACATGTCACTCATTTGTACGGAAAATCGAAAAGACCTGTCAATTGACGCGGCAAGTCGATGACATGAAGAAAATTAAAGTGATGGTCGCGTACTGACTGCTTTGGATAGGACACAGCAGGTTAAAACCACACCAAGGAGACTGCCAATATATTGCCTACTTCATAGATAAATTTTGAGTAAGTCGAAGTTCACAGGATTTTTTCGCGCATTGGATTTTCACCCCTCAGTACTGATTGGTTCAGTACTGAGGGGTGCAGGGGGCAGTGAGAATCCAACAGAGTGCATCACAAGCAAACTGCGTTTTACTGTTCTATTTGGAATTCCTGGCGCTAAGCAGTGCGTTGCAGTTCCAGTGCGCGACAAATTCCCGCCTCGCTTTTGTTACGTACGTGTAAACGTCGGCTGTCGCAAGGCTGAACTGGCGGTAAAATTGCTGTAGGTTGTACAGAGGGCCAGCATATCAAGCTACCCCAATCTGTCAAATTTCTTTGATAGTTTTTCAACTTTATTCCAAAAGTATAAGGTTCATGTTCAATTGGGAAAATTTGACAGTTTGATATACTTTGATATGCTGGCGTCTGTTCTTTCCCGAGTAAATCCTGACACAAGAAGCTCTAATGATAAGGGTTTCTTTCAGGTACTTCAAAACCTCCTTGGTTTATATTATTACTAGCTACTGCCCATGGCTGCGTCCGCGTCAATGTTGAAAATGATCTCGAAAAGGCTTTCCTGACCCAGGGATAGTTTTTTATACAATCTTCCACCTTCTATTTCACCACTTTAAGGGGGGAGCTCCTAAAATCCTTTTTTAGCTGACGTCTCCTACTCATAATCTACATCTGTGGCGAATTTCATCTTCGTAGGTCTACAAGTTTTTGAGATTTCGTGTTTAATCAGTGAGTATGAATGAATGAGTGACCTTTCGCTTTTATACATTTACATAGCTATTTTTTTACATTGCGTCGAGATATGCGAACATAAATGTATGGATCAGCTCATTTTATTTCACGATTTCAGGGTTGATCCCTTTGTAAAAGTTGTTTATAATTATGAGTACAATTACCCTTTTAAAGGATTAAAACGATTAAAATAGACATTTATACAGGGTGTAACAAAAACCCTATTCCTATCCTTAAGCACTAAAGATAACAGCTGGTATAGAATAACTATACACCGTTTTTAGCTCAAAATAAAATACTCTAAGAATTGATACAAAATTTTCGGTTTCATTTGTTTCTCAAATTCAAATCATAACAAACGTGTCACCGCACTACGTAGATCAATAACTTTCCACGTTACTTGCCAATATCACGATAACTCTCTTCCGAGTGATGTGTTTATTTCAATTTGAAAAGTTCGGTTTCTGTTATCAATGTATTAAAAACTCTCATAGCTTCCGAACATGTAGAGAAAGTAATAAAAATCCTTCCAATATAGTTTGATATCATCCAAAGAAGCCGTGCCCTTCGTATGTCCTTACTTATATACCCTTTCCGTTACACGTTGTAGATAGATGTATCAAGTAATCCCTATTGATAGATATTGTCCTACATAACATAACTATATTGTATCAGCAATCAAATACTCATTACTGCCTCGTCGGTCTAGTGGTCGCAAGCGCTACTGCTGAGCACGAGGTTCTGGGTTCGATTCCCAGATCGAGCAAAATGTTATTGGATTTTTTTATCAGGAATTTCTTCAGTAGCAGTCCGGAGTCTGGATTTGTGAGCGGTTGATGGCAATAGGCTCGGCGCCTATTACATGAGACTTAAACATAACTGGCGAATTATTATGGGTGTACTATTGGTACACTTCTGCCCAAACCTACGGGGAACCAAGGCGCGATGTTATGTACTGCCTTATTTTGCTACGCATCAATAGAATAAAATGAAATATAAGTTTGAATTTCTAAATTCCCAAATAGCTTTACGCTACTAACAGGGCCCGATCTACTATTTAACCGTTCCGGGCAAAAATAATATTCACCGCCCTTTATACTAACGCAATATAAGTCATTAGCTTCCTTTTCCAAAGATGGAATGATATAAGTGATATTGTTTTAATTGTATAATATTCACATACGCTAGTCTACTATTCTGAGCTAGTATACAAAAACTCATGAGAGTATGTTTGTAAGTATGTACAGGGTGTTTTTAGTCACCGTCCAAATTTTTCAGGGTCTGCCGCTCTGGGCATTTGCCTGGCTTGCCCCCCCTTAGATCGGGCCCTGGCTACTAATTATCTCCTCTATTAATAGTCTTATGTGATATCCGGGTATCAGGTGGGTATGTCCCAGTATCACTTAATTTTTGACAGGATCCAAACAGCCATAGACAATCAACATTTTTCCTGGACATCGATACACTCAAACCAAAAACCAACAGTGTTTGAAATGAGAACGATGTAACAAACGGTAACAAATGTCAGTATGGCGTGCCGACGTAGCAATCTATCAGTGCTTATCGCACGGATCTATCATACGGCACTGTAGGACGAACTTCACCCGATTATGGAGCCCTAATGCCCTGGATACTTAAATCAATCCATTCGCGAGAATAAAGGCCAATGTTTGATTTGGTGTTATCAGTAATTGTAGAAATAGGTGAGCAGGAATTCAAACGTTGTTTAAGTTAGTTATTAGATACGTTCTACCTGATGTTACACGATGTACTTAGATCACGTATACGTAGGTGTTTTTTTTTCTGGGTGGGAAATCATCAAATAACTTCTCCCGCTCTTTGTTTCAGACTTTTACTGACTAAAACCCACCCGTGTTCCCTCACTTGCCTGTGTGCCAGGGGCCGCGGTATCTCTTTCGAACAACCCGCACCCCCGGCAGGCTCATACTTATTTTATTGTTTTGTCTTCCTATTAATTAATTAAATGAATACTTATTCTGATTCAAGACTAAGGTATAAATAGGACGGATGTAGATTGGTTGACGGTCAGATAGGCTACGGCTCCATGTAAATTCAAGCAGGAGGGCGTGTCAGACTTTTACTGCCTAAAACCCACCCGTGTTCCCTCAGTTGCCTGTGTGCCAGGGGCCGGGGTATCTCTTTCGAACAACCCGCACCCCTGGCAGGCATCGGCACTTGCGGGCCCCATCAGTTGCTGATGACATCTCTTTGAGGCGCGCGTGGAACACAACGCACCGTCGACCCGGGCTTGGTCCTTACCGGACAGCGAGCTACCCATTACTCGCCGTCCGCAAGCCCGCGCCTACGGTGGCCGGGAATCAGCCTGGGATTCCCGACGCCCAGGGCGTCTCCTGCGAAATTGGCTGTAGGTCCGTTGACATCTCTGCATGTCTTCGTACATAGAGGTCTAAAGGAAGATGCCATGTTCATATTCGCAGCGTGTAGATGGCACGCAAAGACGAAAAAAGCTAATAAAAATAAGCTAATACGAAAAAATACCAATAGTAGGATTCCCAAGTAGACTACGGTAACTTGTACCTAGATGGACAGGCTCCCTGATGGTTAAAGATGGTATAAAAATTTTCTTTAAGATTTAAAATCAACCACAAGATAAATCGCTCACAAATCATGTCATCTCTGACTGATCCCAATCAAATTCAGAATATCCATAGAAAATATAGAAACTTAAGTTAAATAATGCTTTATAATTTAACAAGCAATCTGAATCCGGTACGCTAATTAGACATGGCCAATCACATTTCATTAACTGTTACGGAACTTTATTCGGGGGCTCTAAATAAATGATGCGGCCGAGTGGCGCTACATTCGGGCGCTAAGAATTAGCCATTGATTTCCTTAGGAAGTATTAAGGGGGCAGGTCGGCGGTGAGCAACATTTCCCGGTCTGTCCCGTCCCTGCCCGGACGCTCTCAGCGTTTAAAGGTCCCTAACGAGCGATAAAATTCCCCCGAATTCCTTTTTAACTGCAAGAGAAGTTTACCTGCGGGTGGGTAAATACGAACCCACATTTGGTCGCTGAATTGTGATTCACAATCTGTAAATAACAAGAAGAAAATTCAGTTTATTCAAAGGCTGCTCACTGTTACGTGTAATTGGAGGGGTGACGTTCTTATTAGAATCAACCATAATTGAATACACATACAGTGGCACTTTGAAACGGAATGCTCATTTTTTCCAAGTAAGCGCTTCGCCGTCTTTGTTTGAATGAGAAATGCTAGGAATTAATTAAGACTTGTGATCGCATTGTAACTGTGTTGCCAGTAGCTGATTAGTATCCTCTTTTGGAAATGCTTGAGTTCAATAAATTATCGATGCACTCTAAATCATGTGGGATTAAGTGCGTTGCGCTAACAGAGCATGTGAACGAAAGTCGTGCGACAAGTGTTCCGTCACGGTTGAACAAATTGATGTTCCTAATGGCAGCCATTACAGACATTGTGTGCGCTCGATCGAACATAAAGGTCGACGAGACCTCCCCCCTCCACACCTCACGGGATCAGCTTCTAAAGAAAAAAGTATGAAAGCCGATATTCATAAATTTGTGAAAAGCTATGCGATTTGAAAAACCCATTTCGCAAACCCCGTGTTGCTTATTTATTCGATTTGGTCCGATTGAATTTTATAAATAAAACTTTTTAACTTCTTTAGCTATTTCCTGTCGTAGTAAAGAGAAGATAATCTCTGTTCACGTATACGTTGATTAAAATTCCCTGTATTCGTTTTTTCAACCCATTTCCTTCGTTCAGGTATGATAATTTGCGCTCAACGTATTCAATGCTAAGCCGACTTTTGTGTTATAAATGAGACGAAGAAGCGAGCGACGACGACCGACGTCTACTTATCTAATAACCGTCAGAACGCGTATCATATAGTAAGCTTCCTGGCTTACCGTGTGATGTCAGCTGGCGGTGACGGTTAATGTCGATGATACTTAATACAACTAATTTAAGTTTTGTGAAGTTTTGTGACAACAGTGAACAGTGCCGCGCTCAGTAAAACGAAAGCCTTGTTTAGCTTCGAGCCAGCAGATAAAAGTTATCTTGAAAAGTCGGCAGCCGCAACAAACTTAGCAACTGTCTTCAGGTAGGATAAGGGAAACTCGATTAAGGAGTAGAAAAAGTAATTCGGGGCAGAAAGAAGAGTTCACAGAGCACAAGTTTAATTAAGCATCGACAACAGAGGAACGAGACACATATTGACACAACAACTTTCAACCTTCTCCTAATTAGAACATCTATCGCAATATTCATTGAAATTTAGTTGAAATAAACCCATGTAATCCAAGATCCGCGTTATAACAGTTCAATTCTTTGCATTCAACAGTTTCTAATACAAAAACTTCGGCCGAGCACCGCGGACGGTGTTCGTCGAAATAGCCTGTAATATCGAGCGAAGTTTAACACAGAACAATCTGATAGTAACCTCATAAAATCATAGCATTCCTTCGAATAAAAAGGCAGTTTCAAACAAGAAAACCGAGTGCACCCACAAGAACCTTTCTGTTTCCGTCTGTGGTTTGGGAAGTTATTTAAAGTGAATAAGAAACAAGCGGGCTTGAGACCTCTCGGCGTCGCAATAGTTGGACATCATTGTATTCAGGCTTGTTAAGTAGCCCTCCACATTTTGGTTTGTCTGAAGAATGTTCCTAGGTCTTTTGGTAGATGTGGTCGTTAGCATTTTGTTCTTCGTGTTTAGACGTATGTTTCAGTTGTGTACTAAAATTATGTACAGTATGAATGGTTTTTAATTATGACAGTTCAACAGCGTTAATGGAGTTCAACATTCATTGTTGAGCAGACACATTTTTCGAACGTATGAAGCAATGGTCTAGCTATTATAACCTTCAAAATTATTTAGATTCTGATTAATAATGTGTTACACAATTTAGGGTGCTGGTTTGCTTCAACCATTACGTGTATAATTCTCAGCGAGAAGAAGTCCAAATAAATTCGACATTTTGTACCACGAATTTTTTATATCACGGTTTTGTACGCGTTGTATAGATGACCCATATTCTTTAGTCAATGGTGTGTGGATATAAAATAGATTTTAACTCCTACTTTTTTCGCATGCACATAAATATGCGTCTTACTTTATCTGCATATTATACGGTCCAATATTTGTGAATAAAATGATAAAATAATAAAATTTAACCACGTGGAAATTCCGCATCAGAAGTACGTGATAAAAACAAATAATAATAAAAACGGTATTACGGGGTTCGTCTGTCCCCATTGTGTTATATTTTGTGACGTCAATGGGAAGGGTTATCAATTCGTTTCTTATGTATTTTTTATGTTTGTTTGGTCATATTGCGAGCTGCATATTATTCGAGGTATCATATTTTTAATATATTTTTTATGTTATATTAACAACAATACGACAAGATTGTCCCGTATTTGTTTAACGATAAGTACGAACGAAGTTTTATTAAAACAGAGACACGTTCATAACTATTATTAGTAAAATGGGTGAGGTCAAAAATGTAACTAATTGGGAAAAGTATACAAGGATTTACGTAGTTGAGTTTCTGCCTAATGTTGTCTCCTTTCACTTGCTGAATTGCAACAGTGCTGTTTAAGAGTAGACTACGTTAAAAACTCAGTCACACTGTACTCCGCAGTATGACTGAGTTTTAATCCGAGCATTTTTTAACTGCATTGGCCTGGATTGATATATCTGGCTTTTTTAAACATAAGTGAACAATAACCTAAATGTTTCCATGCCGACTGTAAAATATGGCTGAGCTTTGCAATATCATAACACCTATTATGTTTTAACTTTTATATTTTTTCAAAAATATATTGAATGTGGATTTGTTGTTAATTATCTTGCAATATTTGCAAGCTGTCTAAAAAAAGGAAAATATGTACAAGCTTGGATACAAGAAAATAATCATAGATTCAGCATTGCTATACGACATGGCAATGCTGCCAGCCTTTTGGGTACCTTTCCTGTTGACAACGATGCAAACGAGATTTTTGATGCCCTATGATTCTTTTCTTTTATATATGCTAAAGCTAAAGCCTATTATAAAGTTAATGATATGATTATTTAAGTGATAAATGTAATTAGTATTTATTAATTTTTTTATTAAGTAAGGATAATACAATTATATAAATAATAACTGTCAATAAATGCTGAAATAATATATTTTTTAAAGATAATGTTTGTTTATGGAATAAGGAGAAATATTTCACGCAACTGTCGCGGCTGCGTGTGACCGGTTGTGTGAGCGTATAACTTAAAGGAGGCAAAAGTAGTATGTAAGCATCGGAACTGGTGGCGATGGCGCTCTGTAGTTTCTGCCTGCCTCCATGGGAGGAAGGCGTGCCTTTTAATTTAATTTACCTTCGTAATAATGTGTATATTTTAGTAAAATAAATATTTGCACACCTATTAAGGTAGGATATGGTCATAAGAACTTTTATTATTGTACTAGCTGTGCCCGCGACTACGTCCGCGTGGAATTTAACAAAAAAGTATATTTTCATTAAAATAAATAACATTTCTAAAATAAAAGTAGCCTAAGTTACTCCTTATTACATCAGCTATCTGCCAGTGAAAGTCCAGCCAAATCGGTCCAGCCGTTTCAGAGATTAGCCGGAACAAACAGACAGACAAAAATTGTAAAAAAAATATTTTAATATTACAAACAGACACTCCAATTTTATTTATCTGTATAGATGTATAGAAGATGTATAGATTATCTATATAGATGTACAGATGTAAATGTATCGCCTCATGTAATTACCCATATTCAAGCAAACTAAATGATTTGATTTGATTTTTTTAATGTATTACCTATATTTGACGCAACTCACCACGGCACACATAAGCGCAGTCAATCTCCCAATATCGCTTCCTCCCGCCATTGTCTCTCCTTAAGTAGTTGTACTAGTAATATCGTAGGTACCCTTACGGCAAGTGGACAGCTTTAGGTAGTACGTGGTGCAGTTCGACCTTATTTGTGAGTTCGGCTGACTTGCCCCAACTTGCCCCATTCGGGGCAGGAAGCTTGTTAGCGCGACTTCTGCGGTTTTCGACCAGATAACATTGTGTTAAAGATTTAAACTATCTGCTGCAGCGCGGATCTGCTTTTGTGAACTTTGCTTACATAAGTAAGATACCTATTTTAGTTTGCTTATTGTGAAAAAAAGAAGGGAAAAGTTACTAGATGTTGTTTAATTAGTGGGCTGAAGTATTGTTGTAGGATTTAATAGGTTATATAAGTTTGAAAACATTTTCAGAGACAATTGATACCTTAATGATGACTCAAATTCTCGGCCGGATAAAGACAAAAATTTGACTGCGGTAGTTATTTAACGATGCCAGTAGAATGATGTCTAAAGATATTTTCTGAGGAATGGATAAGACTAAAGCTACATGCCGGACATGGGGCTAGATAAGCCTACCTGTTATTGGATGCTCTGTTTTTTTTTTACCGACTTCTAAAAGAAGGAGGTTTTCAATTCGTCGGAACCTTTTTTTTTTGTATGTTTCCCGATTACTCGAAGATGGCTTGACCGATTCGGATAATTTATTTTTGCTTACCCCTTGGTAAGCACATGTGAACCAGTAAAAAGTGAAAAATAAAAACATAAAAAAAAAGAAAGTCGGTGACTTTGGATATGATTTATTTTTTTGTCACCGCCTTCCGAAATTAAAGTTATTTTTCACTTTGTAGTGTTTTTTTGGAAGTCGGTTGTTTCTTTTTTTTTAAGTTTTTTATAATGTTTTAATATCGTATTTGTGTGCCTTTTTTGTTATTACTAACACAGTTTTAAAGTAACTTTTCGTACGAACACGCTGTGGGCCTAGGATGCCTGGCATTAAAAGTTTTATTTTTTTATTTTATTATTCAATAAATCTTTATCTTAACTAGTGCAACCACTAGTTAAGATAAAGATCCAGTGGTTGAAAGTCAACCGTTATTTATATAAATTTTAATCAAAAATATTGGCTTTCTGCACTTCTTCTCCATGTAGGAAAACTTTAACTAAATCGCATACTCCTCCTTACGCGTAATTTTCGTAAAAAAGGGTATAAAACTTTTGCTTCACGTATTAATATATAGAAGATTTAAGGTGATCAAGAACTTAACTAAGTTTAAGAATCAATTGGGGTTATTAATTAACATTTTATGAGAATATCAGTCACGATTTACTTCCTTCTCCACGATCCACAACAAATTACAGTATCGAACGAAAATCGTTTCCGTGGCGTTCACCATAAAACTGTAATTGAGATTTGAGTCCCTCGATTTGACGACACACTCAAACAAAATGGCGCCCGGAAACAAACATTAACGACAGTAAGATGACTCTGTTAATATAAAGTGCGAGATTTGAACATTTTATGGGTACACACGTTGGTAGGAGCACTACAGTACCACGCCGGCCGTTTTAATATAGCACATCGTGTTCTAGAAAGAGACTGTCAAACAGATATGACAGAGATGACGCTCTACAAACCCGAAGTTTTCTCTAAACCCCGATGTGTCATCATAACGCCCGGGTACTGTACGTGAATTTGCAAATGGCCGTTTTACGATTGCAAAACTCGTTTGGAATACGTTTCAGAACTGAAATAAAAAATGCTGACGAAATAAATTTAGTCATACTGTGTTCGCTTGTTTACAGTTTTTATGGCGTCCTTTTGCAACCATGTTGGATGAAGAATGAAGAATTTGTTGCATTTGTTGTACAGAAATGGGTTTTTGACTGGCATTTTGTTTAGGTTATGGTCTCATCTTATCAAATACGTAAATATTTCAGTGTCAAAAGAGTTTAAAGAGGGGCCAATAAGTTGTTTATTCTGAAATTTACAAATATTAGTTAAAACCAAAACAAATCAACTTTTACAGTTTTCGTTCTGAATTTTGCTCGGGTAGGAACATAGGTAACATAATAAAAAAATATTGACATTTTGACGCCCGTCGCGTCAGTCCGGTCGTCGCTTTGCTACGTTTTCGAGCTACGGCGTAGCTTGGCTCGTATTGCTACGGCGTAGCTCGCTCTGTGCTACGACAACGTTGCAAAATATGTGTTTACATATATGGATAAATAAATAAATAAATAACGGCACAGAATGTTTCGTTTATACACACGGTTTTTGTTTACAATTATTACATTCTAGCTGTCCGTGCCGGCGTCGCCCGGGAGAATTTCATGAATCCATCTCCAATTTTCTGTCACACAAACCTTGTCCTGAAATAACCGAGATGAACCGTTCTCAAGTGATGATCTTTCATAATTGCAATTTAATGGTAAGCATGGTTCCAATTTGTCGCTTCATATGGAGAAGAACGGGCAAGAAAATCCACGGTTACTGTCTTAAAAATAATTGGCTTTTACAATATTTTCAAATTACAGTGATAATATGTATCACTGTAATTTGTATGGGAGAATAGTGCAGGCCTGTTAATAAGTACTCAAAGCAACAAACAGTATACATAGTAGTGTTGTAAAATGTACTAATACAAAGGTACATTAAGACATTGAAATAATTGAATCAGCACAAGTTAACAGAAGAGCTATAAAATTGAAAGAAGTTATAATTAAAAACGTAATAAAGTACTGGGTTATGGATATAAAACGCGCTGCACTTTGTATTTAAAGTGGAACTTAAGTTCATTTTTTAATTGGTCGGCACTAGTTCTTTACCTTTATTAATCTGCTAGTGCAAACGTTGTCGATCGAAAAAATAGACGAGAGATCCTTTTACTCTATGGTAATTGCATTTTGGAACACGTAGTACCTATCTAGATTTAATTTAGTTCAGATTTACTTTGTTCATGTTTTTGTAGATTCTGAAGGAAAATAATTTTGTCTCGATAGTCTAACTGTTACCAGGGTGGCTTTCGTTTGACCTTCTGGGCTTGATTCTTAGGTATAGAAAAGTTTTTCTGTTAGTATTTGTAGTGCTAGTTTGAAAGTGGACGAGACAGCAGTACATGTAAACTGCTCGGTGGTCGCCACGTCCTTCCTAAGTACTTCCGTAACTCAGGTGGCTACTCTCCGTAAGATCGTCAGTAACACCAAGGCGTTACTGGCCTTTACTTAAGGAGCTGGGGTGGATCGAAAAACCGATTTTACTACCCGTACGCAAAATACGAATATTGACGTGGAGTTTTGGACACCAGTCCGTATTACCTATTACCTTGTGTCTGAATGTGTGTGTATACAGGATAATTTTTTATCCAGTACGCAAACTGTAACCATGAATTCAGCATATCATTACCCCCTAGCGTAGAAATTATTCGTCGTTCATACAAAAAAAAAAAAAACAGCTGTTCCATACATTTTGACCGCGTAGGTATTGCACTTTTCTATGAAACAGCTGATTTTTTTTTGTATGACCGACGAAAAATTAATACGGGTCTAGAATGAGATGTTGAATAAATTCATGGTTACAGTTTACGCACTTGTTAAAAAATTTACCCTGTATAGTTCGGTTTTCTTTTAATCTATACTAATATTATATAGAGGTTTTTTTTTGTTTGCTTTTTTGCTAGTTTGTATGTAGGGGTAAACTCTGGAACTACCTGTAGGATTTGAAAATCGTTTTGCATTTGCTAGTCCAATTTTCGAGGATAGTGAACCGAGCAGAAAAAAACAAAAGAAGTAATGCAAAGCGAAACCGAAGTAAAAGCTCGGTCGGGCGATGCAATGCGACGAGGTGGGCAGAAGTCACGGGTAGAACCTAGTATTAGATAAGACCTTAAGTATAGTTAAGGTTTCGTCCTCAAAGACATGAACAAGAAAACCAGTAAACACTACAGTTCGTTTCAACGAATCCCGCAAAGACCACGGGTGACGACGGCCCTCACGGCCTTAGTCGCCGCAAGAGACGCCCTGGGCGTCGGGAATCAAAGGCTGATTCCCGGCCACCGTAGGCGCGGGCTTGTGGATGGCGAGTAATGGGTAGCTCGCTGTCCGGTAAGGACCAAGCCCGGGTCGACGGCGCGTTGTGTTCCACGCGCGCCTCAAAGAGATGTCAGCATCAACTGGTGAGGTCCGCAAGGGCCGATGCCTGCCAGGGGCGCGAGTTGTTCGAAAGAGATACCGTGGCCCCTGGCACACAGGCAACGGAAGGAACACTGGTAGGTATTAGTCAGGAAAAGTCTGACACGCCCTCCCGCTCCGCCCAGAGCAGGAGAAGTTATTTGATGATTTCCCAACCTCAAAAAAAAACGTCTGGTTAAGGTCGCGTCATCAAAGACATGAATAAGAAAACCAGTAAACCCTACAGTTTGTTTCAACGTATCCCGTAGAGACCACGGGTGACGACACACTTACAAAGATCTTCTCGTAAGAGGCACTTACATAAAATATGTAGGTGTCAAATTGAGCGGATTAATTTTATTTATAAGCCTACTTAGGTAATAAGGGACGCCTTAAGGATGGCTTGCGGCCTCTTAACGTATTTAGAAGGGGAAAGGAGCGAGAGTGGTCACATCCCATGTTTTATTTACATATACCCAGTTTTATGTACATTTCGGGGGTCATGAGCCGCCTGGAGGTTCCTCGTGACATTGTCTTACGGTCCTCAGAACGGTTTCTTTGATGTCATACGGCGTAATGACATGTCAAGACGAGCCATGTCAAATAATAGATAAAAGAACCAGTAAAGCGACCGTAAGCCTCTCCTCTACTGAAATTGTGTGGTTCAGGGGGCCGCATTGATGTGAACTTACCTTTTTCCCCTTGGTTTATTGAAATAATCATTTCCGAGCTTTTTTTATACCTTTGTTGCCAGTAATAGTTCTGTCGCTGTGCAATTTTTTCGACTATTTCCTGGTAATAATGGTAGGAATTACTGTTTTGGTGTAAAAGTAGATAACGTACTATTAAAATATTCGTCCACGAATTCTTTAAGAGGAATGGACCTTTTAGAATTTTATATTTTTAACCGACTTCAAAAAAGGAGGAGGTTCTATGTTCGACTGTATGTATTTTTTCTAAATGTATGTTTATCGATTTCTCCCCCATTTGTGGACCGATTCTTTTTTTTTTAAAGAGTATACTCCTCCTGAGGTAGTCTCGTTGGCACCAAGTCAGGATCTATTGATGGAATCCCAGGGAAATCGAGGGCAACCCTCAATTGTTATAGGTATTAACAATGTTTTTTATATATTTTCTAAAGCTATTGAGACATTTACGTATGGTCATCATCATCTCATGACGCTGAGCTGATGAAGGAAGGTACAACCTTGTTTTTTATGTATTTTCGGGCATAATTCCATTATATATAGACGGATTTTCAAAATTCTTTGTTCGAACGGGGTTTATTTCAAAATGGTCCCATTAAAATTTCATACAGATCTGATAATGTGTTTCGAAGAAAGACAACGGAACTCTCCAAAAAATCACAGCAAATCAACCGCGATTGCTGCTATCGCATAAATATGTATTGTTTTGACACCAAGGATGATGAAATTTCGAGTTGATGTGGGGTAGGTACCTACTATAGCTAAAAAATGAAAAATATAAACGTTTTCCAAAAAAAAAAACAACCTACTTCCGGAAAAACACTACAAAGTGAAAAATAACTTTAATTAAGGAAGGCGGTGACAAAAAAAAAAAATACATATCCAAAGTCATTGACTTCCGAAATTAAAGTTATTTTTCACTTTGTATTGTTTTTTTTTTTATAAATCCCATCTCTTTGTACTTGTACGAGGAGCCCAAGTGGCCGACGCCGCTGAAATACAGCAAAACTGATGATTATCCTGATATCCCGATATAGGACCATTACAAGATATGGTAGGACCATTGCAAGATATGGGAAGAAAAACCTTACTCGATTCGAGATGATGATTACGGGTCTGGGGTCAGTCATTAAGCTAATAGCAACTATGGGGGCAAGAAGATGATTGTTTCAATAATATACAATTTACAACAAACTTAACCAACCTAATTAAACACAAACAGAGCTCACTCATCTGTCACTAAATGACGTACCTGAATCAAGAATCCGTCCCTCATAAGATGTGTACAAGGTACGTGCCACAAACGGCTGCTAAGCGCTGTTTGCGCAAGGGAGCGCTTAAAGCGACACAAGATCACGCTAAATGTTGCAGAGGGCTAATTCGCGACACAGTGTACATAATTACACATATGAGCGTACTTAAGTATTTTTAATGGAGTTAGGAGTTGTTTTGTTTCAATTAAATAGGAATTTGTGTGGGATTGTTGTTTGATGGGGTTGGTTGTGAAATTGTATGCTATAAATCTTTAATATAATTTGTGCATTTATACTTTATCCTTATTAAAATTTAGTAACAATTTGTAGGATAGTGCACTTTCCTAATATTTAGGGTGATTTTTTTTTCTAAAAAGACAGTTGTCTAAAAATTTCTACGCTACTAGAATCCTGTGCTGAATTCACGGTTATAGGGTGGTATACAGGGTGGCAGGCATATCAGAGTACAAATACTTTGATATGCCTGCCACCCTGTATTTTAGCTTTAGTTCTTAATTGTATGTGGACTAAAAGCTAATTTCAAAAGTTAATCGATGAACACTTAATAGTGTAGTATTCCTCGTGGAGGCGATCGGCGGCGGCGGTCTCTCGCGTCCGGCCCTGGTCATGGTACGGAGCGAGAGTGTATGGGTAGCCGTCACCTCCTTCTGTGAAGCAGTAATGCTCGCAAAGAGGGAGGCGGCGCACATGAGGGAGAGGCAGTACATGCGCTGTCACGGTCTTACTCGTCGCAGGAGACGCCCTGGGCATCGGGAATCCCAGGCTGATTCCCGACCACCGTAGGCGTGGGCTTGCCGACGGCGAGTAATGGGTAGCTCGCTATCCAGTAAGGACCAAGCCCGGATCAACGGCGCGTTGTGTTCCACGCGCGCCTCAAGAGATGTCAGCATCAACTGGTGAGGTCCGCAAGGGCCGATGCCTGCCAGGAGCGCGAGTTGTTCGAAAGAGAGACCGTGGCCCCTGGCACACAGGCAACGGAAGGAACATTGGTAGGTATTAGTCAGGAAGAGTCTGACACGCACTCCCGCTCCGCCCAGAGCGGGAGAAGTTATTTGATGATTTCCCACCCACAACAAAAAAACCGCTATTAAATGCAGCAGTTCTGTGACGACAACATTTTAACAGCCTCTCAATTGAATTTCATTTTATGTGTCGCCTATCAACTCATTCGATACAACTCAACAACTTTTAAAAACGTTATTCCTTTTGTCCAATTTAGATTGTCCGAGAGCATGAACTTCCGACATTGTTATTCTTTCAAATGACCGACAAACATGTTAGAATGGAGTTTAAAGCTGTAAGCGGTGCACCGCAGCGAGCGGCCAAGCCTCTTTGTGTTTGCTTAGGACTCTTCCTTTTATGATATTTTCGTTTGCAATGGTCCTACAGTAGCTCCGTAATAAAAATAAATCGTCGAGGAAATCTTTCATTTCTGGCGGTGATATGTGGAGTTTTTATTTCATTACTAGCTGTTTTCCGCGACTTCCTTTGCAATCCATGATGAAAATTAGCCTTTGCCCTTACTCAGCTGTGTGCTTTATTAATTGAAATCCATTTAACTAATGCCGTCAAAGCGTCAAAAATTACGATACTTTCGTATTTATAATATTAGTTAGGGTTACATTTAGAATGGCTTGTTGATGCCAACACCAACAAGGCATTCTAAGTTTAGTCCTCGTATGTAATAATGTGATCGCGATTCTTCATCGGGCCTTCTGGATTAGATTCCCGATAGATTCCCGACTGGGACAAGTGAAAGGCTTGTTTGAAATGGCAGCAAGTGTTAATCCAGGTTAAAAACTGTCTATGGGCAAAATTTTATCAAGATCCGTTCGGCCCTTTTACATGATTGTGTAACAAACATCCAGACATTTAAACTTCCAAATATACCTACAAATTTTTACATTTATGAGTTCATGAATGAATGAAAACTGAAAATTACTGAATATATACACCCAATGAGCCGTTTGGGGTCGCATCGATCAGGTCATGGGGCCCGAGTGCGCGTCTCTTTAAGATAACTCCGCGCCAACTGGTCGACACCTCTGGTGACTACAGGGCTGGCTCGTTGTTTGGCATAAGTATTAGCATTGCCATTCAACGTGCAAATGATGCCAGTCTTCTGGGCACGTTATCGGATGACAGCGATGTGGAGGAGTTCCTTGCCGTTAAGAATGTCTAAGTATAGTTTTGATTTTAATTGAATAGTTAGTTAGTCATTCCGTTTGATTTAGTAGCTAGTGTAAATAGCCAGTTGTATAATAATTGTACACATAGATAAGAATTATAAATCACAAAATCAAAAATATATACGAAATATTAAACAGGGTGTAACAGAAACCCTATTGCTATACTTAAGCACTAAAGATAACAGCTGGTAACTACTATACATAGTTTCAGCTCAAAATAAAATACTCTAAGAATTGATACAAAATTTTCGGTTTCATATGTTTCTTAAATTCAAATCATAACAAACGTGTCACCGCACTACGTAGGTCAATAACTTTCCACGTTACTTGCCAATATCACGATAAATCTCTTCCGTTTGATGTGTTTATGCCAATTTGAAAAGTTCGGTTTTTCTGGTATCAATGTATTAAAAATTCTCATAACTTCCGAATATGCAGAGATAGGATTAAAAAACCTTTCCAATATCGTTTGATATCATACAAAAAAGCCGTGCCATTGGTATGTATATACCTTTTCCATTACACGTTGCATAAATACTTTCTGCAGAAATATAAGGCCGGAGGAGGGAGGAGGAAGGTTACACATGTACTTTTAGCAGAGGTTATTATTGGGTGTTTTTTTTGGTGGGAAATCATCAAATAACTTCTCCCGCTCTGGGTGGAGCAGGAGCGGCGTGTCAGACTTTTACTGACTAAAACCCACCCGTGTTCCCTCAGTTGCCTGTGTGCCATGGGCCATGGGATCTCTTTCGAACAACCCGCACCCCTGGCAGATTATTGGGTGTTTCCATTCAGTAATTTTTCTGTTGTGTCCCAGTGGTTCGGCCCCGATTATCGAGTTCTACGTGGGTTGGAAACCACGCAGGCGCTTTACTTTGTGTATTTCATTTCCTCACCACTGCCTTCAAAAACGTTGAAGCACAAAACTCGAAGACATGTGATATCTACCAACCCACTGATGATGGCCAACTGTGGGAACATTATACATTATGTTTTTATATCCCATAACTCTAGGGTTATATTCTATAAGTAAAAGTTATACAAATAGTCTTAAAATATGTGGTCCAAAAATGCATGGTTTCGAAGATATCATCAATTATAATTAATTTAGGTCAACAATTGTCACCCGTTTGAAGAATCTTTATTTTTGCGATGTTACCAAATTACCGTAAAAAATACTAACACTAGACTCTCCAAAGGTTAGTTGATAAATACTAGTAATTCATCTTCATTCAAACCAATCATTCATATTTAAAGCTAAAAAATGCGACGTTGACATATTTTACGTAAGGGTGTTTTACATTAATAATCGTGACTTTGTCATATTATTTTGTACGAAAGTGGAAAACAAAAAAAAATATAATTGATTAATAATTCATATGCCAGTTGATTCATTGATATGGTCTCATTCATACCTTAGAGTAATGGGATATAAAAATCACCTTTTATAGGCTGATTGTGATTCAGTAATTTTCAAAAGCCGCTATTCTATTCCGTTCATGACAATATGAGAGAAGAAAATATAAAAGGAACCTTTTGTCATTAACTTTTTTAAATTGATAAATAGACGTACAATAGCCCGATACACGTTGAATTACAAATGTACCAATTATTTTTTACAAAGTATTCCAAAATGGCGGAGACAACATTCGAAAGGCGAATTAACACATTTCTTTTCGTACAAGCTTTGATATTAAACAAAGATATCAATTTGTAGCTGTTTTCAACAGGATTAAGATATAACAAGAACAATTTGAGTATAATCAAGGGTGATGGTCGTACAAAAGCCTTTTGTGCCCGAGGATAATCCGTCAAGCATTCCGTTTTATATGTACAGAATATGAATACCTTCGAACCCAAATAATTACCTTTTATTCGGAGTATACTTTGAGAATTATGCCGTAATTTTAAGCAGCTTGGATTATTGTTGTGAAGGTTTGTTTTTTGGGATAATGTTCTTTGATTAAATATGGTTCGCGACAATGTTGATAGGATTGTTCTGTATTTTATAGGACATGATGAAAAATCAACTTATAACGTTCCCACTGCTGGGATACAGGCCTCCTGTCTTTGAGAGGGAGTGGGCCGCAAACCACCACGGGCCAAACCAAACCAACCAACGGGCCCAATGCGGGTTGGTAGATGTCACATGTCTTCGAATTTTTGGTTTTAGGACATGTCGGCTACCTCACGATGTTTTCCTTTACCGTTTTGAGAGCAGTGGTTATGAAATAATTACCATAAAGTAAAGCACCAGTCTTGATTCGAACCTAAGATCGATACCACTGGGCCAACACTGCTGTCAATAGGACATAATATCGACATGGTTTCTTATTTTTTTTTTGTACGGGCAGTGACGTTGTCAATATCCTAAAGAGCGGTACCTACCACATAGTGTCATTTACCGGCGAAAGATGTCACTATAAAGTCACTTATGGAAGTAAGTTAGTGTACCTGGAGAACGTAAGTCAAACTCTGCCGCCGTCATTTTCATGACAGTCTTCGCTTTTGCCGTTATATGGCGGCCACCGTTCTTCTAGGACACCGTAGCGTTATAACAACAACTTAAAATGAGTTGAAGTTCCTACGGACGTAAAAATGTTGCGGCGGGATTTCATCGCAACGCAGAATTTTCAACTCTCGGTGTTGCTGTGTTGAGCCGATAATTGAGAATCCAACAGAGTGCATCTCAGCGCGTCGGAAAAACACACTGTTTGTTTTTCAACTACCCGCTATATTATTATTACGTCTGTGTCAACGTCGACTAAGATCACCTATCCGTCTGCCGAGTGCGCAGTCAAAGTATGTATGTACACTATACCTAGTACATACTTTTACTCCTAACAATTCTTAGGAAAGCTGATACGTGCAGAATTTGTATGTACGAGTGTATTTATTTATTTTTGTAAAAGTAGACTTGCTGAGTCGTACTTTTAGACTGATTCGCGATTCCAGTCTAGTCGCGACTAGTCTAAGTGTGCAAATGTTAGCGGTAATCGAATGCGTCGTTTCGTAGCTTCGGTATACGGCCACTTTGCGAACGGGTTTTATATTCGCAACATAGTAAAATTGTGACATCTCATACTCGAATACTTTTAGGCCGTGTACAGAGTTAGACAAAACTCAGTAACTGGGTTGTGGAGGTCAGATAGGCAGTCGCTCCATGTAAAATACTGGTATTCAGCTGCATCCAGTTAGACCGGAAGCTGACCCCAACTTAGTTGGGAAAAAGGCTAGGCAGATGATGATGACCAGACGTAAACAAAATTGCGGACCCGTTAGTAAGTAATTATAACATTTGCATGCCATTTAAAAGTAATCGTAGTTAATTACTTTTAAATAACATTTGAGTACTTAATAAAATAAATAATATCATGACGATGATGATTACTGTTTTGTAAAGGTACGCTTACACGAACAACTAAAATTGCTACATCTTGGGTATTTCTCGTTAACTATCACGTCACGACTCACGACTTCATCCAGCAATTTAGGGCAATGGCAACATGTTGCCAGAGATACGGCCACACAATATGGAGCAACTTAAAAAACTAAGCAATGCGCCTGCCCCGCCGCCTCCGCCGCTGGCCAGTTCCTCTCGCAAAAACGAGACGTAGTTATACGTACAAACGAGATAGAAAGAAAATTGACTAAAAATTTCCAAACTGATTGGTATTCGGCAGTTCATAAAATATATGGAGCAATCAGAAGCAATATTACCGAAACACATCGGCAATTTATTGTAGTTGCTCCAGATTGCTCCATTTCATTGATCTAGATTGATCCATTAGTGTTGCCGAGCAATAATTGCTCAAAAATTGCCAGTGTAAGAGGTTTAGACTATGCTGCAAAACTCATTAAATTACATTCTATATTAGCTACCGCCCGCGGCGTTGCGTATGTGGATGTCAGAAATTATCCCAAAAGAACAAGCTACAGGGAAAATAAGCCTAGCCTATTTTACTCCTTATAACATGAGCTATTTGTCAATGAAATAGGTTCTGCCGTTACGGAAATTAGCCAGAACAAACAGACAAAAAAATAAAATAAAAATGTTTTTTTTTGTTATGAATACCGTGTAACGTTTCTTAAGCATTTAGTAAAAAAAAAAAAAATTGACATTACGAACAGACACATCAACTTTATTTATGTACCTACCTACAGATTTAGATTTTTATAGATATATCTATGTCAAGCTACTTATATTTTGATAAATAAACTAATTCTGATTCTATTACTGAATTACTGAACAAAACCCAATTTGACAAAAAGCACGAAACCCTACTAAGAAACCTCGTTATTGCTGAAACGTATGTGTATAACATACCTGTTTAACTTTATGTACACATACAAGATTTATAATACACTAGCAGCGCTCCGCGGTTTCACCCGTGTAGTTCCCGATTCCGTAAGAATACGGGGATAAAATATAGCCTATGTTACTTGGTAAAGATGTAGCTTTCTAAAGGTGAAAGAATTTTTAAAATCGGTCCAGTAGTTTTTAAGTTTATTCGTTACATACAAAAATGCAAATCTTTCCTCTTTATAATATCAGTGTAGATATTGTAGATAATTTACATTTACATTATAAATAAACCACATAGGTAGAACCTCAACTTACCTGCCGCAGCTCGAGGTAGGTGTAAATTGTTAACATGAGTGGAAACTCAGTAACTCTCCGAAGCACGAACAACTCTGGGGCATTAGCTGATGCACTTACTGCACCTAATCTAGGTTAGAGAATCAATCAATACGTTACGGCACTTAGAACCTTATTGTTAATAATATAAGGATAATTGATCAAAATATACTTCCCTGTATTACTGAAAGCACAGGATCGAGCCTCAGATCGTTAAGCCTCATTATATTAGACGTTGCTTATTTTTTTAAGGCAAACTATTACTATTAAGAAAATAGCGTTGACCCCAGCATTCTTTTATGCATTTTTAATTAAGTCTTATTGCCTTATGTTCAGATTTAATTTTCTTTGGCTCAATGCCGGTCACTATGGCAAAATAAGTACCTAAGTTTTGGAAATAAAACTTTTATTGAAATTCACTGTAATCGATTCCGTAGCCAATTATGAAGAAACTACTCTCAGGAGTAGCGCTTGTTCTGTTACACCTTGTATAACATCACGCTAGTATTCTTCGGATGATTCGGTAGACGTGTACTTACCTATAGTATATACCTACCCTCATTTCATCGAATAAAGGGAGAGCAGAGAATTTAACAAACACCTGTTAAGGAGTCGTTCAGTTAGTCAGATAGTTTTGACTAATTGTCTGATAAATGATAAATGATTTTATTTCTGTAAGTAGGTTTGTACGAACACTTTTACACTTCAATCATATTTTTTTTAACTAGATGAGGTCGGCGTTTCCTATCTGACTACTCTGAGAAGAAAGGCCGAAACAAACTCAGAGGTTAATCTTGGTCAGATCATGTGCAGACCATGTGGATTGGTATCTGAAATGGTCTTTTGAGGAAAGAACCAGACAGATTGAGTGGACATGTCCATTCAGTGCACGCATTTATCAGTAATCATACAGCTCGACTCAGAACTTGATGAGCTCAACGATTTGACGAACATTACCAAAGAAAGGACATTTGGGTAGGCCGCATAAAGTACTCAAATTGCCGATTAACATTAAAACGAACTGAGAAAGAGATCCACATAGTCCTCACATTCACAATAATTAAAACAATAATAATATTATACTTCTCAAAGTAAATATTCATGTCAAAGTGTACATAATAATTATCAAATGTCAAAGAGTATATGTTTGCAAAAACAAAAAAAACAACATTCAGCATGCAAAAATTGGAGCAGGTCAATCCCAAGCTTTTTATCTTCAATATAATCTTTAACGGTATAAAAGGCTTTCAGTCTAATCTAAAACGTTAATTCGTATAGGAAAGGACTGGAAAACAACTCCGTGGTTATTCTTTAAAATGTAGTTAAACTTAACAATGTCACAGATTTATCTGTCTAGCCTTTCCTTGTGAAGGCTGCCAGTTTGAAGTCGTTTGGCCTACGGCACCCATTTATTGGGTAAACGGCTTTCGTAAGGCTGGAATCGTTGCCAGGCTTTTGGCCTTGTGATTGTGACCCTCCTTTACGATTGTCTGTGAATATTTGTATGAAAACAGGGAAAGATTGATGAGTAGTGTTAGGTCAGGTCGTATATCAAATAATGTTAGTCTATTGATGTGTCACGAACTCATGCATTCGTGAATTTGTTTATTTAAAATGTTTTAGCGACTTATTCTTTAATTTGCTTATATAATCTTGTGTTATGATTTTATTAGTAGTTTATTATTTTGTCAAAGTATTTTAGTTGATTTAATAATTCTTGTTAATCACTAATTTGATTAAAGCTTCGGGTAATATGGCGTGAACGCCATGACGGACGCCATTATGGGCTGCCCTTGCGAACAGAACAAATTATAAATAAATGTGGTGTAAAACTGAGCGAAGTTGCCAGTGAAAATTGTATTGCAATGAGTAAATAAAAGTTATAAGTTTGTTACGTTACGTGTTTTATTCCTGGCCAAAAGTAGGTTTCCTTGATTTATTTTGAGCATGCACAGAAAGTAATTAAAAACGTTCAAAATCTAGTCGCAGTCTCACCTTGATGACAATCAAATGTCAAAAACTTGTCAAAAATGTATTGAACATGTTTCCATACCATATATTTCGACAGCACGGTTGGCGCAGCGGTTAAGTGATTGACTGCTGTGCTGCGTGTAGCGGGTTCGATTCCCGCACGGAACAAATATTTGTATGACCTACAAGTAGTTGTTCCGAGTCTGGCTGTTTGTGTATGTGAATTTTTAAATGTTTGTAAACGCACCCACAATACAGGAGTAATTCCTAGTGTGGGGCAAAGTTAAAAAAAAAAAAAAACATTTTTAGGTATTTTTGACAGATTGAGACTGAAATCAGACTGTGAACGTTCTTAAAATAACGAGAATTGCCACTCAGACTGTGGACGTAATTTAAATTACGGGAATAGTCCTTCTGCTTAGTGAAATTCTGTGACATTAAAATACGCACGTTTCAGAATTTCATATCCTCTGTATAACCTCGATATTTAGTTACTTACCCATGCGAAGCGAACACGCCGAAATAAATAAATAAATCCATCTTTACCTTTCATGCGATAACGTGATTTTCATTAATTTTCCATCGAATATTTCAAGATCAGATCATCCTAGTATTTCGTGTGAGGGCCATATTAGCCGGTGTTCGTATGATTGTAACGGATCCTAGTCTCGCGTGCTGCTTTGTGCCGTGTCGATTAAACTTTCGTTGTCTGATGGCGTTTTACATTACTATAGATAGGTAAACCCTGCTATATTCGATGTGTTTATGAAAGGGCTAATTGTATTATGTACTGAACATATAAAAACTAACAAATTAATATTTTTACTTTGTTAGCCTAGTTTCTATTGTGCATGCTGTGGTCTCCTATAAGTGAAGGAGTATACCTACTTAGTACCTAAAGTTGCACCACATGTTTTCTTGGAGATCCTAAATCAATAAATAAATAATAACATTTTAATATTAATAACAAAAAAAACATTCATTTAGGTAGACCAACAAAGGACCATAGTAGGTGCAAATAGACTTTTAATTCCAATAGTACCTTCCCGTGGTATAATTTCCAACCACCACGCGGTCGAAGCCGCTGGCAAAAACTAGTTCAAAACAAGAAACTCCTTCTTTTGAACCATAATGCGCTTTATTTTAGAAGAAAACAGCCTGGTTAGCTTTAAATGCTGCTTACAGTCGAATTCTTGGTCAAAATAGCACAAAAAGCTACAAAAAACCTACAAACAATAAATAAGCAAATTGTCATTTGCAATGATCGCTCAAAATATTCAAGGCCTTATCTCTAATTGAGAACGATCCCATCGCTGAGGGGATTCGGGTCGGATGCGAGAATCAGGGAATCAGATAACCGGTCGGGTGTACCGACCTACCGAACACTTGTTTGATTTGAAGGCTTTGCTCGAGCTCGCCCGATCTCGGAGCTTACAGCCGATCACTTACAAGCCGAACGCCAAATCGCTGTTGTTATTAAACATCGAGCGGTCTCTCCCACAGTTCAGCGATATCGATTGGCGATTCGTTTAGATTAATTATAGAGATACGCTTCGAGCCTTGAATAGTTTAATCTATATTGCTGAAGCTAACCGGAACTAGTGATCATAAAATGTTAACGTTGTTTTATATGGCTTTATTTTTTAATCCACAATTTGATTGCAGTGCGATGCGGATCTATCACTAACCTACGTCAATAAATATAAATGACCTACAATGAAATACATACACACGTAACATCACGATTTGTTTCCCCGAAGGGTTGTGCAGTGGTTGGTGTAGGTAGGTTCGCCCACATTTCTAAAAAAAATTACGATGTCTTGTTGACCTACCTGCGTTTGATTGATGATTGATGAAATGCTTTAAATAATTATTAGTATGAATTCTATATTTGTAATTATTAACTTTGTTGTCAAACTTTTTTTAACGTATGTCCTACCTACATTTTAAATTATAAGCATTGTGTTAGTATTATTTATTCATTTCATAAGTAAGTACAGTACTTTTATTAAGTACATTCATTTATAATTTATAATTCCTATCCTGTTCCCGCACATTACCTTTCGTTAACGTGTGAGCAAGACAGCGACACCAATTTGCTTTTTCGCGCCATTCAACCAGAGACAACAAGGACGGCGAACTGTCGATGTTGAGGTTTGTCGCGCGCGCAGCTTCTGTGCTTATCTCGATGAAAAGAAGTGGAAGTGGTGGAAATTGCAAATCAGGTATTGTGCAACCCTTTCCCTTGTACTAACAACTGTCGTTTATCACCTAATTTCTCCAAACAGCAATTGTACGTTACCTCTGTTTTTGCAAACCAACACGACCAAAATCTATCGTTAGTATTCGCTTACTTCGCGTAAATATACCAGGAATGGGTATCGCTAGCTCATATTGGAATATAAATAGTCTAGTTACGACTTGGTGAACATCCCTGAAAAATAAAAAATAAAAAGTCTCTAAAAAAAACCTTAAAATTCCCTAGTTCCAAATAGGTCTTTTTTAATCGAACCATTTTTTATCATTTCAATATAAAAAGAGTTATACTAGGCATTACAAAATTAAATGATCATTAGTGCGATAATAACGTAAAATAAATATTACCATAATGCAATAGTTTTGTTCATTTCTAAAGTACTAGCTTTTGCCAGCGGCTTCGCCCGCATGGAGGTCGAAAATTATCCCACGGGAATGTATTACTGGGATAAAAAGTATCCTATGTATTAATCCAGGTTATAATCTACCTGTACGCCAAATTTTATCCAAATCCGTTCAGCCGTTGTTGCGTGATTGAGTAACAAACATCCAAACATCTAAATATCCAAACATACAAACTTACATATTTGTAATATTATTACTAGGATAGCAGGAAGTAGGATTTGGAAACAAATCGATTTTTTTATCATTTCAATATAAAAGGAGGCTTCGCAAAATTAAAAATAAACATTACTGCGATAATAATGTAAAACAGCCATTACCATGATGCAATAGTTTCACATAAATATAATGTATGTGTCACCGTAAAATCGTAATATATCTCGCGAGATTGTGAACTGTCGAAAGATTGTGAACCGTAACATATTACTTACAACTTAATGCATTATTTTTCGGTATCTATTGAAGTGAAACCGTCAAATTGTGAACTGGTATATACTGTATACGGATAGTACCTTGCGCTATCACTAAATAGTCAAGTAACTGCCGCTAACTTGAAAGTAGCGCTCGCTGGCGGCTGCCGCGACTCCGCTCGTTCGCTCGCTCGGCTCGCGCGCGTTTGGTCGCAATTCTAACATAACTTAACCTATTCGGTCGGTAAGCAGTATGGTGCAGTTCACAATTTATCGCCAGTTTCTAATCTCGCTAGATAGATTATAAACTAACGGTGTCCACAATCATACGGTGACATTTATAACAGTTCGACTACCTAAAGCAATAAATCATTTGCTTATTTTTACTAGCAGAAATGCGGTAGCAGTTAAACGTTTGCCTTGCCATTAATATAAGTAAACATAAAATATATGAGAAAGCTCTTTGCCATTATTTTAAATGTAAGTTTTAAAACGCTTGCAAGCGTCTACCAGGGCAATATGGAGTGAAGTAGGTAATGCTCGTGAGGTGTGGTTATTGGCTCCGCCGGCGCAAGTTTCAAGTTTCATCGAACTCACGTAATATTGTCTCGGAGTGGCCGCAATACATTTACTACTGAAATTCCTCTCAGCTTAATAGCATAGCCAGCCGGAGGTTTCTCTTCTGTAATACGTAAATAATCGTCAAGAACACTCCATAACTTTGTAATTGCTTTTTACCTCGGTGGGCGCGTGCTTTTAGTCAGATTGCTTATTTTGTTAATGAACTTCGGTGCCCAAAACTTTTTGCTTTCGTTTCTTTAATAGCTTAAAATTATCTCTTAAATATAATAAAATGATTACACAAATCAGCGCACAATGGAAAAGTTTGTTTATTGTTAATGTTTTGATCATGTTTATTTGAGAATGTAAAGCCTTTGTGTTCAACTTTTATAAATGTTTTACACATCACTCGGGGCGGAGGAAAGCTTACAAGCACGGAGTTGGATATCTCGCAGTTCGTTTAAGTATAATTGTTAAAAAGTTTGCGCGTTTCATATCACTTATACGGCATTGCTCAGCAAAAGTGTGTTCCGAAGTTTGATCGAAAAATGTTGTTGCGCTATGATTCAAAGAGTCAGGTAACATTTCGGACATGTAAAGGCGCGGCGTACAAAAGAATTTCAATTTGGTACCGTATCGCGCAACCCTTTTCAACTTTACAAAGTAATTTCCTGACGCGAAATTGATTTGTTGGCTTCGTGGTTTTTGTTTGGTGTGGCGACTGCGGTTTAATTAAAACGAAAAAATCTTGCCGTGAAGTAATTCTGCCCTTAATGGGTGTCCCGCAGGTAACACAATTCACTGCCCAATTATTTCATGCCCAAACTCTCCCCAGAGTGATATTGTTTATCCTTACTTTCCAATTCTAATTGCGTCCCACTTTACATAAACATCGGCAAACTCTGAAGTCTGATGACAAAGCGTTGGAAATACAAACATCGATTTGTCAAAGAGTATCGATATAGAATTACTTCTTCAAAATGCCGCCGAGGATAATTTAATATATTAACATCTCGACGTGGAAACTCGAGCCGAGTGACGTTAATATGACAAATAATTTCCTTCAAGCCTACCTCCGGCGTGGGAGGAAATGCGTTGAATATGGTAATCATTTCCCATGTGCCTTGCTCGTACAGTCGTACCAGGCTTGCCTACCGCCACTTTAAACTTAGGAATACTTCAGCATTTCAATAACTTGTGCGTCAGAATGTTGTCAGCGTAGCTAGAGCTGTTGACACGTGTTCTGTACATGCTAATGAATAAAGACATTTTTTTCTTTTGAAAGAGTTCTAGTAGCTTCAATGTGTGCGGTGTTGGGATGAAGTAGGCACGAGCGGAGCTATTTAGATATGATGTTATGTTGCTAGGTTCGTATGAATAGCATAGATGTAGTTTAGGAGGCTGCTTCTTTCATTTTTAACTTGACGGTTCAGAAAACTTCCGACTGTTTGAAATACACCATAACTCGGTGGCTTTTTTTTGCAAAAGCTATGAATTCGTTACAAGTTTCAGGGTTGTTATTCCCACGGTTTCGTTTTTCCTGTTCGCATGGAATGTGCGGAGTTATCTGCGTACATCAGTGCACGTTTATAACGTGTTTTCGTCACGCTGCCCCTCGGGAGCGACGTGAACTCGCGTTGTCTCTCGGTCGTGCGATGTCGTGTTATACCTCACGGGCTTGCGCTTACGTAGTGCTGTATTCCTATAGATAATGTACTGGTTAAAAAATATAAGCCCTGATTTTATAAAGGATAAATCGTCTCATGGTTCTATGGGTATAGCTGAGAGATCAAGGGGTTTATTTATAAACGATGCCTAAACTTAAAAGACGATTACTTAACTTTAAGCAACATCTATAAACAAAAGATATATGTTTAGTGATGGCAATCATTGGGTACCAAACCATTTAATAACTTAAATTTGAGTATAAGCCGGTTTAAATACTAGTGGGAAAGTGTTTATATTCGCAATTTGAATATAATATTACTAGCTTTTGTCAGCGGTTTTAATTTACACAAAACCTTAACAAATTATACATCTAAAACCTTTCTCATGAATCGCTCTGTTTATTGGTTAAAACCGCATGAAAATCTCTTTTTGAGTTTATCGCGAACAGACAGACAGACACGGCGGTAGACTTTGTTTTATAATATTCAAACTCGAACTCAAAGCATTTATTTCAATTAAACCATTTACAGGCACTTTTGAATTGTCAAAAAGTCGATCAGTTGGAAAGTTGAAGCTAGTTGCCCATTCCAAAACGTAGATCTCCATGGAGAAGAACGGGCAAGAAACTCCACGGACACTCTTTTAAAACCAAGTTGAATATTACAAAATCTTGGGAACATTATTCTTGTTGCTTCTGTATGAGAGAACAATAAAAAAAAAAAATCTAAATACAAGATAAAAATAAGCCCTGGAAGTTAGGAGATGACCAGTCTCAATCGACAGCGCCCGTTCACGAACTTGACGCGTGGATCAGCACTAGGGCTTACAATACCGGTATTCCGGTATCCCGTAATACCGTGATCACGGATTTTATTTTGGCCTTTTACAATACCGGTATTGACGCCCCAATACCGTGATTACGGTATTACAAACATTTGATCTGAAAATTATGTAATCTTATTCTCACACTTGTTTTCATCAGCGCAAGCGTCCCGCTGTTATCTTAAGCTCACCCTCCCGCACCCCGCCTGAGAAAAAGCCCAAAAACAAGCTGTACTTATGTCGTTTTTGTTATTGTCAGTCAGTTTCGCAGAGTCGACGGGATAACGCGTATATAGACTTTGATAGTTTGTAGTGTTAACTTGTGACTAAATGTATGTAACAAGCTGAGAAGTTCGCTGTCTGATTCTCACTTTCAAAATAAAATAAAATAAAACGTTTAAAGTTCAGAAATTTGTATTAAATCTTTTTATGATATTGTGTTATTTATATACATTTACATTTTTTTACTATGTTTTCATAATTTGATATTTACGCTTGATTTATTATGTTACTTGTTTAGTTTTAGATTTTTGATTGGTTTTTTATTCCACAATTATTAATAATGTTACTAAAATGATTACCAAATTATTGCTAGCTAGTTAAGCTATATTTTACTTACATTTCTACAAATAATGATACCTTTGTTGATTTTTACGTGAGACATAATGACATGTAGATAGTAAGAAGAAATTTATATTTTTTGATATTGTACTATACAAAGTCTATGTGAAATGCCTTCCTGCAAAAAGACTAGATTAAGTTTTAGTTTTCACTATGTTCCTAATTCCTAGTCTTACCTAAATAATCAACCAATACCAAATTGTTAAGAGAGCTATGTATAAAACGCATTTATTTTATTATTTTTAATAAATAAGAACAATAAAGACTGATTTGAAAATAAAAAGCACTTATTTTATTGGTTTTATTAATTTCCTAATTGAACTTGCGTTCAATACCGAATTACCGGTATTGATACCGGGATCACGGTTTTGACTTTCCCAGCACCGTTATTGATACCGGTATTGAAAAAATCCGGTATTTGAAAGCCCTAATCAGCACCATCCAGCTCAACCATTGTGTAGGGAACCGAATGATCCAACACACGCGCCACCATCAGTGAGACATTTAAGTGAGCATGACATACTCTTAACTGCCATGCTTTTTCAAGTCAACGTACATCATAACAACACAATAAACGGACGCATGGTACTCACATTTACAAAATTGAAACATAATGCTTCTACATTATACAAAACTATAGTTTTGCAAATGATATTAATAAAATTTGATTTCCTATATTGTAATAGTGATCATATTACAAAACTGCCTACAACATAATAATAATATGTATTTTCTTACAAGCGTACATATACTTGGCCTACTTTATACGCAGTCTGTAGACCCCGCAGTTTCAGAGTTAGTACACATTCTGAGGGTTGGCAATGATCGTGCGTTTTCTTATGTTTTACTAGAGGAAACGGTCCTAAGTGCGTCCGAATTGAAGGATACAATGCGAATCCCCGTTTTATTTACATCTAAAGCGGAAATCCGTCCGTACCATTCGATTTCCGTTACAAATAATATACAAAAATTCATTATTTACACATGTCGGATTCAAATAAGAATAAAAATAGCGAATATCTCTTTAGGCGGGCTTGTGTTTTTGTTTTCCCTCGAGAGAAATTGAAGGCAAACGTGAAGCAGACGCATTTTATTGTATCTGCTTATACAAAGTTAGTGTGACAATACATTTCTATCGGTGTGGGAATATCCCCCTTTATTCTGATGGCCAAGTAAAGTTTACGCTTTCACGGGTTCTGGTCTTGTTGAAAAGCGAATTCCTGTGGGGGGCCATAACTAAAGATTAGACCAATTTGGGGTAATATGGGGCTCGTGTGCGACCCATTTAAGGGTGGGACGTAGTAAATGGTTTTCTGAACATCGTCCCTGTGTCTTGGGAGCTGAGAATGTGTTTTTGGTAATGCGTGTCTTCGACACCTTGTGTGATGATAATTATGTCGTGAATGTACGTACTATAATGCATTTTTAAGTCTGTGCCCACTTGCCCAGTTAGTTTGTATGTAGAGGGTAATCTTCAGAACTACTGATCCGATTCCGAAAATTAATTCACTAACGGCAGGCATAGCAGGGCAGCTACCGTACTGCTGGGTGATAAAGACACTCGGCAGTATTTTTTCGCGAAGTAGCGGGTAGTGGCTACTTTATCATAATTGGGATTGTTGGAGTCTTTGACATCTTGTCCCATACTGATCGTGGATAATGTCGTAAATACGTATTCTCTTAAGCATCAGTTTGCGTAAATATTGATACCGCACGGTTCTTTATAAACATTTTCCTACCTGAATTAAAATTGAAGTGATATATAGGGGTAATATCAGTGTTTGTGACCGCCGCATCAGAACCTGCCACAAGTCTACAACAACTGGTGAGCTCAAATCATTATTATCCCTTTTCTTACTTATCCATTTAAGACAATTGCTCATTGACATGTCTAGATTTTTCATTATCATCATCATCATAATAATTTCAGGCGAAAGACGTCCACTGTTGGACATAGGCTCCCCAAGCATCGCCACTTCAACCGGTTCTGTGCTTCTCGCATTCAGCAGATTCGTGCATCCTTCCCAAGGACATCGGTTGTATATTTAATTGTGACTGATATACATATAGCGCATGACAGCGTATGATGGCGTCTGGTAGCGTATGTACGTGATTAAATAAATATATCGCAGCTGTAGGTAGTCCATTCGGACCAACGAAAAGTCCACTTAGTCCACGTTCGGATAGACGTCAAAATATCGTGGCAGGATTATTAGCGCACTTGATTTTTAACGCACCCCGTAGACCAGAGAGTTGAAAATCGAACAGTGTGTTTTTTGACACACTGGGATGCACTCTGTGGGATTCTCGATGCTCGGTTCCACATCGAGAGTTGAAAATCCAGTGCGCGATAAAATCCCGTCGCGTCTTTTTACGCGTATAATGAACGTGGTCTTATCCCACCAATCTACACACCAAGATTTGTGCCGAATAAGATTGCTAATCGAACTAGTTTCAATCCTTCACAATACTTTATAAAACCATCACTAATATAAGGACACCTATTTCTCATATTTTACAACACGCTCCCGTACTGGACGCGAAAAGTCAGCTCCAGTGAAACCACAATAGCTCATTTACCAGCTCTAAAATCTCCTGGGAATATTAGTGAACCACCTCAAAGCTGTGTACGTACCATGTTGTAGCATTACGTCCCAGATATCTAAGTTGCATGAAAAGAAAATGTGCAGTTTTGAGTTCTGAAACATTTTCCAGCTCAATAATATACTCGTTCGCTGCTGATTGCGTTTGTTGCACGCAAATTTCGACTTTGATGTTTGAAGCTAGAGTTTAAAATATATTTTTGCTTGGAGGATATAAGACAAAAGGGTAATGACTTCCGGCATAGAGACCATCTGTTGGCCTCCATAGACATTAGGGCGCGTTCTTGCAAGGCTCTCGGCGGCGGGCGCCACACTGGGAAGCCAGAAATGTACGTCTTTTGAATTTGTTTGATCGTAACAGAAGAATTTTACTTTTAATAACTTTCCTTCCGAGTTGTTACGTGATCTTCGTACGTTTGATGTATTTTCGTGTTCTTGAAGATTAGATTTATAAACTTTTTAAGAACTTTCTGATCGAATGTGGGAGTCATGTATTCATGTTACGTAAAATCTTTTTGCCTCTTGAACTTAATTTAAATTTGTGATAAGTAAGTATACTTACGGCAATGGTAAAAATGCTGCAAAATTTTCTCAAAACAATAGTTGTCAGCTACCATCTTTGTTTCTTATAAAACAACGTTACATAAAGATGTTAACCGACCGAGATAAGATATCCGCATCTCTGGTGTGTCATCAAATTCAGTGCCACGTTAAAATAAACGCGAGCCTACAGAAAACCCAGTGTGGCGTGCAAGCAAATATCCTGGGAGGCAATTGAACAAATTCTCCGGGTGTACCGGGACCCTATCGGACCGCAATGTCAGTTATTATATCTGTTATCTCCCCTAGTCCATTACGACAGCCGGCGACGCGATGCGACGCGACGTCGGAGGACGTTCTTACGCAACGCGACGGCCAAGACGTCCATTGTTGAAGACGTTTTGTGTTGTGTCCTGTTTACGAATTTTAATGTTGAGGTTTTTTTAAACAGAGCTTTGTGAGATGGAGATTTTATGGCGTCATTTTAAATGAATAAATAATACTGACAGTGTTTTATGATTTTAAATGTAGGTAGTTACGTTAAAAAAAGTTAATAATTACAAATATAAAACTCATACTAAATAATTATTTAAAGCATTTTCACATACCTAATTTAAGTTAGGTCAATTAGACAACGTCATTTTTTTTAAATGTGGGCGAACCTATGTACGTACGAGGTGTACCTACATAGGTTCCCCCAACCATTCGGGGATACAAAGCGTGATGTTATGTGTGTGTGTGATTGTAGATCATTTATATTTGTTGACGTAGGTTAGTGATAGATCCGCATCGCACTGCAATCAAATTGTGGATTAAAAACTAAAGCCATATAAAACAACATTAACATTTTATGATCACTAGCTCCGGTTAGCTTCAGCAGTATAGATTAAACTATTCAAGGTTTGATGCGTATCTCTATAATTAATCTAAACGAATCGCCAATCGATATCGCTGAACTGTGGGAGCGACCGCTCGATGTTTAATAACAACAGCGATTTGGCGTTTGGCTTGTAAGTGATCGGCTGTAAGCTCCTAGATCGGGCGAGCTCGAGCAAAGCCTTCAAATCAAACAAGTGTTCGGTAGGTCGGTACACCCGGCCGGTTATCTGATTCTCTGAACCTCGCATTCCACCCGAATCCCCTCAGCGATGGGATCGTTCTCAATTAGAGATAAGGCCCTGAATATTTTGAGCGATCATTGCAAATGACAATTTGTTTATTTATTGTTTGTAGGTTTTTTGTAGCTTTTTGTGCTAGTTTGACTAAGAATTCGATTGTAAGCAGTATTCAAAGCTAACCAGGCTGTTTTCTTGTAAAATAAGGCACATTATGGTTCAAAAGAAGGACTTTCTTGTTCTGAATTAGTTTTTGCCAGCGGCTACGGCCGCGTAGAGTTTGGAAATTATCTCACGGGAACGTACTATCGGAATAAAAAGTACTTCATGTGTTAATCCAGGTTATAAACTATCTGTGTGCCAAATTTCCTCCAAATCCGCTCAGCCGTTTTTGCGTGATTGAGTAACAAACATCCAACATCCAAATATCCAAACATACAAACTTTGACATTTATAAGACTAAAGTTAGGATCTATTATGTTTTGATCTGTAGATATTTCTTTATTGAAAAAATATCCGCACAACCTCACAGACGCCATTGTATTCAAAGAAGATAATATTTTTATATTTAAGACTCCAAATAACATTGCAAAAAAATACGATCAGAATTTCTGCCTACCAACGAGATTCAGCAGTGAAATTATAAGACTTCCTTCATGTTATTGTACTGAGGATAAATATTTATCTATTCAGCTAAGCGTGTATTTTCACGATATCATGTAACTTACTTGTCGGGTTATTGTATATCCTCCACAATAGTGTGACTTCCACTGGAATATTCAAATATGTTAATACGCTTTCTTATTTAGTTGATACGAGTTTTGATATTCTCTGTGTGCCTGAGAGATGGTACAATAAAATATAATATTTTTAGGGGAATAACTGCGGCAAAAACGCTGCGAAAATTCCATGTGAAATTCGCCCAAAAGCACAAAGGCTTCTTTAAAGAGGCGCGACGCGACTCATAGAAATGAATCTACGTAGGTCGCGCGCTGTCGCGTTGCGCCTGTTTGCTGGAGCCTAAAGGTAGGTATGATTCCGAGCTCCGCTGCACGCAGCAGTGCTGGTCCCCATATGTTTATATGACAATACATTCCGAGCTACGCAGCAATGTCGCGGCAGCAATGCAGCGGCAGCACTGCTGAGCGGCAGTGTCGCCCCACCGCTGCGACAGACCAGTAGTGACGCGTCTGCCACCGCAGCGATAGTACCTACGTGAAGATTGACAAGTAATTGGCAACAAAAAGATATAATTTCTCTGATTCAGAAGCGCAGACAGCGCAACACTGCCGCGTTGCTCGGAATCAGCACGGCAAGCAGCTCTGCTGCGGCAGCACTGCTGCTTGCAGCAGAGTTCAGAATCATACCTTTAAACGTCACGAGTTTGATTTTTGTAAAGAACTAGCTTTTGCCAGCGACTTCGTCCGCGTGGTGGTCGATAATTATCCCACGGAAATGTATTACCGGGATAAAAAATATTCTATGTGTTCCAGGTTATAAGCTATCTGTTTGCCAAATTTCATCCAAATCCGTTCAGCCCTTGTTGCGTGATGGAGTAACAAACATCCAAACATCTAAACATATACAAACTTTAATAATATTATACATGTAGTAGGATTCTGTGTTTTAAATAAATGTTGCTAGGTATGATTTTAACTTGACAGCTTAATTAAATTAGTCATTTAAATCAAAACAGTGTTAACAAATTACAATTAAGCCCATGGAGGTGGAACGTGGAAACAAAATAATTGCTTGATAAATGATAGCAATAAAGCAATTTAAAACAATCTGCCATAATAATAAGTGTTAACTTTAATTGAATATTAATTGCTTGACATTACAGCTAACACTCAAACAAAAGAGACGTTGTAATCGTATTTATGGGATAATATTATTAAACAAACATTTATGTGTAAATTAAATAATGAAAAACTCTGCCATAGGTCATATGCTAGCCATGATAATATGGCAGAGTTTATAATTATTTAATTAATTTAGATGTTATTTTCATAAATAAGATCTAAAGGTGGCTATGTTTTGCAAGATCTAAATGGTGCCACCATTTGCACCACCTCATTAACGGCATAAATAAGTAAATGTCTATTCACTGCTCCCAAATTACGATGTTCAATTATTTTTTACATACTTCTTTGACATCGTTTTCTCATTATTTGACATATAATTTCCTACAATTCTAATTTCAGCTCATTATTAGTGGTTGTCATGGTAACCATGTCATTTGGTTAAAGTAGGTTTTTCTAATTTAATTTTCTGTTATTAAAATTTTATTAATGTGTAATTTATTTATTTAAATTTCTCGCACACAAAAATAGATACAAAGGCCGACATAATGCCTTAGTCATTCTGTACCAGTTAAGCAACGGTGGTGAAGAGATTACATGGTAGGTGTTTTCGCTGAGAGAAACATTGATAAAAGAAAACTATAAAATATATCATAATTAATAATAAATAATGTGGCATGTAGGCCTTCTAGACCATTTTCTAATTTAAGTACCTTTCTTTTGTAAGTACCTGCTACTTGATGACAGGCCAACACTATCCTCACATACCTAATAACACTGTAAAGCCAATTAGTTTTAAAAGTGTATCTGTGGAGTTTCTTGCCAGCTCTTCTCCATAGAAAACGACCGATTTAAACCCATGTAGGTTTATGTGAAATAAGATATACAGAAGCACCGAGGGGTATCGATATGTACATCCGCTACACCGCTTGCCGAGGTTAGTTCGTGGATGGGTGACCCACCCATCGACGAACTGACCGCGGCAAGCTTAGCTTAACCTTCGATCGACTTGTGCGGCTGTTATCATTTAGCCACGAGCCCCTCTTACGTACTGATACCTAACCCATTTAATTATTACTTACTTATTACTATTTTACTATTTACTACGTTTGAATTACGTATGAATTTTTCTATACAGATTTTGGTGTTGTTTCAATATTTTCCATGTAAAAAATTAGGAGCTGTCTCGAAATGATGCTGTTCGGTGATGCAGCGTGTACGGGACACATTGAACACAGATGCAAGCAGCCCCTCCCGCTGCCTGTGTATTGGTACCCACTCAAGCTTAGAGTACAGGTAAGGTGGATTACAGTACACAGGGTCAATTTAAATTAAGTATTAAAACTCCATAGCCGTGAGGATATTTAATGACGATAAATTGTTTTATAACTTAAGAATATTTAATTCAACTAACGATGATATCTTGTAAGTTCTTTTAATTTCTCTGCTAGTGCTGTGCGCTTCTGTAAGTGACGAATATACAATTCCTAAGACTGTATGTGATTTTTGTTTGTGTATGTCTTAGTGAGTAAGTCGTTGAAGTACCTTAAGCACACAGCAAAAGTACAGCATAAGTTTTTATCCAGTGCGCAAACTGTAACCATGAATTCAGCGTGGAAATTTTTCGTCGGTAATACAAAAAAAATCAGCCGTTCCATATATTTTGATCGCGTAGGTATTTCACTTTTCTATAATAATAATAATAATAATGCTGATACGTCAACCACGTAAATTTTTTTTCATATCTCCTATTTCCTGTTTTTATTAATTCCCGTGAGCTACATAGTACAAAAATCACAACAAAGCCTTCAGAATAAAACCATAAATAAATCTACAATAAACAACATAAACAAAATGAAAAAACTAAAAGAAAATACAGAATACCCAAAAATGACGGCTGTCAAATTCAGCCTTCTATGAAGAAAAATATGGAATATGATTAACATGCAATGTTGACGAGATCAGCAACTCGAAATGCACGCCTACCACCCCCGGACTCGTCGCTCAGCTCCGCCTCGCCGCCGCCGGAACCCAGCCCCATTGAGAGTGCTGTGACACCGGCCATGGCAGTTGCGTCGAGCTCGAGCGACGAATATTTTTCCCCGCCGACGTCGCCAACACCTGTACGTCGGCAGGGGAGAGGCCGGCCACTGAGGAGCTTGGGACTTAGGGGTCATCCGGCCCCGAGCCGGGTCCCCGCTGCCGGTGGTTGTGTGCAGCGCATGAGATGGACTCAGTCTATGAACGAGAACGTCATGCGCGCATATTACGGGTCTACAGAGGGGGGAACTAACCTCACTGCGTACCGCGAAAGGATGCTGTCTCTATTTCAGGTACTAGAACCAACCGTCAACGTCTCGGCCCAACGACTGTCGGATCAGGTGCGGGTCATCCAACGCAATCACAGGTTGGACGACACCGCACTTGATAGGCTGCGCTCAGACGTACTGAGCAACCGTATCGTTCCAACTCCGACACAAACCGCGGGACATGCGTCACCTATGGATGCAATCTCGCCGCGGTCCAATCGTGTTGAAGAAGATGATAGGGTTGCCACAGTAAGTAGCCAGTACAACACCCGACTGAGGAGCGCACTGGAGGATGCGTTTCGCGAGTATCGGTCCACTCCGACCGAACTTAGACCCCGATTACCACGGTTACCTATGCACAAAAAAAATAGGGCGCTGGTGTGTGCCTTGGACTCGCAGCTTACGTATTTCTTTGAGAGCAGCGAGGATCTCGTTGATACACACTCGATCCTGTATTGCGCGGCTGTTGCGGCATGTCGTTTAGCTAACGTCAAGTTTCCAAGCTGTGACGGAGCTTCTCGACCGAAACCAGCCGCACCAGCCTGGCAGTGCAGGATCGAGCGTCGTATTGATGGGGCCAGGGTACTCATCGGCAAACTATACTGCTTCAGGGAGGGCAACACACGACCACGAGTGATGCGCTTTGTGAAGCGGGCTTTCTCGGGGACTGGAATCAGTCCTCCAGAATACATGTCCCGTGTCACAGAGCGCATCGACTTCCTGAAGCAGAAAGTCTGTGCATGGGCGAACCGTATTCGGCGGTATAAGCGGCGGGTTGACCGATACACGCAGAACCGCATGTTCCAGAGCGATGAGAGGTGGGTATATAGAGCTTGGGAGCGACCCGAACAAAATGTGATGGACGTGTGCCGCCCGGATGATGCCGCCACGAGTGCATTTTGGCGGAGCATTTGGTCGGTGCCCGTCTGTCACGTTGAGGCAGACTGGATGCAGGATGTCGAGCGATTGTGTGAACCAATACCAGAAATGGAACGCGTGTTCATTACGCCAATAGACGTGGCCAGAGCAGTCCGTCCGTTACTCAATTGGAAATCACCGGGACCGGACGGACTGCATAACTTTTGGTTAAAATGGCTTACTAGTTCACACAGTCGACTGGCATCTCAATTCCAGTCATCCTTAGAGTCTGGGTCGCTACCACGGTTTCTAACAGCAGGCGTTACCCACCTGCTCTATAAGTCAGGTAGTCCCGCGGAACCCAAGAATTATAGACCAATCACATGTTTGTCGACGATTTATAAACTTCTTACATCCATTTTGAGAACAAAAATTAATACGCATATTGAGAATAACTCGATCATGTCTCCCTCTCAAAATGGATGTAGGAACGGGTCCCGCGGTACTAAGGAGCTACTCCTCATCGACATGGCCATAAGCCAACAGGTTCGTCGATCCCGCAAAGATCTGTCGACATGCTGGATAGATTATAAGAAGGCCTACGACTCGGTGCCACATGCATGGCTCATGAAAGTGCTGGAGTTGTACAAAATTAATGCAACTCTACGCACCTTCCTTGAGTCGTGCATGGGGCAATGGAGAACAGTCCTTCGCTATCCAGGATGTCCACAGATCCAAGGGAATGATGAGCCTGTATGGATCAAACGGGGAATATTTCAGGGCGACAGCTTGAGTCCACTTTGGTTTTGCTTAGCCCTGAATCCTCTAAGCACTCTGCTGGAGGATTCAGGTCTTGGCTTTCGGCTGAGGAGAGGTGGTGAGGTTATATCTCACCTCCTATACATGGATGACCTTAAACTCTTTGCCCCCAACAAATTGCAACTGATGGAACTACTGAAGGTCACTGCAACTTTTAGTAGCGCCATCAGGATGGAATTTGGTGTGGACAAATGTGCAGTCATGCATGTAAAGCGAGGTGAGATTATGGAATCCGAGGGAATTCAACTCTCAGATTCCATACACCTCAGGTCCCTCTCTTCACCCGAAAGCTATAAGTATTTGGGTATGTCGGAAGCGTTAGGCATCAACACTGCTGACATGAAGCAATCGTTGAGGGAGCGCTTCTTTGGTCGCCTGAAGAAGGTATTAATTAGTCTTCTTTCAGGCGGAAACAAGGTGCGCGCCTTCAACGGTTGGGTCATGCCTGTTTTGATGTACTCTTTCGGCATACTCAAATGGACTCAGACTGAACTCGACGCCCTGGATCGACGAGTCCGTACACTGCTGACTGCAAACCGGATGCATCACCCACGATCATCGGTGATGAGACTGTACATCCCGCGGAAGTGCGGGGGTCGAGGCTTTTTAAATGCGAAGACCCTCCACAACCGCGAGGTGTGCAGTCTCAGGGAATATTTTTTTAAAACCGAAGTGGGTATGCACCGTGATGTGATCGCAGTGGACAAGGGGCTCACCCCGCTGTCCATGGCTAAAGAGAACTGGCGCAAACCTGTTATACTAACTATCGATGACCGCAAGGAAATATGGCGAAACAAGGAGCTTCACGGGCGCTTCTATCGGGCTCTCCATGAACCCGGTGTTGATTTCTTGGCGTCCGTATCCTGGCTACGTTTTGGTGACCTTTTCGGGGAAACTGAAGGTTTCGTCTGTGCAATTATGGATGAAGTTATCCTGACGAATAACTACCGGAGACATATTATGAAGGACGGGACGGTTGACGTGTGTCGGGCATGTCACCATCCAGGTGAGTCCATTAGACATATTATCTCTGGTTGTTCTCGGCTGGCTAACGGCGAGTACTTGCACAGACATAACCAAGTAGCCAGGATTATTCACCAGCAACTTGCTTTGCAATATAAACTTGTGGATTCTGAGGTACCGTATTACAAGTATGTGCCCGACCCAGTTCTTGAAAATGACCATGTCACGTTGTACTGGGACCGGTCTATCATTACTGACAGGACTATTGTAGCCAATAAGCCTGATATAGTGGTGATAGATCGGTTAGCGCGCCGCACAATGATAGTCGATGTTACCATTCCGCATGACGGGAACCTCGTGAAAGCTGAGAAAGAGAAACAGATTAAGTATCTCGACTTAGCACACGAGGTTGTTGACATGTGGAATGTGAACTCGGCTGTAATTGTGCCGATTGTCGTATCAGCCAATGGACTGATGGCCGAAAGCCTCGATCAACATCTCTCGAGGCTCTCGTTAGGCGGTTGGATCAAAGGCCTGATCCAGAAGGCAGTACTCCTCGATACGGCTCGCATCGTGAGGAGGTTCCTGTCTCTGGAGCCCTAACCACCGGTAGCTTGGACCCTGCTCCCGTTACCGGCGGACCGCTATTTTTTATATTTTTAAATGTTTTTTTTTTAAAGTTACTTTTATAAAAATATTTAAAAATGTAGTAAATAAGGTATAAAATGAATAAACGAATAATAATAATCATTTTATTATCAGGCAACTAAGGCCCATACATAAAATACACAAAATAATCTTAAACAATAATGACATACTAATACATATTAAAAACCAGCTTAAAACTATAACTAAACACGTAACGTTGACGGGGCGTCGTGTTTCGCTGCGAGGTGTCACGTAACCGTCCTCGGAAACGACGATATACGACACCTTTCGGCCAAAAGTCCTCTTTCAAGCAGTACTGTAGATGGTGGGTTGGAATTCGTACCACGAATGACTTAAAGTTGATGTCGTGGCGCGACTCCAACCTTTCGACCCTCAGTGTCCAGTTGGTCTTCACTTTCATGTACTGCACGACTTCCTCAATCTTCGTGGAATGATGCAGACGCGAAATGTACAGCTGCGTCGTAGGCACAGCAGGGCGCAGCAGCATGCTGGGTCCACTCGGTGCGGTACCGCACAAGTTACGAGAGCAGGGCTTCTTCTTCTTCTTTTCTACCTTCGTAAAACCCTCCTCATCAACTATGCCAGTTCTTGGCAAGGAGCTACGGACCGCAAACAAAACAACACGGTCTCGGTCTCGGTCTCGGTCGGTCTATGAAACAGCTGATTTTTTTTGTAAAACCGACGTAAAAATTCTGCGCTAGGGGATCAAGAATGATATGCTGAATTCATGGTTACAGTTTGCGCACTCGATAAAAACTTACCCTGTATAAATAAATAAAACAAAAAAAGTAACTGCACTATTAGCGCTACTTAGTTCTAGTAGTTCTAGTGACTTGAAATTATAGCTTGTTGATTGTTTGTTTTGTTGTTATTCGATTTCGATACAAAATACATCTGCGGAGATGCACTAAATAATTAAAATTCACCCGGTATTATTAATGCACCCAAGAAATGTTACTCTAGATTTTACTAATATTTTTCTTTAATCTTTATTATTGTTATTTAAACCTGTTAGTACTTGCATTCTTACCATCACCACCAAAAATTTGCATGCACGACGGTACTCTGTCATAAAAATTCAAGGCAAAATATAGCATCAAGGGACAAAGGATAACAGCAGTCACCTAAAAAGCGATTTAATGCGACGTCGGTACAACGGAGGCACATTAAATGACCCCTGTAATACATCTTGAATATTCACACCGGGGCAGGAAGCAAAGGTCTCCACACATTAATATGGCCGACACCTGCGCCCCGAGTGTCCGCAATGAATGCGGTTACAAATATGATACCATATATAATGTTACCGATGTGGTACTCAATAATATTCTGTACTTATAGCTGTTTTTGCAGTAATAAGGCTCCGCTGTCCGTTCATGCTTCTGTAACAAGGCTGTATTTTTAGAACCGCAATAACACTTGAAATATCAAATTTAAGATTTAACAGAGTATGTACTACTATGGCCGCTTTGACAACGAATAATAAAAATAAAATAAAGTTACAAAGATAAACAAAAGATGTGTTTATTTTCGGTGTTTATCTTAATAATGGAAAATATTATACGGTGGTGCAGAACCCTATGTGCCCATTCGATTGTTATCGATTTCAATGAGAAGCTGTGTTATTCCTGGTCGTGTAGTGTTAAAAATAAAAGGCCTTTTATTTTTAACCCCCGACGCAAAAACGACGGGGTGTAATAAGTTTGATGTGTCTATGTGTGTGTGTGTGTGTCTGGCTGTGGCATCGTAGCTCCCGAACGAATGAACCGATTTTGATTTAGTTTTTTTTGTTTGAAAGGTGAATTAGTCAGAAGTATTCTTAGATATGTTTCATTAAAATCGGTTCAGCCGTTTGAAGATTATCAGCTCTTTTCTGGTTGATAAAGGGATTTCAGCATCTTCCATGGGTCTGATCAAGTCGAAATTTGGTATTCTAGTAACTTCAATGATATTAGAAGAACAAAGTAACCTTGAGCTGATGCTGGAGTAACACTAGGAATTTTCAGGATACCCAAGGGACTCACCAACAAACAGCAGAAGTATCGTGTTTGGGTTCATTGAAAAGGTCTCAATGAATAGGTTATGGATAAATGGTGATCAGGACGAGGAATGAGGATAAATTAGTAATAAATTTCACTGACGGAAACATACGCAACGCTGCGCATATTTAAGCGAGACATTAAGTTTAAAAAGTAGGAAATAAAAGTTAAATTTAAAATTTTAAAAACCCCCGACCCAAACAACCTCTTAAAATTAAAAAAAAAGAAAAAATATTGGCCGTTTAAGTTGTAGGTACAAGGCATTGTCAAGTCGGAGGACGGTCAGTGAAAACGCCAAACAGAGGAAGCCTAGCATTTTCATTAGCCGTCCCCTGACTTGACAATGCCTTGATCAAAATACTACCCTACAACTAAAACAGCCAGTAATTTTTATATTTTATTTTTTATAGTTTTTGTTTGGGTCGGGGGTATTTTTGTCACTATTATTATTATATTCTTCCAAATGTAGAATCAAAATCAAAATCAAAAGTCACTTATTCAAACTAAGCTGAGAGTTAGCTCTTTTTGAACGTCGAAATTACATAAGACAGTCTCCCCAAAACGCCTGCCCTTCACCTCTTCCTAGTGCTTTAGCTGGGAAGAAGAAGTGGCGCAACAAACTCCCCAGCAGCACCGCTGTCTGTTAAGTTAGAAGAACTTGATTCTATACAATAGTAGGTAACTCACATTACGAAACACAAAAAAAAATTGCACTATGTCAGCAGAAAACATAGTGCTTGTAGTTATGAACCTTATGAAGCCGGTGAAAGGGAACACGTAGTTTGTCCTTATTTCTAGTATTAATATTATGAATATCACTGTTTTCAGTATACAAGTGTAAATTTTGCCTAACATGGCCAAGATGAATTGCGATGCGACCGTGAGAATCCCAATATCTTCAAAAAAATATCTCAGAGAAACTCTAGCAGTTGGTAAATTGGTCGAACAGCTCGTTTTTGAAGAACAAAAATATTTTGAATGTCAGCGGCTTTGTCCCGCAGCAGAATGCCGTAGGACATAACGCTATGAAAATAACTAAAATAAACGAACCGAGCTGTATGAACGTCAGTATATTGTCTTACTTTTCTGACGGCGTAGGCAGCCGAACTGAGCCTTCCCGCTAGGCTTGATATATGTAATCCCCACTGAAGTTTGGCATCTACTGTTAAGCCCAGAAAAACTGCCGAGTCTACAGTTTCAAGCACCTCGTTATCTAAGACGATGTTGGGTCCTAGATTCTTAACATTCCGTAAGGCAAACTTGATACATTTTGTTTTCTAGGCATTGAGAACCAGGTTATTTGTGGTAAACCAATCCGTTACCATTAAGAGTGCACTGTTTACGTCATCAAAATCTTGTATGTTCCTGTCTACCTTAAAGATAAGAGAAGTATCATCAGCAAAAAGTACAACTTCACGAATACCCTTTGAATAGAATGGTAAGTCATTATAATACACTAACAATAAGAATGGTCCTAGTATTGAGCCTTGAGGTACACCTAACTGAACTGGTAGCCCGGAAGATTTCACACCATTAAAATTGGTGCCTATTTTGCAAATAAGAACTTATTACGTTGAGAAGTTCGTTTTGAACACCGTAATGACGTAGTTTACGCAACAGCGTGTCATGGTGCACGCAATCAAAGGTTTTGGAGAGATCATAGAAAACTCCAACAGCATTTTGCGAGTTTTCCCACGCGTTGAAAATGTGTTTCAGCAGAGCATCACCCGCATCAGTAGTCGAACGACCTTTACAAAAGGTACGGTAGGTTTACGAAAGAAAGAAAGGATCACAAAGCTGAGATTAAAAAAAAATGTTTGAACACTGTAACCCGACTACAGAAAAATAAAAGCAATCTAAAAAGTACGAAAGAAGAAAATATCTCAGACATAAATTAAGACATAGGTACAGACGCCAGCACATCAAGCTACCCCAAACTGTCAAACTTTCCCTAATTGAATATGATTCTTATGCTTAAGTTATAAGGTTGAAACTTCAAAAATGGTCAAGGTAAATCCATCAATTTATACAATTTGAATTACATGGTATATACAATATGTAACAAAAACCCTGTTGTTCCTTTTAGGGACGTATACACTTACCCACAAGCACAACATTTACGAAGTTATAATTTAAAAAAATAAGCATTGGCTAGTCGAGACTTCAACATCAAATAACTGTTAAAATCAACATATTCAAAAAAAATGTTAACAGTATCTGATTTTACAAGTATCCTTATTTTGCACAATAGACTACGAGCTTGGCGGCTTTCTTTGATCTAATCAAAATCAGTTAAACATTACAAATATTCATAATTAAATATTTATTTTAATTATTTTTGTTAAACAGTTTTTATAAATGACATGCTTTATCACGTATGTATACCGATTCTGAAAACGTGGGTAGAAGGAACAACAGGGTTTTTGTTACATATTGTATTGGTGGGAATTTCAACATAATTAATTTGTCATTTACCTTTTGACTCTCTCGCAGTCGGGCTAAAATCCAAAAGCTGGGTTGCGTCAATATACTTTAGTATTGAACTTAGGGTCATTTTTATTTACCTTGGTTTTTCCACGTTAATTGTGCCGTGACTTCAAGGTTAAATGTGTGACTTCAAAATATTTGGGGTTGGCGTAACATTGTCTATTACATGTTTCCTTACTTCTCTTTTAGTTGTTACCTTGATGGTCTCGGTAGTCCTTTCTAGCCATTATCATAATTTACGCAGACCATCCATCGTTTCTTTGGTCTCGTTCTACTCTTATAGCCTATCTACATAACATTCATACTCAAAACCTTCCTCACGACATTTTCCTCATTCCTTCGCTTCACTTGTCCTTACCTTGACAACCGATTTCCGCACAACTTTGCAAGCAACGGTGCCACTTCAGACTTCCTTCGAACGCCTACCTTCAACAGCTTAGTTTACAGATATAAACTGTCTGCCTCGTTGTTCTAATGGTCGCAAGCGCTTCTGCTGAGTCGTAAGCTCGATTCCCAGGTCCGGCAAAGTCTTATTGGGTTCTTCTATCAGGAATTTCTCCATAACAGTTCAAAGTCTGGATTAGTGCCAGTTGGTGGAACTCAAACATTATTGGCGAATTGTGGATGGACTACATTTGCAGCTCTGCCTAACTCTTCGGGAATTACTACAGGCGTGATATTATTTATAGTTATATAGTTACGTTTAAGTCCCATGCAGGTAATAGGTGGGGAGCCTATTGCCAACAACCGGGCACAAATCCAAACACCGGGCTGCTACGGAGAAATTTCAGAAAAAAAAACCTGGCTACTGTCTAGTAAAAGGAAGTAAATAGGTCTTTTAGCTTTTTTCCTTTGGCATTTTTTAACAATTTGTTCTAGTGAGCTTGTAAGAGCCACAACGATGCAACTCGGCACTGTATTCGGTATTAAACCTGGAATGTTATTGCAGCAAGCGGTTTTAAACGGTACCAACTGTTCGGGAGAACTGGCTCCTTTGCATTTATGTATGTTTTCAAAATGTACTGTGATGTCTGCATGATTACTGATAAATGCGTGCACTGATTGGATAGGTCCACTCAATCTGTGTGGTTCTTTCCTCAAAAGACCATTTCAGACACTAATCCACATGGTCTTCACATGATCGGACCAAGATTATGTCTGGACTTTAAAAGAGAGTGTGACCTCTGAGGTTGTTTTGGTCTTTCTTCTCAGAGTAGTCAGATAGGAAACGCAGACCTCATCTAGTTTAAAAAATATGATTGACGTGTAAAAGTGTTTATACAAACCTACTTACAGAAATAAAATCATTTATCATTTATCATTTATCGTAGTTGGGAAAAGGCTAAACAGATGATGACGTACAAAAAAAATTGCTAAATAAAGCTGCATTTTTTCTTCATGTCCACAAATCAGACCTACGAGGTGCATTCAATAAGTACCTAGCCTCATCGCCAGAGGGCGCTGTAGTTTCAAAAGAGTTTTACCACAGTGTAGCACATTCTTTTTTAATTCTTTTTTCAAATTTTCATTCCAATCCCTTCATTTGTTTTAATTTGACAACTTATGGAAGCGAACGTGTCGATCGGTTTTACAAAAATGGAAAAAGAGCAATATCGTTCGGTGATTCGATTCCTATTTTTGGAAGGGAAAACGCGCATCGAAATCAAAGAGCGCTTGGATGCTGTGTACGGTGACTCTTCTCCATCGATGGCCACCGTCAAGAATTGGTTTAACGAGTTTGCACGTGGCCGTACGTCGGTTTTTGATGAACCACGTCCAGGTGCACCGAAAACAGCTGCTACGGAGGAAAACATTAAAAAAATCCATGATCTCGTATTGGCAGATCGCCGATTGAAGGTTCGGGAGTTAGCTGAGACTGTAGGCATTTCAGAAGGAACAGTGCATCATATTCTTCACGAGGAACTCGGCATGAGAAAGCTGTCGGCGCGACGGGTGCCGCGTTTACTCACACCAGAAAACAAGCGCAACCGTGAGACCACATCGGAGACGTGTTTGGCGCTGTTTAAGCGGAATCCAGCGAAGTTTTTGCGTCGTTTTGTGACCGTCTATGAAACCTGGATTCACTGGTACACACCAGAGACCAAGGAGCAATCAAAACAATGGATCCAGACCGGGGAACGTGCTCCAAAGAAGGCGAAAACTGTAAAATCGGCCGGAAAAGTTATGGCCACCGTTTTCTGGGATTCACAAGGTGTGATCTACATCGATTACCTCGAGAAGGGTAAAACAATTACAGGGCTTTACTATGCCAATTTATTGGGCCGATTCGACGCCGAATTAAAGAAAAAACGACCCCATCTGGCGAAGAAAAAAGTGCCGTTTCACCACGACAACGCACCGGTTCACACGTCTGCCGTTGCCATGGCCAAATTGGTCGAATTACGCTACGAATTGCTGCCCCATCCACCGTATTCTCCAGATTTGGCCCCTTGTAACTTCTTTCTGTTTCCTAATCTGAAAAAATCACTCGCCGGGAATAGATATGGATCGAATGAGGAGGTCATCGCCGCCACGGAGGCCTATTTTGCAGAGTTTGACAAAAACTATTTTTCGGACGGATTAAAAAAGTTGGAGCATCGCTGGGCTAAGTGTATCGAACTAAAAGGAGACTATGTTGAAAAATAAATTCCCACTTTTCCAAAATTTTCGTTTACTTTTTGTAGGCTAAGTATTTATTGAATGACCCTCGTACATACGTAACTCCTCACATTAAAAATAACCTCTATCACAACTGCACAACAGTCAGCACTAAGCACTATAAGTACAACTATAAATAAGTATTAAAATGTCTGCTCTAATGCGGCCTGCACCACATAGGTCGGCTAAGCCTTGTACACTGGCGACTGCGAGTCATAGTTCACCTGCTCTCCGCCTTAAGTGACGTCACAGCGATGGCTGGCCATCCCCTTTGTCTGAGCCGAACTCTCGCCGAAGTGGTTTACTCAACTTAAGCTCTCAAAGCGTGCCCTCAGAAAACAATATTGACCTAGGACTTTGTTAATGCTCGTTGAGGTGCAGTTTGATGGAGTTTATTGCTTTTTGCTGGTAATGCAGGTCGGTATCGTTTTTAGAATAATCTAGTAATAATTCCAGCCGGTTTTTGTCCTATTGTTTGTCAAAGATCTCTTCTCATACAGAAATTGCAGTTCGATTAGTGTTATTGTTTTTGTTGGTGTTGCATGTTACTTTAGTTTAAACAGTAATGATATAAGCCAGTGTTTATATCACTGCAGTGAAAAGACATATTCTTATACAGATAACGTGTTTTTGTAAGAATGCGATTGCAGACATTTTGAACCGCCGAAAAAAAGGAGGAGTGTCTCAAGTCGACGCATAACTTTTTTCTGAGTAGTCGGATTTTTTAAATTCTTATATATCGGAATAGGTATACTTCGAAGTCCGCGCCAAATAAACATAAAGGCACCAAGTAATTAAGCTGCCATTATTTTTTATGACAGCTTAATTGAACTGCGTTGATAGTTTGTTTGGCGTTGACTCAAAATTAGTAGGTAATTAACATTAATTTAGTAGACCAGGGGCTGATGTTCCAATAGGCAGACAGCTTATGTCTGAGGGAAAAAGATTGCAGTTTGTCAGCTTTCGTGTAGAAAATATGTCAAACTGTCAGATTTATTCTTCAGATAAAAGTTATCTGACTATTGAAAAATCAGCCCTAAAAGGTTTTATGCATCGGTTTAATATTTTATTAAAAAGTTTTAAATGTCTCGATTTCTATAGGATGTTTTCATTTTCCGTCTGAATACGTCGTGGTTTTTTGAAATGTTTCATAATTTGATTATCTTATTATAATCAAAAAGTTTTCACGTTTCGTTCGTTATTTAAAATGGGCTCAATAACAAGTTTTCGCTTTAAAAATTGAGTGTTATTTTTTATATGCGGATATTTTCCATCTACCTATTAAAATGTAGTCGTTATGATGCAAATATTAATGAAAGAGTTTCAATACAAATTTTTGAACAAATAAAACATTAAAAAAACAAATTTCGTTATACTTTTGGATTACGTGAAAAGATTGCTTATTTACATATTTTCAGTATTTTTCTGATTGCAAATGCGTACAGATAGGAACTCACGTGGCACGTTTCAAAATGCAATAATACTTCTCATAACATTGGCAAGCCGAAGCCGGGTGTGAGATCAAGACTCTTGAGTACTGACCTATATTCCAGGCTTACTTAAATTTTATCAACAATAAGTAACAGTCATTTTGAAATATCTGAAGGTCAATTATCCTAATTAAAAACGTTTAAAATTTAGTCGCAGTCTCATCTCGGCGTCAGTAAAATATCAAAACTTGTCAAAAATGTATGGAAGCTCGAAGTATTATTATTATTATTAATATATATATCGACAGATGAACGTTCTTAAAATTACGAGAATTGCCCCTCAGTTGTCTGTTAAAGGTACCTGGTCTGTAGGGATAGGTTATAATAAGATAAGATAATATTTGTTTGCTAAGACATGTGTACACATCCAAGAATATAAACGTGCATGCAGGATAACTTCAAGAAAATTTTAAAGGTTCAGACATGTTTGCCACATATAATGGCATCCAAATAAGAATAGTTCTGATTGTTAACAATTAATTTCAAACCAAAATAAATTATTTTATAATTTTTTAATATATTATTTTAATTATTTTAAATGTCAACGGTAAATAAAAAATCATCCATTTTAAAATGAATCCAACAAATAATAATAAAAATAAAATGTCAACGGTAAATAAAAATCGTCCATAATAAAGTCAATCTCAAAAATATACTTTTGGTTTGGTTGTAGATCAACTGTGGCTAGACTACTCGGTGTCTCTCAAGCGGGGCTTCAACACCACATCCTTGGTCACGGTTTTGTATTTTTCCGTTTGAAACGATTGCAGTCTAGGATTTAGATTTATTCCTATTTTTTGTTAGTGTATATTGTGTCACAAAAGTTGGGCATAGACTTCCCCTTGTTCCTTCAAAACCGGGTGACTGGTGCAATCTCTGGTCATGTTGGCCCTGCAAACCTTATCAGATCGTCACATCACCTTCGCCGTGGTCTACCTCGACTGCTATGTCCTTCCTCAGCGTCCAGTGAATGAGAACCTTTTTCTATCCCTCTGGGGGTCACGCGTGACGTGACCAGCCCACTCCAACTTCAGCCTGGCTGTTTTTTGTTCAATATCCACTGGTTGAGTTATGGATCGCAGGGTGGTGTTTCTAACTCGGTCTGTACGCTTGACATCTATTATGCTGCGCTCCATCTGTTGACGCTGATTTATGTTTAGTTAATAGAAATTAACATATCCGTTGCTCTATGCGGTAAGATTGAGTTAGGTAATTAATCTTCACAGGATGATATTTTAAGATACCTATCATGTCTGTGAATATTTTTTTTTATACCTATCTAATGAAAAAATATTTACCTACTTTCCTTCATATTTTCATGTAACTTCAGCTGATTAGGGGTCAACGATTGCTGATAGTATAGCTACTTGAAATTATCTTGTTTTAGATATCGATTATACCTGGGAAGTTTCGCTGGCTAATTTAATTTGGCCCTGGAGAGCAGTGGTTGCCCAGTCAACATTCAAGATTCTTTATTTGTGGAAACATGAGTACACATACAGAGCATGCAAGTTAATAAATTACATTATAGTTTAAGATCAGTCATGTTCGGCCTTAGTGGCGTACAAATATTTAAACTTAGTTTTTTTAGTCGTATCGGTAGTAACTGACGGTTGTTAGTTTGAACCCAGAAAGGCTCTTTGTGTATTAGATTACTTCGCCACTGCTCTCAAAACACACCGGCCATGTCTTAAAACCAAAAATTCAAAGACATGTGACAACTACCAACCAGCACTCACGCGTGATGGATTATATGGCCCACTCGCTCTCGCCCACAGGAGGCCTGTGTCCCAGCAGTGGGAACATTACAGGCAGATTATGCTTGTGCTGGATAGTCTAAATCCAATTTTAGTCCCACAGTGAATTACCGCAGTCATTTATTTGTTTGATAGTGCATGGTTACAACATCGCGAGCATATTCGAACAGCATCCGTTACGGCTTACCACCACAAGTCTACAATATGCTGTTACACAATGGTGTCCAGTCATGTTACGTTAATTAGGAAACTCCACACTAATTATTTCGAAACATTCCATACTGGTTTCTGTTTGGATTTTTAGTTAGTTGTACGTAGGTTACACTGAAAGTTTTTAGTAAAGGCCAGTAAGAAAAGGAGCCGTTGAAAAAAAAATAATTTCGAAATATGAACTCCTTGGGAATTTGTAGATGTGTAATGAATTCTTATGTCATTTGTATTTACAAATTGGCGGCAATTTAAAAAGTATCTGACGTGTGTCAAAATGGATTTGAGTAGAAAAAAAACATGGAAGGGCTTGTGGTAAAGTAAAAATAGCCACACGGGTCGATCTCTCCGTTGGTCCGTGGATGGGTGAAAATCTTGACATACCAAGACCGTGCGTCCGAAAGTGCGTTAAGCCGTTGGTCCCGGCTGTCATTCGTGGATCTGTGACAGTCGTTACATGTCGCCAGAAGCCCGAAAGTTTGACAAACCAGTCTTACCAAAACCCTTTGGTAAGACTAGTTTGTCAGACTTTCGGCTATTTCCTATTATATCCAGTGACTGGTTAGACTAACAGCCGGCCCCAACATAGTTGGGAATAGACTAGGCAGCCTTTGCTGTGATATTTTAAATTAATTTTGTTATTATTTCTACTTTCAGGTTTAGAACAGCCTCGCTAGAGACAAACGGTCTTATTCATAAAAAAAGGTTTAAGATATTCATTAGTAAAACTGCTCGATAAACTTAGGCTTTGACAAAACCGCTCTAATAACTAATATGACGTTTATAAATCAAAATGTTGTCATTTTAATGAAGTCATCCAACATATTGACCAACACATCAAATCGTCACACGAGAATGTCTGCCTACTCATCGAATAATTGTAACCATAGACATTATTACGTACTGGCAACCATTTAACTGTCTACAGTTTCGACACTTCTGACGCGGTGACGTCATTGTTATTTAAATTTGACAATTATTTTGAAATTGTAACTGTCATTGTTGCTTGAAAATTGACATTTGGTGACATACATGATTTTATTGTCCTCTGTCTACGATTATGTGTCATTATTTGTACGTCAAATGGTCAAATGTCATTTTGTTTGTAATCAATCAGCTGCTTTAAGGAGTCGGCCATTTTTTCCTTAAAACACTGTTAAAGTAGGATTCTGGCTTCGATAACTTTATTCTACGGGTTATAGCACGTTTTTGTGCTAAAATGCGTTTATGAATAACATTTTTTTTAAACTAGACTTTAGCAACTGTTTTTTTTGGGGTCAAATAAAAATCATCAAATAACTTCTCCCGCTCTGGGTGGAGCAGGAGGGCGTGTCAGACTTTTACTGATTAAAATCAACGCATGTTCCCTCAGTTGCCTGTGTGCCAGGGGCGACGGTATCTCTTTCGAACAACCCGCACCCCTGGCAGGCATCGGCCTTTGCGGACCCCACCAGTTGGTGCTGACATCTCTATGAGGCACGCGTGGAACACAACGCGCCGTCGACCCGGGCTTGGTCTTTACCGGACAGCGAGCTACCCATTACTCGCCGTCCGCAAGCCCGCGCCTACGGTGAACGGGCGTCTCCTGCGGCGACTAAGGCCGTAAGGGCGCCTCTCGTATACTGCCTCTTTAGCAACTGTTTAGATGTTCGATAACTTTTTATGAATAAGACCGAAAGAGTTTACTAGTTCAAAAGTAAGCAACAACCAAAGTAACCAACGGAGGGGTACCACGTTAGGTTAGTTGTTGTTGTTAGTTGTAGTTACTAGGTTGTGGAAGTCAGATAGGCCTTCGTTTCATGTGTTATTTATATATATATTCATTATTATTTATATATCATTTATTTCGGATGAATCAGGTATCCATATTTGTGTTAGTATGACTTGAGAGCCAAGTTAGCAACATTACAATACAATTCAACTAAAACTAAATCAATTCGACACGTGGAGTGCAATCCAGTGTCTAACAAAAGGACCGTCTAATCGATCTGTCTATTTAGCTGTATCCAGTTAGACTGGAAGCTTAAATATCAATCTCAACATAGGTATAGTTGGTAAAAGGCTAGGCTGATGATAATCTTGTAACAAAATACATACACACACACACACACAGAAAAAAATACACACATATAGAAAAAAAAATCCTTCAAAATGACTCATCAACAGGTAAGGCATCTTTTCAAACTTTTGATTGGTTAGGTTTTTAAGTGAAATTTGTATTCAAACTCACTCCTGCTTCATTGAGGTGTAAATTGAAGGACAACTTCGCAACTAATTCCGTGCGGAAAAATTGTGAAGACGACAGGGAGTTGTTCTGTTTGTAGCGTCGCTCTCGTTGCATCTTGGGTACAGTCAACAACACATGGGTAATTTGTAATTTACAGCGCCATTGTGTCGTTGTTTTTAAATGGCATCTAACAAGTCAATTTTTGAGGTTGTCGAATGCTTAATCGGATTTGCTAGTGTTAACCTTAATAAATTAAGTCAGGGCTTAAAAACTTAAAACTAAATGCACCTCCTGTGGGGTGCGGACCTCGGCTTAGGGAATCGCTGGTAGAGGAGAGCAAGGGACAGGCTGGATCGGACTGATAATTATTAGGGGACGTAGGGGACTACAGGCTCAGTGGCGCGGGCTGGCTCGAGCAAGGGACGGGACGGACATTCAATGGGACGTCGCCATCGGGACGGGCCTCAGCGGTGAGGAAGGAAGGACGGCGTTTTGCGACGGTGTACCTTGAGGGTGCCAGTTGTAGCGTCAGAATAACAGTATGTCGTTGTGGTAAGGGTGATTTTTAACCAATTTCAATCAGTTAGGATCTTTATTTCGTATTGCAAGTGTTGCCTGTGACGCGCGGTTGACTCGTTCTTATATTATTAGAGTAAATAGATTATAGAGAGAGGGTCTTGAAATAAATCAAGTTTAAAAAAAATGTTTTAGAAAATTGTTAAGTTGTTGTTGGGAACTGTTTGAAGTTTGAAAGAAGTAAGAATTTGATTTCATTCTTGAAGTAGAAAACAACACTATGTATTTTCTTAGAAGTAACCAAAAAAAATGTAGAGAATTTCATGTGTATTTAAAAACGATCGCTAATATGTTTGTCGATGGTAGTGATTTTAACAGGTTTTAGTGGCGGTTTGCGTTGTTATACCTACTCGTCGTCTAATCTGATTTAAAAGATTTTTTTACATGTAGATGTCGTGAATATTACCAGGAGTACAGTTTAAAAAAAATGCCAAGACGAGAGTATTCATTTAAAATTCAACTTAAAAAAAATCAAAACAGTATCCTTATCTTCAATCTATGTGCTGAGCACGAACGCTGTCGACAGACTCAATTACCTACTTCATTAACGCAGTTCTGTCGAGAGAATAAGGCGTCTAAAATCATTAATAATGTTACATTCATAGTCACTTCATTTTAATTCCAGTCCTCGAAAGCAAGCGAAGAGGCGTAATCACGAGGAATAAGCTGGGCCGCCGTGACTGACATAACTGTAAGTTATTTTTGGTTAATTTTGAGCAACATAAGTTGAAAGAATTACAAATCTCGCCCTGTGTCTCCTGTTTCTTTTATTGTTTTAGTTTTGATAAATATTATAAGTTTATGACAGTTCCAACAATTATAGCTGGGTATCAGCCTCGGCTTAGTTACGAGCTATATGGTTGTGGGTTAGAACGTAAATATGCGCTTTACTTTGTGCTTTATTTTATCACAAATGCTCTCAAAACGGTACAGGAAAACATCGTGAGGAAACTGGCATGCATGTCCCAGAACCGAAAATTTGAAACATGACATCCAAAAAAAAAAAACAACCGACTTCCAAAGAAAAACACTAAAATGTGAAAAATAACTTTAATTTCGGAAGGCAGTGACTTTGGATATGTATTTTAATTTTTTTGTCACCGCCTTCCGAAATTAAAGTTACTTTTGGATGTTCTTTAGGTTCGGTTGTTTTTTTTTTAGTTTTTATTTTTCAGTTTTTAGTGGTTCACATATGCTTACCCCTTCACAGCTTCCCGGCGTGATGTTATGTTATGTACTGGTGTAAACAATAGACAGACATGAGATTTCTGCAATTCCAGTCCATTTGCTATCATTTACTGAGGAGTTCCGTTGCCTATCTCCGAGGTTCTTCATCAGATCTTCACCAAATTGAAATGGGACCACGCCGAAAAAGTACTCTTCCAAAACTATCCAAATCGCTTCAAGTGTGCCCATAAAATTTGAAGAGTTCTGTCTATTTCTTTAGGATTCCATCATCAGATCCTGACTTGATGATCATGGGACCACTTGGGAAGTATACCCTTTCAAACAAAAAAATTATAATCCAAAGCGGTCCAGCCATCTTCGAGAAATCGGGGAACGCACATAAACAAAAAAGGTTCCGACAAATTGAGAACCTCCTCCTTTTGGAAATCGGTTAAAAATACGCACTGGGCCCGTTATCAGTAACATCAAGGCGTTTGCTGGCCGGTGGATCAAGTAACCGAATTTCCCATCCGTACCTACGATACATACGCGACGTGCAGTTGCGAACACTAGCCAGTCTTACCAAGTTAGGATCCACGAAAAAAAAAACGATTACAAATTGTTCTATCCTGTACATGTAAAAGAAACAATCAATTTTCAATTCAACAAGTTTCCTACTCAACACTAAAAATAAACTTTTGCAACTTAGCAGCCTTTTAGTTCACGCCTCTTAGTTGGGGGAATAAGCCTATTTCTTACTCTAATTTCATTCAAGTCTCCGCCAGTTTACACGTCTACCTTGAAGCGGCACACTTTAACTTCTGCCTAAATAAATAAACGGGAGTACGAACATTGTAAGGAATGTGGGTAGTTAGATCCTCTTCCATACTGAGGTGCGGGGTTAATGTACGCGCGCTTCTGATTGTAATTTTGTGCTATTAAAATTATAGCATTGTTTTAGTGCATACGGCGATTATGGTTCAAACAAGACGATGTGGGGTAATTTATTATTGTACATAGATAAGATGGTAGGTTGGTTTAGGACACAGTGTAGATTGAAATTAAACATGTTTTTCTTATCATTTACTTACTTCCTTGTGTTTAACAAACTTAAATATTTATACATTAATTTCAGTCCAACAATCAGTGGTTTTTTTTTCTCATAATAAATATCTGCTCAAATATATTGTTATAAACGCTATGTTTGACTTTTCTCAGAATTTGACTTAAAATACAAGCAACAGTCGCAGTTCTTTCGTTATGAACCATACACAAAATAGAGACGAGATAGTTTCAGATAGTTCCCAACGTTTCTCAGGAACAGGGCTGCCACTACATAGTTGTCATTTACTGCGAGCTCCTCGGTAACAAAGGCTGGCGGTACTGTATCAAAATATTTATTTTCGTCTCGCCTTGAGTTCTGTGTGGCTTCGAAATCAACTGACACAGTTAAATAAAATTTTGTTAGTTTTCGTTTTCCACTATTAAGAAATATTTTAACAGGAAAATTGAAAATTACTTGGCTTGAATATTCATCATAATTCGGTTTCATTGTTCCCACTGCTGCGACACAGGCCTCCTCTCTGTGAGTATCCTGGGTGAGGGTTGGTAGATGTCACATCTTCGAATTTTTGGTCCTACGATATGGCGGTCGACGTTTTACTACACCGTTACGTTATACAATCCAGATTTAATTATTATTTCCGTGGGCAGCGCGTTTATCGTGAATAATTCAGAGGTCTATAATTAGCCTTTGTTTACGGCAAACATAACTTAGGTCCTGGCAGTCGATTTGTTAGGCTTGTGTCAACATTTGAGGAGCTTGCGGCTTGCTTTTAAGAGTTTCAGCCGCTCGGCTCTCGCTAACGTAAACGTTGTTTTTGAACGAAGCGACGTTTGTTATTCTGCTGAATTGAGTTCTGTACCGCAATGAGTTGATATCTACCCCGTTATTCACTTTGTAAAGCGAAATGTACGTCTAATGAAAGCAGGAAGCTAAATAGAGTGGTTCTGTTTTTACAGTTGTTTGAGCCTGGTACTAAGATACAGGGAATTTATTAAAAGAGGAAAATTTGTAATGTATAGAATTTTTTTGAATAATGCTTTGGGTAAATAATTTCATCACCTCCGCCCTCAAAACGGTGAAGGAAAACATCGTGATGAAACCAGCATGTCCTAGAACCTATCGGCTCACACAGTTAAAGGCAAAAAGACAATTATTTTATTTTATTTTTAATATTGTCCTAAGCATGAAAATATCTGTAAACAAAAAACTAAGTTAACAATGTAAGTGAATGTTATTATTTATGCCAGGTCTAGACGTCGAACGTCTAAGCTGGCCTCGGTGGCATCGAATAAACCTGCTAATCCGATATACAGAGACCTAAGTAACTAAACGTGGATGGAATACAGGTACAAGAGAAGGGGGAAAGGGGACTTTATGAGATTCTGAATTCTGTTTATTTTAAAACTTGTGGTAACAATGGAATGCTGTTCATTCGTAAGCGCATTACTTGACTAGGTATTCTTTGTTGTAAAAAGGTATCTGATTATTCGAATTACTTAGGTTTTCATGGAAAGAATATTTGGAGAGTTTTCCGGGAAAGCAAATGGCGACTGAACATCCCTTTTCTTAGGAATTTTCGCAAGAATTATTGAAATGTGAGTTGGCTAGCAGCTAGTTTACAATCAATGCGGAAGAAGTAACTGTATGATATAATGTTTTTTTGTTCCATTGAGGTAATATACATATTTGTTTTGTTTCGTATTTTTTAATCGTTCAGCTTTTTATTTATGGACATCTATGTGACGTTTATGTCGGACATGGATGTTTTGTTCCACAGATGCGTTATTTTACTTCTGACAGAAGCAAACCTTAAACCTTATCACAATGAAAATAAAGATCACTGTAATCTTGACAGTGATGCAAACTCAGAGGTAAAATAGGAAGAAAGAGTATTGGTGGCATTCAGAAAGCTAATAAATAAAAAAACATTATTATATAAACCATTATTTATTTATTAAATATAAAATTGCCATATCAGATTGGTAGGACCACATAAAATGTTGACTGACATCTACAAACAGTTCGATCGACGTATTTTACACATGAACCTCACAGTTTCAATGTTAAACTCTATATAATAGAATCAACACAAAATGGAAACATTTACAATTGCTATCGTTATAAAATGGCACTACTTAGTTGCTCTACGCGTACGGCACAAGAATATACAGGATAAGTTTTTATCCAGTGCGCAAACTGTAACCATGAATTCAGTTTATCATTCTAGACCCCTCAGCGCTGAAATTTTTCGTCGATTATACAAAAAAAAAAATTGCTGTTTAATAGAAAAGTGCAATACCTACGCGGGCAAAATGTATGGAACAGCTGATTTTTTTAATGTAAAACCAACGGAAAATTTCTGCGCTAGGGGTTTAGAATGATATGCTGAATTCATGGTTATAGTTTGCGCACTGTATAAAAACTTACCCTTTATGAATATACAGGTGGCAGGTATATACAGGGGTCTAGAATCATATTCTGAATGCATGGTAACGTTACTCCTCGATGTCCCTGACCATGTTTCAATGCATGTAAATACAGGGTACACTAAAGTTTCATTAATAGAATTATGGTCGTACATGTTTCGCCATGGACTGTCGAGAGCGTCAGACTATAAATACTTTTTTCTTAATAAAGATAAAACTGATATTCAATTCAATAAGTTGTTTCACTTTGTTACGAAATAATCTTTGCTAAGATTATTTTATCTTAAAACATTTTGCCACCTGCAAACCGCACTACACGGAAAACCTGAAGAGGTGCGCTACCGAAGTGTGACTGTGATTTATTACACGACCATTTTGCACATATTTTATTTTACATTTCATGCGGTTAACTTGTCAATGTTATAAAACGACCCACGTTACTACAAAGCAGATGTAAGATTAAAAGAGGTTAGGTTTAAAAAAATTGTGGTATAAATACCACAATTTAAATTAATAAAAAAAAAAATAATCATTTTAAAAATTCATTTTAAAAGTTGTTTTCTTGGCAATATTTAAAAACGTGCTAGTACGGAAGCGTTTTTAAATTACGTTTTTAAAAAAGGTGGGGGGACATTATTTGCGGAAACGGGGAATGGCATTCTGACTTGTCAAGTTTAGACATAAGCCTTCGCGTGCTGGTCACTTGTGCTGAACTAGTTATCGAACTGTGGTTAGTGATTAAGTAATAAACAAAGCGTGATAATTTTAAGAAATAAACGAGTGAGTGACTTTTAAAGTGAGTATTATGGTTCCTTTTGTAGTTTTCTCGCTATGTGCTGTAAGATTTTTTTTCGCTTCATGTACTCTTCATTTTGGGGGTCTTCTTATGCCGTACGCTAGAACACTTTAACTATATCATCACGGTCTATGCAATATTTACAATTTCTCTAAAAACCCTCACATAAATAAATTGACAACGAAAGCTCCTTATTCTATTTAAATATTTGTATCTATACGTACAAGTCAGGTTTATACAACTATCAGTATTTACATTCACACAACCGATTTTTATTAAATAAATTAGGAGTTCGTATAGTCACATTTGTAACAAATACGCCAACAGCTCTCTCAGCAAAGTGACCAACATGATATAACGTATAGTGGGCGGTGAATTTAGCATTTAGTTGATGCGGCACCGCCGATGGTTCGAAACTATCTCATTATTATTGTAGTGCTTATAGCCAAGATGTAGGCAGTGTTAACAGAGGCAAATATTTTTTTTGGGTGCGCTTTTGGCTAGATCGTAGGTTCGCTGAGTGAAATGCTAAAATCACCGGTATGCGTATATAAAATGTTGGCCACTTCGGAGGGAGATTCGTTGCCGTATATGATAAAAGTGAGGACGCAGCTTAAGCCTTTAAGGGCGAATTTCACTAATGAAAGTGAACACGATCGGTACAACCGCGTCAAATATTCCAAAACAATGACGACACTGGCAGCTCTTGAACGCGATTAAGATGAAGAAGCTTATTGATAAAAGTGGAGGCAACACTAAATACCTAAGTGAAGACGACTGTGGTCGGACCCTTTTTTCTTACGTACTTAAGAGACAGGAAACACATATCACTATCTCGTTCTTATGTGTGTATTAAGAAAGAGAGCGTTTAGATGTGTTTAGATGTGCTGATCGCGTTTAGTTTCATTAGTGAAATTTATTCTCTTTGTCGTCTTTTAATCTTATTAATTAATGTCCTCATGCGACAATTGGAGCATAAGGCAAAAACATGCTTGAAAAATTATAGGATATAATTTGAAATTAAATCTTTAGTTTGACCATTAGGAAGAAAACAATAAAAACGTTTCTCGTATATTCTGGGACAAAAATAAAAGCACGGAACACTAAGTTTCGAGCTGTTCCGCTACGTAATATAATTATGAGGAACCTTGAAATACAATTTAAAACTTCGTGCTTCGCACTTCCCAAGTTCCCGATTTTTGAGCAAATTAGTAACACAAAATGTAGGCCGTAAATTATTGAGAGCGCTACGTAGCTCGATTTATTATTCAATATAACAGCAATGTACAAGATATATCGGGCGTTCCTCTTTGTAGGACATGTTAGATAAATATATTTAAACTATAAGAACTATTTACAATATTGTCAAGGCGTTTAACAATATAATCAAATCAATCAGTTTAATTTTGGCAAAACAACGATAAAAAACATCTATTTGTAAAATTGACTAACAGTCTAAAATATAAGACTAGAAATTAACAAGCATTTATATTCTTAGATTCGTAAAAAAATCTACACAAAAAGGCTATGATTACACTTACGTTAAATGCAATTCATTGGCGAAATTACAGTTTGAAATTCAAATCCGTGAAGCACATTGTAGTCATCACTTTATACACAACTTTCCGGTCCGGGCAGGTTTTCTGCCAGCACGTGTTCCCTTCTCCGCACATTGCCCTTCCCTTTGTTTCTATGTAAGGTTGATGTAGCGAGGCTCCCTGAACTTAGGGTTGGCCCACTGAGAGTCTGGCTACCAAAAGGGGAGCTTAGGTTCCCGTTGGGGCACACAAAGTTAGGGCTGCCTAACGTGGGACTGTTTGTAACTACGTAGCTAGGCCTAAAGTTATTTCCTATCACTGGTTGCAGGTTCTGGTTGAGAACGTCTTCTTGTCTACTGGACACTAGGTCGCTGTTCGGAGTTAGCTGTTGGAGGAAATCATTAGGGTTATTAGAATCCTGCACAGGTCTTAATTTTATGGGTATATCCTACAGGATAGTAATATTGCGTGACGACATAGATGCTATATTTAAATTTATCAAGAAATCATTGCCTATAATGAGACTACAAAAAACGTATCTCAAAGGATATAGGTAAATCTAATATATAAAATTCTCGTGTCACAGTTTTCGTTGCCATACTCCTCCGAAACGGCTTGACCGATTTTGATGAAATTTTTTGTGCTTATCCGGTATCTATGAGAATCGGCCAACATCTATTTTTCATCCCCCTAAATGTTAGGGGTAGTCCACCCCTAAATAATTTATAAGGCAAAACAACGTTTGCTGGGTCAGCTAGTATATGTATATTTTTTTAAACAGTACAGTATCATTCATATTATTTTATATTTTCTAAGGATTGCGCTGTGTAAAGATGGTAAAGGTAAAATCTATATTTACACAATTTCCAATATTTTATTATCTTTATTCATTTAGAACAGCTCACCTGTTGTGGTCGCCCAGTAGAGTCCAGCAGTGCTAAGTCTTCTGCTGAGAAGACCGCACCAGCTTTACTCCAATCTCCTAAAAAAGTAATATTTTCAGTCAAATTGTCACTTTGTTAACTTAAATTCTTCGTCTCCTCATTGTCAAACTTACCTCTCACTTCTTTTATACTAGGCCATTCATCAGTTTCGTCAACTATAGGTGCTGGCGGTTGATTATCGGAATCTGGAATATGTTCATTCATTACTTCCTATACTGTTTAATGTCGGCTAGAATAGTTATCGATCTGAATTTCAGTGGCACTCGAGGGACTCCAAAATGTTGTATTTGGGGCATTCATAATAATTATTGGATTGTGTTATATTGAGCTTTGAAATTGGTTTATGATTTTGTAATGTTAATGGCAATTCGGCCATTAGGCAGAATGGAAGAGAGGTGACTAAAAATTTCATTGAATGTCCTAAAAGAAACTGGTGCAGCAGTGCATGCTTATCAACATTTTTAAGATTAATAAAAATGTCACAGAGCGCATAGACTTCCTGAAGCAGAAAGTGTATGCATGGGTGAACCGTATTTGTAGGTATAAGCGGCGAGTGAACCGATACACTCAGAACCGCACCTTCCAGAGCGATGAAACGTGGGTATATAGGGCTTGGGAGCGACCGGACCAAGGTGTGGCTAACACGCGCCTACCGGATGATGATACCATGTGTTCTTTTTGGCGTAGTATCTGGTCGGCGCCTATCAGTCACACCGAAAGTGATTGGACTCGGGAAGTCAAGCGAGCCTGCGATCCAATACTTACCAGATGTTGAGGCTGTTACCATCTGCCCTCAAGATGTAGCTCGTGCAGTCCGTCTGTTGCCCAACTGGAAATCCCCAGGGCCGGACGGGCTGCACAACTTCTGGATTAAATGGTTCCAAAGGTCGCACGCTCGCTTGGCAGCTCAGTACCAGACTGCTTTGGAGTCTGGTTCGCTAACCCAGTTCCTAACGACAGGAATAACCCACCTGCTCCTTAAATCAGGTAGTACGGCGGAACCCAAAAATTGTAGGCCGATCACTTGTTTACCGACGGTCTATAAAGTTCTTACATCCATTTTGAGAACTAAGATTTACAATAATATAGACAGTAACTCCATCATGTCTGTCTCTCAAAATGGATGTCGGAACGGGTCCCGCGGTACTAAGGAGCTGCTCCCCATTGATATGGCTATTAGCCAACAGGTTCGTCGTTCCCGAAAGGATCTTTCGACATGTTGGATAGATTACAAGAAGGCCTATGACTCGGTGCCACATACATGGCTCATGAGGGTGCTGGAGTTGTATAAAGTAGATGAAACTCTGCGCACCTTCCTGATGTCATGTATGGAGCAATGGAGGACGGTCCTTCAATATCCAGGATGTCGAAATATCCAGAGGAATAGCAAGCCGATAAGGATCGAGCGAGGCATATTTCAGGGCGACAGTTTGAGTTCGCTTTGGTTCTGCCTAGCCCTGAATCCTCTAAGCACACTGCTGGAGGATTCAGGTATAGGCTATAGGCTGAGGAGAGGTGGTCAGGTTATATCTCACCTCCTCTACATGGATGTCCTAAAACTCTTTGCCCCCAACAATTCACAACTGATGAAGCTACTGAAAGTAACTGATACCTTCAGTAGCGCCATCATCATGGATTTTGGTGTGGACAAATGTGCGGTCATGCATGTAAAGCGAGAGGGGATTGTGGAATCCGTGGAAACCCAACTCTCGGATTCCATAAACCTTCGAGCCCTCTCTGCAGCCGAAACCTATAAGTATTTGGGTATGTCGGAAGCGTTGGGCATCAACGATACTGACATGAAGCAATCGTTGAAGGAGCGCTTCTTTGGCCGCTTGAAAAAAGTACTTAATAGTCTTTTATCAGGCGGGAACAAGGTGCGCCCCTTCAACGGTTGGGTCATGCCGGTTTTGATGTACTCTTTCGGCATACTCAAATGGACTCAGACCGAACTGGACGCCCTGGATAGGGGGGTCCGTACGCTGCTGACTGCATATCGAATGCATCGAGATATACTGCATATCATCAGGGAATATTTCCTAGAGGTCGACGTGGGGATGCATCGAGATGTGGTTGCGGTGGACAAGGGCCTCACCCCGCTCTCCTTGGCTAAGAGAACTGGCGCAAGCCTGTAAGTGCTTGACATTAAAGATTGCATGGAAGTATGGCAGAGTAAGGAGCTTCACGGACGCTTTTTCCGAGCCCTACATGGACCCGATGTAGACCTACTAGCGTCCGTAGCCTGGCTGCGTTCTGGTGACCTCTTTGGAGAAACCGAAGGTTTTGTGTGTGCAATTATGGACGAAGTTATGATGACGAACAACTACCGGAGATTTATTGTGAAAGACGGCACGGTTGACATCTGTCGGGCACGCCACCGTCTGGGTGAATCCATCAGACATATTATCACCAGGTGTTCTCGTCTAGCTAACGAGGAGTACTTACATAGACATAACCTTGTAGCCAGGATTATCCACCAGTAACTTGCTCTGAAATACAGCCTTGTGGAATCAGAAGTGCCGTACTACAGGTATGTACCCGACCCAGTTCTTTAAAATGGACATGTCACACTGTACTGGGATCGATCCATCATCACTGATAGGACTATTGTTGCCAATAAGCCTGATATAGTGGTGGTCGATCGACTAGAGCGGCGTACAATGATCGTTGATATAACGGTCCCGCACGACGAGAACCTCGTGAAAGATGAGAAAGATAAACAAATCATGTATCTTGACTTGGCTCGTGGTTGTCGACATGTGGGATGTGAACTCAGCGATCATTGTACCGATAGTCGTTACAGCCAATGGCTTGATAGCCAAGAGCCTCGACCAACACCTGAGGAGGCTCTCGTTGGGCAGCTGGGTCAAGGTACTCCTGGACACGGCTCGCATTCTCTGGGGCCCTGCCCGCCGGTAGCTTGGACCCTGTTCCCGATACCGGTGGGCTACTATTTTTTATATTTTTAAATGTTTTTATATATTTTATATTCTAATATTTAAAAATGTAATTTATATGTGTATAATTTATTTCATAAAACACATTTATTACACAAACGTTTTAGCATCTGAAACCGAACTAGGAGCAACCTGTACTTCGGCTAACAGCGCCAATCCCCTCGAGTTATAATAAGATAGAGTTCTTAAATGCTAGCATTTTACAAAACAAAGGAATAAATAGTAGTTTAAGGTTGTATTAATGGTCTGTAGATTATGTTTAAACTTCAGTAGAAAATAAGGCTTTAAGGTATCTTTAGCAACCTTGACGTTCAGAGTAACGTCAACGTTGCTGGAGTTAACTCTGCATACTAACAGTTTCAGAAGCTTGGTTTTTCAAAAATGCAGAAGAACAAATTACCTGGTGCATTAAGTATATCAGGCTGTGGATCAGGGGTCTTGAGATCCGGTGAAGGCTTGATGGTGTATGCTACAACGTATCGTCTTCCACCATCACTAAGTTCTAGCATATCTCCCGGGGGGTGTTTATGTGGTGGACTGGCTCGACGTCTTCGGGCACAGAGAGCTGCTAGAGCAACTCCACCGGCTGCTAACGTTGCGCCAAGAGCTGCTGCAACTGCTACGCCAACGCTTACTCCACCCATTCCTCCTTTGCCATCTGTTTGATCATAATGTGATACGTTACAAAATACGTTAATAGTGTATAATTTAGGAAAACCGTTTCTTAATCAGATTAGAATCTGTGTTTATTTCCACTCCCATTTCAAATATTTTCCTCTACTTTAGCATTTCAAAATCATCATAATCTCACGATTTTGTACGCAAAATATTCGTCAATAATTTCTTATTCTATACTTCGTCCAAACAAGAAAAATAATTCAAAGTATTCAGAAGCAAATAAATTCAGCAAATAAAGCCCTCAAATCATATTTGTTCAATAATGAGATCAATCAAAACGAAACGTCAATTTGAATGAAAATGGAAAAATTGTTGAGAGCGAAAGTCAATAATTCTGGGAGCCGATGTTAACGGAAACAGAGTATAAATAGACTCACGACTAAAATCACAGAATACTGGCTTCAATTTCAATGTTTTTTTAAGTTCTGTTGGCACCCGAAAAGGGAAACTCACTAAGAACACCCTTTTATGTAATAGATGATTATTTGAATGGAATGAATATGGCCCTGATTCAACCTATTTTTTTTCGGTCATTTCGGAATACCTAATGAAATAAAGTAATAATAAATGTAGGTATTTGTACCTGTATTAACACTGTGTAATCCCACTAATATTTTAAGCTAGCTTTTGACAGTGGCTTCGCCCGCGTGGAGGTCAGTAATTATCCCGCGGGAACGTACTACCGGGATAAAAAGAACCTAGTGCGTTAATCCAGGTTATAAATTCTCTGTGTGCCAAATTTCATCTAAATCCGTTCAGTAGTTACGTTAAGAGTAACAACCATCCATCCATCCGTCCTCAGAAACTTCAACGTATTTTAATAATATTAGCAGTATGTTCGGATGTTTGAAGTAGTTAATGTCACGTTGTATTGAATGAGGAGATACCAGAATTCGTCGAACAGACGGTTTTCCTGGGGATCACGCTTGACTCAAAGCTACAGTGGGGTCCTCACTTAACATCACTTGCAGGGCGGCTAAGTTCTGCGGCTTACGCTGTTTGGAAGATCCGGTAATTAACAGATGTGGATACCGCGAGACTGGTCTGTTTTAGTTAGTTTCATAGCATCATGTCTTACGGTATTTTGCTATGGGGACGGGCTGCGGATATTGAGTCTATCTTTATTCTGCAAAAGAGGGCTGTCAGAGTCATCTATAACCTCCACAGACGCGAATCTCTAAGGGAACTGTTCAAAACAATTAACACCATGACGGTACCATGTCAATAATATCTATGAAAACATTATGTATGGTCGGAAAAATCTACATCTTTTTAGTAAGATAAGTGACAGGCACAATTTTAACACTAGAAATAAGAACAAATTAGATCAACCACGTTTCAGATTGTCTAAAGTACACACTTTTATGGGGTTCTGTGTAAAATGTTATAATAAAATACCAGTCGATATTCTTGAACTAAATGAAAAGAAATTTAAATCATGCATTAAACGCACACTATGTAGACAAGCATATTATAAGTTAGATGATTATATCGTAGATAAAAATGCTTGGCTTAATGCTGGTCCTGCTCCACAGGTAGCTAGGCCATACTAGTTAAAATTTTAATGTGTGGAAGAGAAGCTTCCCTTTTTTATTTTTTCTGACATTACAAACATTTTTGTTCCTATTATTTTAATTTTTGTGGCATTACGAATATGTTTTATTTTTGCTGAACCAAGTGTTAGTTATTGATACTTCAATATATATATTAAATGTTTTCTTTCTTTTAGGAAATCAAATTTTATTAATATCTCAAATAGATTGCAAACTATAGTTTTGTATAATTTAGAAGCATTTTGTTAAAATTTTGTAAATGTGAGTACCATGCATCCGTTTATTGTGTTGTTATGATGTACGTTGACTTGAAAAAGCATGCAGTGGAGAATCTGTTATGCTCACTTAAAGGCTCGTGCAGACTAGTGCGACGCGACGGTTGCGTCGCGACATTCGTAGAACAATTTCTATGAAAACTTAATGGAAATTGTTCTACGAGTGTCGCGACGCGACCGTCGCGTCGCGCTAGTCTGCACGAGCCTTTAATATCTCACTGATGGTGGCGCGTGTGTTGGATCATTCGGTTCCCTACGAAGTGGTTGAGCTGGATGGTGCTGATCCACGCGTCAAGTTCGTGAACGGGCGCTGTCGGTTGAGACTGGTCATCTCCTAACTTCCAGGGCTTATTTTTATCTTGCATTGTGAATTGTTTTTTTTTTACATTGTTCTTACATAGAAGAATAATGAGCAAGAATCAACAAGAATAATGTTTCCAAGATTTTGTAATATTCAACTTGATTTTATAAGAGTGTCCGTGGAGTTTCTTGCTCGTTCTTCTCCATAGAGATCTACGTTTTGGAATGGGCAACTAGCTCCAACTTTCCAACTGATCGACTTTTTGACAATTCAAAAGTTCCTGTAAATTATTTAATTGAAATAAATGCTTTGAGTGTGAGTTTGAGTTTGTTAATCCATCACGCAAAAACGGGTGAACGGATTTGGATAAAATTTGCCACACAGATAGTTTATATCCAGGACAAGTCTTTGTATCCTGGTAATATATTTCCGTGGGATACTTTCCTCGCGGATGAAGCTGCTAGCGAAAGCTAGTATCAGATAACGCTTTAATAAACATAATTTCAAATAGTACAAAGCTGATGGAATATATTGATATTGAAATATCATTTAAATATTATGCTAACAAAGCCAAAGGTAATGAATAAAGGCCTTGAACAACTGTTATTTTAAACCGATTCCGAATAGCCGGTGTTATTTTGTAATAAATAATGTTAGGTACCTCTATTAGAAATTTTGAATTAATTATAGAGTAGGGAATTTAGGTACCAATAATTTCGTTTACTTAGCTACTAACTTTTGCTTTGAAGATTGGATCTCTGTAATTTCATGATTACAGCTTTTGTTGCAAGATGTCACATCATGTGCCTAGCCAGTTTCCAACTATGTTGAGGTTTTTTTTTGAGGGAGAGAAATCATCAAATAACTTCTCCCGCTCTGTGTGGAGCAGGAGGGCGTGTCTTTTACTGACAAAAAACCCACCCGTGTTTCCTCAGTTGCCTGTGTGCCAGGGGCCGCGGTATCTCTTTCGAACAACCCGAACCCCTGGTAGGCATCGGCCCTTGCGGACCCCACCAGTTGTTGCTGACGTCTTCGAACCGGGCATTTTTTTTCATTCAACCTGGAGAAATGCCTACTGCGCTACCACGGGGAGATAGCGCAGTTATGTGGGACTGTAACCCACTAAAACTCCACGATGTCCTCCAGTGCCGCTTGAGGCTAACACGGAAGGAAACACGCAAGCCATCCGCGAACCAACCAACCATCCGGTTGTCCGTCACCGGACCCTCCTCGGAGGAAAATAACCCCTATCACCGGCGCACCAGGACACATGGCACGCCGTGACCACCCCAGGAACCAAATAGCATAAGGACACCAGACGACCCCGTGTCTGGCACCCTTGGTCCCCCTGCGACGTGCCAACACAGTGGCCCCGCCGCCAACCACTTTTCGGCCGCACGGGATAGGGAGAGCGGCCAACGCTATACCGACACTCTTTCTCCCCCTGCGGCCCCACCGCGTCCGCCATCAAACGGTGGCGGCCCTGTCTAGGTCACAGAAAGGAAGAGCGCTACTCAGAAGTACCGGCACTCCTCCTCCACCGCAGCCTGTGTAACCCTCAGCCGCGATGGGGAGGCATCGAGTGCGCGCGCGAGTGCATTCGACATCGCGGCCCACCTCAGTTGCGATGCACTTCACCGCAACCTACTTTTTGGTCGCTACGTCGTCGGCTTGGAGGCAAAAGCCCTGACGAGTGGCCCCACCTTGTGGTTCCTCTTCGCTTCACCGTGGGAGGGTGACCACGAGTACTGAGCCCCCCCGCAACGACAATGCGGGAACCCACTGGGGGCGACTATGTTGGGGTTGGCTTCCAGTCTAACCGGATACAGCTGAATACCAGTATTTATTATTTATTTATTTTTTACTATTTATTTTGTCCCCTCGTCTGTTAGGCAGACTTGTTGAGTCTGTTAACAATTGAAAAGTAATTCTGTTAATTACTTTTTTTAATTCTAAATTTTTGAAGGAGGCTTTTATCCACTATGGAATGTCAGCCTCTTGTTCTAATCTACACCTACCAATAAAATATATATTATTAATTTCTAAACAAATCAGTAAGAAGGTTTGCTGTCTCAGGTGAAGGTTGCGCTAAAGTTAATTACTTAACTTGACAGTTTATAAGATGTTTATCGAACGGAATTAAAACCATTTTTTCTCTTATAAGAGCTTCTTACATAATTTCCATGAAATTAATTTAAATAGCTAGATTACCAAAATATTGGTGTGTGTGGTAATCAATTAAACGATAAACGCGTTTTAATAAATTGTACGTAAAACTGTAAGACCTCGGTTTGGGGTTTCTGTCTCATTAAGCAGGAACAAACGCGGTACGAATACACCAATAATGTTATTTCACACACAATGCTTGAAAACTGGATAATGTAATCCATCTCTTGATAAAACGAACAATAGTTTTGATGACGGTTTGCAATGATTAATTTTATAGTTTATTTCGAAAACACGTTTCGTACAGATTTTTTTTAACTAGCCCTTATGGTCTCCCTGCTGGGCAAAGACCTATCTACAATGCAGAGTTGCCAAGGAGCAATCTTTGTTAAAGGAGTGTGGGGAGAGCTCATCCCACCATATCTGTCAGGGCCTACCGCGATATATTTTGTCGCTAAGTTCCCGTGACCCATTGGGTTATGTAAGTTAGCCCATTGATACTCAAATGAAAAAAAAAAGTATAACAACTAAAAATGTATTGCCCTGCGTAGTTACCATAGTAGGTGCAGTTTGTGAAATGTACATAATTACCGACATACATCTTAACTAAAGCATACGATTTTTCAATATTTAACCCATTAAAAATTATACCCCCTAATTGAACAATAAACTTTATTATTATTATTTCTTGTTATTTTTTGAACCTCTTGAGGAATAAGATGACTACTTCTGCACGAGCGGAGCAAAATAATTCAAGGTTAAGATTCCCGCACACACAAGAGGGTGCGAATTTTTCCTCGCTCCAACAGGAAAACATGTTCAAAATTACATTATATTTGGAATACATAAGTTCACCCTAAGAGAAAACGTAATACATCGGTAGAAAAAAATATTTTTTAATTTATTTATTTAATTTACATAAAATTTCGTACTTAACACTCTAACAGCTATGATGCGCCAATGCAATGTTACTACTATAAACAAAACAGTTTCAAAAATCATCTTACATCTACACTAATATTATAAAGAGGAAAGATTTGTATTTTTGTATGTAACGAATAAACTTAAAAAACTACTGGACCGATTTTAAAAATTCTTTCACCGTTAGAAAGCTACGTCTTTACCGAGTAACATCCCTCCCCCAGTGGGGTTCCCGCATTGTCGTTGCGGGGGGGCTCAGTAACCGTGGTCACCCTTCCACGGTGAAGCGAAGAGGAACCCCAAGGTGGGGCCGCTCGTCAGGGCTTTTGCCTCCAAGCCGACGACGTAGCGGCCAAAAAGTAGGTTGTGGTGAGGTGCACCGCAACTAAGGCGGGCCGCAATGTCGAATGGGAGGCATCGCGACTGAGGGTTACAGGCTGCAGCGGAGGAGGAGTGCCGGTACTTCTGAGTAGCACTCTTCCCTTCCGTGGCCTGGACGGGGCCGCCGTTTGATGGCGGACGCAGTGGGGCCGCAGGGGAAGAGGAGTGTCGGTATAGCGTTGGCCGCTCTCCCTATCCCCTGCGGCCGAGAAGTGGTAGGCAGCGGGGTCACTGTGCTGACCCGTCGCAGGGGGACCAAGGGTGCCAGACACGGGGTCGTCTGGGGCCCTTATGCTATTTGGTTCCTGGGGTGATTACGGCGTGCCATGTGTCCTGGTGCGTCGGGGTTATTTTCCTCCGAGGAGGGTCCGGTGACGGACAACCGGATGGTTGGTTGGTTCGCGGATGGCTTGCGTGTTTCCGTGTTCCCGCCTCAAGCGGCACTGGAGGACACCGTGGAGTTTTGGTAGGTTACAGTCCCACATAACTGCGCTATCTCCCCGTGGTAGCGCAGTAGGCATTTCTCCACGTTAGACAAAAAAAAATATGCCCGGGTCGACGGCGCGTTGTGTGCCACGCGCGCCGTCAGAGATGTCAGCAACAACTGGTGGTGCCAGCAAGGGCCGATGCCTGCCAGGGGTGCGGGTTGTTGGAAAGAGATACCGTGGCCCCTGGCATACGGGCAGCTTAGGGACCATGGGTGGGTTTTAGTCAGTAAAAGTCTGACACGCCTTCCTGCTCCGCCCAGAGCGGGAGAAGTCATTTGATGATTTCCCACCCACAACAAAAAATAAACCGAGTAACATATTTTATCCCCGTATTCTTACGGGAACGGGATCTACGCGGGTGAAACCGCGGAGTGCTGCTAGTACATTATAAAATAACAAAATTAACAAGAAATTAACATAACTTGGCTCTAACCATGTTGCTCTAACAATGCACTTCTGTGAACCTCTTCAGGCTGCACTGAAATATATCAACCTCCATAGAAATAATATTGACCAATCTTATGGCTCGTGACAAGGGGGCAAACTTGTCCAGGTTTGTCTTAGAGGATGGCTCCAGTAGCGTTGGTGGCGAGCGACGCGCGCCGCCGCATGCGGCCGGCGCGCGCAGCCCCAGCTCTGCCAGTAGTTAGGGGTGGTGCAGCCAACCGCGCAGCACCCGAAAGATAAAGCTACAAACAGCGACGTCTCTACGCACAGGCAGCCTACTGTACCTTACCATCCCTATTACGAAGGGACTCGGATACAACAGCGGAAAGAAAGGATAGACGCCGTACTGCTTGAAATACAGAAACCGAGTGAATTTGTTCTGGATTCTTTCCACCATGACTCTGTATTTAGCTTCATGGGAGCTCCAAATTATAGCACTCGTTTCAAGACGGTTCCGTACCACCGCATTGTACATGATTTTAACCACTGCCGTATTCTGAAAGTCTGAGGATAAACCCAAGATTATGGTAGGACTTGCCGCATATATCTAAGATGTGCCCACGAAACATCAATTCCGGAACCATCTCCACCCCTAGGAGCACATGCGTGACTCGTGACATGACAGTATCTCTTCTAGTCAGCCATAAAATTTCATTATTTTATTTTACACGTGAACCAAAACTAAGCACGTTAAGCCGTTGGTACGGCTAGTCACCTGGCCGTTTGTCGGCCAGGCAGTCGTTACGTGTCGTCAGAAGCCCGAAAGTCAACCAAAACATGATTTAATTGAGGCCGATTTTTCAATTGTCGGATAACTTTCGAAATTTTTATTCCTCAGATTGAAAAATCGATCCTCACAGAAGTTTTTTTTTCTGACTTTTTAAGCCAACTGAAATGTGTGAACGTTTACAATCAGACTGCAAATTGTGCTATGACCGCATTGTGAAAATTTTAATTGAAAATGTTTTTAGTTTTCCAATGTGGCTTTCGGCAAATCCTAGTATTGAACTTTATATGATTGTTAATAAGTGCTTATAATAATACAAGGTTACATAAAATGAATGAACATGATTATGATATAAAAACATGTGCTCTAAGTATACTCGTCCGTGTCTGACCAGAGGCCTTAGTGTGATTTTCATTTAACCATCTCGATCAAACGCATCGAGCTCGTTTGGCGCTCCTGATTGGCCCTGGATTTTGGGCCTGATTGGGCCGGGAATCCGCCTGGGATTCCCCGGTGAAACTGCATACCAGTATTTTACATGGACTGACTACGAAACTCCAACTACGACAACTCCGTCAACAAAAAAAAATAGTTCGAAACTTCGAAGTGACTCCTACAGCTGATTAATTAACGTTTTTGAACGGGTGAAACCATACAGGCAGTAGGGACAATTGTCAAATCGTGTAGTAATTCATTCTTAGTTTCAGTTTTGTTAAACTAATCATAGGTCCGAAAGTGATACGGAGTAGGATACGCCCCTAACTTCGTCCGAAATTACAGATTCCGTGATTAGAGAGTAGGCCTCCAGTTTCTGGGTCAAACGATAACTCTTGGTAAGACTGTTTGTCAGACTTACGAGCATCTGACGACCCTTAACGACTGTTAAAGATCCACGAATGACAGCCGGGATTAACGGCTTCACGTGCTTTCCGGAGCACGGTGGGGTGTTGGTATGTGAAGATGGTCAAACATTGACGGAACGAATGCAGCAAGCGTAGCTTAACATGATCTATTGATCCATGTGGCTGTTATTACGTAGCCATGAGCATTTTAAATAACCACAGCAGATCATGAGTTTCAGCGATTAATCGAAACTAATATTGTGAAGAGAAAAGATTTTAAGTATGTTTGCTATTGGTTTCTTACGCTTTCACGCCAAAACGGCTGAACAAATTTGGATGAAATTTGACACATGGGTAATACCATGCCCTAAATTAGGAATTAAGTTATTTTTATCCCGGAATCGAGACTTATGCAGGTGGAAACCGCGGGGCAAAGCTACGCACATATAATAAAAGAAATGTTATGGTATTGTACCTGTTCTTCTGGCAGCGTCATTAAAGGCAATATTCTCCAGCAGGGTTTTCTCCGACTCGCCCTTGAGGTTCCTGGCGTAGATAAGCAGGTTGAACGTGGCTCCTGCGGCTTCACCGGCTGATGTCAGCTGGGATAGATCCAACTTGAAGACAGCTAGGCCATCTATAAGGTAAGCCATGTTTTTTTTATTGATATTCTGTTTGTGTGTCAGTGTATGAAGAAAGCAGATTCATGAACGTATTTTTTACTGAATCTTTTGAAGTCTTAAATTTTTTGGAAATTTTCGAGATATTTTTGTTTTCTACAAGTGAATAATTAGCCTTTAAACGTTCTAACTGTTAGGACAAAGGGCTCCTGTCTGTGGCCCAGTGGGCCATAATCTACCATGGGGGCTAGTGCAGGTGAGTGAATGCCACGTCTTCTTGGTTATAATATTTGTCTTCGCCGTCTTTATAAGCAGTGACTTGAAGTTAACAACTTAATCTATGAACTGGTATTTTGCCTCGTCCAGAAGTTTTAAGGGCACCTTGGATATTTACCACAATAGTTTTGAACATAAAAAAGTGTTGAGAAATTATGGAAAAGCAAAAATGTTTAATGTACCTTCCTCCACTTATAAGTTATGTGAAAGTTCCACGAACCAGTCTCATTAACGCTGCCATTGAAACGCGTCCTGCCTGTGATAGGGTCCAGCGCTTCCAACATGAAGTACTGCGGCAGTCCTCCGTCATAGCCAGCCACGCAGCGCACGCGCAGCCAGGAGCTGCCCTCTGTGCTAGTGTTGCCAGCTTGGAGGGAACAGTTGCGAGGTGCTGTGGGACGAGCTGGACGGAAAACATGTACATATTAAGATGATAAAATAAAATAAAAACAGGGTAAATTACACGTGTTGGGTCTCTATACAGAAAAATTATGAAAAAAAATTATTTTTTTCGTCTTTCCAACTTTGTTATCTTTAAATGACAATGGCATGTACTACATGTACATATTAAGGCAACCAAACGAGCGCTCTGTTTTGGTTTTTGGAAATTCGTAAATATTTATGTTCTTTAAAGAATATAAATTAAAAGAAAAAAATAATTAAATTAATTATATATTATGTTCTGTATAGATTATAAATATATATTATATATCCACGAAAAATTACAACATTCGCCTATCAAATGATTTTTTTTTGGTATTTGTTGTTTTCTTTGTTCCGTTTGTTTCAAAAACTAGACAAAATCCAAGAAATCGCCATCAGCACCCTGGTTATATTATTTGCAAAAATATCTCGAATGTAGCCGGTGAAATCGGCATGAATATAGGTTAGTCCAGCCACGGTTTCAAGTATTTCAACAATTTAAGTTTCTCATTGAATTTCGTAACTAGACATTAACTGAATTCAACATAGTTATCTTCCTGCGGGCATTGTAATGATCGTAGTAGTAATATCTTTATGCTAACTTAGTCTAACTGCGAATGGCGCTTGAGTTAACAATCTTAGAACAGAAATTACGAGAAGGTACTGGAATAGGTAGTTTACTCTCTGGTTTCTTGATGAAAAGGCCTTCGTTTGCCCTTTCACCCTTTGTGTAACACGAACCACTAACTTTTAATTTAGTTTGACTGCTGCCAAAAGATAATGATCGCTGTTAATTCTGAAATGTAGAACCTAAGCGGTCAGTATTTAAATATGACCTATAAAACAATTTTAATGAGTTGTTCCAGACCTCTCGATCCAGACAGACAGATTTAGTTTAATGAGTTTAACGTTCTGTTTTTGTAGAAATCATTATCTTTTTCAATATACGAACTGAAACAAAATAACAAAAACATTCAAGAATTGGAAAGTTTTGAGACAACATTGTTCACATATTTTAAGAATGTGGCTGAAAACGCTAGACATGAGCGAAGTTAAACAATTTCCAAAGCCATTTTAACTTTTTCAAGATTATTTTCTTCGAAGCTAACTTGTAATAGAAATCAAAGTTTACGCTCCTTACTTGACATTATTATTGTATGTCAAGTGAGCGAGCGGGGGACTTGCAAGGAATGTACGTTGTTCGTATACATGGCGGGGTGCGTGCGTGGAAATGAAAATTAAGTGCAGAGAGCGCTAAACTCACTAATTTCGCCTTGACTTATGGCAGTCGTGTGACAATTTAACGCGGATATGTTATAACAAACTGTGGGGATATTAAACTGTGCGGGTTTCGGGTTATTTCGCTACACCCCGCAACAGCTAAGCCATATTTCCTGTTGCAGTTGTGCGCATCAGAATTATAAGAACACGTTGCAACCGTTCTATAAAATAACGAGGTTTGAGAATAAAAAGATAATTCACGACGTGGTACGGTCGTGTAGCGCACAGTTTCATATATTTTAACAAAGTTTCAATTTAGCCGTTGGTATTTTTCTTCTCTAATTGAAACGTGCTGTTAGATTAATTTTGTTTCGCGTTGTGTAATGTACTTGGGCGGTTGAGAATAAAGGGTGATAATAACTCTTCTTTGAAAAATTGAACGGTGATTCGATAATAAAGGATAAAAGAAACTTGAATATTAAATTACTTGAATTTAATAAGTTAATTGAGTACATAAATTTCATTTCGCATTTCAGTGCCAATGCTAGGTCAATTTCAGGAAAATTGTACGTCATCAGCGAGGAGTTATGAGATTTGGCATACGGGCATGAAAAGCCGAAAGCTGGAATTATAAAACGTGGAGCAAGTTCGGCCTCGTTGTTGGTTCAAATTGTGTGCACGCGGTTTTATTAATGCTTTTATTGAAGTGTTCATTTCGGTGCCGACATTTTGGGCTTTTGTATACTCGAGTTATTGCATTGTATTTCCAATATACGTATAGATGGACGTGAAGATATATGTGGGGTTTTAACTCAAATTGTAGTATAGACGCGGATCGTGTGTTTTTACGAAGTCACGGCTTAATTTACGCAAGTTCATATTCGAGGATTATGTTAAAGCAATTAAGATTTTTCGCTCGCGCTTTTATGGTCACTCATCTGTTCAACTACTACGGGTTTCACTATAACAGTAAATTTTGAAAAGGTATTATTTAAATTAAAGTGTAAATATCCGTGTTTATGAGTTGTCATATGAAAGATGTTGTTCTGGCGTCTTTTACCAACAGGCACGATCTAGCTGTCTGCCTACCGTGTTCTTGCCGCGACAGCTCAACTTGCCGTAGTCGCGCTCGCTTTGAGGCTTGTAGTTCAGCTCTCAGATACTGCCATTAGCTGTATCTAAAGAACATGATACCCTGACGTCACTCACCAGCAACCACGATCTGGAACACGCAGTGGTCCAGCTGTCTGCCCATAGTGTTTATGCCGCGACAGCTCAACGTGCCGTAGTAACACTCGCTCCGAGGCTTGTAGTTTATCTCACTGGTGCTGCCATTAGCTGTACCTTAACAACATGGTAGTTTGACGTCACTCACCAGCAGGCATGATCTGGAACACGCAGGGGTCCAGCTGTCGGCCCACAGTATTCATGCCGCGACAGCTCAACTTGCCGTAGTCGCGCTCGCTTTGAGGCTTGTAGTTCAGCTCTCAGATACTGCCATTAGCTGTATCTAAAGAACATGATACCCTGACGTCACTCACCAGCAACCACGATCTGGAACACGCAGTGGTCCAGCTGTCTGCCCATAGTGTTTATGCCGCGACAGCTCAACGTGCCGTAGTTACGTTCGCTCCGAGGCTTGTAGTTTATCTCACCGGTGCTGCCATTAGCTGTACCTTAACAACATGGTAGCTTGACGTCACTCACCAGCAGGCACGATCTGGAACACGCAAGGGTCCAGCTGTCGGCCCACAGTGTTCATGCCGCGACAGCTCAACGTGCCGTAGTCGCGCTCGCTCTGAGGCTTGTAGTTTAGCTCACTGGTGCTACCATTCGCTGTACCTAAGGAACATAAGAATTAGCGATAAAATTAAAAACCCTTTACAAAACTGTCAACTGTTAATGTCAGTCGAATTTTAATTAAATTGGTTATGTCGCATGCCATGATAAAATGATTAGCCGACCAGCAAGTGGTATTTGTGGCCAGGACTACCCCAATTGCACCGGACGTACAATCAATTAAGTATCTCCAATGCGCCACTAAGAGCAGTGCTGGCCCAGTGGTTTCCCCCCCGACTTACGAGCTGTAGGTAGTGAGTTCGAATACAGGCAGGCACTTTACTTCTTGTATAAATTTCATCACCGCTGCTCTTAAAAAGATGAAGGAAAACATCGTGAGGAAACTGGCATGTCTTAGAATAAAAAATTGGAAGACATGTGATATAAACCAACCCGCATTGTGCCCGCGTGGTGAATTATGGCCAATCTTCGAAGCCTAGGTCCCAGCAGTGGGAATATTATAGACTGATTATATTATATGCCATTGGTGGAGGCTTTTCTAGCGTGGAGTCTTCGTCATTTGAAATTCATACATTAATATTTGTTGTTGTGTATAGAGATAATTATAAAACAACACTTTATAGAAGCTTATAAGTGTTAGTGGATAAATGAAGTACTTTGACACTTTAACTTCTCAGAGTTTAGTCTTAGAAGCCATGTTGGGATTAGATTAATAATACAGACTTAAAACAATGAGTCTTGTTTCAACTGCTAATTAAGTTTTGTGCTAATTTGTTCCGAGCTAAAGGTAAAGTTATGTTCAGAGATAGATCATTGTTTTAGTAGGGAACTGTAGCGACGGAACACGTGATAAAGTTGGGACCAACGAGCAAATCTAGATCTCTAAAATAGAATTGTATCTTCAAACAATCAACCAAATTGTACCGTTATATTGTACGTCCTGTAAATTGCTCTGGTAGTGCTGTGCAATTCTGAAAGTGACTAATTTAAAATTCTTAAAACAATATGTGATTTTTGTTTGTGTATTGTCTTAGTGAGTAAGTCGTGGAAGTGCCTTATCAATAAATAAATACCTGCATAAACTACAATTTGCGTTGATATATGTAACATACAATACCATGTGGTATTTAAATCACTACTTACACATGTATCTGTCATCGTAAAATTGTAAATACCGTTAAATTATAATCTATCTCGCGAGATTGTAAACTGTCGATAAATTGTGAACTACACCATACTGCTTACCGACCGAATAGGTTAGGTTAGGTTAGAATTGCGACCAACCGCGCTACTTCCAAGTTAGTGGCTGTTACTTGACTATTTAGTAATAGCGCAAGACACTATCCGCCTTGATACCAGTTCACAATTTGACGTTTTCGTTATTTTTTTTTGATAGATTCTTGATTGATTTTTTATTGTTTTTTTTTCTACCGAAAAATAATGCATTAAATTGTAAGCAGTATGTTACGGTTCACAATCTTTCGACAGTTTACAATATCGCGAGATAGATTATAATCTTAAGGTATTTCAGTACCATTTTACGGTGACATATCTATTATAACTTGACATGGAAGCAGACACAGTTTCGCAGTAGGGAATAATATCAAGCAAGATATTCTTCTTACCGCAAAACTGTATTAAATTATACATAGTTATGGATTAGCCTACTAACCAGTATTTACATACGAAAAAAATACAAAAAGTTTTACTGGCAAAAAGATAAGGTGATGGTTGCCAGGCAGTAATCCCTACTAATATAATAAATGCGAAAGTAACTGTTTGTTTGTTACGCTTTCACGCCTAAGCCGCTGAACCGATCGTCATGAAATTTGGCAGAGATATAGCCTGGGACATGGAGAAGGACATCGGCTACTTTTTTACACGATAACCGACATCCAAGCGGGCGGAGCGTGCACTGCTGAACATAGGCCTCCCCCAAAATGGGGGTTTTGCCATAATCGCCACGCTTGACAGGCGGGTTGGCGATCGCAGTATAGTGGTAAAACGCATAGAGAACGCTGCTGACCGTTCTCTTAAGTTAATCAAAAAATCAAAATCAAAAGTCATTTATTCAAATTAGGCTGATAATCAGCACTTTTTGAACGTCAAAATACATAAGACAGTCCCCCAAAACGCCCACCCTTCACCACTTCCTAGTGCATTAGCTGGGAAGAAGAAGTGGCGCAACAAACTAAAGTTAAAAGTCAAAACTAAAGTCAAAGTAAGTTTCCTTTTTTTTTTTTTTTTAGGTGGGACATCATCAAATAACTTCGGGAGGGCGTGTCAGACTTTTACTGACTAAAACCCACCCTCGTTCCCTCAGTTGCCTGTATGCCAGGGGCGGCGGTATCTCTTTCGAACAACCCGCACCCCTGGCAGGCATCGGCCCTTGCGGGCCACATCAGTTGCTGCTGACATCTCTTTGAGGCGTGCGTGGAACACAACGCGTCGTCGACCCGGGCTTGGTCCTTACCGGACAGCGAGCTACCTATTACTCGCCGTCCGCAAGCCCGAGCCTACGGTGGCCGGGAATCAGCATGGGATTCCCGACGCCCAGGGCGTCTCCTGCGAAGGCCACGGCTGTGAGGGCGCATGTACTGCATCTCCCTCACGTGCGCCGCCTCCCTCTTTGCGAGCATAACTGCTTCGCTGAAGGAGGCGACTGCTAGCCATGCCCTCTCGCTCCGTACCATGGACTGGACCAGGGTCGGACGCGAGAGATTGCCGCCGCCGATCACCTCCACGGCTCCGCCCAAGCCGGGCAGACCTCCACCGTATGCTCCACCGTGTCCTCAGGGCGATCTTCGCAATGGAAACACCCGGGCGTTTCCTCCCGCCCTATCTGAAACAGGAACCTCCCGAAACAACCATGTCCTGTGTCAGGCGGAAGGTGAGGACGCCATGCCGCCTCTCAAGCCAATCCTCAAAGAGGGGACGTACCGCCACAATCGTGGCGTGCCCAGCACTGGGTTGCGACAATCGCACTTTCCACGTCGCCATAAGATCCTGCCGGAGCTTTGTCCGCCGTGCCGCGATTTCCCGCCGCAGCGGAGTTACGCCCCGGCGTTTGGCCTCCTCGCGCCACTCCCAAGTGTGCGCGAGGACCTTTGCCTCCAGATCCCATGGCGGCAATCCGGCAAGGAGGCCCGCCGCCTCACCAGAGATCGTGCGGTATCCCCGGATCATCCGGATTGCCATGACCCTATGGGCCGCCTTCAACCGGCGTGTTGGTTGGCGCCTTAATGTAGGCGCCCACACCGGTGCCCCGTATAGGGCCATGGCCCGCACGAGCCCCGCGTAGAGCCTCCGGCAGGAGGCGTTTGGTCCCCCTAGATTGGGCAGGAGCCGCTTTAAGGCAGCCCCGGCCCGCTCCAGTCTGGGAGCCAAACGTCGGAAATGTTCCGCGAAGTTCCACCGGCTGTCGAGGACGAGTCCTAGGTACTTCATAGTCGACTCGACGCCGATGTGAACCCCTCCCACCGTTATCTGGGAACCCGTCAGTGGCACATTCCGAGGACCATGAAACCACATGGCCTCGGACTTGTGCAAGGCCACCTCGAGTCCCAGTTGCCGGATCCTATCGACGATTGTTGCAACCCCAAAGTAAGTTCCTTAGTCACCTTCTACGACACCCACCGGTAGAAGTGGGATGGTGCTATTCTTTAACGTCCGGCACCACGCGGATTCCGTTGTTCAATATTTCCTGTGGTGATAAGACTTCTAATCCTATTTCTAAGGTCTACTTACCAAATTTCAGCGGCGACACGTCGAGACTTTCGCCGCTGTTGTTGAACTGCCAGAAGAAGGTGACATCAGGCGGGTTAGCGGTCACGGAGCAGCGCACGCGCAGCGCCTCGTCCAGCTGCGCGCCCAACACTTGAGGGGATGGATGCGCGCATACTGGTGCATCTGTGTAGTAATATTTATTAGGATAGTGCTCGTATTCACTCATTCCGAGCGCCATTGCACCTAAATGAATGCCAAAACAAAAGCACTCTGTTTGATTTTCAACGCTCGGCTCAGCGCCGAGAGTTGAAATTCAACAGTGCAATAAAATTTAGGCATAAGTTTAGATGGCAGAACACCGGCAAGGCACAGGGATGACAGGTGGAGCAAGGCTTTGACAGAGTCACGTCCAAGGACTAGAAGACAAGATGTCGGTCGTGAAACAAAAATAAATAGTTACAGTATTCCCCAAGTTGTATTGTATTCAATACAACTTAAGGAACACTACATTTTAATTAATTTAATTATTATTTTTATTTTTTTATTTTTATTTAATTTCATATTGTATTTAAACTTTTTTTGTTGGTTTACAATGATTTCTTTTTAAATTGAAATGAGCGGCTCGCCGTCACACAGATAAACCCTGAGAGGTTTTGGTTGTGTGGCTAAAATCAATTATGTAACAGGTTAAGTGTTATGGAAAAAAAAAGATTATGCCATCTTCTGGACACACCTGGCAACAATACAAGCACTGCGCACAGGTGCCCGATCAGATGGCCTCCAGTTTTGTTAGCAACAATGCTCAGGAGACTGTTGTCGCTGTCTCACATCCGACGCAGTAATGAAGCGAATCTTTTACGCATTATCGCAAAAAAGTCATCTGTACGCGCTGCTGCGAACATCCCTGACGCGCTACAGAAACGTGGCAGCGACAGCAGTATCCTAAAAGCATTGTTGTATTGCACACGCAAGGCGTTGAAGTTTAGGTGCCGGCTTTTTGTCTGTCTGTCTGTGTTTAGTAACTTCGGCTTATGGAAAGTGAGAAATGATTTTCGAGCTTTAGGGTTACCGATAGTTGATTTACGTTATTTTGAGGTTAAAATAAATTTAATTTAGATTTTATGATATTATGAAATAAAATAACAAAAGGGATCTTAGTATAATTTTTTTCAGGTCCGAAAATACCATAATTGGCATATCAATAATACCTACCTACACTAAATTATTCGTCTTAATTATGTAATCAGTAGACACGTGTTTGGTTATCAATTAAATAACTTAGCAATTAGTGAACTTCTAATGAACTATACGCAAGTAGCCAAGTACTAAGTAGGCGAGGATTAATTGAATCCGCCGCGGAAGCAGTAACGACTTAACCTATTAATTAATACGTAGCCAATCAACACTAGCATTGCCAACATTACTTACATGTTCGTATCAAAACACTTTGCAATACAGTATTTTCCTAAGATTTTTCACATAAGCAAAACGAAATGTTTACGCGAAAAATATTTACGGAAATTGTAATTCAGCACTTACGAACAACTTCAAGCGTTATATTTCACAAAAGATTCCGTCTCTAAGCAAGAATGACATAATTAACAAAGAGCTAAAAGAGACCCGAATACAGTTCGTTAAATCATAACAGAAGTTAGACGATATATAAATTTTATAGCCCAACTGTTCCCCTTCGGAGCAGGCGCAGTCAGCGACTGTGATTCATTTAGATATCTACTTGCAAAACTGCGCTCCCGAGCTCCCTTAGATTTTCATTAAACTCTCAAATATTTGCTCGCGTTAAGCAGCCCTACCTCGGTAGGATTACTGTAGCGGGAATATGAAAATATGTATGTGGATTAATGTAACACCGGCGCCAGCGATCGTGTACCGCGTGCGAATAACAACGTACATTTTCTTCGCCTTAGATTTGTTACGGTAAGGATCAATAAAATGGAAACAAACTGTCGGCAGCGAGCGGTGCAAAAGTAAAACAGCGGTGCGGTAACAAATAGCAGAAAAGGGCTGGTGGGTACATTTGTCGCAGATCGGCCGGTCGCCGCGTGCCGCCCGCGGTGACGGAGACGACGTAAATCTTCGTGAGCAGCTTCCGAGATGATTGATGGCCGCGCAGTGACTCTCAGGATTGCTCGTCGAAATATACCCACACAATTCACTAACACAACTTACATAGGTTGTTTGTAGACGAATTGATCAGTGTTGGGAGCAAATTAATCCCACCGGATAATAGTTAGCACTTGATTATTGATCGATAGGTTCATACTTCTGAACTGTAAAGTAGACTTTTTCATTTAGGGCATAGTTGGCGATAGTTAGAGTAATAGTCGGAATATTAGCCTCCTTCTATATCCTAGTGTGTTCTGGAACATTGCCAGAATGTTTTGGTGAAGCAGCTGATTGCACGCTCATTAGCAAGCGCTCGAACGATTCTTTCATCCATAAAATGGGGTGTTTCTGGTTTTATGTGGAGATAGAATTTCCCGACACCGATGTACGTGTATAAATACCTAAATGAATAAAAATAACACCTCGCCTGAATGCTGGTAATTTGCGATCGTGCGCGTCTGTGAATATAACTCGTATGTTGGTACGGTTTGTACGGTTTCATAATGTAATTAGCGCCTATTCATGAATATTACACGATTTTATTTTTGCACAAAATTATCCATATTGTGTGAAAAAAGGAGAACTCATTATACTAGAATTATTACGGCTCTAGAGTACATTACATACATCACAGCGGGCAAGAAGACAGATGTAGCGTAGCCTAAGCTCCTTTATTGTAATTTATTGTTCGTGTTTATCAGTTAATGGAATTATTCTATATTCAATACATTCTACGGTGGCACTCCGTTGACGGTAACAAATCTTTGTTAAGATCTTTCTGAGAATGATTGATACAACAGTCAGCAGACGACGAAAAGCCTCCGACGGCGAAATGAAACGTAATTTATTAGCACTCTGTTTATAATAGGGAAACAAAGGCCTCGTCGATTCCAGCCGGAAGTTATCTACGTAACAATTTACTTATTGGTGAGCTTCACTTTTAAGGCCGGTCTATTTTTTCGTCGTTTGTCGACCTTGTTTTAGAGAGATATTTATGGACTACGATTTACTTTGTGATGGTCGATGTGTAAGATGGAACGAAAATTTGGGACATTTATTTTTAGAGTTGACATTTACGTCTGCGATATTTGTTAACCTTGGTAGTTATCATTGCTCTAGAGTTAAGCATGGCATCATCAGTTTCTTCTTAACATGGCTCTAGGTTATCATGTAGGTTTGTATTAATTAAAGTAGGTAAGTACCACATTCAAATGTGACTTCCTCCAAATGCGTCGATTACGTGAAATTAGCGCACACCGAACTGCAAAATGCTTGCGTATGGTCGATCAATATTTTGACTGTTCGACCATTCAGGCGGCATGCTCGCCCCTCCGTGAGCAATTTCCGACGAAAATGCTCTGGATTGAAGGCGGGCGTGCATGACCAGTTTGACGTGTTCAATATGGTTAATTAGGACTTAGTAATTATCGCCAGCATGCCATTACACGTCCAGCAGTTAATCTCGCTGAGGCACACTGAGCGCGGGCGACGCGTGGCGGTTCGAGCGCGCTCGCGCATGTGGAACACGCGTTGTACATGCGTGAGCACGCATCGCACGCGAGCACGCGTGTTCGAACACGCATCTTTCAAGCTCGAGCATGGTCGAGCAACAAGCTTGGACGTGTATTTAATTTTGCAATGCATGAAATTGTCATAAGATTAATTTTTCAGTAGTCTCAGAAAATGCTCTGCTCTGCTCTGCTCTTGGTGTGCACTGACGCAAACAATCACTCATGTGTTTTGTTATACTTGAGAATAAATCGTTTTAAAACAAAATCCGTGGTCTAGAACCCGCTTTTAATTGGTTTAAAATCACGACCACGTGGGCCGTATATTGATTGGACATTACTTTGAAAATTAAATTTAAAAGGCTCATTGAATTCACCATTTTTATTATGCATACATACGTGTTGCCATATATACATAAGTATATGTCTTTGCTGCTTTGATAGATTTTTAGATAGACTAAAAAAATCTTCATAGGCATATATTTATTCAAATATACATTTAAAAAATATCTTGTAGCTATATCAACAAAAAAAAGTCTGATTAGGTTTTTACTTGGCCACTGCATATTTTTAGAATGAGATTTTTTTTTATTTCACTTGTCCTTGATATATCCTAAATCAGGGAGTAGGTGTTAATCACGTCACTTCAGCGCATTTTTTTTAACAACCGGTAAAATGCGGTTTTAAATCATTTTAAACCAAAAATACGATTTAAAACCAAACGGTTTCAAACGTTGAAAATCTGTTTTGAATTTATGGTTGTGATGGCGCGTCATGTATTTCTATACGGTATAATGAAAGAAACATTGTTTAGCCACTAGTATACCATATACGAGTCGGAGCAGTTACTAATTGCAGCCGTAGCGTCATGTAGGTAATATTCAACGTTTGTGTATATACCTACCTATTTATAGGTTTGTGGCAAGTAGATTGGCTAGTTGACCGTATATCTAAACTTATGAGCGGAGACACGTAATTCATAAGTGCTAATTTTATAGGATTAGATAGAATAAAAAAAACTTGATAGGCGTATTTATTAAAATATATATTTTAAAAATATTTTGTAGCGAAGTTTAAAAAAAAAATAGTCTGATAAGGTTTTTACTCAGCCACTCCATATTCTTAGATCTTAGAATGTAATTTTTTTTCTATTGCTTTGATATATCCTAAATTACAGAATTGGTGTGGATTACATCAGTTCTTGCGAAGCCTTAACGCATTTTATAAAAATTAAAAAAAAACATTTAAAACCAATAATAAACCGCTAAATTGGGGTTTAAATCATTTTAAACTAAATATACAGTTTGAAACCAAACGGTTTCAAACGTTTAAAATCCGTTTTGCATTGATAGTTGTGATGGTGCGTCATGTTTTTCTATACTTTTTAATGAAAGAAACTTTATCCAGCCACTAGTCTGTACCTCATACGAATCGGGGAAGTTACTAATTGCGAGTGTAGCGTCATGCAGGTAATATTCTACGTTTGTATATGTATATTGTATATGTAGGTTTGTGGCATGTTGATTGGCTAGTGGACGGTGTATCTAGACTTATGAGCGGAGACACGTAATCCATAAGTAATTGGCCCTGTGGTTTGAGCGCTTAGTTTTCCGAGTCTTTGAATTTTCTATAGACGGATTTTATTGATCCGAGACTATTTTATCGTTGTGTTAGTAAAGTTTAATTCACTGGCACTGAAAAAGTTTTAAGGTATTATTAATGTAAATGGACAAGAAAAGAGACAGACCAAAGAAGATGATTGATCGATTGTATGACGGTTATTTGGTGATTAAGGAACTCAGGGCCAAAAATGACTGATAATACAATTATCATCATCATCATCTGTTCAGTCTTTTCAGAACTGTGTTGGGGTCGGCTTCCAGTCTAACCAGATGCAGCTGAATAAAAGTATTTTACATGATGCGACTGCCTATCTGACCTCCACAACCCAGTTCCTGTGTAATACGATACCCCTTGGTAAGACTGGTTGTCAGAATTTCGGGCTACGGATTAATAGAGATAAAAATGTATGGAGAATAAATGTGCTACTCCGATCTCAAATAAATTTAAATTAGGTCAGGATGAGGATCAGATGAAGATATACGTAACGCCGGTTAACCGGTAATTCTAGTAGACCAGATAACGGGTAGGTACCAGTCACTCAAAGAGATAAGTAACCGATGGATGATCCCGCAAGGGCCGATGCCTGCCAGGGGTGCGGGTTGTTTGAAAGAGATACCGCGGCCCCTGGCACACAGGCAACTGAGGGAACACGTGTGGGTTTTAGTCAGTAAAAGTCTGACACGCCCTCCCGCTCCACCCAGAGTGGGAGAAGTTATTTGATGATTTCCCACCCAAAAAAAAAAACCGATGGATGAAGTTTAAATTGACAATTTGACAATTTGCTTGATTTTTACCCATCAAATAAAATTTTATTGGAACACTTCCATCGGTTTCTTAATAAACTTCAACTATATCTGACGACCCTGGTTAATTATCTCTTTTGGCGGGCGTACTTAAGAAGTTTCAGTTAAGGAGAACCTACAACTGTGTAGTGTACGTCAAACGAATGGAATTAAAATAGTACCTGAACATATTTGTATTTTAACATAGTGCGGGTAGTTCGAAAGAGATACCGTGGCCCCTGGCACACAGGCAACTGAGGGAACGCGGGTAGGTTTTAGTCAGTAAAAGTCTGACACGCCCTCCCGCTCCACCCAAAGCGGGAGAAGTTATTTGATGATTTTCCACCCAAAAAAAAATACATATAAAATTTAAATAGATTGTGTTCTACTCACATTGTATGCTAAGATGTGTGGACTGACTGGCCGTCTCTCCGTGCGCGTTGGTTGCTCTGCAGGAGTAGTCACCTCCGTGGTCCCTCGTCACCTTCTGTAGCACCAGTGACTTGGTGCTGACGATGATGCCGGACACCACATTGTGGAGCACCGGCTTATCCTGGACATCAAAAACAAAAATAAAATATTTTGTAACAGATAATAGGAAAAGCTACATAAGATAAGATTTAAAAAAAAAAAGAAATGTTCAGGATATTTTACAATTAAATATTGTGCAGAAATACAATTTAAACCACATTATATTGAAAAGGAATTAATTACTGAACAATTAATGGCTAAAAATGGTTTTAGATTTCCTACTATAAAAGAGGTCTTTGGCCTCTTTCAGGATACTTTTTTTTTTGCTATTGTTCTCCTTTTTTATGTTCTTTATAAAAAATTCGTTTGTTTAATTATTTTTATTTCCAATTAATACTTTTTATTTCTTTTTTATATTTGAGATACTTAGACGATGTTTTTCTTTTAGGAATCAGAAGAATGTTTTGATAAACTTTTTCTTAGGTAACGTTAGCTTTTAATTAACCAAAAACCCGCGATAAAGAAAAAAAAATAGAAATCAATTATTGAGTGCAAAGAAAAAAGTGAAAACACGGTATTTTTGTACACAGTAAATAAAAAACTAGAAGAGAAATATTTGCCTAAAGTAAAAGTAGGGAATTCAAATACAGCAAAAGCTAATTCAAATAGAACACCCGACCAATATAAACAAGTAGGGCTATAAAAGTCGATAAAAGTCAATAGAATTTATACAAACGACGCTTGCAACACTATTTTGTAATAACCGTAGTCGAGCTAAATGTTGCTTGAGGCGGGCAGCACCAGACTTATTTTGTATCTAGATATTTATTGACGATGTTCATTGGCTTGTAGCTTGAAAAAAACAGCAGCACGGTTCGAAGGATCAGATTAAGCGCGGTTGGTCCATGGATGGGTGACCTTCTCTGTGATCTTTACATACTAAGACCCCTCCGTGCCTCGGAAAGTACGTTAAGCCATTTGTCTCTGCTGTCATTTCGTGGATCTTTAACAGTCTTTACCTTCCTACGAGACGTCAGGAGCCCGAGACCCTGACACCTAGTCTTATCAAGAGGTATCGTGTTACCTAGTAACTGGATGATGGAGTCAGATAGGTAGTCACTCCATGTAAAATAATGGTATTCGGCTGCCTCCGGTTAGACTAGAAGTCGACCCCAACATAGTTTGGAAAGGGCAAGGCAGGTGAGATACAAGTGTTCAGTTTTTAAGCTTCTATGAGAAGATACTTAAATATATGGTGCATCAGTATCAGGAATGAAGAGATCCGCGGGAGAACCAAGGCAACTGACATCTCCCGAAGAATTGCCAAACTTAAGTGGCAGTGGGCAGGGCACATTGCTCGCAGAGAACAGATGGCAGATGGGGCCGAAAGGTTCTGGAGTGGCGACCGCGTACCGGAAGACGTAGAGTGAGAAGGCCTCCCACAAGGTGGACCGATGACCTTGTGAAGGCTGCGGGAATCCGCTAGATGTAGGAAGCATAAGACCGGTCGAAGTGGAGGAGCCTGGGGGAGGCCTATGTCCAGCAGTGGACGTCTTTCGGCTGAAATGTTGATGATGATGGTGGTGCACCTTGAGACACCATGCTGACCGGATAACATTTTTACAACCGCATAAGCTGGTTAACTTATGCCCTTGTAAAAATGTTAGGTTGCTTAGGTCAAGCCATGATATAAGGTTTTATATCATGACTTGACCTAAATTGGTGCTGATACGAGTAATCAAGATTACAGTGTGAAACAGCATTTTTTTTTAAACAGATGCAACATTTCAAAGCTTAGGCGTTCAGAGCAGGTTGCGCGTCGTTGTCTCTGCTACCCTGCCATATTTAGATTTATTCATTGGGCCTTCGTTTGAAAATAAGATAGATTGCACCTATCTTATTCAATTTGGCACATATTGGAAATAATTGGGGAGACATATATACAATAACAGGGAGAGGACATCATCATTTAAGCCGAAAAACGTCCACTGCTAGACATAGCCCTCCCCCAAGCTCCACCACTTCGACCGGTTCTGTGCTTCCTGCATCCAGCGGACTCCTGCGACCCTCACAAAGTCATCAGCCTCACAATATGCCCTGCCCACTGCCACTTAAGTTTGGCAAATCTTTGAGCTATGTCGGTTACCTTGGTACTCCTGCGGATCTGTTCATTCCTGACTCGATCACGCAGGGAAACTGCATACATATACTCCGTGGTATGTGGGACGAGAAGATATTGCGAAGCTTCCCAAAGGTTGCCCAGCCGAGCGGATTCGACGATTGACCTTCCATTCTCGAAGTTAGACCTACCTAACTGGACAGGTTGTCCTAGGTTAACGTACTCGTCCACAACTTCGAGTACAGTGCCTCGGACCGTTATGAGAGTGGGTGTGACATGGGCATTGGACATGACCTTTGTCTTGTCTTTGTTCATTTTAAGACCCACTCTTTCGGAAGCTCTACTGAGGTCATTGAGCATTGTACTGAGGTCCTCCATGGTCTCAGCCATGACAACTATATCATCGGCAAACCGAAGGTGAGTGATGTACTCGCCATTGATGTTGATGCCAAGCCCTTTCTAGTCCAGAGCCTTGAAGACATCCTCCAGTGCAGCGGTGAAGAGTTTCGGACTACTGGACCTACGAAGATGAAATTTGGAGGTAGATTATGAGTAGGAGACATAGGACGAAAGGATGTTAGGAAACTCCCCCAGTAAAGGGGTGAAGTAGGGGGTGGACGTTTGTATGAAAAGCAAAACAAATTTTCAACATTGACGTGCGGAGCCGCGGGGAGTAGCTAGTATAACAATAAAGACAAAGTTCTGTTGACCTATTTTTACACAACGTTTCTATTTTAGTTCCATATTATAATAACATAACAAATCGATCTTTGACGTAAAATACAAAGTTCGTGAGGACCTTTCATTTGGTTTGATAAAGGTCACGAACCCATGTTGTGATTACAGCGAACTTATTCAAATGTAATTTAGATTATACGCTGACGTCGTCCATTTTGTTTTAATACGTACTTCATCAATGTTTCATGATTATAATTTTGTATTAACATGTTGGTACTTGGGGAATGATAAATCGTTTTGGGCACGTCAGTTTTTAATACAAATAAAGCTTTTATGAGAATTTTGTTCCTAATAATATAAAAAATCTGATTACATAAAGTCTATTCAAAATCTAGTTTCCAATTTATTAACGTTATTTCCAGTTAAACGAATATATTGGTATACTAGCTGTGCACTCGGCTTTGCACGTGTGGATTTTGAATTTTCTTAAGGGAACGTGTTACAGGGACACAAGAGCCTATGTTACTACATATAACATCAGCTATCTGCCAGTGAGAGTCCCATCAGAACTGGTCCATCTGATTTACAGATTAACCGGAACAAACAGACAGACAGAGAAATAAAAAATAAAAATGTTCTTTTATATGCACTTACCGTATATACTTACATTGTTGGCGACTACAAGAAGAACTGATTAATAATTAAGAGTTTGATTAAACAATAAAAACCATTTTCTTATAGGTAAAATAGATAGGTAATTCGTTGTTACATTCTTAAGCATAGGGATAGTTTTCATCTCCCATAGTTAATAATAAGTTTTATCAATACCTAATGTAGCTATAAACCAATCAATAAGAAACGTAGTTAGCACCCCACACATCCTCAAAAGGTAAATAAATATCTAAACTAATGGTATCACCCATAAAACAGGTTCTAACTCGACAAAAACACACAGGTAAAACATTAACAGGCACCTAGACACACATACGCAACAAATGGTATTGCCCACGAGCAAGCAAAAACTTGTCCGAACAGGTCTAAACCTGTCGAGAATTAGGCTCGTGCTTGACCTAAATATCCCGCCCTTTCTTATTGTTGATTGGTTTAGAAGCATAAAATATAAATGATTATCAGTGAGCTTACCCGCTACTTGTACCCTAGTAGGAAACTACTTAGGAAAAATTGAAATGTAAAACGAGTTAGTATTCCATAAGTGCGCGGCTTAATAAATGAAAAGTGTATGTAATAAGGTGTTTCAATAAGAATCCCCTATAAGAATTGGTCCTTCTGCAGCCGGATTGAAGAACTGAAGCCTGAGCCTGAAGATACACGAAGAATACAGAAGCTACTTGAAGATATATCGCTGTATGAAGATAAGCAGCGTTTTTACAAGAAGCTTGCGTATTTTGGTAAGTTACGTGAAGATTAGTTCCACGAGCCGCGCCCTCTCGAAGCCCTACGTGTGCCGCCGAAGATTATTGCTGGGAATAAACGACTAGGAAGATCGCTTATTCTCGAAGCTAGGCCCTCCACGGAAGACCTGTTGGCGGGCACACGACCTGCTGAGTGAAGATTATAGCTGGGAGGGTCGACTACGAGCCACGCCGCGCCCTCTCGAAGCCCCCGTATCACTCGAAGCCCTACGTGTGCCGCCGAAGATTATTGCTGGGAATAAACGACTAGGAAGATCGCTTATTCTCGAAGCTAGGCCCTCCACGGAAGACCTGTTGGCGGGCACACGACCTGCTGAGTGAAGATTATAGCTGGGAGGGTCGACTACGAGCCACGCCGCGCCCTCTCGAAGCCCCCGTATCACTCGAAGCCCTACGTGTGCCGCCGAAGATTATTGCTGGGAATAAACGACTAGGAAGATCGCTTATTCTCGAAGCTAGGCCCTCCACGGAAGACCTGTTGGCGGGCACACGACCTGCTGAGTGAAGATTATAGCTGGGAGGGTCGACTACGAGCCACGCCGCGCCCTCTCGAAGCCCCCGTATCACTCGAAGCCCTACGTGTGCCGCCGAAGATTATTGCTGGGAATAAACGACTAGGAAGATCGCTTATTCTCGAAGCTAGGCCCTCCACGGAAGACCTGTTGGCGGGCACACGACCTGCCGAGTGAAGATTATAGCTGGGAGGGTCGACTACGAGCCACGCCGCGCCCTCTCGAAGCCCAGTGTCACTCGAAGCCCTGCTTGTTACAGTGTTTTGTGAATGTGCATAGTGAGTACATAAGTGTTATGTTAACGTGCGTAATGAGTATATGTGTTATGTGAACGGTGTTTAGTGAGTACATAAGCATTACGTGAACGGTGTTTAGTGAGTGCATAAGCGTTACGTGAACGGTGTTTAGTGAGTACATAAGCATTACGTGAACGGTGTTTAGACTAACATATAAACACCGGTAAGTTACTGAACAATATTGACAATAAGTGCTGTGAAAGTGAATAAATAATGATGACGCGAAGCCGTAAAGGAGATAGCACGCGCTCGACCACGGAAGAAGAAACTACGGAAACGTCAGCTACCACCTCCGAAGAGGTGACAGACGGCAGCGCGCTTACCGAAGACACAACCGTGGTCGAGGAAGCCGATGCTACCTTGGTAGAAAATAAAAAGAAGGCAAAGCCGACTTCAAACAAAGCAAGCAATAAGAAGAAAGAAATAGAAGCCAGATTAGAATTAGAGAAATTACAATTGGAAGAAATCAAGATGAAAGCTAAGCTGGCGAACACCAAGTTGGAATTAACGCGTGTCTGCGAAGACGATACGGACTTGAGTGATAATGATGAAGATACCGCGACCAAAGCCGCTGCTGAAAAGGCTACTGAAGCATGGGTGTCAAAGGCAAAGGAAGCGCCGCACACAGCAGAAACGACGCCACCCACGACGACCCCTGCCAGTCAGCTGGCCGAAGCAATATTGGAAGCAGTCAAATCGGCAACAGACAGCAAGGCAACAGCGGTTATGCAACGCGCGCCGAAGTATGTCAGCGAGCTACACCAATTTGACGGCGACGCAAGAGATTGGATGGCCTTTAAAGCAACATACAAGGACTCGCAGGCTCTCTTCAGTGGAATCGAGAACATGGGAAGATTAAGAAGAGCAATAAAAGGGAAAGCCAAAGAAGCAGTGAAGTCCCTTCTCTATACACAAGTGGATCCAGAAGAGGTAATAACTGCATTAGAACGCCGATTCGGAAGACCCACTTATCTGATAAGAAGCGAGATAGAAAACATAGAGAAGCTGACCCCCATGTCTGAAGATGCAAGAGAGTTGGTGAGATACGCTGGAGCAGTGGCCAATACAGTCAGCGTTGTGAAACAAATGAAGAAGCAAAGTTATCTGCACTCAAGTGATATAGCGAATCGTATAATTGAGAAGATGTGCATCCTGGTGCGATTCAGGTGGTACGATTACAGAGCATCCAAAGAAGAAGATGATGAACCAATCCTCATCAGCCTCATGAACTTCTTCAACCAAATGGTGGATCAGTTCGAAATGCACGAGTTCATGGGTACCAAGGTGAAGAAGGAAGGATTAAGAAACCGCATGCGACCTCCCGGTTCCCGCGGCGTGAACGCCACTCGAGTCGCACGGCACAATGAAGAAGAACATTCATCGAACGAGGAAGATTCGGATGAAGAAGAAGAAGAAGATGAACCACAAACAGCGACAGTCTGTTCATGCAAGGACGACACCAAGAAACCAGAAAAGATCGCCTGTCCTGAATGTGCTGGGGAACACGCACTGTTGAAATGCAATAAGTTCGTCAACGCTTCCATAGAAGAAAGATGGGAACAAGCCAAGCGAGCTTTCATATGTTTCAAATGCCTATTGGGACGACATAGAAGATTCAGCTGCAAAGCAAAGCCGTGTGGAAAATGCAAGAGAAGTCACCATGTGATGTTACATTCAGAAGAAAGGACGAAGCCAGCCACGCAAGATACCCAAGCTGTAGCATCGACAGTGAATGCAACGCGGACGATATCAAGAGCCTACTTGAAAATCGTGCCAGTAGAACTATGGGGACCAGATGCCAAAGCCGAAGTCTACGCCCTCATGGACGAAGGATCAACAGTGACCCTGATAGAAGAAGACATCGTGAACATGATCGGAGCCCAGGGCCCTGAAGAAGAATTAAGAATCGAGGGCGTGGGAGGTCATCGAATGAGCCAGAAGTCAAAGAAGGTCGATATCAAGATCAGAGGAAGATTCGAGCGCAGCATGGAGAAAATGTCAGGATACACCGTTAAGGCCTTGCACTTGTCCCCCCAAGAAGTCAGCGATAAGGATCTGGAAGACTGCCCACATCTGGAAAAGATAGCAGAGCAACTGAAATATCCAAACGCTCGTCCTACTGTACTCATCGGACAGGACAATTGGCATCTGATCGTGTCTCAAGAAGTAAAAGTTGGCGACCGAAGCAAGCCAGTAGCCTCCAGAACCCAGTTGGGTTGGGTCTTGCACGGAACCAAGTCAAGAAATAATACTGCAGTACGAATAGTGAATCATCTTGTGACATTGCCTGAAGGAAAAGATGATTGCCTCGAGAAGATGATTAGAAACCACTTCGACATCGAAGCCCTAGGAATCGCCGCGAGGAGACCCTCCAGCGACATCGACCAACGGGCTCTTGACCTGCTGCATTCCACGACGAAAAGATTACCTGATGGAAGATTCAGTGCAGGTTTGATCTGGAAGACGGACGAAGAAAGCCTGCCGGAAAGCAAAACAGCTGCAGCGCGACGACTAAGGGGAATGGAGAAAAAGTTCTTAAAGAACAAAGAATTTGAACGAAAATATGAAGAGCAGGTCGAAAACCTGATCAACAGTAAATACGCCGAGGAAGTAACAGATGAACCCGTCTCCTCAAGATCATGGTACCTGCCGCATTTCGCCGTTGTCCACCCCCAGAAGAAGAAGATGAGACTGGTCTTCGACGCCGCCGCTAAATCAAATGGAAAATCGCTGAACGACGCATTGTTAGCAGGACCCGACTTGCTACAATCACTGTTCGGTGTCCTGCTCCGGTTCCGGCAAGAAGCAGTAGCCGTCGTCGCAGACATCAAAGAGATGTTCCTGAGAATAAAAATCAATGAAGAAGATAGAGACAGCCTTCGATTTCTTTGGAAAAATAAGGAATACAGAATGACATCATTAATATTCGGAGCCGCCTGCTCGCCGTGTACCGCTATATATGTAAAGAACAGAAATGCAGAAGATTTCACCAATTGCTGTCCAGAAGCCGTCAGAGCGATAAACCGAAACCATTACATGGACGATTACATCGCAAGCTTTCCCGACGCAGCGACAGCTACCAAAGTGTCAAGAGATATGAATGAGATCCACAAGAAAGGGGGATTCCTCTTGAGAGGCTGGGCGAGCAACGACCCTTCGACGGTTGAAGAGTTCACCGACGCAGACACCAAGACAAACTCCATCGTGCTAGGAGAACCTAAGGATCAAGTCGAGAAAACCTTGGGACTCAATTGGAACGTCCAAGAAGACAGTCTTCATTTCACTCTGAGTCTACGGAACACCCCCGACGAAGCCAAGGAAGGAAAACGCGCACCGACGAAGAGAGAAGCGACAAGCGCAGTGATGTCGGTCTTCGACCCATTAGGATTGGCGTCACCCATAACCGTACAGGGAAAAGTGATGCTTCAAAACTTGTGGAGGTCCGGCCTAGAATGGGACGAGATATTACCTCCACCAAGAGAACAGGAATGGAGAAAGTGGCTTGAAGATTTAAGGAAACTTGAAGACCTTCGAATTCCTCGCTGTTTCACATACGACGCGATCGAGGGGGAGCTGCACACATTCTGCGATGCAAGTGAGAAGGCATACGCTTGCGCGGTGTACTGGCGCTCTCAACATCCGGACAATCGCGTGGAAGTAAAGCTGCTAACGGCGAAAGCTAGAGTGTCACCTCTCAAGCCAACTTCAATACCTCGACTCGAACTACAAGCGTGTCTACTGGGAAGCCGCTTGGCCAATAGTACAAGCCAAGAAATGGATTTAACGACGACCCGAAGATACTTCTGGACCGACTCCAGAACAGCGCTGACATGGATCAAATCAGACCCTAGGCGTTTCAAGCCCTTCGTCGCGCACCGTCTCGCCGAGATAGAAGAGCTGACGAAGCATAAAGAATGGCGCTGGGTTCCGACGAAACACAACGTAGCCGACGACGCTACCAGAGAAACCCCGTCTAAATTCGATGTATCACATCGATGGTTTAATGGCCCAGCCTTCTTGCGTGAAGATCCCAGAAATTGGCCTACAGAAGAGAAAAAAGTCTCTATCACCGATACGGGCGAGGAAAAGCCTAACGCCATCACGTTAAGCGTCAGGAAAGTCATACCTGTCATCGTGCCCGATCCAGAGAGATTTTCCAGTTGGATACGCCTACTTCACGCAACAGCAAGGTACCTACAAGCCATAGACGTTTTCAAGCGAAAAATAAAGAAAAAGGTGAACATCACAAAACTCATCACCAGAAGAACCCAAGACCCAGCCTGGAAAAAGATACAAAAACAGAAGATCCAACCGTCGGAAAAGAGACCAAGCAGAAAAGAAGCGGCCTTTCTACCAAAATCTGCACTCTACATAGAAAAGGCGGAACAACTGCTGATAAAAAGAGTGCAAGAAGACAGCTTCCCAGACGAACTAGCTGCCCTGCGTAAGAAAGAAGACCTTAATTCGACATCCAACCTGAAGAACTTCACGATCAAATTAGAAGACGGGCTCATCAGACTATCTACCCGCATCGGAGCCGCCAAGTACTTGATAGCTTCATACAAGAATCCGATCCTGATGGACAAACGTCACCGAATAACCCAGCTGCTAGTGAAATACCTCCATGAAGCTTTCAATCACGGGAACCACAACACCGTGATGAATGAGGTCCGGCAGAAATATTGGATACCATCGCTTCGAAACATGGTAAAAAAGGTAGCACGAGACTGCGGATGGTGTAGAATTCGGAAGAAGACTCCACAGATCACACCTCAAGGAGATCTGCCACCTGAACGTCTAACAAAGGCCAGCCCTCCCTTCACCTGCCTAGGAGTAGACTATTTCGGACCTATGTTTGTTACCATTGGAAGACGTACAGAGAAACGTTGGGGAGCTTTGTTCACGTGCCTCACCACAAGAGCGATTCATCTAGAATTGGCTAACTCCCTATCAACCGACTCCATGATCCTCGCGCTACGAAGAATGATCGCCAGAAGAGGAACACCGAAAATTATCCTGAGCGACAACGGAACCAACTTCATCGGTGCCAACAGAGAAATCACTGCAGCCATCGAGACTCTGGGAAAAGAAGTAAACAAAATGGGCATCGTTTGGAAGTTCATCCCTCCTGGAGCCCCCCACATGGGCGGAGCCTGGGAAAGAATGGTGCGATCCGTAAAAGTCGCTCTCTCAGCAACACTACACGAGCGGCAACCTAAAGAAGAAATACTCCACACATTGCTTCTGGAGGCCGAGCACATCGTGAACTCGAGACCCCTCTTCTCCGTCAGCACCGACCCAGAAGAAGAAGAAGCCTTGACCCCGAACCATTTCCTCATCGGGCGCTCATGCGGAGCTACCCTCTTTGGCTCCTTCGACGACACAGAACTCATCGGTTCCCCCAACTGGAAGACATCCCAACGCTTGACCGATCATTTCTGGTCAAGGTGGTTGAGAGAGTACCTACCAACTCTCTCGCCACGCTACAACCAAGGTCCTCACTATCAGGACCCTACATTGGGCGACATAGTCCTGATCGTCGACCACACCCTGCCACGGTACTCGTGGCCACGCGGCGAGATAGTCGCCACTCATCCCGGACCAGACGGAAGAACCAGGATCGTAGACGTGCGAACTGCAGCGGGTGTCCTGCGGCGGCCAGCATCGCGCCTAGTCCTGATCGTACCAGCAACGTCGCCCCAACGAGATGGAGTGCAACGCACTGAGGGGGAGACTGTTGGCGACTACAAGAAGAACTGATTAATAATTAAGAGTTTGATTAAACAATAAAAACCATTTTCTTATAGGTAAAATAGATAGGTAATTCGTTGTTACATTCTTAAGCATAGGGATAGTTTTCATCTCCCATAGTTAATAATAAGTTTTATCAATACCTAATGTAGCTATAAACCAATCAATAAGAAACGTAGTTAGCACCCCACACATCCTCAAAAGGTAAATAAATATCTAAACTAATGGTATCACCCATAAAACAGGTTCTAACTCGACAAAAACACACAGGTAAAACATTAACAGGCACCTAGACACACATACGCAACAAATGGTATTGCCCACGAGCAAGCAAAAACTTGTCCGAACAGGTCTAAACCTGTCGAGAATTAGGCTCGTGCTTGACCTAAATATCCCGCCCTTTCTTATTGTTGATTGGTTTAGAAGCATAAAATATAAATGATTATCAGTGAGCTTACCCGCTACTTGTACCCTAGTAGGAAACTACTTAGGAAAAATTGAAATGTAAAACGAGTTAGTATTCCATAAGTGCGCGGCTTAATAAATGAAAAGTGTATGTAATAAGGTGTTTCAATAAGAATCCCCTATATACATATGCATTTAGTAAAAAGCTGTTATTTGGATTTAACAGACACTTAATTTTTTTTATTTGTTTAGATTATATTACGAAGAAATTAATTAAGTGAATTTCAGAAGTACTCAATCAATCTGCCCTGCCCTTTCCCAACTAAAATGAGGTCGGCTTCCAGTCTAACCTAATACAGCTGAATACCTCCAGCTGTTTTACATGGAGCGGTGATTTCAAAAGTAGGTACTAGTAGGTACTATAGAAGAAGTAAAAAATTATTGAAGTTGTATCGCAAACAGAAACACTTAACCCCCTTATTTATAAGCGTTGATTAAGTTAACAGATGTTTAAACGTCAAAAATGTATGGTTAAACAGACGCTAATCATTACTTAACTTTAAACAACGTTTATAAATAAGAGGGTTTATGTTTAGGTTTTAAAATTGTTTTTTGTTTATACGTTTGAGAATTGAATTTCGAATTGAATTGAGTTTATTCATGAGTTTGTGGATACACCTATTCGTTCCCTAAAATTAAGCTTCAATAGCCCAAAGGATAAGTTTTTGGATTGGCTAGCGAGTTTAAACCTCGCTCGTTGCATTATGAACATGAGAACACTACGTGGAACTTTCAGAAACATGTTTATGAAGTTAACGGAAACACTAATAGTATGCAATCTATAATTCCTGTAATGTTTTAAACTAATAATTTTACTGGTATTTGAAATCGAAATTATATCGAAGTAACGTTTTGACTGCCTTTAAAGGCAGCTTCGCTTGATATCACTTAACGCTTTTGTCAGTTCAACAACATGATTGCAGAATTTAAGCTTTCAAGTTGTTCGTTGATCCTACTATTCTACATAGTTTAAAACTAAAGCTAAATTTTACATAGTTTAAAACAAAGTCGCTTTTCGTGTGTGTACGTTTAGATCTTTAAAAGTACGCAACGGATTTTAATGCGGTTTTCATAAATAGACCGAGTGATTATAAAGAAAGGTTTATGTGGATAATACTAGACCGAACACCACGCGGGCGAAGTCTTTGACAAAAGCTAGTAATATTACAAACTAGTTTTTGCCAGCGGCTTCGCCCGCTTGGAGTTTGATAAATATCCCACGGGAACGTAGTACCTTGATAAAAAGTATCCTTTATGTTATTCCAGGTTACAAACTACCTGTGTGCCAAATTTCATTTAAATCCGTTCAGCCGTTTTTGCGAGAAAGAGTAAAAAACATCCATCCATTCATCCATACTTACAAACTTTCCCGTTTATAATGTTAGCAGGAAAATAGTTAATATCTAATTTTATACGATTTTATTTGCATTTTTACGACATACGCTTGCTCATTTGTTATTCGAATTTATTACAACAGATTTTAACCCGTAACAGATTGCAATAAGAACTATTATCGCTGATAACGACAATATTGAAAGTTACCAGGGTCTTAAGCTAGGTATGTAGGTAGGTAGACACAGGTTTATAAAGTTCATTAGCGTACACTTTTTGCTTTTTGTGCTTAGACGTTGGAAAAGCGCAAGAGCAAAACAAGCTATCTACATTTTTATTTTTAGTATACATTCTTTATCAAACATAATTAAACAGCCATTAATAATAATGTCCCTTATAAATATTAAATCATAATTCAATTGGAAGGAATTAATAAGTAATCTATTATACCACGTCTGTAGTTCACTATCACTAAGTCTTTGCGGCGTCTATGCCTCGATGGTGCAGAAAACAATAAAAATAGTAAAACATTCTCCAGAGGTGGATGCAGTACTCCACAAAATTCAAATCTTCTTACGCTTTTTGCAATTTTGCAGGCCAGGTTTAGTCAAGTTAGGTGTTGATTAAAATTTTAAAATAAAATGTATAAAATAAAATTTGACGGCACGGTTGGCGTAGCGGTTAAGCGATTGACTGATACGCTGCGTGTCGCGGGTTCGATTCCCGCACGGAACAAATGTTTGTATAACCTACAAGTAGTTGTTCCGATCTCGCTGTTTGTGTATGTGAGTTAAAATGTTGGAGAACACACCCACAGTACAGGAGAAATTCCTGGTGTGGAGCAAACTTAAAAAAAAATCGCGACCGTAACAAACAGAATAAGTTTTTAGCCAGTGCGCAAACTGTAACCATGAATTCAGCATATTATTCTAGATACCCTAGCGCAGAAATTTTACGTCGGATTTACAAAACAAATAATTAGCTGTTTCATAGAAAATTGCAATACCTACGCGGTCAAAATCTATAGAACAGCTGACTTTTTTTGTATTTTCGACGAAAAATTTCTGCGCTGGGTGTCTAGAATAATATGCTGAATTCATGGTTACAGTTTACGCACTGAATAAAAACGTATCCTGTATATGGCTTTACAGAATTGTGACCATTAAAATCATCATTTAAAAAATTAAAGAACATTTTACACATTATTATATGTACTGTACAAAGATAGACCGGCATTAAATCGAACAGCCAATTACTAACGATATCATTACCGATATCCTTATAAATCTTTAATCATAATCAGTTTGGAAGCCATGACATCAATATCGAGAAGGGTGATGACGTAATCTATTGGGGTCCGATAATGAACAGATCTCCAAGTTGGGGCAGCCAGTAATTCATCAGCCGTGTCGCCTGCTCCGCGGTAATCCAATTCATCGAGCCCTTCTTTATTGTATTAACAAGTATCTATAGCGAACCAATCAATTGTAAGTTTGTTAACAAGTTGGGTTTTGCAATGATTTTACTAAGCCACTTGACAACTTTTATCACGTTTTAAATGAACTGGGACTGTGATAATCAACATCCATCACCTTCTTGTATGATTATAATATCATCATCATAGCTGCTTAGTCTTATCCAAACTGTTTTAGGGTCGGCTTCCAGTTTAACCAGCTGCAGGTGAATACCAGGAATTTACATGGAGCGATCTGACCTCCGCAACTTGCTGGGTAATACGATGTATTGTCATACTTTCGAGCTCTTGACGACACGTTACGATTGTCAAAGATCTACGAATGACAGCCAGCGTCAACGGCTTAGCGTGCTTTCAGAGGCACGGACCGGTCTTAAGCAAAAATGGTCACCAATCCACGGATCGGACGGGTCGAATCGATCGAGCTGTGCGGCTGCCACAAAACCCTCTCTGATGATAACATCGTCATATTTAATTCAATAACACTTTACAAACTGTTATAAATAGAATTCCAAGCGTCTATTTATAGGCAGCCTCTCATCAAATGATAACCAATTTCTGAATATACTCTGAATTACTGATCAATTCAAAATATATTGATTAATTACACTGGTCGGCAAATTATATTACCCAGATACCAAACTATATATTTCCGAAGTATTTTGATGCGCTGAATCCGAATATGGACGCAGAATTGCTCTATCACGAAAGGATTTTGAGATATCCTAACCTGGAAGAACAAAAACCACCGTATTTACTCATTTTTGAGGTTACGTAGTAGGTAGATTCTCTTTCCTTCAAAAATTCATCAATTGTATCTGAAAGTACTAGTCTTTCTCTTTAAAACAACGTTAAATTTATTCGAATATCTTTTTTTACCTGAGATATCGCATTTTGAAATTTCCATGTATGTGGAATCCACAGAATTAAAAAATTAAATGAAAATCCACATACTTTTTTGCTCTTTCAGATTAGGATATCTCAAAATCCTTACGTGGAAGCAAAAATCTGTATACAGAGTTGGACTCAGCAAACCAAAGCCGAAATGAATCGCATAGCAAGCTTTTTGCACCCGATTTTCTTTTTCTACCGACCATTGTTATTATAACTTGTAAATATTGCCCATTGGCTGAAAACTGTGGTCGCTTTTAATTATTTTATAATCAATATAAGTACTCAGTTGATAGCATCTGTAAATAATTGACAAATGTTCAACAAATTAAATTAAATATTTTGGTATGAGAGATGATGGATTAAAGTAGTTCATACTACCTACTGAAGTGCCTTTTGTGCGAAACCTTTTCAACAATTTGTGCGTAATACCATCCACATGTGACTGTTCCTAAATCACCCCAGGCTGATTAAAATTTTCGTCTTTCATAATTATGTTAATATTTGTGTTAAGGTCGGGTCTCCAAATTGGTCTTCAATATACATGTAGGTAGGTTTTGTTAATACTTAAAATAAAAATCCAATAACACTTTGCCTGACCTGGGAATTAAAATCAGGACCTCGTGCTCAGCAGTAGCGTTTGCGAGTTTTTGACCACTAAAAAGCTCCTTGAGACAGGCGCGACGCGACACTTCTCGAACAATTTCCATGAAGTTTTCATAGAAATTGTTGGCATTACATGGGAGCGGCGAAATTTAGGTGTTCTACCCCGAAGAGTTGAGTAAAGGTCTACCACCTTTACTCAACTCTTCGGGGAAACAAGGCATGATGTTATGTTTAACTAGAGGTGTGTGTCGTAAAGAGCGATTAAGAGTTTATGTCAAGAGGACGGATCGTCCTCCTGGGTGCTATTAGCTACATACCGTAATTACTTATCCATTTGCTAAATATGACGATATCGATAGTAGGAATTTTATACGTCTTTTCACACATTTCGACTAGTAGCCGGATAGTAAGCGTCGGTTACCCGGAGGCACATGTAAACCGGTAAATAATCGTACCGTTGTTGCGTGTAAAAACTTTAAGCGTGCGGTAACCGGAGCAGGTAGTATTGAAATTCGAAGTAACCGTGGCGCTCTCACAGGCAATTGAAGGAACACGGGTGGGTTTTAGTGAGTAAAAGTCTGACATGCCCTCTCGTTCCGCCCAGAGCGGGAAAAGACATTTGATGATTTCCCATGCAAAAAAAAAAGGTTCAGTGGTGTAGTGTGATTGGCTGATACAATGACATCGCCAGAAGTAGAATGTATTTTATATCATCATCTGCCTACCCTTAGCAGGTAATGTGGAAAGGAGCTTCGGTTCAGTAGTGAACATTGATTGGGTGATACGGTGACATCACCAGTTCCCAATCATGGTGGGGGGTGCTTTCCAGCCTAACCGAATGCAGTTGAGTGCTAGTATTTTATATGAAGCGTTTGCCTATCTCACCTCCACAACCCAGTTACTGGATAATACGATAACCCTTGGTAAGACTGGTTGTCAGACTTTCGGGCTTATGACGACCCGTAACGACTGTTAGAGATCTACGAATGACAGCTGGGACCAACGGCTTATCGTGCTTTGCAAGCGTAGCTTCACCAAGTTTTTTTTATGTAAACAATGAAAGTAAGCACTCACATTATGATACCACGATATCCTATGTTCTCTAGGGTTGGCACGCACTGAGCACTCGAAGTACACGTCGTCACCTTCCTTGATGTCATGTGGATTGAGCGTAGATCCCAGTGATAATGATACCACTGGTGGATCTGGAAAAAAAGTAATTTGTTAGTATATTACAAGAGTTTTTCTATCAACGTTAGCACAAGAAAAGTTGTAGAAACTGGCATCAGATCCTTTACATATTAATAAACCGTATTTTTGAGACTTGATAAACGCAGTAGCAACTAGTAAGTTGATGATAGCCGTCTGATTTAGTACTAATCAATGAAAATATCGCAGATACGCTCGATTATTATGCTAGGTTACCGAAAATTATTATTTTGTGGATTTTCTTGCCGACTTTTGTCACTAGGAAACAACCAAATAGAAACGTGCATCTAGCTTCTCAGATTTATTAAGTGCCAATGTGAAATAAAACATTTTGATTTTGTTTTTCTTTTAAACCTGTATAACCAACCGGCTTTGCTTGATATGAGAGAGATGAAAGAAAATGATTCTTTCATCTCTCTCATATCAAGCAAAGCCGGTCTTGAAAACCCGCTCACACGATTTTATAAAAATATCATAGTAAATTCGGTATATGAGGAGAATTGCTTACGACTATCTTAACTTATATTGTAAAGAGAAAAGATTTGGTTTTCTGTATGATTGTTTGTTACGCTTTCACGCTAAGACGGCTGAATGGATTTGGAGAACCTGGAAAAGGACATTCTTTTTATCTTGAATCGCACACGAAGTCGCGGGAGTCAGCTAGTGTAGTAATATAATTTTGGAAACAAGTAAACATCAAAATAATTGGTAGCCTAAAACTATATCTAAATTGATATAATAAAGGATTACAATAGATAGATGAGCAGATTGAAAACAATGATCACGGATGGAGCGGCTAAGTCCTAAATCATGTTGTGATTGTTGCGGGAACGATCTGCGGTTTGCTCTGTAATCGCGGCTTAGGCAACGTACCTGGGCGAAGTGTAAACATTCCTGGCGAGGTATAATATAGAGTAATATTAAATGGGGAGTGTTAAGTTAGTTTGAATAAAAATTAAGTTTCTGAGTTGAATCTAGGTCAGTTGGTAGGAACAGGAAGACGGGAGATGAAATAGGTATTTGCTACAGATTCACAATATGTGCTTTGTTCATTAATTTATTTGATAGTAATATTGGCTTAGGTAATGTACCTGGGCGAAGTGTAAACATTCCTGTCGAACTATGAAGTAATACGAGTATTAAGAGAGAAGTGTTCCGTTAGTTTGGATAAAAGTGTTTGGAATAAATGCCAGGTCAGATGAAAGAAAAAGGATGACGAGAATGAAAAAGGTACTTTGCTACAGATTAAACAATACTTTTTTATTTATTTATTTGACTGTTATCGTGGCTTTGGCAACGTACCTGGGTGAAGTGTAAACGTTCCTGTCGAAGTGTGAACTAATATGAAATGGGGAGTGTTAGATTCGTTTCAATAAAAGTGATTGACGTTAATGCTGGATCAGGTGATAGTAGAATGAAAACGTGATATGAAATAGGTACTTTGCTATAGATTTACAATACTTTGTTTATTTATTTGGCTGTAATCGTGGCTTGGGCAACGTACATGGGCGAAATGTAAACATTCATGTCGAGGTATGGACTAATATTAAATAGGGATTATTATTTTAAACAATAAAAAAATAGTTAAAAAAAAAACACGCAAAAAACCTAACTAAAAAGTAGAAAATAATTTGATTCTATTAAAAAGCGTGGGGTGCTTTTTGAGGTATTTTTGTAATCAATTAATATCAAGCACCCCACGCTTTTTAATAGAATAAAATTATTTTCTACTTTTTAGTTTGGTTTTAAAGTGTGTTTTTTTAGTTTTTTTTAAACTATTATTTATTTTCTATTTTGTAGTTTTGCTAACTACAAAAGCGTGTTTTTTTCTATTTATTTTTTAAATTATTGAATTGTCATAGGTCCCTCGATAAGTCTACAAAGTTTAAATGAAATCTGACCGTTTAAAGTGGGTCAAAATAGCGTCCAAAAGAGTCGGTTACATACAAACAAACATACAAACATACAAGTGAAGCTAATATAAAGCGTGCAAAATAGTTTCTGTACTAGAATCAGTATGTAGTATAGAAGTAGAGTAGTAAATCAGATGACAGTTGAATGTAGGCGGAAATTTAAATACTTTGTTGACATAATATATAACGATATGTTCAAGTGTCTTTGAGAATAACTTTTCATCCTAATTATCGGAGTCAAAAGTATGAATACAATAAGGCTTTATGTAGTAAAGTTACTTTAAAAATAACATCAGAGATTCGAGTTCTGTTGGACTACATTGTTTAACCAACAAAATTATTTTTATTTTTATATTGTCCAGGACAAAGGTCTGCCATTACTGTTGTTCTTTTTCCGACCTGTCCAAGGTTGGAAAGCGTTTTTACTCCAGGTGAACACTTATCTGCGGCAAGGAGCGGGCGTTGACACTTTATTGGCCATTAAAGACCTATAACGACGTCGCCCCGCGGCCGGAGGAAACGCCCGTTCTCCAAATAAACATTTACGATTCCTCCGTTTAAATTGTTGCCAAAACGATTCGCGCCGTGAGCGGCGAAATTCTCCCCGCTCTAAATGCGTTACGGTTCGCCAAGCAGAAGTAAATAGAATTTATTTATATTTGGAAATTAATTTCCTCTGTCGTAATAGAGTCAGCACGTTTCCTGGCTTTTCAGAAATTGACCGGCCCGTCGTCGGGGAATTAGTATCTTGATTGAGTGATCAGACTGTCTGGTCCGTTAACAAAAAAGTTGCAGGCGTGAGAATTCGCAGGTGGAAATAATCGCGCACAATAGTCGTGGTATAGATGACTCGTTTACGCATAAATAAATTGGCAAGCTATGTCCTGCGATTAGAATGTAAACGCACTGGCTACGATAAGCCGGCTTAATCCCTTAGAGCGTTTTGCGATCCGGATCCGGTGGCCGGGCGGGGTCGGTCGCTCCCACTAGTCCGAATTAGTTTTTGGCGAGTCCTCAGCGGATGTTAAGTGTTGATGTTGTATGCTCGCCGGCGCTAACAAGGTTTTAATTACGTTTTACTGAGTTTCTCATGTTGGCGCATACAAGCTTTTAATATTGTTACATAGGTTGTTTGTTCCGAAATGTTGACAGGGCCTGTTACGTGTTAAATGAGTTGACTAAATTACGCGCTCGGAACCGTTTAAATAGATATATTTCGGGCCGTTGCTAATTACGGTTGTTAATTAAATAACATTTATGATTTAGGCAACAGCTGAGCTTTGAGAATAGGAGCTTTCATAAGCAGGTGAAACAGATACAGTTAATATTAAGTGTTGTATTCCCAACCCTCATCACTTCCTAATTCATTACGGTGAAGTAGCTTATGTAATACCACAAGGACAAACCCAGCGTTGTAACATCGATGTAATGGCTAAACATGGCATGTCAAACTGTAGCAGAACCAAGGCAGACAAAGCCAAATTAATCCTTCAGACAGGAAGGTGTCACCGTGGAGTTGACGGTGTCGGGTAAGCCGTGCGTCTGTGAGTCGCCTGCCGCAGACTAAATTAGACGGAATTAGTTCCCAACAAGTTGGGAGCGCAGGATAAACTGTCAGTGAGCAAAGTTCCGTCGGGGACGCATAGCGAGTCCCCCGGGCGGGCCGCGCCGCGGGCTTTGTTGTGTCACGCCGGCTTACGGTAACCGACACGTCAGATAAGTACTAAGATAAGCACATTACATTGAGGATGTACAACCACTACACGAATACCTACGTTTTACTGTCGCGTCGTTCGCCATTAAAAATCTTTTTTCCTTGCATCAGTAAACTGGAGTAGTTTTTATAAATGGCGCCGCCTTTTTCTAAAGATTTTCACGCCGTATTTTAGTGTTGAGATTTCTTTTCATTGCTTTGGTTTAGGGCTCCATTATAAAGCTTGAGATTAAGGGCCGACGGTTAGATTATAAAAGATAAAGATATAAGTCCGATCATTAAAGTGTTATTGCTGAAAACGTTGTAAGTAATTACTTTATTTAAATTTAGTGCTTAGTCCTACTTAGACCATTTTGAGGAGAGTTTTTCAGTAGAGTAGATCAATCTTTCAGATTTAAAAAAATAGTTTAAAAAACAAAAAACACGCTTGAAACCCCAAACTAAAAAAGTAGTTATATAATAATTTCAGAAAAGCGTGGGGTGCTTTTTGAGGTTTTTTTATAATCAACTAGCTGACCCGACAGACGTTGTCCTGTTATTGAATTCGCATTGGTACAATATTAGAAAAGTTAACATGGTCGTTATGTTTTCTAAAATTTTCTAATGTTACGCGCAACTTACTTAATTTTTTCATTCAGAAGAACCTTCTCCTGACAATAACAAACACAACAAAAAAGAATTATCAAAATTGGTCCAGCTGTTCACGTGTGATGATATATAGATTAATATCAAGCACACCACGCTTTTCGTTCGGCTAACTACAAAAGCGTGATTTTCCATTTTGTTTAATTTTTTTTAGCCAGCGTTTTGGAACAAATTTATGAAATTATTGAATTGTCATCGGTCCTTGATAAGTGTGCAAAGTTTCAAATCAATCCGAAATTTTGAACGGGATGAAAATTACGTTCGAAGATTCCGTTACATAGATACAATAGCAAATACCTACCAAGCTAAAAAAAGAGTGTTTTAAATAGATAATGTATGTACTATGTAATAAGTCATTTTTTAACGGTTACGATACAAGGCAAATCCAAGAAGTTTATATCACTATAGAGTTTCCATCGATATATTTTTTCTAATGGAATGCATATACGGGCGCCACATTTTATGGCAATACGAAACTATTTCTTACTCTTTTAACTTTGATATTTTATTTAGGTTAAATTCCAATTTATGAAACAATATAAAGTAGGTAGGGTATGAAACTGCACATCATAAGGTATTAAAACACACAACAGTTTCATAAACTTCTATTGTCACATAAACATGTCTCGCAAATTTGAGACATGTTTCAATTACTCTTATGTACTATAATTAAGAATTAAAAACGGTACGGTGTACCTATTCGGTGAAACAGTACTCCCTAGTGGCCTTAGTATGAGTTTCGTTTAACCATCTCGATCGGACGCATCGAGCGCGTTCGGCGCTCCGATTGGTCCTTCACCAATCCAGGGCCAATCGGACCGCCAAACGTGCTCGATGCGTTAGATCAGAATGGTTAAAAGCAACTGACACTAGGGTCTCAGTTTGGCCCTGGATTGGTGAAGGACCAATCGGAGCGCCGAACGCGGTCGATGCGTTAGATCGAGATGGTTAAAATAAACTCACACTAGGGCCACTGGTTTACTTAACACGAGACAACGAGAGAGTTCCTAACTTTTTAGCTGACTCAATTTCATTGTTACAAATATAGACACACTGTCTTCTACAAGATGGTTTAATAATCCTATTTCAATAAATAATCTTCTTAATAAAATCGTAGAACTAACAAACCAATTTCAATTAACAAAATAGATCCTAATTCCAAAGCGTTCAACTTTGTAAGTAAACTTTCGGAGTCAACAATACCCAAACGATTTCTCTGACGTTAGACGTAGTATTATATTTTAGGAAAATGATTAATATTAAGGAGATTGCTCTATTTTAGAAGCATAATCAGCCTATATTGTTCCCACTGCTGGGACATAGGCCTCCACTCTTTGAGAGGGAGTGAACTTTAAGAGAATTCATTCCACGCGGGCTGGCAACAACGCATCTATAGTAGATTTTCGTGATTATTTCATTATATACAAACAAAGGTACAATATTTTTTCAGCCAAGCAATAGATCGTTGGTATTTATAATTATTTTTAACATTTAATCTTTAATCAAAACATTTTGTCGTACTGAGTAAGGCGAATAGGAAATAATTGACGGTATGTCGATTTTTATACCAAAGTAAATACCAAAATAACTGTAAAACAAATGATACAAACTTGAAAATATCAACGATCTAGCGTATGGCTGAAAAAAATGTTTACTTTTGTTTGTATTTCATGAAATAATCACGAAAAACTACTATAAATGCGTTGTTGCCAATCTGTGTAGAATGAATGCTCTTGATACTACGCGGGCCCAGTGCGGGTTGGTTGATGTCACATGTCTGTATGTGGAATTTTTGGATCTAGGACATGCTGGTTTCCTCACGATGTTTTCTATCACCATTTTGAGAGTCGTGGTGATTCAATTAATAACACAAAATAAAGCACCTCCTTGGGTTTAAAACCCACGAACTAGAACTCGTAAGTTGGGGCCGTTACCACTAGGCCACCTCTACCTCCGTTTTCTCCTTCCCACAATTTTATCTATTTCAGTAAGATTTTATTTAATCACCTTCAGGTTTGATGGCAGTGTGTCATACATGCTGAGCTCTGCTTAAGTAGCAATGATAATTAAGCGTAACGATGTCGGAGATGTGCAAACTGGTTAAGTCGAGCTTCTTTATTGCTTATTTTGCAGCTATATTCGTTTAGGGAACGGGTCTTAACGAATTAAGAAGTTCCGCTAATTGTGTCATCGTACGAGATGGAAATGTTGATTTGTACAAACAATTACGACGCATTGTCGTCTTATGACGTAAGCTCTCTGTATGTTTAAATACTTTTGTCTTCTTCTAGTAAGACCCTTATAGTAAAATTCACAAAGTTTGCCATATGTGAACTCCTCAACGTTGATCGTTGAAATAAAAGGCACCTAGACACAAATAAAAACTTGGCTCAACAACAATCGCAAATAAAAGGAAGGCACTATCACAAAACTCCAAGTCGGCAAAGAGATTTTGAGATAAACGGCATTATTTCATAGAGATCGGAATGTTTACAACATTTAAGTGGAAAAGTAGATAAAGTTACCAGATTTGGTTTCATAACTAGATGACATTGGAAAAATGGGTAAATACGAATTCTCCGAAGAAAATATCGAAGTTTGGTCAGAATTGGTTTAAGTTTGAGATCTATTTTCATACAAAGAAACCTCCATTACCTATAAATTAATATTATTGATTTATGAGAATACCGTACGAAAATATTATATTATGCGTATCACACAGGACAGAGGCGGATTAAAGGATTGGTGCGGCAAAACGCTCGCGGAACGAGAATGGACAGGAAAATGTTTCATTCCCCATGAAATCCCTCCATCAGCCTTGTGTATTAAGGACGCTATATGATGAGACAATAAAAGAGAATACATTTCGCATGCGCCATTATACGCCTCGTTGGGGTTAGATTATTCCGAAAGCATTGAGGTTTTAGATGCAGAATGCACTTTGTTTTTTATCAGTCTGTTGTTAAGATTTGACAAACAGGAATAAATATCTAACTTTGTTAGTACTTAATACAGCACAATCGCCACTTAAAAGATTTCAACATCATTTGCGTTACCTCTTTGTTGATATCTTATTTTAGGCAAGTCTTTTTTTAATAGTCAAAAAACAATTCGTGTATATATAACATGTATTGAGGTGGTTTCAGACATGTTTTACTCACCTTTTTGACAAGTTTTTTTATAAAACTCTAGCCTATACAATAACGTGTTTTAGATGTAAATGATAAACGAAAACTGTCGATAGTACAAGAAGAGTGCATATGTTAAACCTTGCTGTAAATACAGGGTCAGAGTCCCACACGTTGGAGTATCCAAAGTGACTATTCACCAGTACTTCTGAGGACAACTAAAATGCCACGATTGGCCACCTACTGAGCCCAACTCATGTAACGTATTAAAATACTCTTGCCAACAAGAAAAGAAGAAGACGAACGGAGAATCAGAGTGAAAGAAATAGAAACAAAGTGGGGTCACACGCGTTACTTACACACAACATCTAGTTTGAACGAGTCTTCAAGGCTCTGCCCAGGCAGTGCGTTATTGTCAGCTTGACACTTGAGCTGTACTCCATCGTCTTCTGGTAGAGGCATGAACTGGACTTGACTGCTCACCCACGTCTCGTTCATGGCTTCCACTATCTATGAACAATTGGTTACCTATTAGTTATTATTCAAGAAAAAACAAAACCCAATGGAAGCAACGCATACCACCAAACACCCAAATTAGAATATTACGTTATAATTATAAATACATACATTAAATTTTGACTATTATCTGAAACAAATTTGGTTATTTATTAAATTAGTTACAATGGTTATGCACATGCACACAAACACACTCGTTTAAGGGCCTAGCGTAGTAGATACTTCGTCCGTTTTGGTTTGTTTTGACTGTACAGCCGAAAAGTGACTGTCATTTACGTAGTTTTCATTATTTTTGGGTTAAAAATTACCTACAATAAAAATTACATGCGTCGATTCAGTGTAAAATTCTAATTTAATAATGTGCATTAATTCAGTTACACACTGTTTTAAATGGCGATTGTGTTTGAGTTATACACATAAAGTTACGAGACATGCAACGTCTGCAACGTATTATTGATCTGGTAGTTGTTGAACTGCTAAAAATAAGGGTGCTGATTGGTACCAGGACAAAGCATTTTGCAGTAGTGAGAATATTATGGACTAATTATGCTATGCTTATGTTCCAGAAAAATCTTTATTGCCTTCCATGCAAAAGATATCATAATAGTTTTATCTATAAGTAGTAAAATTACAAGAGTACATTTTTTTTAAATCACATTGCACGATTTGGTTATTTCAACATCAACCCGTGGATGAGTACTGAGCAGATCGCCCTGAGGACACGGTGGAGGTCTGCCCGGCTTTGACTTGGGCGGAGCTTGGTGCTCCGCCCAAGTCATTGTGGTTGCGGAGGTCCCTGTGTTATTGTGGTGGCGATCGGTGGTGGCGATCTCTCGCGTCCGGCCCTGGTCCAGGCCATGGTTCGGAGCGAGAGTGCATGGGTAGCCGTCAACTCCTTCTGCAAAGCAGTAATTCTCGCGAAGATGGAGGCGGCGCACGTGAGTGAGAGGCAGTACATGCGTTCTTAGTCGCCGCAGGAGACGCCATGGGCGTCGGGAATCCTAGGCTGATTCCTGGCCACCGCAGGCGCAGGCTTGCGGATGGTGAGTAATGGGTAGCTCGCTGTCCGGCAAGGACTAAGCCCAGGTTGACGGCGCGTCACGCGCGCCTCAAAGAAATATCAGCACCAACTGATGGGGTCCGCAAGGGCCCATGCCTGCCAGTGGTGCGGGTTGTTCGAAAGAAGTACCGTCGCCCCTGGCACACAGGCAACTGAAGGAACACGGGTGGGTTTTAATCAGTAAAAATTTGACACGCTCTCCAGCTCTACCCAGAGCGGGAGAAGTTATTTGATGATTTTTCACCCAAAAAAAACCCGTGGATGAGTAAAACGCGAATATGACGTCACCAAAAATTTAACAAGCCACCAAATGATACTTACCTTTCCTCTTTTAAATTTTCTGTTATCCTTGTACCACGTGAGCTGCGCCGGCGGCCGGCTGCCCTCGGACACGCACGTCAGGGTGACGTAACGTTCCGACGATAACGTCACCGGCTTGCTCAATATCTCCACCAGCGTCGGACGCACTGTGGAAATTATTCACAGTTACAAATAAAAATAAAAGTTTCGGCCTGTGTTGTTGGACCCGGGTTTGGATTTTCAGGAACAATTTTCCGGCGTGTTTTTAATTTAGGGTATGTCACAGTTATCTAGATTAATTTATTTTTTTCATCACAACCTTCTTAATGATTCAGTAACTGAAAAGTTAGTCCTTCAAACCAAAGTTCCTTTGAAATTCGTGCTGAAATGATTAATAGAAAATGTTTAAATTGTACGGTAATTTGTGTTCACGGAAGTGAAATTTGAACTCTCAATTCAAATCGTGTATAATTACTACTTGACGCTGATTTTCATGGAAACTGTTTCCCAATTAACTTAATTGTAGACTGAGGTTGTTACAATACTGAATTGGTTTTAAGAGTAACAATGAATGAAAACGTTATTATTACTAACAAGTGAGACGAGGGTACAATAGAAAACTAGATACTCGTAAGAATTCGAAAATACCTAAATTTTTACTTCACTTTCTAGAACTAGATTTCTTTTATGGGGATGTGTTTGTAAAAACACAGTAACATTATCACAGGAAAAGAAAACCCGAAAAAAATACGTCTAAACATCAAGTTGATTAGTTTTATAAACGTTACGTACTTCTTTGGCTAAGAGTTTATCCTGTCACTTACGCACGACTGTAAACTGCAAGTGAAATATACGTATGATTTTTTTTACCGTCTGGAAAAAAATAGGGCATAATAGGTGAACGGAGTAGAAGCCTATGGCATAGAAATTTCACTTCTTTTTTTTTTAAATCCTAACATGAAATGAACCTATCAATAAATACTATTACTTATTTGTAGTAAACTTTTCATACTAAAATTTAAAAAATAATAAAAATAGAAAAGAGTAAAAATATCGGCAAATAATATCAAAACCCAACTTATAGGCACCCTACTCTACGCGCAGAAATTATCAATGAATTCGTAGCGACATTCAATCCTTTGATTGAAGCCGGCCGGGGATAGGTAACTACTATCGCAAAATATCTTTCCTTAGGCGTACCGCTCACGTGTCACCGCATGCGCATCCCCTCCCGCCCGCGCGCCCTTCGAACCGAGTACCGCGTCTCGTGCTCTCTCTCTCTAGTCACCTGCGATTAGCCATAGCGTGACGTCGATCGCTGTTTTTTTACGTTTGAACCGTGCGTGCTTCGACCGCCCAGTGATTGTTTTCATAATGATGTACGCATACTCCAACTCCACCCGCAAGCGAACATTCTATGGAGCGACGAGTCCATATTTACCCGCACTGGTATCTACAACGTACCTACACAACGAGCAATGGTGGAGTTTCAAAACTCACTTAAAATAAACGAACACGCTCATCAAGTTCTATTCAGTGTCAATGTTTGGGCCGGGATAATACACGTCGGCATAATGGGTCCAGTTTGTATCGAAGGTCGATTGACAGGGATAATGTATCGTGAAATTATACAGTCCGTTATCGACACAATTTTGGAAGACGTTCCTCTGGACTATCTGCCGGACATGTACTTTTAGCACGACGGGTGTCCAGCTCACTACGAGCGATCTGTGCTCGCGTATTTAGATAGTGAATTCCGTGATAAGTGGATAGGTCGCGGTGGACCTGTGAACTGGCCGGCGAGATCACCAGACCTAACGCCATTAGACTTTTATTTGTGGGTTGAACTAAAACGCTTAGTGTACACCGAAGAAGCTCGTAGTGTAAATGAGTTAAAACAGCGAATAATAGACGTTTTTAATATTCTGAAAAGTGACAGAGACACGCTTAGGAGTCTAACAACCAATTTGCAAAAACGTGGGAGTTTGTGTTTAGAAAGAAACGGTGGACATTTAGAACAAATATTGCAATATCGTTGAAAAGGTACTTTTTCTTGTAAATAATAACTCATTTTCTGTAATTTTGTAAAAATTAATCAGTATAATTATTTGTAAATAAGTTGATGATCTATAAATACGCCTAGTAAGTTGTAGTATCCGATTTGGATTAAACAACCTTGTTGGAATCCTTTTTTATTACACATCACGTTAAAACCTTCGAAATACAGATGAATGTGAGTGATTGTTATAAGTATTTAACATCAGCGGTTTGTTTACATTTCTATCAAAGCTTTACCGATCTTACGAGACGTAATTTATTTGGTTTACGGTTTCAAGACACGCGTCACTCAGTGTATCAAATTATTTGCCTACTACAACTACATACCGCACGGTGACGTATGTAGGTACACGCGCAAATGTGTGCGTGAGTGTGTAGGGATCAGGCGGTATCGTCCTGTGCGCAGGAGAGCGAAGTTAATGCTAGCGTCTCGCTCACACTTCCATCATGCTTCATTCATGTGCAATCGCAGCTGACGCCGTTTACTATTACCTATTTTGGATAATATTAGTTTTACGCGAGTGCCGTAGGATGTATTCTTTTTCATGTATTTTAAGGATATTCGGAACTTTTATTAAATAAATGGTACCAGGTAAATATTAGGGTATATGAGTTCTATTCTACTTACACAAAACGTCATATTGTTGTCCAGACGCTAAAAAATTTCAGCCGGTATAAGCTGAAACGTGTCTTAACCAAATTACCTGCTAAGTAACGTTTATATAAATCTGCTTTAGAATAGTTCAAATCAAAACACATTTGCAGTCCTTCCAGTTTTTTGCAAGGGCCCTGAAAAAACCATGATAAGTATTTAATTTACGATACCTAATCAAATCACAATAACCACACGCACGACTAAACTAAGTAGTTAAGCGTTTTCGTCATAAAATGTAGAAAAAATGTATTCGTCCCTAGCCTTCGCTCCATAAAGCTGAGGCATGTAAAATTTTAATGGTCTATGGTCGATGTGTTGACCACGGTACGTCATAACTTTATAAATTGTGGTCTCCGTTGATACTGACTGCAAGAAGGTTCGTGTTCGCTATTTTGTTAGGCCGTAATATTTCATGTCTACATGCAAGTTTGTGGCGACGAGGTTATATTAAAGTTGTCAACATTTGGCCGAGCTTGATATTAATTTCTTTGAAAGATTTGGAAGTGATTATACTTTTGTATTACCTAGTTAATCACAAAAGTGTAATCACTTTCTGTCTATATTAAATTTTTGTTGTGATCTATATTCAATTTTGGTATGATTATCTTCCATTATATGATTTCACTGCTTATCATAGGTTCAATAAGTTTCGGAATAAAATAAGGTAATTTTTACTACCCTACAACTGTTATAAAAACATACCTAATTATGTTAGGTGAGTGTCGTGTGAAAGCCTCGCAACAAAAGTTTATGTTGTTTTCATGTTATGATAACACTTTAAAATAAAACCACCTTAAAATAATATTTCAGAAAAACAAAAAAAAATGTGAAGAAGTGACTTATCTGCGTTATTCTTGAAACGTCGAAAACTGGAATTCTGTGCATATTTTAGTTTATACAAGTTAGGTAAGTCCACGTTGGCACGAATACCAGCCTTGTGGTCCAAAATGATGTTTCGTTACCCTTTATAGTTGGGGAACACAGTCTGTTCAACTAAGAGGGTAAAATGAGAAATTCAGAGTGTCGACGCGTAGAAATTCTTCGTCAGTCATAAAAATCGGATGTTATGTATAACATTGCAATACCTACACTCAAAAAGATGGAACAGCAGATTTTTTAAACGTACGAAACATTTCAACTTGATGGGTCTAGACACATTGTTTTGAATTCACGGTAAAAGTATGCACGTCTATATCCCTTAAATAATCTTATTAGGTAAGTACTCACAGTTCATCTCTAATCTAACAGTCTTCTCCTGTGGGCTGACGAGGTTGGTGTTGGAGGCTCGACACCTGAACGTAGTGTTGAGGTGTGTCCGCTTTATGTGGGGCAGTTCTAACCGGTTCACCACCACGTGCGTGTCAGTCTTCTCTCCGATGTACTGCGGCGCTGGGATGCCGTCTATCAGCCACATTACTGTGGGTGCTGGGCGGCCTGGTGGAGAAATAATACTTTATAGAAACAAGAGAAATGCTTCTGGGAATAGGTTTGAGGTAAACCCAAGGAGAGTTGTTATAAATAGAGCCATGTTTGCAGTAGAAGAAAAAGTCTCACGACACGTGTCTCTAGAGACATGTATCGTGTGTTCATGCGATGTCTCTCACTGGTGGCAAATGTCTCGCGACGTCGCGAGACATTTACCACCAATGCTGTAAGTAAAGAATTTATAGTTTTCTCCTTTATCTTACAATTTGGCACTATGTATTATGCCTGCCTTATTAATAATTTTTATGACGTGATGGTGTCTTGAAAATATGCGTCCTATGACACATCCTATTACATAAAAAGCATCTAGCTAACTTGGTCCGAAGATCCGATAGTAGTAAAAACAGTTTTGCACTTAGTAAAAACTCGGGTTAGGTAAAGGTTATTCGGCCTTAGCATTTGGAATTAGTGCCGAATTCATTTACGGATTTTAAGTAACCTGAACCTTTTATGGACAAATCACTACCGTAATTTCTGTAATACCGTAATTACGGTTTAAGACATTTATTTCTCAAAAAGAATACAATTCACTTAATATGAGAAATACATGGTAATCTTAAAACTAAATGTAAGAATTACATGAAGAAGGTAGGTATTCGTAAATAAATAAGTTAATTACTTGGTAGAATTTTTTTACAGTGTTGTGGGTAAAAGGAAAAAGTGGGTGTACTATTACATATCGATTCTTGAAGGTGTGTAATTGCTATTGAGTTGTCAATAGCAATTACGCATGGAACTATTTATAAGTACTGTAATGTTTCGGAAATACAGAGTAGGTATTCTAGTTTTATTTATAGGTACTTAGCAAATTAGTAAATAATTGATGAGGACGTAAATTAAATTGGTGTGGTGTGTTAAATTTAAATTATCTTCCACTAATCTCACAAGTTTTCTATCTATCTATCTACTTAATTTTGAATGGATTTGGTAAGCAGCTAAATTCCCAGATATTATTATTATTATTCAGATGGTTAATGTATACGCATTTATATTAGACTTCCAAGCCATGTGGAGGCTTGTTATTAGCAATTTTTTTATATTACTTTCTTTATATCATTGGTTTGTTAGTCTGTAAGCCTTCTTCAAAATAAAATAAATAAATAAAATAAATAAATGTTCAAGATCAATAAATTTAAATCATTCATTAAACGTAAGTTGTGGCTGAAAGCCTTTTATACCGTTAAAGATTATATTGAGGACAAAAAAGCCTGGGATTGACTGACTGCTCCAATGATTGCAGACTAAATGTTGTTTTTTTTTTGTTTTTGCAAACTTATACTCTTTGACATTTGATAATTATTATATATCCTTTGACATGAATATTTACTTTCAGAAGTATAATATTATTATTGTTTTAATTATTGTGAATGTGAAGACTATGTGGGTCATGTTTTTTTTGTTTTTGTGTTTCATCTCTTTCTCAGTTTGCTTTTAATGTTAATTTGGCAGTTTGAGTACTTTATGCGGCCTACCCAAATGTCCTTTCTTTGGTACTGTTCGTTAAATTGTTGAGCTCCGCAAGTTCTGAGTTGAGCTGCATGATTACTGAAAATTGCGTCCACTGAATATACTGAATCTGTGTGGTTCTTTCCTCAAAAGGCCATTTCCGACACCAATTGACATGGTCATCACATGATCTGACCAAGATTATGTCTGGACTTTAAAAAAGACTGTGACCTTTGAGTTTATTTCGGCCTTTCTTCTCAGAGTATTCAGGTAGGAAACGCCGACCTCATCTAGTTTAAAAAAATATGATTGATGTGTAAAAGTGTTTGTACAAACCTACTTACAGAAATAAAATCATTTATCATTAGACCTAACTTAAAATCTGGGAGTAAGAAATTTCAGAACATTCGATGTTTTTCAGCGCTGAAACCTGAAAACTTTACACGCGACTGGAACTGCAGCCAGTAGATGCTATGTACTTAATCATATAGTGCGAAGGCAAGTTGTGTCGCAAACTTTGGAGGTCTGCCAGTGCGCCTCGGAGAATAGCTTGAGGATATATTTCTTGATCGTCCTATTACTTTTCATGACCAGTTATTAATAACTGGAGCACGCTCTACAACTGCACTGCGAAGTTAACTGTGTCTGTTTTCTTAGGGACTTTGTATTTTCTTTAAAACAATAACGTGTTGTAAAGGTTGCTTTTAAATCACAGTAGATACATGTTTAAAACCTTGTGAAGAATTTTGATTTTGGATTATAGAAATTGGATATTTTTGTAGACGCTCAAAACAGTACCTAATCGGCACGCTTGTTTAAAATTCATGTTTTAATTGCAAATTAATATCATGAATTTCGTAGACACATTTTAACTTATTCAATGAAAAAAGTTGTGAATTCGGATAAGACTTATCGATTATTACAAAAGTATGATTTTTTTTAAAGTATTGTTTACATACCTAAAAACATTGTCAAAGAACAAATGATTTATATTGTAAGCTTTTAAATGTATTTTCGTAGTGGCAACTGAATGTATAATTTTTCCTTTGCAAACACTTAAAAATTACGGTTTTGACATTCTCGTTATTTCTGAGTGGAGCAAAAGTAATTTTTAAATATTAAAAAGGCTGTGCGAACCAAGTGATTATTGAGGTACGAAGCAAATCAGTTGACGTTGTAGTCAGGAGTCCGTGTGTTTAATAAAGTTATTTTAGACAAACAACAGTGTTTAAAAAACAATAGAAGTTTTAAAAATGCTGGACAAACAATTGACAATCTACCGTTAGGTTCCAAGTCCTCAGTGATTGACAACATGAACAGGGCAACGCCCTAACTACAGAGTCACCTTCTAACACTATTCGAGGCACGTGAGATCTAACTTAGTTTCACGTGCGTTTCACATCCCGAGCTGTGGAAACTCCCTGTCGTAAATAAATGTTATGTGACAGCATGCAGTGTAGCTGTAAAGGTTAAAAATGCATCACAATGCAGCTTGAAATGCAAGTCGAGAAGCTGTTAAGAGCTATCTCTTAGAATATAAGTATTTTCTTTATGAGCGCAGTAACAATGCGCTTTTGACTATGATTGGAGAATATTTTACGGAACTCTTTTATGGATATAAAGAGTTCAGGAATAATATTTTCAAAACAATTCAGTGTTTTTGAAAAATGGTTTATAGAAAAAAGAAAACTTATATTTATACATGGCGTATTTTGACTAGGAACGGAGAACCGTTTTTTTTTGTGTGAAACCTTCAAATAACTTCTCCCGCTCTGGGTGGAGCGGTAATTGAATCAGACTTTTACTGACTAAAACCCACCCGCGTTCCTTCAGTTGCCTGTGTGTCAGGGGCCACGGTATCTCTTTTAAATAACCTGCACCCCTGGCCGGCATCGGTCCTTGCGGACCCCATCAGTTGGTGCTGACATCTATTTGAGGTGCGGGTGGAACATAACGCGCCGTCGATCTTTGCTTGGTCCTTACTGGACAGAGAGCTACCCATTACTTGCCGTCCGCATGCCCGCGCCTACGGTGGCCGGAGACAGACCGGGATTCCCGACGCTCAGAGCGTCTTCTGAGCGACTAGGGCCGTGAGGGCGCATATACTGCCTCTTCCTCACGTGCGCCGCCTCCCTCTTCGCGAGTTTTACTGCTTCGCAGAAGGAGGTGACGGCTACTCATGCACTCTCACTCTGTCTGTCTGTCTGTCTGGATCAGGGCCAGACGCGACAGATCGCCGCCGCCGATCGCATTCACAAGGATACGGCGGTGCTCCGCCCAAGCCGGGCAGACCTCCACTGTATGCTCCACCGCGTCCTCAGGGCGATCTACCTAATGGAAACACCCGGGCTTTTCCTCCCGCCTTATGCGAAACTGGAACCTCCCGAAACAGCCCGGACGGTGAGGATCTGCGTCAGGAGGAAAGTGAGGACGCCGTGGCGCCTCTCAATCATCTCACTCCTCAAATAGTGGACTTACCGCTGCAATTGTGGCGTGCCCAGTGCAGAACCGTTGACCGTTAAAAAGTAAAAATAAACCACACACAAACGCTTGCCAACCTAAATCTATCGAACTTCATCATTTTCTTGCCCAATTTATTTGGGGTCGGCGCAATATACACTACTCTAATAGTCGTCGTCTCCGTAGTCACACTTTATAACCATATTATCAGTCATACAGTCCATCCATCGTTTCTTTGGTCACAAATTCGGTATACAAAACTATCGCACTCCCTACCGGAAAACTACACACACGAACAACTTCTTTACTCCCTTCGAAACTTACCCTACAAAAGAAAAATAAACCCATAAAAAGCCCAATAGATTATCGGCCAGAAACAATGTAAGGGCGTGCGTCTGTCGTGGGGCGAGGCTGGCAGGCTCTGGTGGTAATTACGTTATCGCGGCCGCCGGTCGACCCCCGCCCTATTGATCATTCTACGTCAGTGACTCTCAAACTTACTTGTTACTCAACTTCTTGCCCAGCCCTTCGCCAAAGGCAGTACTACCCGTAGTACCAAGGTATTGTGGTAATACGGGCTAGTAAACAAAACATCACAAAGAAATTCTTAGGAGTTATTTGGTGGATTGCTAAATTCAGTGCCGGTACTGATTTTCGTTGAAATTTTGGTGGAATAAATGCGCTTGCTAAATAGAGAACATTAAGAAATATACTGAATTTGTGATTTTCTGCTTGTAGGTTTCAATTTCAAACTTAGTTTTCGTTAAAACACGTTATTTTGGGAGTCCTAATAGAAATTCAGCTTTGCATTGCATGTTTATAGTCTAAATTCCGTATTATAAAATCCGACCAGACTAGCTTTAAAAAGACTAGTTTTTGAACAATTCTAGTTAAAAGTGTCGAGAGCGTTATCATCATAACTTTTTACATAAGAGGCAGTATCAACTTTCAACGTTAAGCATTTTCCTAAAATCCTACCATTTTCTTGGGATTATAGAACTTTGTACAGCCCTATGTTTTCACATTAGAATAACTACTGAGAGTTTTTATTTTACCTCTGCGAATTATGATGATTCTTGAGTATAAAACTAGCTCCGAATTTGCACGTACGTTCGTACATTCACATAACCACTAAAAGGCAAAGGAATATTAACAAAAGTCCATTAAGACAGCTATTTTGTGTGGGTATCTATTTGTCCGCACATTGGACCATGAAAATGATCTAGCCGAGTCGTTTTGGGCCGACACGGGATGACAACCCGCCAATCCCAAGAGCTATGCATAATTCCGTCTCGAAACATTGAGCGCTTCAGAGGATTAACTGCGATTTACTTATACCTCTAAGAAGGTTTCCACAGAAATCTACGTATAATATAAATACATAAATAATAAATATTGTTTAAAAAAAAAGTAACTGCTATACAAGGCGTGTGAACGAGTCTAATGCTGAAAATGTAATACTTTTATGATTTTTGTCCGGATCTATGTTCCAGATTGGAGCAAAAGCTGCTAAATGGATTTAGATGAAATTTGGCAAACAGATAGTTTGTAACCCGGCTTAAAACATAGGGTACTTTTAATCCATGTAGCACGTTCCCGTGGGAAATATTCCGACATCCACGCGAGCGAAGCCGCAGGCAAATAACTAGTCTATATTATAAGTTAGTAACAGAAACTGTTGACACAACTTACCAACCCTGTTGTTTGAATCTTGTTCATAGTTATCTTTCAAACTTTAATAATCAAAGTGCGTAAGTTTTGTTAACTCTCGCAATAACAATATCTGTGTACACAAGAGAAATCGAATGTAAACATTAATTTAAGATTTATATCAGAGCATTAATCTCTATATTCTTCTAACTAGAAATAACTTTGAAATGATTATGATTGAATATCTACTAACAATTTCGTATAAAAGTAATAAAGTACTGAGGCAAAATATTAAAAGTCCATCACTCAATTAAATTATTCTACTTAGCTTTATTTCAGGCAAGCCCAGTTTTTAAACATAATAAGTAATTCGGGTTGTAACATTATGGCAGTTTCCCACTCGGTTCATCCGTTTTTAGAGCACTTAGGGTAAGCCCGCCCTACGATAAAAAAACGCGCGATTTTTTTATCGCTATTCTGTAATCCGTGGTATCGTGTATCAACACGGACTCGTGAATTAAAATTCGCGCGGTATAAAAGTGCGAATATTTTGCGGAGTATGGGGTTATATAATATGTCACTGCTCGTATTGCGAAATAAAATTCGCGCCGACTGGAAGAAGCGGGCGACTGCTCCTCAGCCGAACTGGTACACTACACGTACTAAATTATCGAATGATTCTTTAGCCATTCTGTAATATCCGAAAATCTTTTTACTGTATTTTCGCAGGTGTCGAAATTAGTAAAACATCATGTGTTTTCGTCTTTTACGCCATAGTAACAGGTAAATTAAAGTATTCGATCTGTTGTCCATTGTAGACATGAGGTTCAGCTGCATAGAACTGACAAATCGCGAAGAATTTTATTCGCAATGCGTGTTTATAAAATGTCGTAGCTACACTGATTATAAACGCGCGGTGAGATTTCGCAGTACAGGCTAACCTTAGCTCCAGTTTCGAAACTACATCATTAAAAGATGATCAGGGTGCCTAAAACTCAATGATCCTATTTTCCCGGCCGTAACGATCAGGTTAGGTAGGTAGGTTCAATTTCGAGAAAGAGGTCAATCGTCGAATCCGACTCGGCTGGGCAGCGTTAGGGAAGCCACGCAATATCTTCTCGTCTCAAATACCGCAGTGTGTTAAGACTAAAGCTTTTGACCAGTGCGTGTTTACCAGTGATGACCAATGGCACTGAAACGTGGTTACTCACAATGGGCCTTATTGGAAGGCTCAAAGTCATCTAAAGGGCCTATGCTTGGAGTTTTCCTACACGATCGAATCATTAATGAAGAGATACGCAGGAGAACCAAGGTAACCGACATGGCCAAACTTAAGTGGCAGCGGGCAGGGCACATTGCTTACAGAACCGATAGCCAATGGGGCCGAAAAGTTCTGGCCTTCCAAAAGGTGAACCGATGACTTTGTGAAGGCCGCTGGATGCGGGAGGGACAGACCTGGTCGAAGTGGCGGAGCTTGGGGGAGGCCTATGTTTAGCAGTAGACGTCTTTCGGCTGACATGATGACGGTGATAAACGATCAGGTCTCGTACGATGTAGGCCCATCGAAATAGGGACGCGATTAAACGACCCTAATATGTATCATACATACTTAAGAGGTTCATTTGATACAGAACTTGTAATCAATCAGACGTATAAGTGTAGATTGACATGTGTCTCTTTACTGGCACTGAACATAATAAAGTAAACGAGGCATCTACTTTCAATTCGTTTAGCTCCCTTTGTTTGTGTGAGACTTTATTTACTTAGTCAAGTACTGTTCCGTCCTTTTTGTCTTTTTTATACGAATAATAAAATGAACCTAAGTGTAAGTTAGCTGATCTTTGACAAAAGGATGTTTCTTTATTTTGGTGATATTGGCTTTTTTCATGAGGTTATTGGCCACAAAAAAATGCTTAATATTATTTTATTTGTCTTTGCCAACAGCGTAATTTAAAATGCACAAATCACGTTACAGCAAAGCCTATTTAACATGACATACTTTCCGGTATTATGCATAATTTAATTTGTTAATGGAAAAATTAATTCGAACGCTAATTAATCCGTTACAATAAGCCCAATATAATAAAAGCTCGTAGATTGTTACAAAGATAATTGATATAAAGTTTGCGAAATGTTTTGGCGCCATTTCACGCCCGCTCCCCCTTGCCCTACCCCTGGCGTATCTTGGGGCGATGGATAACTTTACACCGGGTGCCATTTGGAGCCGATCTCTCAGAGAGTGACTTATCGGTAAGTTTAAGAGCGATATATCAAAGTAATCGCTTTAATTTCTCATCTACCAGTTGGGGTAGAACTTATGCTTATTCCTTGACTGATACCGTCGTGATTTGTGAACATGTACTTACTTTGATAGTTTTATGTTTGTAATACGGTAAGTGGGGTGATTTTGCTTCGATGTTTCAAGGGATATTTATGATCATGACTGTCTTCGTATCCTACGAGTCCAACTAATATTATAAATGTGGATGTTTGGATATTTGTTATTAAATTACGTAAAAACAGCCGAAGGGATTTGGATTAAATTTGGCACACAGATAGTTTATACCCTGCACCCTAATTGCGTACCACACTATTTATCAGAATCTGAATATTTTTTAAAGTTATTGCTAATCGATTCTTTCATATTTTCGAGTAAATTGTCTTTTTTTTTTTTCAACCGAAATACGTCCACTACTTGGACATAAGCCTTCCCCAATAAGAGGGGATTTGCCATTATCGCCACGTTTGGCAGGCGGGTTGGCGATCGCAGTATGGTGGTCAAATGCATAGAGAACGCTGCTGCCCATTCTCTAGTAAGTCCCTTAGTCGCCTTCTACGACATCCATGGGATGAAATGGGGTGGTGCTATTCTTTTACGTCCGGTACCACACGGAACCACACGGAATTGTCTGCTTAGCAACGTAAAAAAACGCCATGAATGTTGTGGAACTGTAAAAATAAAAGCGTATCCTGCTGATAGTCTATTACGTAATTACCATTCTGGATCGACACATAAGGTACTGTTTATCCCGATAGTATGTTCCCGTGGGATAATTTCCGAACTGAACGCGGGCGAAGCCGCTGGCAAAAGCGAGTCTATCATAAGTCTTGTTTCTCTAATAGGGCTAGAAGAACTTGTAATATACTTAGGTAAGCTAATAACTCACAAAAACGAGGATTAATCTCTTTGAAAAGTTGCATCTTCTGCATGTTTAGTCGCGACAAACCAGGTTTGCTGATTAAAATTGTATAGCGATAAAAGATCTCGCTTTTTGCACGAAACACGCTTTATACCGCCTACACGTATCGAATTTTGGAGTCAAGGTCTTGGCTGAATGAGATAGTTTTTAATGCCGAAAGTAAGGTCCTAAACCCGACGAAACGGGATCCTGGAATGAGAGCGGCCCTAACGGCTGTATAGCGTGTAGGTACCTATGTATACATAGGATAGAGCCTGGTTTACGTTCGGATTAACAAAGGATAAAAGAACTGAAAGGATTATATAAAGCGAATGAATTGACTTTGGTAAGAACCAAAGGCCTACTAACATACCACTTGTACAACCTTTATTATATATGGCGATAATAATAACAAACGAAAATTAAAAAAAAAACACAACCAACCATAAAAAAATAAAAAAGTCGGTGTCTTTTGTTTTTTTTTTTGCCACAGACTTCCGAAATTAAAGTTTATTCTAACTTTGTACTGTATATTTGGAAGTCGATTGATTATTTATTTTTGTAAAAAAGGTTTTCTATTTTACACATGTTAGTTAGGATTAAAGTCACCCAAAGGGCAATGGAGAGGGCTATGCTTGGAGTTTCCCTACGTGATCAAATCAGGAATGAAGAGATCCGCAGGAGAACCAAGGTAACCGACATAGCCCGAAGAATTGCTAAACTTAAGTGGCAGGGGCAGGGCACATTGCTCGCAGAACAGATAGCCGATGGTGCCGAAAGGTTCTGGAGTGGCAACCGCGTACTGGAAGACGTAAAGGTGGAAGGCCTCCTACAAGGTGGACCGATGACCTTGTGAGGGCCGCAGGAGTCCACTGGTTGCGCATCCAGCGGACTCCTGCGGCCCTATACCAATTCGTTAACCACTATTTGCTATGTAGACAGTGACAGGAATAGAATAGAATATCGTTTATTGTCTCCAGTATTACAGCTAGTAGAAGTAGTAGGTACACTTTACACAAAACTATAATACTGGAAGCAAAAGGTTTGAGCGTCAGCATTATGCTTAGGTCCCCCTAGCGGGTTGCTAAGCGCTGGTTTTTAGCTTAAACCCTTGACTCCTATTTATATAAAAAAAGAGTTCGATTTAGCAACAGCGTATAAAAAAAATATCATAAAAACAAACAATTCTAAGATAAAATGATCATACATTTATAAATTGAATTAGAAAAAGAAAAAGTGGGTGGTTTATAACAGTTTGTGGACACGACCGGTTATATTATCAATAAAGAAAATAAAAAAAAAGGAAAGTAGAAAGGAAGTAGGCATTAAAATATAATTAAGATACACAAAGTGGATTAAATACGAATTATCGAAGTTAATATAGACCTACCCTGACGTATACGCTATCCATTAAAAAAAAATGGAAATTGATCCACATTTACCGGAGATATCCAGGAACATTTAAAGAAGGACCTCCTACTTTTGAAGTAAGTTAAAAATTCGGAATATCGGAAAGGAATGTCATTGAGACACACAAGGTTACCTTGGGAAGGTCAATTCGGGACATAGGCTTTTCTCAAACATCGCCTGCTACTTCATTATTAAAAGTCTTTCGATCGATTTATAAATATAAAGTAAAATACCTATCTGTAAAGCTTTTTGATAGACTTATGCCGTTTTGGATTGTTTTTTATTCTAAAATATTTCCACAAAGTTAAATTATATTTCGCTGCCCCTCGCTGTCTGCCGCCTCGTAATGGCCAGACATATCCATTCAACGAGCATGCTCGCACCATAATTAGAAAAACTTTAAGGTAGTGGCCCATTTTTCATTATTACACCCCCTATTAAAATAACAGACGATTAATATTAATTAGTATAATAACACACTTACAATATTACGTTTGTTACCTGACCATATTCTTTTTTTTTTTTCGAATTACTTTTGTGATTCATTATGATTAATAAATAATTAAAATAAGAAAGTCTATACTTGTTCAGGAGACTCCCGAGAGGAACATCAATAACAGATTAATGTTTAATTTGCAAACTTATTTAGTTCGACGAGACACAAATATTATTAAAAAAATATATTTCTAAGAGATAATTGCGTAATAGTAGTATCGCTATTATTTTGACAGTTTCACAATATTCATGGCGTTGTATACGTTGCTAAGCAGACAATTTATTTCAAACATGAGAGAATGCGTTAACAATAACCTTCAAAATGATTAAGATTCAAATTAATAGTTTGTTACGCAATTAGGGTACAGGACTTCGAAACATTAGATTTAGATATTAAAACCGGTAGCCATATTGTACCTACTACTACCTTAAGTATTTTGTATTAGGTTTTTGTGTTCTTCGGCTGACATTAATACAACGTGTAACGGAAAGCGTATATGCATTCCAAGAGCACGGCTTCTTTGGATGATATCAAACGATATTGGAAGGGTTTTTAATCCTATCTCTACATGTTCGGAAGTTATGAGAATTTTTAATACATTGATACCAGAACTGAACTTTTTTAAATTGAAATAAACACGTCACTCATAAGAGATTTATCGTGCTATTGGCAAATAATGTGGAAGTTATTGACCTACGTAGTGCGGTGACACGTTTGTTATGATTTTAATTTAAGAAACATATCAAACCGAAAATTTGGTATCATTCTTAAAGTATTTTATTTTGAGCTGAAACAATGCATAGTGATTCTATACCAGTTGTTATCTTTAGTGCTTAAGGATAGCAACAGGGTTTCTGTATATTGACGGAAATTGATAAAGTTAGAAATTAGTACATAAGGGGAAGTTTGAAAGTGGCGCCAGTGACAGAAAAGTTGAATGAAAATCATTTGGTTTGGTATGGGCACGTGATGAGGAGGGAAGAAACGCATGTGAATAAAATAATGACGAATATAAATGTTGATAGATGGAGCGGGAGAGGAAGGCCAAAGAAAAGATGGGTGGATTGTGTGAGGAATGATTTGAAGGAGAAGGGACGTGATAGCCTGACGGTAGACAGTGGAGAATGGAAGAAGAAATCGTGATGCGGCGACCCCAAGTAACATAGGATAAGGCCAGGAAAATAATGTTTTAAGAGTTCAGTTTACCCAGTTAAGGTATATGTTATGTCTCATGGCTAAATAATAAACAACCGCACTGGTCGATTGAATCTATAATAATCTTTTATTACATAAGAGAGTGGATACAATTGTGTGAAGTTCCTGACACTTGTGGTTAACCTGTGTTACAAGAATCTATTGAAAACCTTATGCAATGACAAAAAGACTATAAAACCAAAGGAAAAAAAAAATGCCTGGTGATTGTGTATTTGCGTGTAGCGCGCGTTTATGTATGTATGTGTGAAGGTTCGGTTCATGGATGTTGACCGTCCAACAAATGTCGAGACTACGAATGGCAGCTGGAGGGGCCAGCTGCCATTCGTAGATCTTAGGTACTCTTTACGGGTAGTCAGAAGCCCGATACACTGACAGCAGTCATACCCAGGGGCAATCGTTTTACCCAGCAACTGATTACAACAGCAGATTAGCAGTCGCTCCATGTAAAATACTGATATTTAGCGATGTGCCGAGGACGGCTTGACTCAAGTCAGACTCAATTCCTGCTTTGGACTCGCCTACTCGAATACCAATTTATTTTGATTCGAGTACTCGATTCCGTTACTCCATTTAAGAAAATTCCATTTTGTACTCGCTGACTCGATTCTATTATGCGTGTTAGGTTGACTCGCTCGTACTCGATCTCTGTTTACTTAAGCAATGAAGTACAAATTTGAACCCGTAGCATTTTGTTTTGATTTCTTTGTTTTGCGTCAGTAAGCTGATACTGTGAGTGAATTTAATTGTTTGTTAGTACACACGGCTACACATCAAAAATTTATTTTTGTTCTAAAACCGGTAACGGACTCGAGTTCTAGACTCGAGTGCTGGTCTCGAGTCAACATTCGAATATCAAACATAGAGCTCGAGTACTGGGCTCAAATCGCGGAATCGAGTCATGATTCGAATACCGTATAAACCGACTCGAGTCGACTCGATTCACCAAAACAGCGACTCGGCACATCACTACTGATATTCAGCTGCATCTGGATAGACTGGACCCCAACCCAAAACTGTTGGGAAAAAGCTAGGTAGATTGATTGAGGTATATTATTGGTCTTTTAACAAGTTTCGTAGTAACTACAATTGGTAGATTCAACATAATATCACGCCTTGGTACACCTAAGGGTTCGTCAGAGGTGTACCTTATAGTTCACGCACATTTCGGCAGTATGTTTAAGTCGCATGTAGTAGGGGGCGAGCCTATTGCCATTAACCGTGCAGTAGTCCAGACTCCGGGCTGCTACTGAAAAATTGTAGATAGAAAACCTCCGACCTTAGGATCGACCCCAAGACCATGATCATGCTTAGCAGTGGCGCTTGCAAATATTAGGCCAAAGAGGCAGTCAAGGGCAATAATAAAGATTATACAATAATATTTAGAACAGATTATGTACCTACAAAAACTCAACAAGCTTTTTAAATCTGGAAGCACTGAGTTTTATTATTTCAGAGGTTACTGGCGCGAAATTATTTAAACAGATTAAAATGTTAATTACTTTTTATTGGCTTGAAGTAACCGTTTCTTTGAGAAGCTCTGCGGGGACGCTGGAGATTTTCTATGTATCCTTATTACATGAACTTAAGTTTATATCGACCTTTGGGACGGTCCAGTAAAAAGATCGGTCGAAACGATAAACTTTTAAAACGCTTTTTAATGGTAAACTGTAAGGAGTTAGTAGCTAAGAAGGTTTTTTTCGAATTTCATTTATTTTCGCCCACGTGGAGATCAGAAAACGTACTACAGGGATAGAAAGTATCCTATATGTTAATCCAAGTTAAAAACTATCTATGTGGCAAATTTCATTCAAATTCGTTCGGCCGTTTTTGCGTGACTGAGTAACAAACATCCAAACATCTAAACATAAAAACTTTCACCTTTATAATATTGTACAAGGTGTAATTTTAATCGCCGTTAACCTCATAAGGGGTCATTGTACTCATCATTATGAACAACTTCTATTATGGGCCCAAATCTGAAATCGCGAAAATAAACTACTACTACTACTTGAGCGTTTGCAAAATATCTGCATCCGTTTTGTTTTTAAACTTAATAAATACGATCACGTTTCTAACTTTCGCAAGATCCTCAAGTGGCTCCCTATTCGACTTCGCAGAAACTCTCGGATATTGTGTTTGCTATTTAACATTCTTCACAACCCTAAAACCCCATCCTATCTACGGGATCGCTTCTCCTACGCCCGTCCTTTTGATGCGCCTTGCAGGTCGCATCTTAGAAATCTCCTCAAGGCCCCTCCCCACTCAACTGACTTCTACTCCTACTCCTTCACTGTGCACGCGGTCCGGCTATGGAATTCACTTCCGCCTGACATTAGGGATTGCCAAACTGTAGTTGTATTCAAAAGGAGAGTGAAAGAACACTATCTCTCCACTTTATCATAATTGCTTATGTATTTATTAATTAAATTACATTTTATTTCTATATATTTTGGTGATATTTATTTTACAAGTATGTATGTAAGTATGTATGTTTGTATGTATGTATAATCTCATATTATGTGTGTATATTTAAATTAGAGTTTATGTTGTAATTTTATGTTTTCCCTTGTACTGTTATTACACGCGTTGTCTACATCTCTGTTATCTTCTCTCCTATCGCAGGTGTGCTGGAAGAGATTTCTGTAGAAATAAGCATTACCTATGTACGTATTTTTCTGTTCCTTTCTTCTTGTCTGTTTATATGTGTGTGCATAAATGGTTAAATAAATAAATAAAATAAATAAAATCAGCTATTCGCAAAACTCGTCAAAAGGTAAGGAACAGCTGATTATATTTTCGCGTTTTCAGATTTGGTCATAATGATGAGTACAATGACCCCTTATGAGGTTGGGATAATACAAGGACCTATACAGGGTGTAACAGAAACCCTATTGCTATCCTTAAGTACTAAAGATAACAGCTGGTATAGAATCACTGTACATAGTTTCAGCTCAAAATAAAACACTCTAAGAAATGGTACCAAATTTTCGGTTTCATATGTTGCTTAAATTCAAATCATAACAAACGTACGTAGGTCAATAACTTTCCACGTTACTTGCCAATAACACGATAAATCTCTTCTGAGTGATGTGTTTATTTCAATTTGAAAAGTTCGGTTTCTGTTATCTATGTACTAAAAATTCTCATAACTTCCGAACATGTAGAGATAGGATTAAAAACCCTTCCAATATCGTTTGATATCATCCAAAGAAGCCGTGCCCTTGGTATGTATATACCTTTTCCGTTACACGTTGTATAGGTATGGTTAAATAGTTAGGAAGGTAGGTACCTTCTTACCGAAATATTTTACCATGAAAATGATTTACTATTGATTTTGTTTGTTTACGAAAAGTTCTGAAATAGTTTTACCAACTTGACACATTTAGAGAAGAACAAAGAAACACCCACCGTTGCACCTTCTCGGAAAAATCATCAGAACGAAAGCTTAGATAAACTAAAAAGAGGAAGATACGTTACTTAATCATAGCACGCGGTCCTACTAAACTAAGTCCAATAGACGCAGTGACACTCACTCTATCGATACCGCTCAATATTTTTTTTTAAATAACAATACGCATCAAAATGCGTTCCTATGTATTTATTAAGTGTTTCAATTACTGGATAAAGAAAAAATATCAATTTATTTCTTATTAAATCATATTTTTCCTTTAGGAGGATGACTCCCTTTTATTGGATTTTTCCGCCTCTTCTTGAAGCTAATTGCTAATTTTCTTATCTAAATTGAAACAAACCTAAAAAAGTACTGAGCCGTAAATGGGAGGCATTGCGGTTAAATAGCTACAGCACGGGTGAAAGTAACAAAATGACAGCTAAAGGTTTTACGAGACATATATTCCTTCTATGTATGAAGGTATGATCAAATATGATAATATGCTTACCTCCTCTGACCTCACATACGAGCACAAGTTCGTTGCCCTCCTCCAGAGGCCCGACTACTCCGGACACGTCCCGACCCGACTTGTCGTACAGTATCAGCTGATGTGGGGGCACTGCAACAAATAATCATGTTAATAATCTGAATTTGAATAACTAGAAACTGTAGTGCGATTGCTAGGTAAATTAGGATTTAGTTAATTTTATGTCGAGAAAACTTAAAAAAAAACAACCGACTTCCAAAAAAAAACACTAGAAAGGGAAAAATTACTTTAATTTCGGAAGTCGGTGATTTTGGAAATGTATTTAATTTAATTTTTTGTCACAGCAGTCCGAAATTAAAGTTATTTATTTTTCACTTTGTAGTGTTTTTTGGAAGTCGGTTGTTTTTTTTTAAGTTTTTTGTTTTTCACCTTTTAGTTATAGTACCTACTCCACACAATTCGAAATTTCATCAACCTTGGGTCAAAACAATGCATATTTATGCGATAGCAGCAATTGCCGTTTGTTTGCTGCCCTTTTTTCAAGAGTTCCGTTGCCTGTCTCGTAAACGCATCATCAGATCAAAATTCTGTGGGACCATTTCGAAATAAACGCCTTTCGAAAAAAAAAAAAAAATTGCAAACCCGCCTATATGACGGAGTTATGCCCGAACATATATAAAAAAAATGTCGAATTGATAACCTCCTTCTTTTTGAAGTCTGTTAAAAACAATAGAATGACACACACGCACTATTGTCGCAAATATTTTTTTAAAGGGTCTTTTTATACATTTTTAATACAATATCGTTTGTGTAATACATCCATAATAAAGTAAGAAATCTCCATGTTTTAATGACATACTTAGAATAGAATAGAATAGTTCTTTATTTGCACAGAAAGTAGGTACATGTTACAGATGTTTAGTTTAAAATGATCCTACAGCCTTCTTGAAACAGGCGCGACGCGACAGCGCGACGATGAAATTCAGTAAATAATTTGAAATCACTACATAGTATAAAACAAAGTCGCTTTCTCTGTCCCTATATCCCTATGTATGCTTAAATCTTTAAAACTACGCAACGGATTTTGATGCGAGTTTTTTTAATAGATAGAGTGATTCAAGAGGAAGGTTTATATGTATATACACCGACGTCCACGCGGGCGGAGCCACTGGCAAAAGCTAGTAGGCAATACAATACATAATGTCAAGTTAAATAAAATGGCATTTTGTGAGGCTGTATAAACCTGCGTCTATAATAATTCTTTCAGATTTAAAACTAACATTTCGAATTCGTTCATGAATCCTACTGATATTAAAAATGTGAAAGTTTGTGAAGATGTTTGGTGGTTTGTAACTCAATCACGCAAATATAGTATATAACCTGGATTAACACATGTGATACATTTTATCCCGGTAATACCTTTCTGTAGGATAATTTCCAAACTGAACGCGAGCGAAGCCGCTGGCAACAGCTACTATTTATATAAATATATTTCTGGTTTATTCCAGCGGAACATTATTAAAATGAGTAGGAATTAAATTAATATTAATGATCCTATCGGAACACGTGTAATTATTTTCCTTAAACCTTCATTCGTATTTTGAGCAAAATCAATGAAGAGAAAATAAGCGCCGGGAAAATATTATGCGAGAAGACTTAACAAATACTTACAGGGTGTAACAGAAACCCTATTGCTATCCTTAAGCACTAAAGATAACAGGCGGTATAGAATCACTATACACAGTTTCAGCTCAAAATAAAATACTCTAAGAATTGATACCAAATTTTCGGTTTCATATGTTTCTTAAATTCTAATCATAACAAACGTGTCACCGCACTACGTAAGGCAGTAACTTTCCACGTACTTGCCAATATCACGATAAATCTCTTCCGATTAATGTGTTTATTTGAATTTGAAAAGTTCGGTTTCTGGTATCAATGAATTAAAAGTTCTCATAACTTCCAAACATGTAGAGATAGGATTAAAAAACCCTTCCGATATCGTTTGATATAATCCAAAGAAACCGTGCGCTTTGTATGTATACACCCTTTCCATTACACGTTGTATAAAACCCATTTATATTTTGAGGAAGTAAGAGCGTACTTACTCCAATTATTTTTTTTATTATGGAGTTTGTGTTGTCCATGTTCGCAAAATATCGCAGCGAGATGTTTTCGCGATTATGATTTCACTGGATCTTCAACGCTTTGCTCAGCACCGAGAGTTGATAATCACATAGTGTACTTTTTCGACGCGTTGAGCTACAATTTGTTGGATTCTCAACACCGAGAGTTCCATTGCGTAGATCTCCCTGAAGACACGGTGGAGCATATGGTGGAGGTCTGCCCGGCTTGGGCGGGGCACCGCCGTGTCCTTGTGGAGGCGATCGGCGGCGGCGATCTCTCGCTTCCGGCCCTAGTCCAAGCCATGGTTCGGAGCGAGAGTGCATGGCTAGCAGTCGCTTCCTTCAGCGAAGCAGTGATGCTCGCAAAGAGGGAGGCGGCGTACGTGAGGGAGAGGCAGTACATGCGCCCTCACGGCCGTAGCTTTCGCAGGAGACGCCCTGAGCGTCGGGAATTCCAGGCTGATTCCCGGCCACCGTAGGCGCGGGCTTGCGGATGGCGAGTAATAGGAAGCTCGTTGTCCGATAAGGACCAAGCCCGGGTCGACGGCGCGTTGTGTTCCACGCGCGCCTCAAAGAGATGTCAGCACCAACAGATGGGGTCTGCAAGGGCCGATTCCTGCTAGGGATGTGGGTTGTTCGAAAAAGATACCGTGGCCCCTGGCACACAGGCAACTGAGGGAACACGGGTGGGTTTTAGTCAGTAAACACTCTCTTCACTTTAGAAGTGAAGACTTTTAATTGGCTGTCAGTCTCACATACTATTTTTAATCTGTTTGTTTTAGCTGTAAGTCATCCATAGCAAATAAATAAATAAATAAAAGACTGACGCGCCCTCCTACTCCACCCAGAGCGAGAGAAGTTATTTTATGATGAACCACCCTCAAAAAAAATACTCCAAGAGCCGAAATTCCAGTGCGCGATAAAATCCCGCTGCGATATGATTGCGCCGTGCGAACGTATACCTATACTTACTTCGCGTCTTACTTTGTTATATGGACTTACATATGAGTAAGCAAACAGAAAGTTTGTTTGGGAATTTGAACAAGTGACGTGTCCTAACACTACTATGTTGAACTTTACAGCCTATTTTTGTTTTCTTTTCTCAAAATAGATTATCACAAGTTGAACTACGTAGCCTGCTATTTCAATTATTTACTAGGAAAAAGGTGAAAGGAATAAGGCACTTCGAAAATAAAGAATGTTATCTATTGCCCGCAAAGTTATGACATCTAAACTTAAAAAAAAAATAATAGATTTTCCATTTCCAAATTCAAATGATTTAAGTCACTGGCACAAAAATTGGACTGAGATGGCACATCGCAGTTAACGTGGTTACAAAAATTGTTGCAGATGTACAAAAATTTAGTGATACACTGAATATCCCTAGCTGTAGTACCTGTAGTTCTGCTTCTTTGAGAGACGATGAAGTATCTTAGTTATTCATAAACAGTAGGCACTCTCAAATTTCCTTTCGTGATTATGAATACTAGCTTTAGCCATGTAAAACTTAATGTATTTCTAATGCACTATTAGATACATAAAAATATAAACTTGCAGTACTCTTTCTCCATAACAACTTTAACTGTGCCAAATTTCATACTCCTAAGTCCGCCTAATTTTCGTAAAAATATTTACAAAGTTTTTGTTTCACGTAATATTGATTACTAGCTATTGCCCGCGGCTTCGCCCGCGTTGTGGTCAAAACTTACCCCACGGGAACGTACTATCGGGATAAAAAGTATCCTATGTGTTAATCCAGATTATAAACTATGAATGTGCCAAATTTCATCCAAATCTATTCACCTTTTTTGCGTGTAGTTACAAACAACCAAATATATTGATATATTGTAGGAGTAGAATGTTCAGCGTTAAAAAATAGAAAAAGTTTTCTCCTCTTATTTCGATCTCTTATATTCTCATCTACTATACTCTATACGAAGATCACAAGCATAGCCATATAGAGTAATGCACGACGTGTATAAACCGTCAAACATACGATACTGCGACAAGACACTGAAAGTAACGACGCGCTACACAATAAAGGGACAATATTCATTATGTAGATGCCGGTAGAACATTGCTCGTACAAAGACGAGAGGGAGAATGGACCGCCGAGGTTATTATGTATCGAGATAGCTGTAGCGGGATAAAATATTTTATTATTGGCTGTTTTATGCTTGTTTCTGATGTGTGACATTATTTTTAACAAAAGTCACTTAGTATTTAATCGTTCCTTTTGATCTGCTAAGAAAATTCGGCGCTTTTCCGGTTATTTTTTTGTCAAGATCTTACATAACTACAGTTGAGCTCACCAGTCTTGGCATAAGAGTGGTGAAGTCACGTTGAGGTCGGAAACGATTCCGCAGTCCAAAGAAATTTACTACAAATTTCACTTAATGAGAAATATTTAAACTATATTATAAGAATGATGAAATTCGTGAGCAGAGCTAATATGACACGCACAAAGCAAGTAAGTACCTAATAAATGACAAGACATTGAAGGTAGGAGCAAAAGATTCACGCGAAACAAAAAATCTAAATTTGTGGGTAAGTTAAAAACATAAACCAGGGCCGAACTAAAATTTTGTCAATAATAAAAGATTTTAACTGAGTTTTAAATATTTGTAAACTTTTAGCGGTTTTTATTTCTCGCGGTGGTTTGTTGAACATCTGTGTCCCTTCGTATGTAATACTTTTCTTTACGTAATTCGTGCGTTTTTTCGCGAGACAGATATCATTTGTGCTACGGAGAGGTCTGATAAGTATACATAAAAACTTTAAAAAAAATTTTACCGACTTCCAAAAAAAAACACTAAAATGTGAAAAATAACTTTAATTTCGGAAGGCGGTGACCTCCTCCTTTTGGAAGTTGATTAAAATCAACCTATCCAACTGCTGGAACACATGCCTTCTCTCGATGAGAGGGATTGATCTGTGTACCACCACGCGGCCCCAGTGCGGGTTGGTATTGAAGGCACATGTTTTCGAATTTCTTGGATCTAGGATATGCCAGTTTCCTCACGATGTTTTCCTTCACCGTTTTTAAGAGCAGTGGTGATGAAATAATTTACACAAAGTAATGCACCTGTCAGGGCTTGAACCTACCTACGACTTTATAACTCGTAAGTCGCGGCTGTTACCTCTGAGCTACTACTCATCATCTGCCTAGTTTTTTCCCAACAATTTTTGGGGTCGGCTTTCAATCTGACCGTAAGCAACCAGTATTTTACATGGAGCGTCTGCCTATGTGACCTCCACAACCCAATTGTTGGATAACTTTATACCCCTTGGTAAGACTGGTTTGTCAGACTTTCGGGCTTCTGACGTCCCGTAACGACTGTCAAAGATCCACGAATGAAGGCCGGGACTAACGGTTTAACGAGCTTTCCGAGGCACGGTGTGTAAAGATGGTCACCCATCCACGGGCCGACCGCGGCCAGCATAGCTTAACCTGATCAATTGACCCGTGCGGCTGTTATTATAGCCACGAGACCCTCACCACTGAAATGAACTGCTCTCAGGAAATATAAAACTCCTATTCACCATCAAATAAAAAGCAAGCAGAAACAACCTCGGTGGCGACATTTTCTACTCAAACCCGTTATATAACGCGCCTCGAAGATGCCTTCACTTAGTCACACAAGGAGCGCTTACTGCGGTCCCCTATCTCTTGTAAACGCTTTGTATTACATACCAACCTCTCTCCTAATATATACTATCAAGCAATTGAATAATGCAGCGATGTCAACAATAGGAGCCGCCCTAACGTCAGCACTTTGAGTAAGGTTCACAGCAGCACAAAAACATGGGTCCAAGAATTTTGGGGCATGTTTTCCATTGATAAACATAGGCGTACAAATGGATGTTAGTGGTGGCTTTACATTAACGCTGTTCTGGCATAGTTGATTTTCACTTTGAAGCGATTTCAATTTTGGTAATGAGTTCTCTTAGGTCTAGATTTATACATGGTGGCAGCGAGATTGACGTACAACCTGGAACCACGAATGCACATGAATTAGTTAGACCCGTAGCGTAGAAATATTTCGACGGTTGTCGAAAATTTAAAATCGATCGATTCATATAAAAGTGCAATACTTTAATGCTGTACCTACCTGCCACACTGTCTTGTCTCACAACTATCAAACTACAACTGTGTGGGAGTGTGTGTGTGTGTGTCTTTTAGTGGAGGTACTTCCGGTAAATAAAAACAGCCAGTTCTTTTATGGAGATATGTTATCACTAGGTATCAATCGAATAAAAACTAGGCAGGCAAAGAGCACGTTGTCGAAAGTCGACGTATCGCGAGCCCGATCCGTGAAGAAGTGAACAAGCATTTAGGACGGCTACCGAGGCGTATGCTAGTGATGTTCGTATTTAGTAATAATATCTGGATGACCAATATCTTGGTTAGACGTTTTCTAAAAATGAAACCTAGTTGGATCGATTTATCGCCCCCGAAACCCCCTGCATACTAAATTTAATGAAAATCGTTGGAGCCGTTTCCGAGATTCAGATTATGTTACAAGAATTGCTCGTTTAAAGGTCGATTTAGGGATTTTTTTTGTTGGGTGGTGATTTCCCACAATATATTTCAAAATAACTTCTCCCGAATGTGTGGAGAAGATGTCAGAGTGAGTGTCAGACTTTTACTGACTAAAACCCACCCGCGTTCCTTTAGTTGCCTGTGTGCTAGGAGCCACGGTATCTCTTTCGAACAACCCCTGGCAGGCATCGGCTCTTGCGGGCCCCTTCAGTTGCTGATGACATCATTTGAGGCGCGCGTGGAACACAACGCACCGTCGAACCGGGCTTGGTTTTTACCGAACAGCAAGCTACCCATTACTCGTCGTCCACTAGCCCACGCCTCTGGTGGCCGGGAATTAGCCTGGGATTCCCGACACCCACGGTGACTCCTGCGGAGGCTAGGACCGTGAGAGTGCATTTACTGCCTCTCCCTCACATGCGCCGCCTCCCTCTTCGCGAGCATCACTGCTTTGCAGAAGAAGGTGACGGCTTCCCTTGCACTCTCGGTCCGAACCATGGCCTGGACCAGGGCCGGACGCGAGAGATCGCCGCCGCCGATCGCCTCCACAAGGATACGGCGGTGCTCCGCTCAAGCCGGGCAGACCTCTCCCTTATGCTCCACCGTGTCTTCAGGGCAATCTTCGCAGTGGAAACACCCGGCCGTTTCGTCCCGTCTTATCCGAAACAGGAACCTCCCGAAACAACCATGTCCGGTGAGGACCTGCGTCAGGCGGAAGGTGAGGACGCCGTGCCGCCTCTCAAGCCACTCTTCAAAGAGGGGACTTACCGCCGCAATCGTGGCGTGTCTAGAGCAAAAATCAAGTGTTTCATAGAAAAGTGCAATACCTACGCGGTCAAAATGTAAAATTTCTGCGCTGGGGGTCTAGAATGAAATGCTGAATATATTCATGGTTACAGTTTGCGCACTGGTTCAAAACTTGTCCTGTATAGTAATTTCTTTGCTAGAAAATTTTTGGGACCAATTCAAAATAATTTGTCGTCAATAGGCGTGAGTCTATTTACTTAAATATTGCCGGGTCATTGCCCTATGTAAGTGGAATATACACGTGTCCGTATACTCTTTCAAGAAATAACCGCGTAATATTATGTAAAAACATAAAGGCTGAAGAAATATGGTAAGATCACTATGTAAATGGAGAAAACCCGAGTCTTCCCTAGAGTCAAGATCCTAGCCGTAAATCGTAGCGTTAGCCCAGTCTAGACCACACTGGCTATAAGCTAGAACCTCCACAACTATGCATAAAAATGTATCTTCCCAGTTCAATATAAAACATTTACAAACTGGACTTGACCCTCGTAATATCGAAAGCTATTCACCACGTGTTAACATTCAGCTCAACAAAATTAATGGTCAGTAGTGCGTCTAAATAAACAATTCAAAAACCGCTAGCGTAACATGACAAACATCGCTAATTACGGTCGTATAAACAAAACAATAGTTCTGGGGCACGTACTAAGAGGGACCACCGCAAAACCGAATTACGGCCCTTCCACTATTGGCAACGAAAGTGTGTCCTCTCCCCCGAAGGCCCGAATTCGGCCGGCCGACCGACTAGTTAGTAGTCATTACAGAGGCAGCCATTCGGCAAGTTGGTCTTCGATAGCGGAATCGGTGACCGACGAACAACATCCAATTTAAACGGAATTTCATAGGCGACAGCATCAATTAAACACGTCGGCGTCGATATGACGTTTGTTTTGCCGACTATTGCCAGCTAATTTGCTTTTGATTCATCGCCCTAATTAATTGCTGCGAACTTTGCTTTGAAGCGTTTTTTGTTGGTGAAGGATAGTTCCAAACAACCTGTAACTACTATTTTTGTAGGCTATCGCGGAAAAAGGAAAAAGCTTTTCCTCCTCCTTCAAAACTTTACCTTAGCAAATAACGAGCACAATTCGACACTAATTATAGGCTGTTCAAACAATAAATAAAGACTAACTATCACTACAAGCTATAAATATGTTTTACAATCGTACCGTACGGTATCCTGTCCACTTCCACTCATATATCATAAAGGAACATTGGATAAGATCAATTCGCGTGGTCTCCGTTGTGCGATAACGCGTTTGATGCGACGATAAATCGCATAGCTGAGACTACAGCTGAAATTATAGCTGTTGAATTATGCATTAGCCGCAACACGCTAGAGGTTGTAAAAGTGCCTGTCGATGGGTCGAGCCGGCCGGCCGGCAGAACACTATTTGTACACAAATAGCTGGAGTTTATAGCAGGGTTACCAGCCGTACCATATACGGCCGACGATATGTGTCGTTTATCATTTTTCGGTCGGTATTCGAATTTTATTTAGTAGTGGACTATTGACTGGCGAGGTAAATGGAGTTGAAATTGATGAAACCTGTCACATCTGGATTGAATCCATGTGGGTAGCTGAGGTGTGAAAAAACTGTACAATCAATAAAACACAAGTGAAGCAACAGTTCCGATGGAGCTGTTATAACGTTAAATATTCCGTGTATCATACAAATACCATGATTCCGTTATTTGTCAGAATTATTCAGTTAACAAATCCATGGTAAGTCTACCATCCCTGTTTTATAGCAGGCCGCATTATACGACTAGGTTATACTTCTATATATTTTACGAGTTTTTGACACTCCCTAATATAAGTAGAGAATTTGTCCATACGCTACGAGCTATAACTTAAAAACCGAGACTAGTTTTACGACATGCGATTTTCTAGCATTTGATACACTCGTTTGACTCGACTGTTTGTTTTCTTTCTAAGTGAGTCTGCATATTGGCGATTCAGTAACGGAACTCAGGCACGGGATTGTCTGCACCTATTTATTTTAATGTAAATTGCCAAAACGATTTCAACAAGGCGACATCGAGCGCTAAATATACATCTAGAATTAAATACTCGTTTTCGCGACTGCAGTACCGTACGGCAAAATTGCATAGCTATTTCGCAAATGTGAAAAAAAAATAAGTGTTCAAAAATATAGTGTAGTTTTATAACACCTGTGTAATGGGGTGTGTATTTGAATGGTAAACACATGTTTGTATTTTACAGTTTTTATATTTTATTTCTTTCTTTTATTATGTTCCGGTAATCTGGTACGGTTTCTGTAATTGGTGAATTTAGTACTTACGGAAATTACGGAACACGATACTGCGCTCTAAGACACGAATCGTTGACGTCACAGAAAAAGCAGCGAAACTCAAATGGGACTGGGCTGGATACGTTTGCTAGATGTCGGATGTATTCTGGGCGAAGACCACCACAACATGGGTCCCTATAAACGTCCAACGGCATTGTGCAAGGCCCAGGGGTGGATGGCAGGTGGGACGAACTTGACGCTTATATGAGGGATTGGTCCATATTGGCTCAGGTTTGAGTTTGGTGGAAAAAGGAAAGAGTGGGACAATACAGGCTGATTATTATTAGGAAATATAGTTTAATGATCTGGGTCGTATTTATATTTACCGACATAAATTAAGTTCTATTTTGGGCCGCAATATTTTTTATCATCTGTTCGATATACGACTGAAGTGCTATAATTATGAAGAGTTCGTAGACTGACATTTATTACTAAAAGAAGTGACGCAACGTCGATATTTCTGACGTAAATGTTGGGTACGTTTGATTGATCGATGACCGAGCCACTATTTACAAACGATCAGAGGACCATATCGTATACACGACTCAAATTATATTCATAGCCAGTGAAAAAGGCATAACACTTTTAAAGGCAGGTATACACTTTCGCATTAGCATAAATTTGAACGACACCTCAGTAGGCCCGCGATGGCGGCGCGAATCGTCGGTACATTTCTTGTAGGATCGATACACGCTCAGCTGCTTGCTGCTAACTTGTTTCATTAAATTCAAATTTCGTGTTGTACTTATTAATTCAGGCGAGCGTTTCCCCCGCACGTCGGGCCGCGACTAGGCGGCTGCTTTTTATATTCTTGTCGTCTCCACATCGGGCCGAGGAAGTTTTCGAGAAATTCGAAGGCTCTCCAAAAGGGTTCGCTATATCGTATCGCGATAATTGCCAAGTTCTGTTCTGTTTCGCTTTGGTAATCCGAAGTTGTCTACAATATGGCTTTAATTGTATAACAATATTAGCCTTCGTTAACATCCATTGTTAATAAAATAAGCGTTATTATTACAGATCTTGTTAATATTCAGGATTACTTTTCGTTGTAATGAAAAATACGCAAACTTGTCTTGGAGTATCACAGTCAGATTGTACGAAAGCAAAGTTAACAGCTAAGCCTTTTATATTAGAACAATTAAGTTTCACAAGTTCATGTAAAGCAATTCACTTAAAGTTCGCTACATAATCACATTTCTCAAAGTTGAAACTTGGGCGTGTTTCTGTGAGCGCTTGGCAACTCCCATGAAATATGATGGATCCAGACACTTGAGTCGCAAACAAATTTTTGGAAGATTCCTTTTAAGTGGATCCTCATTAGCGCCGTCATAATAATGCCAAAGGAACAACAAAGCGTCTCACGCACTCCTAATGAGTTCCTACAGCTCTATTGACATGCTAAACAGCGAGCAACAAATGTATTAAAACAGGCGTAAACAATGCACATAAGTGTTCAGAACTCCTTCAGGAATGTCGTCTCTTTTGTCTCCTACCTTTTTATATGTATAACCTTCAAAAGCCCTTTGTCCGGAACTTTGATCTAGAAGCCGAAAGTTTGGAACAATATTAGGCACATTTCTACTTCCATTAGGCCGTGTTCTGTGAGCGAATTTATTTTCAGTTCTCGTAAGAATGTAAGTAACTTTTCTGTCTCCGCTCTCATGTCGGTATTATAAAACGTGTATCTGTTGCTAACTTTGTTAATCTTTGACTAAAGAATATTACCCAAGAGGGCTTGACAGTGAAATGTAATAGGATATTGCTATCTCTCTTAATTATGATTGTCAATCATGCCTGCCGAATGCCGAATATCCGGAACAGAGACCCTCCGGTAAACCACAACAATGAGCGGTCGGGAGATTGTTAACTTGAGACAACACAATCATCATTTTAATCTAGAAATCTAGATTAGCGTAATGAAAGCTAGTTCTAGTAACCTTATTATTAGACCATTAATTCGCACACTACATAATCAACCTACATGCATGTGTTCAAGTAGTTATCTGAACTCGTAAAGAACCTTTGTTTAAACAGTGTGAAGTATTGGTTTGCTGTGCAATACCTTGGCGTGGCGGTCGTAGAGGCGATGACTTACGATTACAGCACCGCTGCAACTCCCACTTAAATGTTACATATTGCTTCACTTAACTCAAAACCCGGCCTGGGAAAGAATTACGTACGGAAGTGGATCGCGGGCCGCGGACGTACGCTACACAGACACAAACACATTACACTGTCGACCTTATAAATTGCGCCGCCCGCTAAACGTTAACTAATGAAGCCGAGGTGCATACTGACCAATTGCTCTGGCAACCGATTTACTACCTGCAATGAATTTTTGAATGCGTTCCAAACGAACACTGGGATTTCACCAATGTTTGATGTAACATAATAACCAAGCTTGATCGACCAACATTCAAAACGTTCATACTGTCATAATGTGTGCACTTGAAATTATAATCGCATAATCGAATGAATCATGGCCATTATAATTTGATGCAAAATATACGGTGCGCCAAACAAAATGTAGCGTAAATTCATGCGGAAACTGAACTGGTATTTTCAAGTGGAGCTCGTTTACAATTTAAAATTCCACCATAAACATATGTAGATAAGGGAGGTATAATAAATTCTCGGGTCGGGCAACGCCGACCGATGTACTAGGCCAGTGGAGTTAATAAAATCACTTTGTTAGTCAATTCCGCGTTTTGCACGCCTATAGACCGATACACATATACACAGACCAGTTAATCACTTTTGCACGGATTTAACAACGTGCGAAATAAATATGATATTCCGAATAAAACTCTCGAAAAAATAAATAACACGATTAATATCTCTTTTCAAAGGTAATTAAGATAACGCATCATTAATCAAATCACTGAAATGTAAAAGTATTGGACTTAGAATACCGCTTTTTATTAGAGGCTTTACATTTCTATTGGAGTCCTGAACAAAGCATAAAGTTGAGGATTGGGTGTCTGAGCCTGCACTATAGTGGCTAAGTTATTTAGTGAGTCAGAAGGTTCGGGAAGAGTCTCGAGTGAGATAGCGCGGCGGGTGTCGGCCGCATCGCCGTGCCGGCTGAGCACATCGCGCCACTCCAAACGTGATATCGCAGTACATTATTGTAATAACAGTACTCGGAGCTTCTTTGACGGGGTAGGGGTCGTGTGTAACCTCTCATTTTCCTTACCGAAATTCAAAGGAGCTCTAACAAAGCTTTGTTTTGCATCGCTCGCTCGGCGAAAGCCGCTGAAAGGCTGGCTTTTTAGATAAGGTTCTCTTATAAATTTTCAGCATAGAGCAGACATTTTGCGCTAAAGTTTTTCAGTGTGGGAATGCGAACATCTGCTGCGATTCCCATTCTAGTTTGGAGGGTCGACGTTTTGCGGCCGAGTTATTTGCGAAACCGTTTCACTCGTTAGGGGGCAATTATATTCAGACGGTAATTGAAAATGTTAGCTGTACTAGCTTAAGTAGTTTTTAACACGGGAAATTATTGTTTTTGCTTGCGAAACGTGAACACGCTTCTGATAGAAATGTTTCCGTTTATTAATCTTTTTACATTTATGACAAATCACTATCTCTACATATTATAAAACAAAGTCCTCCGCCTCGTCTGTCTGTTTGTCTGTTCGCGATAAACTCAAAAACTACTGAAGGGATTTTCATGCGGTTTTCATCAATAGACAAAGTGTTTTATGAGGAACGTTTAGGTGTATAATTTTTTGAGGTTCTGTGTAAATTGGTTGCTGCGGGCGAAGCCGCTGCCAAAAGCTAGTTTTAAAATGTTTTTACAAAACACATACAAAAACATTTTTTTTTAATAGTGGCTCTTTGGCATTAGGAATACGGTCCAAGCTGCCGGTGGTCAGAGATCTGGATAGAGGAACCTTCTGAATGTGCGCGCTTCTGATAAGCCCTTGACCCATTCACGCTCACGACCCACATGTCGACAGCCTCAACATGATGACCTGAACATGACACTAAGAAAAAAAAACAATTACTAGGTGCACGGGTGAGGTGTCAAAAGACGCTTCTCCGCGAGTGCTAGCTAACTATGGTGTGACCGGCTGAACAAAAATATTGAATTGTGGACGAAAAACGTGAAATTCAACTGAATTTTTTGATAAAACTGGTATAACAACTACCAAACAGGACTCGGACTCGCGGATAATTCAACATAATTGATTTTTTTATCTGTGAGCTATAGAAATGTTTATTACTAACGTTCTAATTTAATTTTGTGCGATGTTTTTACATTTCCAGTATAATTTATATGCAGTTATTTGAGGGACGATAGTTGCTGAGAACTTTATTTGTATTCCAAGGTGGTTAATTTATTTTTCGTCGGTTCCAGACATCTTTGTAAAATACTTTAATTTTAAAAGCTCGGGGCTTGGCGAGTTGTTTGAAATTGTAAAATGAAGTTGAAATGAACTGAGTTCAATATTTATTTTAAGTTTTGTTATATGAGAGTTTATAAATTATTAATGGCATAATTATCGCCACGTACTTTATTCACTTTGTTTAACGTAAACTGCTTTTAAAATGGTGATGACGTTTAATTTAATTAAAAACTTTTTAATTTTACGATACAATTTGATGTTACTTATTGCATGAATTTTTGACACTTCAGTTTTCATTTTAAAACCATCAACCGTAATTTTATGTAGCCGTTTAATTGTTTTTAAACGTACTGAATTATTATTAATAATATTATTTTAATTATTAAATATCACATAATATAATATTATTATAAATAACATCAAATAATATTATAATATAATATAATATTATTAATTTTCATAGCATCATCATCATCATCATCATCATATCAGCCGAAAGACGTCCACTGCAGGAAATAAGCCTCCCCTAAAAGGGGGTATTTGCCATAATCGCCACGCTTGGCAGGCGGGTTGGCGATCGCCGTATGGTGGTCACATGCATAGAGAACGCTGCTGCCCATTTTCTAGTAGGTCCCTTAGTCACATCCTACGACACCCACGGGAAGACATGGGATGGTGCTATTCTTTACTTCCGCCACCACACGAATCGAATTTTCATAGCATAAGCCTATAATGTCCCCCCTACTGTGACATAGCCCTTCTTTCTGTTAGTCTCTCTCCATCGTAGGCCATAATCCGCCGTATAGCCCCAGTGCGGGTCGGTAGATGTCACATGTCTTCGTTATTCGTTTCGGTACTAAGACATGGTTTCCTCACGAACTTTTTCTTCAACTTTTTGAAAGCAGTATTTGTGATGAAATAATTTACACAGGAGGAAAGAGCGGTGGTGGCCATTGGTAACAGAGGTGACTCACGAGTTGTTGGTCGTAGGTTGAAACCCAGGCTGGCGCTTTACTTTTTGTAAATTATTTAGGAAAATATCGTGAGGATACCGGCATGTCCTAGAACCAAAAATTCGATCACATGTGGCATCCACCAACCCGCATTGGGCAGACGTGGTAGGTAGGTATTACGGCCTACTTCCCCCCAACAAGAGGAGGCCTGTGTCCCAGCAGTGATAACATTATTAGCTAATTATGGCCTGCCCGGGTTCGTATTTACCGAGTCGTACGTCGCGGCCATTTTTTCAGGGCTATCATATAACACAAAAGTCCTTAAAAAAACGAATTTTTCACTCACCAATAACAGATAGGCGTATCTGAAAATTTCTCGTCGGCGAGTTCTTGAAGTCGACTCGACACCGGTACACGCCCTCGTCGTCCAACTGGACGGTGTCAAGCGTGAGCGCGGCTGGTCGGGCCACCGTCGCGAAGTAGGCTCGAGGACCGAACGCGTTGGGGTCTGACCATTGTAGCGCCTTGTTGAACGACCGGCCACGGACGTCGAAACTGGAAAAGAAGATAAAAAATATTTTTTATGTGGCAAAAAAGATTTTATTTTGGAGATTTTTCTGTAGATTTAACGCCCGATAATTTAGTAGGTATTCACCAACATTCGTCGCAGCCGTGGTCATATAACGTGAAAGTGAGATGGTGCGAGACTCGTGAGAGAGGAGTGTAGAAGATGACATGAGACTCAGTAAAAATAGAGATATTGTTTTACTATCCTACTCAAACTTTTTATGACCTCGTCTCTCGCAACTCAGGGACGGTTTTTTAGGACAATTATGCATTTTATGTATAAAAGATGACTCTGAAGGTCTTTTTCTAGACACTCGGCTCCACCACTTATAAGAATTTTACATCTTCAGGTATACATCGAAATAGTGTTTAGAGTAAGTAGGTAGTTATAGGTACCAACAGGTTTATGCTACTAATGGGTCTTAATTGAGAAAATTCATCATGAAGGCACTCGCAGACAAGCGCTACACGACTCCGGTAGTACAATTTCTACGAGGTATGCGTAGAAGTTGTTCCAACAGGATATCGTCGCGGCGTCGCGTCGCGCTTGTCTGCGGGACCCTTTAAGAACGTGGCTGAGTATAATGCACTTTTACTTAATGTATGCTCTAGGAGGTCAGATGTAGATTGGGCAGATGTTATCAGTAATGTCAAGTGTAAAAAGGACCTAATCCAAACCCCTTTTGGGTTAGTCTTTCTATTTAGAGTTTTATAACCAAAGGGGGCCAACGGGATCCTATTACTAAGGCTCCGCTGTCAGTTCATCCGTCCAGCACAGGGCTGCCTCTCTGTCAAAATTTTACTTAATTTTGTGAACATTTAAAATGTTCACAGAAAAACTATATATGGTTGCTATAACAACACAATAAAATTTCATCATCATAATTCATGATCCACCCAGGCAACTGATCCCAACACGGGTGGGTTTTAGTCAGTAAAAGTCTGACACGCCCTCCTGCTCAACCCAGAGCGGGAGAAGTTATTTGATGATTTCCCACCCAAAAAAAAACCAATAATGTTCCCACATCTGGGACACAGGCCTCCCCTTTTCGTAAGGGAGTGGGCTGTCATCTACTACGCGGCCCAGTACGCGACCAACCCGCAGAAGTCACATGTCTTCGAATTTCTGGTTCTTGGATATGCCGGTTCCCCACGACGTTTACGTAATATAATAAAGTTAAAAATTAATTTCTAAGCATTCCTACCATACAATACGTTTTTCCATCCAAGTAACGTGTTATGTTGGCTTTTTTCTAGCTCCATCTTTTTAATTCGGTGGTAAGAAATCCTTCATGTGCGAGTTTGACTCAAACTTTTTCTTTTTTAGGCAAAAAGATTTGTCACGTTTACCCGACTACAAAGAAGTGCTATGTTTATTACAACTGGGTTCGGTACTATTTCCTATCGTTTACAGCACCAATAAACAACAGATTCCTCAGTGAAATAAAACCCCAAGTAAAATAACATACTATACTCTATGAAATGGCTTCGCTAATTGCTATTTTATAGTTTCTCATTTCTAAACGGAAGATGGATTATACACATAATGGCTGACTAATAAAATATGATTTGATTTCTGCTGTGATAAAGTCTTGAAGGTACATTTTAATGTTATGCTTTTTTATTACTGACCTCAATGATTTTATGTGGGAACGATTTTGTTTCGTGCTTCATTGCCGCTAATAAATGGTACACAACTTAACCCTCTAAGGCAGCCGGGTTCAAAAAACCATACTGCATTAGCTATTCGTCTATGTTATATGGTTAGTTCCTGATTTTAAATAAATAATTTAATACAAGTTGTTCTACGAGTGTAGGCGGAAACTACAGAATGCCACTGCTAAAAATCATTGTATTAATCCAAGTTATGGTCTACATATGTGCCAAAATGTTTATTGTGTGATTGACAATACATAACTAGTTATTTGTAGAAACTTCGGGAGCTTCATGATCTGCAAATATCAATTTCTGAAGAGTGATTGATAACCTCGCAAGCCTGCAATGATTTACAAATATACTTAACTGATTTATGTGTTCATCGCTGAACTTGTACCTAACACATTTAAATCATTTCGAACTTAAACGGTGAGCTTGTAACACATTTAATATAATTTGTACAAAAACTTTGTTCACTTATGCTCCGTTTCTAACTTGTTACGTGTAAGTTAGTTTGTAACTCGTGCTTTGTAAATCTTCAATATAATACTTCAATGCCTGAAATATTACATTGAAGATTTGGCTCTTCTTGCACTTTGACCTCAACGGTTGTTGGAGTTACAAATTGTTGAATGACAGCATTATTATTATGTCTTTATGAATTATTAAAATGTTTTAGTTCTAATTGAAACTTTACACACAAGGTCCCCACTGCTGGGACACAGGCCTCATGTTGGTGAGAGGGAGTGGGCCATAATCCACCACGTGGGCCTAGTGCTGGTAGGTGCATGGTTTCCGCATGATTTCCACCGCCGTTTTGGGAGCAGTGATGATAAAATTAAATTCGTAAACTGCCTGCCTGACTTCGAACTCACGGCGATACTACACATTACTTCCACATTTAGGTCAGTTATGTTTAAATCAGGAATGAAGATATCCGCAGGAGAAGCAAGGCAACCGACATAGTCCTAAGAATTGCTAAACTTTAGTGGCAGTGGGCAGGGCACATTGCTCGCAGAACAGATGGCTGATGGGGCCGAAAGGTTCTGGAATGGCGACCGCGTACCGGAAGACGTAAAGTGGGAAGGCCCACAAGGTGGACCGATGACCTTGTGAAGGCCGTGGGAACCCGCTGGATGTGAGAAGCACAAGACCGGTCGGAGTGCAGGAGCCTGGGGGAGGCCTATGTCCACCAGTGGGCGTCTTTCGGCTGGAATGATGATGATGAGGATGTTGATGTAACAGGGGGGGTATATTGCTATCAACCGGGCATGGCATAAAAGCAGACTCCGGGCTGCCACAGAGAAAATTCCCAATAAAATTGATGAGTTGAGAATTGAATTGTATAATCACATAAGAGGGGCTTGGTAATAACATCTGCACGGGTCGATCGTTTCGGTTAAGAGACCATCTTTAAAAACCAAGACCCCTCCGAGCCTCGGAAAGCACTTAAGCCGTTGGTCCCGGCTGTCATTCGTGGATATTGGACAGTCGTGACGGGTCGTCAGAAACCAGAAAGTCGGACAATCAGTCTTACCTAAGGCTGCCGTATTACCCAGTAACTGGGTTGTGGAGGTCAGATAGGCAGTCGCTCCATGTAAATTACGGTCAGATTGGAAGCCGACCCCAACATGGTTGAGAAAAGGCTAGGCACTTGATGAATAACGAGATGATTTTATAGGTTAGCTGGGTCGAAACAGTTTATAAATAGTACCTACCTATACCTGGCTACCGCGGACGCGAAAGACTGAGCAAAGTTTAGGGAACTCACGTCCATGTTACGAAGGTGTCTAATAATAGATTTTATTTATAATGCCTTCGATTCCCGCGAGCATTTTACGAGTTAATTCGATCAAATCCAATCGGGTGTATGAGTTGTTACTGAGCCAACGGGAGTTTGGAAGTCTACTAGGTATTATTACATTAACATACATTGTTTAATGAATAAAAAAGGTTTGTGTTTTGAATCTATATCATCTATACTTAAACATGTTATAAATTAAAGTTACTTTTGTGCCTGCCTGTGTGACAGTGTTATTTTAATATAAACTAGGTACGCAACGGATTTTGTTGCGGTTTTTTTACCATAATTTGGAGAATTTATTCCGGAAAGTTGATGTTTATTAATCACAACAAATTATTATATTCATCATACATAATTATAATGATAAAAACTACTTCGTTGATCTAGTGGCCGCAGGTGCTACTTCTTAGCATGAGATCTGGGATTCAATACAAGGGTCGGGCGAAGTGTTATTGGTGTTTTCCATCTGAGATCTCTCAGTAGCGATCTATAAGTGGCACGATGTGTGCCCGGTTAATTGAAATACGCTCGCCAGCTATTATATAGAACTAAATGATAACAGGCGAAATGGGTGTGCTGTATAATCTGTCTATACACCGAGAAATTTAAATGGTTGTTTTCCCGCAGCGAAATGGTTTTGTCTTGGTAATACTATCGTTTTATAAACAAATAAAATATTAGAAACAAAAAATGTCAAATTAACCATTGTGAAATAAGTATCACCACATGCGAGAGTTTATTTTGCTTTGAACATTTATGCATCGCTGTTCCCTTTGTCGGCGGTGCGTGCGATTCGAGTAGTACTTACAAGTTACCTCTAGTGTTACTATTGAGTAGTGTTTTATCGAGTTGATGAATACTTTTTTAATTATTTGAAAATAAAAAAAAAAAAATATTTTTTATAAAAAAAAATATATATATATTTTTACTCTATGCTTCGAAAGTACAGGGAGTACTTTCGAAGCGTAGAGTAAAAATATATATATATTTTTTTGTAATAAAAAATATTTTTAAGGCAAGTTGTTCGGCCGCGGGAAAACAAACATTATAATTTCTCGGTGTATATGAATACGTGACGCAAAATCTTACCCTTTCTACGAAAATTATTTGATAAGTACCTATTAAAAGCACTGGTTATGAAATAATGTACACATAGTTAATTGCCTGCCTGAGTTCAAAAATACGACCTACATACTACTCGTAAGTCGCGGTCATTTCTACTTGTCACCACTGCCATGAGATTGGTCAAAAATTTGAAGAAAATAACAAGAACCAATCATTTAAGTCCACAAGACACTTGACATTCAGATCCCAGCTAATCTAATTACTTTTAATAAAGCTAAGAAGTCTTAAGGTAGTAAGTTAAGCATCTGCAAACACTGCAGTACTTGTCACGGCGACCAAGTTTGAAAACTCAAGCGAGGGAAATGCATAATTAAACATTTGTAAGTTCAAGTTATGAATAATTAAAACTTATTACTTAGCTCGTTATTATATTATTTTCCTTGTTCTTGTTATGCATATTTGTGGGTACTATTTTACGTGATATCCATGTTTAAATTAGTATTAGGCCAATCTATTAGTTTTATCATTTTTACATCATCTATTAGTTTTAGGCCAATGTTATAAACGAATAGTTACTTACTAATGTATTGAATGATATTTATTTTTCACAAATTTATATTGAACGGGACAGAAAATATGTGTTTTAAGATAATTATTGACTATGTATAAACATAAATATTAGATATGATGTACAAATATATAAAGTAAAAAAGAGAAGAGCTTACTGGGCATCAAAGAATTCGTCCGCATCGCTGTCAGTGGGAAAAGTGCCCAAAAGGCTAGCAGCGTTGCCACTTTGGATGGCAATGCTGATTCTTTAGGTCAGCCCTTTGGTCACGTGAAGAGGCAACCAACCGCTTGGCGATGTCCCGAAATACTCGATGAGCACTCAGACCCCTCAGGCCCTAGTGTTTCAATCTCAAATAGCTCAAACATTTAGCTCCCAATAAGGTTGTTATATTTGCGCCGTTTGAGGTTTTCTGCACCTGCAGCAGCCGCACCAGCACAACCCACCGTGCTCAGAAGATGGAATGGCGCGAGGGTGTCGACACAGGTAGTATTCCACACCAAAGGCCTACCCAACTTCCAAAGCATTAGGTATGGTAATTCCGTCTGGCCTCTTCCCATCGGCGCGTGCCAAGCCATTGGGTATTAAGACAGCTGGCACCCCGGCGGTGACAAGAGCCCGGCGGATGATATCATTAATGCTGGCGTGCCATGTCAGCCGACCAGCGCTCTTGCTGCAAGCAAGGCCATGATGTGCGAGGTGATCAACTGCTTCATTGCACGGACAGCGACATCCTTTCATATATGCACATGGCATCTTTTGTAATGCACATGGCAGCTTCTTTTCGTTAAAAAAAAAAACTGAAAATATACCATATAGACAACCCAGCCTTCGCATCTGCATTTCGGCAGGGTGGGTCATCGACACGCAACCGGTTATGATAGATTCAGTACATGAACCTGTTTTGAAATTTTTAGTCGGTAAAAAAAGCTGTTCTATACGTTTTGCCCGCGTACGTATCGCACTTTGCTATTAAACAGCAGTATTTTTTTTTATTACCGACGAAGTGTCTACGCTACGGGGTTCACCATCAGGTGCTGTATTCATGGTTACAGTTTGCGCGACGATGTCCCCCTACGACCCAGAATTATTTCCCCTGAGGTCTCGGTGAAGCATACGGTGGAGGTCTGCCCGGCTTGGGCGGAGCAGCGCCGTGTCTTCGTGGAGGTGATCGACGGCGGCGATCTCTCGCTTCATGCCCTGGTCCAGGCCATGGTACGGAGCGAGAGTGCATGGGTAGCCGTCGCTTCCTTCAGAGAAGCACTGATGCTCGCAAAGGAGGTGGCGCACGTGAGGGAGAGGTAGTACATGCGCCCTCACGGCCGTAGCCTCCGCAGGATAAGCCCTGGGCGTCGGGAATCCTACGCTGATTCCCGGCCACCGTAGGCGCGGGCTTGCGGACGGTGAGTAATGGGTAGCTTGCTGTCCGGTAAGGACTAAGCCCGGGTCGACGGCACGTTGTGTTCCACGTGCACCTCAAAGAGATGTCAGCACCAGCTGATGGGGCCCGCAAGGGCCGATGCCTGCCAGGGGTGCGGGTTGTTCGAAAGAGATACCGTGGCCCCTGGCACACAAGTAACTGAGGGAACAGGGGTGGGTGTTATTCAGTAAAAGTCTGACACGCCCTGGGGGGCGTGTCAGATTTTCCGCTCTGGGGCTCCTGCCAGAGAGAAGTTATTTGATGATTTCCCATAAAAAAAAAAAACAGAATTATTTGGCCGAAATTGACTTTCAAGCTATCATTAATCTATATTTATAAATAAAGCGTCTTATATATATGATTACGCTTTCAGCACTTTTTCTAAAAAGCCAATCAGCACTTTCAATCCGCCAATCTCGCAGCCCCATCCTAAATGGACTCAGTGATTATGCCAATCACCTGCCGTTACACAGATAACTAGAGCAGCGCCCTTCGGCAAACGGCTTTAGGATGTTATTTAACTTCCACAATACTGCAACTTACCCGCTCGCCACAGCCGTCGTTAAGTTAAAAGGTTAGGCCCGGTCACAGGTCGAGCGGTGGCGGGCGAGAAATGGAAAAAAGTGGTCATGTTTGCTGAGGTCAGAGTAAAATATTGCACTGTTTGCTTTGTTGTAGAAGTTACTGCAAAAGAGCTTTTGATTTCTGAAACCTAGAAAGATATTTTTTTATGAAAAAAACAATGATCATGTAGGAAGTGGTGGCCCAGTGGTAACAGCCGTGACTTACGAGTTATAGGTCGTAGGTTTGTACCCCGACGGGCGCACTACTTTGTGTAAATTATTTCATCACTACTGTTCCCAAAACGGTGAAGGGAAACATCGTGAGGAAACCGGATAAATCCAAGATACGTGACATCTGCCAACTCGCACTGGGCCCGCGTGGTATATTACAGCCCACTCGAGCCCACGGGAGGCCTGTGTCCCAGCAGCGAGATCGTTATAGGCTGATTATATGCAGGAAGTTGGATACTGGGGGCGGATTTCCACAATGATAGTGAATGCGCTCAAAACATCGATATTGCGTTCAAGCTGCCACTAAGGCCAAACATGACTGATCTTAAACTATAATGTAATTTAATAACTTGCATGCTGCATGTATGTGTACTCATGTTCCAACAAATAAAGAATCTTGAATCTTGAATCTTGAAGCTGCAACTGTCAGTGCTATCACTGTTGAGGAATATTGACACTAAACTCTTGAACGTGGTTTATACATGCTGATTGCGTTTAGTTTCATTGGTGACATTCGCCCTTAGTGCTGCTCGTGTTAGCTAGCATAGCCGTTGCTGCTGGGGTTGAGTTTGTTGCCCCACTTCCCCTTCCCATCTCAAACACTAGGAAGTGGAAGGGCGAGCATTTTGGGGGACTGTCTTATGTAAATTTGATGTTCAAAAAATGCTGACTCTCCGCCTGGTTTGAATAAATGAGTTTTGATTTGATTTGATTTCATAGTAAGGGTCAATCAGACATAGAGATATTGCGTGTTAAAATACAAAAGCAGGAACATTAGACAAGCCTAGCTCTAGAGACCCAAGAGGTCACTCTCGTCACCTACACTAATTTTATAAGTGAAGACGTACATTTTGTTTGTTTGTAAGTTTGTAAGGGGTAATTACACTGAAACTACCAGTCAGATATCAAATTAATTTCTGCATTTGATAGCCCCAGTTATGAGAAATATTATTGGCTATTTAACAAGACGCTACAACCTAGAGGAGCCGAGTACAAAAAATCGCCTGATAAACACGTCATCTAATATTGTTGAGCGTGCCCGTCTGCTGGCTGTGGGAGAATGGGAGTCAGGCTTGTGGCTTCAGGCGCTCCCGTCATCCACCATAGGCACTCCATACTCCATAGGTACTGATGGATGACTCATCGTTTCGGCTTGCTACCTGTCTCCGCTTGGGCGCACCTTGTGTTGCTCCGCATCGTTGTCATTGCGGTGAAACTGTCGACATTTTCGGGCACCATGGCCTGTCCTGCTGCAGGAGCGCAGGTCGCATAGCACGCCACGCCAGTATCAACGATATTATTTGTCGAGCCCTTGTCACCGCCGGCGTACCAGCGGTATTAGAACCAAACGGCTTGGTACGTGACGATGGGAAGAGACCAGACGGTATGACATTATTGCCTTGGAAGATGGGTAGACCTCTGGTGTGGGATGCAACCTGTGTCGACACCCTTGCGCCATCTCATGTTCCTAGCACGGCGGGCTGTGCTGGTGCCGCTGCTGCGGCTGCTGAGACCCTCAAGCAGCGTAAATACTGTAACCTTATTGGTAATTACATTTTTGCGCCCGTTTCATTCGGTCCATTCATGGGGCCCGAGTGCACGTCTCCTTTTAAGGAAATTTCTCGCCGGCTGGTCGACACTTCACGTGACCAGAGGGCTGGGTCATTCTTTGGCCAAAGAATTAGCATTGCCATTCAACGTGGCAATGCTGCCAGTCTTCTGGGCACGTTTCCTAATGACAGCGATGCGGACGAATATTTTGACGCCTAAGTCTCCTTGTGTTTTTGTATTTATTTGTTTAGTTAGTTAGTTAGAAATAGTATATATATATACTTCTGAAGCTGGTAAATAGATGCCCATATTACAGCAGTTGCTCTCTTTAATAAATTTATGAAATAAGAATTTAATCCGCAGTTTGTAAAGTAAAACATAAATCAGTTACTACAGCGAAGTTTTTAAATTATTAACAAGAGACTGCTAACAGATCCTGATTTAAAATTCACCTGGTAAGAAAGTGGGCTCCGATACTACTTAATAAAAGATTAGCTACATGGGTAATACTTTTGTGAAGTAGTAAACTTATTTATTAAATAATAGATTTTAACAGCGGCTTCGTCCACCTGGAGGTCGGAAGTTATCCCACGGGAAAGTACTACATGGATAAAAGTATTTTATCTGTTAATGCAGGTTACAAACATCCAACACATTTATAATATTTTATAAGTAGGATAGTAGGAAGTAGTATATAATATATTCAACATTATTTTTTGTAGATGGGAAAACTGAATTTGTTCAGAATGAGCAACTGAATCGTTTCTAATAATTTTTACACCATGTTATATTTTTTCCCAAAAATGTTTTGCAAGTGTGATGCAAAATGTTATCACCATCATCATATGCAATTACAATACAATCGCCGTACAGTTATATATCACTAAGCACTAAAAATAACAGCTGGTATTTCTATACCAGCTATGCTTCACTATACATCGTTTTAGCTCAAAATAAAATACTCTAAGAATTGATACCAAATTTTCGGTTTCACATTTCTTATATTGAAATCATAACAAACGTGTCACCGCACTACGTAGGTATAACTTTCCATGTTACTTGCTAATATTACGATAAATCTCTTCCGAGTGATGTGCTTATTTCAATTTGAAAAGTTCGGTTTCTGGTATCAATGTATTAGAAATTCTCATAGCTTCCAAACATATAGAGATAGGATTAAAAAACCCTTCCAATATCGTTTGATATCATCCAAAGAAGCCGTGTACTTGGTATGTACATACCCTTTCCGTTACACGTTGTATATAGTAGAATTTGATACGCTTCAGTTCTGCCAAGATCTCAAGGAAATAAAAAGACGAAAAAATTGAGGACGTTTTTCTTAAAACCAGGAAAAAACATACGAGTAACTTGCTGAAAAGTATCGCATCAAAGAACTTGTATGTAGTAGTAGTTAACATGTAATTGTAACAACTCCATGTTTCCACCACTCAGAAAGATGTAACGAAACGGTTGTAAGAAAACGGGGGGAAGAGAGTCTCTAGGAGGACATATTTCTTCAAAAAGATCATGTGCGTAGTACTCGAAATTGGAGTGCGTGTATAACAAGAGGTCTTAGTGTGAGTTTCATTGTACCATCTCGATCAAACGCATCGAGCGCGTTTGGCGCTCGGATTGGCCCTGAACTGTTGACGAACCAATCGTAACGCCGAACGCGCTCGAAGCGTTCGATCGAGATGGTTAAATAAAACTCAAAGTAGGGCCACAGATGTGTGAACGTAAAATAAACAAAAGGAGTATGTAAGGAGTATGTTTCTGCTTACTGCCGTGGAAAGCCAGCGTGAGTGTGTATGTGCAGAGGCGTACTAATAGAAAATTGCGCTTAGTACGCATCACATTTGCGCCCATTCGTAAATTATCTGCTCGGTCTACACTGAGCAAACCTAGGTCGCATAACTTTTCTTGGTCAAGGTATTAATTTCAACTTGCTAAAATATGGCTAGCAATGCTGAAATTTTAAGTGAATTTGAATAGAAATAGGCAGATTCGGAAATACACTTTTATCCCCATACTGCACAATATATTCAAGTAACTCTTCAGATTTCTTAGATATACGTAAAAGTATGAAATCTTTTTTTTTTCTTTTTTAAAAACGTTGCGCCATACTAGGAATTACTCCTGTATCGTGGGTGCATTTACAAACATTTAAACTCACATACACAAACAGCCAGACCCGGAACAACTATTTGTAGGTCATACCAATATTTGTTCCGTGCGGGAAGCGAACCCGCGACACGCAGCTCAGCAGTCAATCGCTTAACCGCTGCGCCAGCCGTGCCGTCGAAATGGTTTATTGATGTTTTTTATTTTATTTTATAATTAGCGAGTTTTTGCGCCCACCTTCGATAGGTGCCCAGGGCTCGTGTCCTACCTGCCCCACCCTTATTACGCCTCTGTGTGTATGTAGAAGGTTGTAATGGCATAATGGCTTGCAAGCTACTTGCAAACTTTCGGCAAGTAACTGGCATACATACTTGCACAAGTATTTGGTTTAAAGCAAAACTACAGTCTCTATTTCAGTGCCATTGCTTTAAAATTTATTAATGACGATATCGTTACATCACTACATATTACAAAACGAAGTTCTATGCAGCGTCTATCTCTTTGTCTGCCAGTTCGCGATAAACTAAAAAACTACTGAGCGGATTTTCACACGGTTTTAACCAATAAACAGAGTGATTAATGAAGGTTTTCGTGTATAATTTGTTGGTTTTGTGTAAATTGGTTAACGCAGGCGAAGCCGTTAGCAAAAGCTAGTGTATTTGGTGGATTGTTCATCAAAATTATAACAGTTGAACACCATTGGTACCTTAGAAAATGAAATCACTAATCAAGAAAAATCTTTCTTTATTCTATTTCTCTTGAAACTCAAGCCATTTTATTTTTACATCGCTATTTAACTAACCAAAGCTTACAGCGCTGCTCATTCACTTTACGGCGTGTGGCAGTTAGCGTTAGTTGTAAGAACTTGTTCCCCCTAAGCAGGCAGTAAATACTAGATGCAAATAAACACTGAGGCACGCTAACTTATCAGTTACGTCCAGCCAACTTGATGCGTTAACTGTTTGTTGAAAATGGTTGGGAAGTACTAGATTTGCGGAGAATTGTAGGAGGTTTAGAAAAGAGCTTTGGAAGATAGTTTTCTAAGAATTTTGGTTTTTTGGGTGCTGTCACTCAAGTCGTTGTGAGTTTAAAGCAGGCAGTAAATAGTTGATGCAAATAAATACTGAGGCACGCTAACTTATCTGTTACGTTCAGCCAACTTTTTTTTTACAAAAACACAACCGGCTTCCAGAAAAAAAAGGCATTTATAAATTTATTTCTGTAAATAAAAAACAAATATAATACTAACTAAACTAAACCTATTCACAATAAAAAAATGGCGTCAAAAATTCATCCGCATCACTGTCGACTGGTAATGTTCCCAAGAGACTGGCAGCATTACCACGTTTTATGCACGTTTTACGCAATGCTTAGCCGCTGGCCAAGGTAGAAACTAGCTCTTGGGTCACGGGAAGTGTCAACCAGCCTTTTCGAGATTTCCTTGAAGAGACCATGAGCACTCGGACCCCACGGCCCGGGGTTTCGACCCCAAACGGCTAATTGAAAAAAAAAACACTAAAATTAAAAAAAATAACTTTGATTTTAGAAGTCGGTGTCTTTGACTCTGTATTTTAGTTTTTGTCGGTATTTATTTAGGAACTCTGATGTTTTTTTGTAAAAAGATTTTTATTGGTACAATCATTACCAATACATGGTTTTGCTCATAATGGGATAGCGTTCAGTTAATGTTAATTACGTAACTATTGTATAGAATTAAGTTCTTCTAACATAACAGACAGCTGTGCTGCTGGGGAGTTTATTGCGCCACTTCTTCTTCCCAGCTAAAGCACTAGGAACTGGTGAAGAGCGGGCGTTTTGAGGGATTGTCTTATGTAATTTTGACGTTCAAAAAGTGCTGATACCAGCCTAGTTTGAATAAATGACTTTTGATTTTGATTTTAATTCAGTTATTATGCATACTCACACCTATATATTTCGCACACAAACAGTTAGTACTTTAGCAACCACTCACGGTAATAAATTAAACCTGATAAAGAAGCCTGTTCGTTGTATAGCGACTTGTGAAAGGATCTCCTTGACCTGATGTTGAGCTCCCAAGGTCAACGGTACAGGGCCGAAGAAAGGTCTAATATTTACATATAGTGATGAATGGGACGCTTTAATCGATGCTGCTTCACGTTTAAACAGCGCTGAGTAACTCCCCACAGTTCCTCAGCGCTGTTTAAGCGTGTTCCATGTTTGGAAAATTTTAAAAATATATAATTATAATTTGAAATATTTCGATATCATTCAGTTTGAAATTCCCTCGAGCTACTTCTTATATTTTTACAATCTCTTGCGCTTTAGATTAGCTTGAAGTCGTTTTGTTCATAAGCTTCAGCTTTATGCCGTATTTGGAAGTCTTAAAGCAACCACAGGAAAGCCAGGTTACGCAGCCGGCAACCCCCATACGGCCTCATAGGTTGACCTACGTGAGATGCCGTACGAAAAACAAGGGTTCTCTTAAGGCCTTGACAATCATTGATAGGCAGGCATGCTCACTGATACAACGTGTAAAGACGAAAATGCATGAATTTATGTTCCTAAATATAGATTTAATTAATACGCATACGTTAATTATGTTGCACACACAAGTTACCACACCCGATACAGGTGGTGAACAATATTGCTCCTCGCTCAGCAGTCGGCCTCTTTGGGAGGATTAAAATCATCGTCCCATCACTAACCACTTTGATGATCCTCTTGTGGCCAAATGGAGCGAGGAAAGTAATTCTCTAGACGCTAGCTTGTGTTGCGTCAATCTGTTCAGTGGGCTACAATGTATACGGTTTAAAGTAGCATATTTAAATTATCACACCACTCATGATGTGTTGGTAGTAGTGGTCTCTATATAACTATATTTCAATACTTCAAGTGTTTTTACAAATAATTTTAATATTACATAGATCTATAGATAAAACATTTATTCAGTGCACATAAAAGACATAACACAAGAGACAAATCGCAATTAAATGATAACAAATTGCATGAATGTATAAAAAACAGGGTGTCAATTTATTTAAAGAGAAAAAAATTAAGTGACAGTGTGAAATACTTTAAATAAAATAAGGAATATACCAAGTGCGGTGTGTGTCTCAAAATAATATTATGCCTTAATTTTCAGAAACAGTGGGAGGTAGAAGTGTAGAGTACAACCACATTTTTATTAGTACACTTTTGCCAGCGGCTTCGCCCGCGTGTAGGTCGAAAATTATACCATGGGAACACACTATAGAAATAAAAACTATTTTATGTGTTATTTCAGGTTAAAAACTATCTGTATGCTAAATTTCATCCAAATCCGTTCAGCCGTTTTGGCGTGATTGAGTAACAAATATCCAAACATTCAAACTTTCACATCCTTACTAATATTATAAATTCGAAAGTAACTCTGTCTGTCGCGCTTTCACGCCAAAACTACTGAACCGATCGTCATGAAATTTAACAGCGATATAGCCTGGGATATGGAAAAGGATATAGGCTACGCTTTTGCGCGATAACCGACATCCATGCGGGCGGAGCCACGGGCAAAAGCTAGTTTATAATATAAAATAAAAAGTAAGATTATTTATGAAGGATTTGGCGAGAGGCGAGCCTGTTCCCATTGCACAACTCTAAACTATGGCATCGGCTTGTGAGATCCGATTTTAGTAAGCCTAAACTCCGGGCTGATAATGAGAAAATTTTAATGAAAATACCCAACACCACTCAAAACCCTGCGTTCAGCAGTCGCGTGCACTTTCATTAATATTTTTACATCTACCTACTACCACGGCCATTCCGACCTTGACAACAAGAATCCTTGAAATTACTCTCTATTTATAAAAGAAACCTTCCTGCCTTCAATATCAAGGTAACGACGGAATTCAAATCGTCCTCACGAAATTAACAATCATAGCATGATTGTACCATTTGTTCAGTTTATTCTTAACTAGTTCCCCGCCCCTGCTTCGCATGGATTTTACGATTTGACAAAACAATTTGTAGTATTGAATTAAAATTAGGAACAACCCTAAAATATAAACGAATAGTAGTCAGTTGAATGGTTCAAATAGACTGATTTAGAAATAGGCGCTCGTTATCATCTGCCTAGCCTTTTACCAACGATGTTGGGGTCGGCTTCCAGTCTGACTTACATAATCCAGTTCCTGGTTGTAAGATACATCTTTTTAAAACTGGCAATTGGACTTTCGGGCTTCAGACTACCCGTAGCGACTGTTAAAGATCTACAAAGGGCAGCTGAGTTCAACAACTAAACGTGCTTTCCAAAGCACGGAGGAGTTCAACCATCCACGAACTAACCGAGGTAAGCGTAGCTTAGCCTTCAATCGATCCGTGCGGTTTTTACGAATTATTTAGTCATGAACTCATCATATGTTAGTTTAATATTAATGTTTTTTATAGACCATCATTATTTTGAAATAAATTCTTAAAATAATAATGAAAACTGCATCAACATCTGTTGCGTAGTTTGAAAGATCTAAGCGTGCAGACACGAAAAGCGACTTTGTTTTATACTAGGTAGAGATGTCGAAGATATAGTATCGATAGATATAGAAGCTAAGTTTGTGCGTCGAAACGGTTCAATCCCCTACCAGTTATCGCCTTGACACCGATGGTTTATAGTATCGCTAGGTGGATATTTAAAAGCCGTCGGCAGTTACCCTAATAATAGGGCTAAACGACGCGACGTGATTAATGACCGGCGCGGGCCGGGCCTGGTGTGTTACTAGTTTGACGTGTGTAGCTTCTGTATCGAAACTACTCTGCGGTAATTGCGTACTCTGTTAATGTTGTGTGATGAGTTTGAGATGCGGATGTTTGGCATGTTTTGTCCGAAGATACATTTAGAAATTTCCAAATTCATCAGCAATAATACCAATAATCATCGGTGAAGGAAAATCATAATGAGAAATCCTGGACGTATCAATCTACACACGATATATATGGGTACCTAATAATAAAGCCGAACAGTTTGTATGTTTGAACGCGGTAGTTCTGGAACTGCTAGTCGGGTTTTCAACAAAGTAATTAGTAAGTAAGTATAGTAGTTGGATTTCATAGCAAAATTGTTAAGGAGGGCAATAGTCTATTAAACATCATGCTAGGACCCTTAGGAGCCGAGCAAAAACAAAGAAAACTGAGCGAAAACTAAGTAAGGGTCGGGGAAAACAAGAAATTTCACTTGGACGAAGTCATCGGCTTACTTATATTATTTACTAACTTCTGAGTAATTGATATAGGTAAGTATAACATCGTCAATCCACCTTGCAAGCAAGCCGCCGAGTAAGCGAGGCGTTCAATGCTTTTACGTCCTCTGGATGACGGTCAATAGTGCTGATATTGTAGCATATCTGATATATGATATATATGCAGGTACCTGGTACTTGTTGACAGGCTACACTGTCGTGACATACCTATTAACACTGTAATTTGGAAACATTGTAAGCCGTGAAGTTTCTTGATGGCCTTCTCCTTAAGAAACGACCAATGGGAACCGTGCATCTCGTTTCTGACGTTTCATAAGTGCCCGTGTTATAATGATTATATTATATTATTATAATTATATGTATATAGGTGTCTCGAAATTATGTATATAGGGTTTTTACTGGGTCCTGCAGTAGGCTTTAATCAAGACTCAAGTAAAATAAAAATGGGACACTACGTCTTTTAGGAACCCTTACGTTTTTGTAATTTTTCCCCAAACCATAGGTATTAACAAAGATGTCCTGACTTTATGAAGGTATTAATTAAGCTCTATTTATAAAATATTAGAAATATTAGAAACGAATAGTTAATTTCCTGTTTTACAAAGCACTTCTGTGCTTCAAAGTTTCAGTCGTGTTTCAAAACGGAAGGCGATTCCCTGAAATTTACCAAAGTAGGTTTAACTTAATTATCTCATAATTATATATATATTTGTTTTAAATTATCAGAATTGTATTAATTGTTTGGGCTCTGGATAGCGAGACGTGGAAGAGAGTAGGGAGGCCATTGTTTAGCAGTGGGACTTTAATGGCTAATAATAAATCTTAATATTAAGGTTTTTTTGAAAGGAATGAAAAGGAAACAAAGAGTGAACAAAATGTATTTACGAGAATTGCGCCTCTTCCACGTTTGTCAAAACACGTTTGAGAAATGAAATCGTGCAACGCTTTCTGTACTGTCTTCAATATTGCTTCATTTTCATTTATAAACTGTACTTGGAAACGAGGTCTATTGAGTCAAAGTAAACTTTAACGTGTAGGTACTTATATAGTTTTTCGAAACATTTAATTATCAAATATATATATATATATATATATTATTGGTAAGTTCCGATGAAGACTAATGGGGCAGTCTGGAAGAGTAAGACATGTCGCGCCAACCCCAAATAAATTCGTTTAGTCCACTCTCGACCCCTCGACCCCTAAAAAAAGATTTGTTCATTTGTTTCTTCTCAACCCCTTAAACATAGTTCACACTTGACCCCCAGGGGGTGAGATTGGATTTTCATTCAAAGGACATGCATACCTCGTCGACTTTCGACTCCTAGGAGTCGAAAGTGGACGAAGTGGAGTTCGGTAAGTACTAAAATTAATATTTTGATACGGTAAGGTACAGACTACTTTGGAGGTCGAGAGGAAACTAAAACTTGGCTGGAAAATAAAATCCACTCTCGACCCCAAGGATCGAGAATAAACTACACTCAAGGGGCCAGTGGACACATTAATCATTGGAGGTCGAGGGGTCGAGGGGTTGAGAGTGGACTAAACGAATAAATTGGGATAAGGCAGGAGAATGATGATGCCGATGATTACTGGTAAGATCAGAGTCTCACTAAATGACAGATGTGTGTGGCCATATAAATAGATCAGTGTAAGGAGGTACCTATTTATATTTAATACTAGCTTTTACCCACGGCTCGGCCCGCGTGGTTGCCATAAATTATCCCACCGGAAAGTATTACCGGGATAAAGAATATCCTATGTGTTAATCCAGATTATAAACTATCTGTCTGCTAATTTTCTTCAAAATCCCTTCAGCCGTTTTTGCGTGATTGGGTATCTAACATCCAAGCATACAAACTTTCACATATAATATTAGTAGGATTTAATAACTAGTCTAAAAAACGCATCTACTTAACCCAATGGGGGGTACAGGCATGATGTTATGTGATGTATAAAAACTGTGAAACAAAAATAACATTTTGTCAGCACAAACACATCTGTACCACCGTGCAGTCCCCTGAAACTGTGTTTGACATATATTTCAGAACAGAGCCACATAAAAAAGAAAGTCAACACCAACTCGGACAAAACCGAGGGGCACCCTTCACTTGTTTGAAATTTTTCTGCTTGCATTTTATTTAAAACCCTCGCTCATTAAGCTTTAACAAAAGAGGAACGTAATAGTATATTTCATTACAAGTGCGGAAAGGCTGTCATTGCAAAGAGTTCCGACAAATGTCTACCCGAGCCGAGGCGCAGCCGAAGGCGAGGGTTGACAGTCGGAACAAGTTGCAATGACGGTTCCGCAGGTGTACTGAACGACTATTTTTAATACAGTTGCGAAAAAATGAAGCAATTTAATAAAATAATAAAAACACAATAAACTCAACTAACTAATCATTTATTTCTTATAAAAGTTATAGTACACATGTACATTGAAATTGGTACAGTTTTTTAAAGTAACTGGGGAAGTTTTAGGTTGCATATTTACTGTTTGAGACAAACTATTATTAATTTCGTATGATTGTTCATGTATATTTGTCATACAATGGCGTTTGCTAGTTGATGGAATTGGATCTGATGAATTATCATTATCAACGAAGGTAGATGGACGAACGTTCTCTTCAACATGTGAAGAAGACGGACTGGACCTTAAATTAATGGATTGTGTGATTTTTTTCCCAGTTTCTAGTTTGTTGTTTAATGAATCACCAATATAGCTTTCTGCAACTTTGTCTGATTTCCAACCTCCTAGTCGCTTTAAGGACGTCAAATTGGCTCCTGAATCTGCCAATAATGTAGCAGAGGTCCTCCTGAAGCTGTGCCCAGTATAATACTCAGCATCCGGCAGACCAAGAAACGTTGCTATTTCTTTTGGCATATTACCAAATTTGTTTATCCCGATTGCTTGAGCTGTACACTTCCCTTTTTGGTAATTTTGAAAAAAACGGTCGGTTTTTCCTTTTTGGGACCGCTGATTCATATATTTTTGCACTATTCTAAGAAAATCTCCTTCAACAACAAAGCTTCTCGGTATCTTATTTTTTGTGTTCGGAATCTTGATTAGTAGCATTTTTCCATGGGCTTCAATATCTTTTAAAGTAATATTGGCTAACTCCTCTCTGCGGCAAGCTCCAACAACGCCAAAAATCAGAGCAACCTACAAAAAAAGGGATTTGATTAATATTTTTTTAAATAATGTTTTGACTGTATTTTGCGATTTCGTAAACTGAATACTAAAGAAAAATATAAGTACTTATTAATAAATTACCTTTGTGGCTAAATAACGATCATCGGGAGCTTCGTTCAAAAACCTTTCCACTTCATTGGATGTTAATATTTTCGACTTTTTACTTGTAAAACCGTCTGATTGTCGTTTTAAGAAAGCATTTAATTTTGGGTATTCACTTATATCCACGTTGTTCCTTATTTTCAGCATACTTTTTATCATCGAAAATCTCGACCATAACGTAGACGGTTTTAATTTTGCTGAGAGTTCGGAGAAGTATGCCAACATAACATTTTCTGAAAAACTATTTGCTTTTTTCTCTTCTCTCCACGCAATAAATTCGTCGTATGTAGATATGTAACGACTTTTTGACTTTTCCGGTAAAATGTTCTCCGAAGCATTTTGTGCAATTATACTGAGTTCCGGTGGTGTTAATTCAAAAAAAATAGGGTCGAAATTACTCATTTTGTGCAACAAACAACTAAACTCGCAAAGAAAATTTCTGGAAAATGGCGCCAACCGTATAATATAAGCAGAGTTTTTTTTTTCACCCATTTTGGTAGGCAAAGGGAACTATCCATACAGCTTAGTCTTCAGTAGATTTTTTTTATTGATATGAAATGAAAATGAAATTTAATGAGATGAAATGAAATGAAACCTAACCTAACTCATTCAATTAAATCATTAAATCTGATATTGAAATAAATTAGTAGCTTCCTTTTAGAAATATACGTATTTGTATGAATCACAAAAACTCTTTAGTAAAAACTTCATGGTTGGTTTTTCTTTTCTTTTTAATAGACATTATTTTGACAGTTGGGAAAGAGAACGCACGAGTTCGGGAAAGGTAAAAAAAAAGCACTAGTATGTAATAGCCCACATCCCGAACGCTATACGTCCCTGCAATACACCACTTTTTGAGCAACTGTATTAAAAAGGGTATTTTTAGTATTATTTTTAGTGTATTACGCACGGTTCGCGCAGTGGTTGCACGGTTGGCGCAGTGGTTAAGCGATTGACTGCTGTGCTGCGTGTAGCGGGTTCGATTCCCGCACGGAACAAAACCGAATCACACGAATAAATTGTTATTTGTATTCTGTTTTTAAATTTCGTGGAACTAAATAATGGATGGCGTGGGAGCAGTCTAAACAATGATGTTAATGAATAGAATGTATAATTAGAATGTACGATCAGTAACAAAAGTCGATTGTTTTTTAACCGACTTCCAAAAGGAGGAGGTTCTCAATTCGTCGGAACCTTTTTTTTTTTTTTTTTTTTTTTTATTTTTTTTTATGTATGTTCCCCGATTACTCGAAGATGGCTGGACCGATTTGGAAAATTTTTTTTTTGTTTGAAAGGGTATACTTCCCAGGTGGTCCCATGATCATCAAGTCAGGATCTGATGATGGGATCCTGGAGAAATAGAGAGAACTCTTCAAATTTTATAGGCACACTTGAAGCAATTTGTGTAGTTTTTGGAAGAGTACTTTCTCGGAGTGGTTCCATTTCAATTTGGTGAAGATCTGATGAAGAACTTCGGAGATAGGCAACGGAACTCCTCAATAAATGATAGCAAATGGACAGGGATTGCTGAAATCTCATGTCTGTCAATTGTTTACACCAGTTAATAACATAACATCACGCCGGTACGCTGTGAAGGGGTAAGCACATGTGAACCACTAAAAAGTGAAAAATAAAAATCTTTTTTCAAAAAAAATAAACAACCGACTTCCAAAAAAACACTAAAAAGTGAAAAATAACTTTAATTTCGGAAGGCGGTGACAAAAAATTAAAATACATACCTATCCAAAGTCACCGACTTCCGAAATTAAAGTTATTTTTCACTTTTTAGTGTTTTTTTGGAAGTCGGTTGTTTATTTTTTTTGAAAAAAGATTTTTATTTAAAATCTTAATTGTTAAGGAGGATGCGCTAAGGTTTCCCTTAAGTTTTTTTTTTAATTTACAGGTCAGTTTCAGATTTTATGTTGAACAAAATATGATTCACGACCTTAATAGATATGTATTTACATAATTATAATAATTAAAATAATCGATATAACCCTCACTGAATGACTTTTTCTTAAAATATTAATCAATATGGTCATTAATCAAATATCAATCAATGTATTATAAATGACTATCACATCATTACGTCAGTAATTCCCGAAGGGTTTGGCAGAAGTGTACCTACAGTACATCCACATTCCCACAGTTAAGTTTAAGTCCTATGTATGTGGTAGCGGGCCATCAACCTGCCTCAAACCCAAACTCCGGCTGCTACTGTGAAACTTAATTAAATTTTAACAACAAAAATAAACATAACTGATATAACGTTCCAAGAGCACTAACTCTTAGCTATTATCATGAAAAGCAGACAATCAATGTATCGAATCGTTTTCCACCAATTTATCAATATAATAAAATAAATCAATTTACATGATATTATGTAGAAGTTACTGTGGGAATCGAATTTTGTTGTTGACTGTCCTCACGCTATTGATAACATCTTTAATTTTTAGATGATATGGTTTTTTTTTTTTTTTTTTTTTTTTTTTTTTTTTTTTTTTTTTTTTTTTTTTTTTTGGGTGGGAAATCATCAAATAACTTCTCCCGCTCTGGGTGGAGCGGGAGGGCGTGTCAGACTTTTACTGACTAAAACCCACCCGTGTTCCCTCAGTTGCCTGTGTGCCAGGGGCGGCGGTATCTCTTTCGAACAACCCGCACCCCCGGCAGGCATCGACCCTTGCGGGCCCCTCTGTTGCTGCTGACATCTCTTTGAGGCGCGCGTGGAACACAACGCGCCGTCGACCCGGGCTTGGTCCTTACCGGACAGCGAGGTACCCATTACTCGCCGTCCGCAAGCCCGTGCCTACGGTGGCCGGGAATCAGCTTGGGATTCCCGACGCCCAGGGCGTCTCCTGCGAAGGCCACGGCTGTGAGGGCGCATGTACTGCATCTCCCTCACGTGCGCCGCCTCCCTCTTTGCGAGCATAACTGCTTCGCTGAAGGAGGCGACTGCCAGCCATGCCCTCTCGCTCCGTACCATGGCCTGGACCAGGGTCGGACGCGAGAGATCGCCGCCGCCGATCACCTCCACGAGGACACGGCGTTGCTCCGCCCAACCTGGGCAGACCTCCACCGTATGCTCCACCGTGTCCTCTGGGCGATCTTCGCAATGGAAACACCCGGGCGTTTCCTCCCTAGATGATATGGTCAATAGTTCTCTTATCTGCTAATTATACTGTCTTGATAACAAAAGTGGACATTGACCTATTTGTCAATGACAAACGTAGTTATCACAGAAACGCTAACGCGCGCCACATGAAACGTAATGTTTTAGTTTTTAACTTTCCTTATTTGCCGATGACTTGTTTACATTAGCTGAATAAGCTATCGCGTCCACCACGAGTAACCTACTTTATGTATATTTTAATGCTTTTCCTTGTACATCGGTCAATCAACAGTGATTCTATTCACAAAACAGTGATTCTATTTCCAGTAAACATCCCTGTGATTCGTACCCATCAACAATCTACTAATTGCCTGTACAGTTTTGGTCCTTCGACCCGGTGATGGTCATGCTCGGTAGAGAACACACACAACAATACTGGCCAATACTTGACTGCATAGACTGACGTTCAGAAGATGTGTTTTTTTCCTGTTATAAAAGAAAGAATAAGAATACAAAACATTTATTCGACACAACACACAACACAACAGCAATAAACACATTTTAAAGAAAAAAAGAGAACAATACTCATTACAATAAAATTGCAGTAAAATTGTGCTGAGCGTGCCCATACCGAAAGGGCTACCATCTCAGCATTTGCTGGGCGTCAGACACCCAGCGTCAGTTTTCAGTTGGCACCCCGCAGCGACACACGGACGTAGGCAAATAAAATAGACACATACTTGAATATTAGTAATAAACAATGTTTAAGAATACGTAAATAAATAATGTAAAAGATTTTTGTGTGCCTATGAATCTACAATATATAAAAAACTTTTTTCAAAAAAATAAACAACCGACTTCCAAGAAAACACTAAAAAGTGAAAAATAACTTTAATTTCGGAAGTCGGTGACTTTGGATATGTATTTTAATTTTTTGTCACCGTCTTCCGAAATTAAAGTTATTTTTCACTTTTTAGTGTTTTCTTGGAAGTCGGTTGTTTATTTTTTTGAAAAAAGTTTTTTATTTTTCACTTTTTAGTGGTTCACATGTGCTTACCCCTTCACAGCGTACCGGCGTGATGTTATGTTATTAACTGGTGTAAACAATTGACAGACATGAGATTTCAGCAATCCCTGTCCATTTGCTATCATTTATTGAGGAGTTCCGTTGCCTATCTCCGAAGTTCTTCATCAGATCTTCACCAAATTGAAATGGAATCACTCCGAGAAAGTACTCTTCCAAAAACTACACAAATTGCTTCATGTGTGCCTATAAAATTTGAAGAGTTCTCTCTATTTCTCCAGGATCCCATCATCAGATCCTGACTTGATGATCATGGGACCACCTGGGAAGTATACCCTTTCGAACAAAAAAAAAATTATCCAAATCGGCCTAGCCATCTTCGAGTAATCGGGGAACATACATAAAAAAAAATAAAAAAAAAAAAAAAAAAAAAAAAAGGTTCCGACGAATTGAGAACCTCCTCCTTTTGGAAGTCGGTTAAAAATAGCGCCTGTCGCTTGACGTGGGCACGCATTATCGAGCAGCCGCAAAAAGCAAGCGAAGGAAATATGCTTTCCATAAAAAAATTCTTTGTGCCAGTTGGTATCTATTAACTTTGTGATTTATTTAGGCCCACATCAGGACATCCAGCTTCTTCTTCTTAGAGTATCGATGGCAAAAAAAATCAAACATCTTTGGCACAAAATTAAGCTGCGCGAATTCCACTCACTGACGCAGTCATAAGATCGTCAAATGCAGTAACGTGTGGCGCAGGAACCATCCAGCTACCAAGCAGAGCCAATCTGTGGGGAGGTGCCGCATACGCACTTGAGTTCTGAGCCGTCCATAAACCCCCATCTGTGGAGATTGTCTTTGCTCCGGCCGACTTGGGTTCGAAGTCTATTTAGAGATTTCCAAGTCGCCCACGTTAACGCGTGTCCAGGCGGCTCTCAGATGGTTCGATAAAATTGTCATCCCAGTAATGTATGTAAGTATGATTGTTGTTTTGTATTTTTGCCCAGCAACAGATTGGTGTAATTTTTTCGATAGGAATGGTTTATAGGCCGCAACTAACGAGTTGTTAGTCGTAGGTTTGACCCCAGACAGGCATTTTACTTTGTGTTTATTATTTCCTCACCACTGTTCTCAGAACGGTGAACGAAAACATCGTGAGGAAACCTGCGTGTCTAGAACCAAAAAATCATGTGATATCTACCAACCTGCACTGGGCCCGAGTGGTAGGTTAACATACGGCTCACTCCTTCTCACTGAGAGAAGGCCTGTGTCCCAGCAGTGGGAACTTTATGGGCTAATTATGCGTTATGCGTAGTTTAAAGGCCGTATTGAGTACTTTTATCCCGAAAAATGCTCGTAAAATTAGTGGTACCTAAGTTAGTGATCAATAAAAACAAAAGCCAAGTCAAGCACATTTGGCAAGACTTCACTTTGGCAGGTAGAATAAAACCTCAACGGAATGGTTGCTAAAAGACTAGAGGGAAAGTGTTGGCAGAACCAGGTCAGCGAGTGACCTACTAAGAGTCACGAATAAGACCTGGGTGGGTCTGAGCCAAAACGTTACACGCAAATATTTTGTATTATGATTCAGTATCGCTGAGATGAGTTGATTAAATGTGGGCTGATGTTGCAAATTTCTCATACACCTGCAGCAAAAAGTAATATTCCTTTTTGAGTATTACGAGTTTTATTATTAGTTGGCTCGTGGCTAATTAACAGCCACATGGGTCCACGTCCGATGTAATTTGTGGATCATTAACATTCGTTACAGGTCATCAGAATCCCGAAACTCTGACAACCAGTCTTATCAACGGGTATCGTACTACCCAATAACCGGGATGTGGAGGATCGTTTCCTTGAAAAATACTGGCACTCAGCTGCATCCCGTTAGACTGGAAGCCAACCTCAATAGGTGGGAACAGGCTAGGTAGATGATAGAAATTACACTATTTCAAATTTTCTGTGAAAACAGTTTCCAATGGTACAAGCTTAATTCGTAGATACATTTTATGAATATTTATTTTAAGTCTTATTACACTCAAAGAAAAAGTCGTCTTATGGAAGTGAGTTTAAGATTTTGTTTCCTTTTATATCAAAGCCACTATCTTCTAAGACAATAAAACGTGGACATCTCTGCAAGACAAACATAACTCTTCATAAGATATGAAAACTACCTGGTCCGTTTACGACGTGATCCCGATCGGATATTTCAATCCACTTCAACTGTGCTCGTTGGATAATGAACTCAAGTCCAAATAAAATATGGACGGTATTGGATTGATTCAAATTCCAATCGTATCAGGCGGTCATTCGTGTAAGTTATAGGGATGCCCCTTTGAAGTTTTGAGAAGTTTTCGTTTAGTATTTGCTGAGATTCGTTTGAAATTGTTTTTAAGTTGAAGAGGGTGTCAATGTGACTACTCGTATCTACCCAGCATGATTGTAATGCGTAAATCAAGACAAAAAAATGGCTGTCTGTAAAGTCGGTTTACGGACGATAATTTTATGTGATAACGTTATAAGAAAACAGGCCGATCGTGCCTCTCTATCGCTTGTTCCGCGCTCTCGCTTGCACGCTCGGCTCAGGCGAAACGTGACAATGAGTCATGCTTTTACATGCGTGCAGCCGGCGTTCATCGATTTAGAAGACGTTATCACGTTAAAAAAATAAGTCTGTTATTGAAAGGTGAAGTAATGCATCATTTGCTCATCAGTAGGTTGTCATTTATTACTAACTACATACACATTTATTTCCAATTATGATTAAATGCTAGAATAATATCGCCTTTCCGTTATAAGCAACTTACAGTAAAAAAACAAAAACCAATCTGTCAACATGTCATCATCTCTAACCCTTAAAGTGAATCTAGTCCACATTTTTCCCATACAACTTTCGGGAGTGTATTACTCCACTGTTCGACTATGTACATCAAAAATTCAAGATGGTATGGTTCTGTCTCATTATTAATATTGTCTGTACGGAAACAGAATAGATACTAAAATAAAAATCTATTAAAAAGTTTTTCTTGCTAATTTAACCTAACTTTGGGCGTGTTTAAGTAATAAAAGAAGTGTAAAATCTCCAAAACCAAGTCAGTACGGACAAACCTCAAATATCTATTTTTTTTTATATATACCAATAAACTTAATTGGTCATTGATTTATGCAGTGGTTTTTTCATAAAACCAGATCTTCCGAAGGACTTTTCTGAATGTTTTACCCGCCTGTGTTACTATAAATGATCCTGCATCTCACTCAATAACGTTGTGCGTGTAGACTAGCGTCTAACAGCTCATCACTGATACTACTACCTCTGTTGGACACGATGCCTGGTGAGACAGCGTGCTTTTTAGCCAGGTCCACCAGTGAGTTCGAGCCCGCGACTAGATTCCCCTTAAGTATAATATTAACCCCACAATCATAAAACATTCGTCACAGCCCTAAAATGTAACGTATATCTGTAGTACGGAAGTCCCTATCTCCCTGAGATCCGGCTACCGACGGCTACGGTAAATCAATCCGCCATTTTTGTCTTCCATCTCATATTTCATATTTACCTCGACATTAGTGTAAATGTGTATTTGCCACAGGAAGCTGTAACACAATCTTGAGAACACCCCTTTGTTTTCTCGTGCATGGTTTTCTTTATTTCTTTTCTTTTATTTATTCATGACTGAATTGTTTGTGGTTCGCTTTTTGCAATTGATCTCGTTGCGGGTTAATTTATTGTAGCCGTTTGTGGTAGTTTCTGAACCATGTTTTTATTTTCTTCCTCCCTTCCCTCTATAACTATCAATCAACCAATTTACTCAACTGATTGTAGTACTATGTTAAACATAGGTAGGCCTCTACCAGGCTGCGCCACAAACCAGGGTGTGCCTGCATAGTGCATCCATGAAAATATAATCGTTGATTGGTTCCTGCTCATAATTTAGAATTGTCTAAGGGGCCTCTGCGTATTTGCTTTGGCCCCTTGTACGTCTTGCTAAGGTTCTAGACCCCTTTTTTGAATAATATTTTTTACTGCCGTATTTATGTAGGTTACTAAAAAATTGTCAGGCTCCAGAGCTTGGTTACAGTTGTATCCTGTATTTCAGGAGCCGGTTACTTCTTCCATTTAGGTTACAAATAAGCAAGTATGTACAGCCTCTGTACCTTTTTTGTGTGCAATAAGTTTAAATAAATAAAGCAGGTTAATTTAAGGACTAATAGAATAGAAAAATAAAATTAGAATTAAAGCAAATAATGAATAAAATGTCGATGTAAACCAAATTAAATTTAAAAATAATATTTTAAAATTAAAATAGGTCGTAGTCTAGCAGGCAACTAGTTGAAAGATTATAATAATCATTATATCAAAAAGCGTTAAAGGAAACAATTTTCCGCTTAGTAATAATTTTCCGCTTTATAATTACAGCTTTAGTAAATCCTAGTTTCGCAGAATTTGTACAGTGAAATAACGATTTCTCTCGAATGGATTATGTTGTATACCTAGTACATATTTTAGCAAATTTAATATATCGTTAAGTATCTAAATATTAAAGAGGTAATGAGAACCCGTGAACAATTGCGTATAACAGAGTTCTCCGTAAAACCTCAACCCTTTTCTACACCAGAAAGAGCAAAACGTGAAAGGGGCCGCAACCTATTTTTTTTAAATAATATAATATAACATCACGCCTTGTTTTCCGAAGGGTTGGCAAAAGTATACCTATAGTACACCCATATATTGCCAATTATGTCTAAGTCCCATGTAATAGGGGCAAGCCTATTGCCATCAACCGGGCACAAATCCAGACTCCGGGGTGCTACAGAAAAATTCCAGATAGAAAAACTCAATAACAATTGGCCGACCTGGGAATCAAACCCAGGACATCATGTTCAGTAGTATTGTTTGGCGACCACTAGACTAACGAGGCAGTGTTATTTATTTGTATTTTTTTGCTAATTTTTTTTTTTGCGATGAATTTTATATTCTACATCTTTATTAACCGACTTCCAAAAGGAGGAGGTTCTCAATTCGTCGGAACCTTTTTTTATACCTATATTAATGAATAGCTTGTAAATCAAACACATCTGCGTGCACACAAGGATAGTGCGGGATTTTATAGTAAAGTATACTGAGATGAGATTAAAAAATGAGATTGTGTGCTATCTCACGGAGGAAATGTGAACATGATACTTTTGAGCAGCAGATTAAGTTTATACCTGAGATAGACGCACAGAATAAATAAGTAAAGAAGGTCAACTCCATACGAGTGAACGCAAACAAAGAAAAAAAAGACAGAAAATAAGGTTGGTTTGTCACAGAAACTCGTGCATTCAAAGAGATAATTAACTCGAGTAATACAGTAACAGAAAAACACAATAAAATAAAATAGATCTACGTAAAAACAAAGATTTCTGTAAAAATAAGCATTAACGTTGTACGTTTTTTTCTGTTCCTTTCTTCTTGTCTGTTTAAATGTGTGTGCATAAATGCTTAAATAAAATAAAAAATAAATAAAGCCTGACTGCTTTGCTTTGACTGCAAAGTTCACTTTTATGCCCAATCGGGTTCTTTGATTTTTATTAAAAAAGAAAAATTATTTTACACTTTTTAGTTAACATAATTATTTTTGACGTTAATGAAACCTATTGATGAAACCTTTTATTTTGATACCACTTGATAGGTTTTGAGAAAAATAGTATTTTGGAAACACAATCTGACTCATAAAAGCGGCCATTTTAATTTTCATCATTTTAATATATCCAGTGTCACTCTCACAATTGAGACAACTCTAACGACGCCTCTCAAGCAGAAATCCATCTAGCCGTTTAGGCTATAGAGCGTGCCAAAAAAATCACATACATACATACCTACACTCAAAAAACAAAACCTTCCTTCTGGCGCAGTCGGGTAAAAAGCTGTTATTTTTACATTGCGAACAGACACTTTAATTTTATTTATTTGTATATATAGACCACGTAAGAAAACTCCGAGCATAGCCCTCCATTGCCCTTTGGGTGACTTTTAGCTTTCTGATAAGGCCCATAAAAGAACCAAGGCAACCGACATAGCCCGAAGAATTGCCAAACTTAAGTGGCAGTGGGCAGGGCACATTGCTCGCAGAACAGATGGTCGACGGGGTCGAAAGTTTCTGGAGTGGTGCCCGCGTATTGGAAAACGTAGAGTTGGAAGGCCTCCCACAAGGTGAACCGATGACCTTGTGAAGGCCGCAGGAATCTGCTGGATAAGGGAAGCACAGTAGCGGTCGAAGTGCAGGAGCTTGGGGGAGGCCATGTCCAGTAGTGGACGTCTTTTGGCTGAAATGATGATGATAATAATGATTTATAGATTTGCGGGATTATGGTGTCATCTGACTAAGTGATTATTTACTTTCATGAAACATTGATGACTGCATCATTGACGAGGAGCGAGGAGTATTGGGTTTGCTCTAAAGTTCGTATATGTTGAATGAGAAAATCTCAAAAGTAATCGTATCACCGGTGAGGACCAAGCTCATGTCCACATACGCTTGCTCACTATTATTACATGAGACTGATAATGGTGTTAGAGGGGCTAAGTAACAATAACTGCATGGGTTGATCGATCAGGTTAAGCTACACTTGCAGCGGTTGGTCCGTGGATGGGTAACCTTCTTTACATACCAAGACCCCTCCGTGCCTCGGAAAGCACGTTAAGCCGTTGGTCCTGGCTGTCATTTGTGGATCTTTGACAGTCGTTACGGGTCCAAAGTCTGACAACCAGTCTTACCAAGGGGTATCGTATTACCCATTTACTGGGTTGTGGAGGGCAGATAAGCAGTCGTTCTATGTAAAATACTGATACTCAGCTGCATCCGGTTAGACTGGAAGCCGACCCCAACATAGTTGGGTAAAGGCTAGGCAGATGATGATGATGACCGATAATGATGTTAAGTAACCCATATCCGTTCTCGAAAATTGGGCTATCAAACACAATGTTTTTTTTATTCTGGTACACAACTGGTAGTTCCATAGATTAACGCGTTCATAGCATAATCAGCCTATAATGTTCCCACTGCTGGGACACAGGCCTTCTCTCTGTTCTAGAGAGTGGGCCGCGGGCCCAGTGCGGGTTGGTAGATGACACATGTCTTAGATTTTTTGTTTCTAGGACATGCTGGTTTCCTCACGATGTTTTCCTTCACCGTTTTGAGAGCGGTATTGATGAAATGAAATTCGTTTAGCTAACAAAATGTTCGAAACTGGCTTATTCGTGAGAGCAATGATAGTTATCAGTCTTGTTTGGTACAGAAATAGAGTGAAATGTTATTACTTTCAGTGAATGATGGAACTGGTCTGACTAAATTGAATAGTTTGCCTATTGCGACTTTCAATTTGACCAGTCATAAGTTTCTATAATTTTCCGGCAGTAATGTTTATTTACATAATCAGCCTATAATGTGCCCACTGCTGAGACATAGGCGTCCACTCGATGAGAAGGAGTGGGCGGTAATTCACGGTGTCTTCGAACTTTTGGTTCTAGGACAGGCCGTTCTGTATGTTCTATCTATGTTATTGGGTTTGGTTTCCGCACTTAGTCCTTTAAGTGGACCATTGTGCGCGCCATGGCGGCCATCGGTGGTTATTCCAGCCCGCCCACCTCCCTCCAGAAGTTAGCAATTTCTCCTGGTCTATTGGGACAGGCCGTTTCCTCGCGATGTTTTCGTTCACCGTTTTGGGAGCAGTGGGCATGAAAGAATTTACATAAAGTAAAGCGCCCGTCTGGGTTCGAACCTGACCTTCATCTCGTAAGTTTCAGCCGTTACCACTGGGCCACCACTGCCCGCTCGTTCATACAAACAAACAAACAGAAAACAAACAAACTAATCTGCTGTATTATTAGTGTAGTATAGATATATAGATTTTACACTAAAAAAGTTCTGTTCAGTAAAATAATTGTACTCAGTTCCCCATAATAAGATAATTAAACACTGAATACCAGACATTTACAAGCACCTACAATATAACTGTAGTGGCCAGTCCATGTACAAGATCTGGTGTCGGAATCACATAAATTTGTCAAAGGATGATTGATGTCTTGGTCTGGCGGCTTATCTCGCGCCGCAGGCTTGTCCAACCGCTACTCCACTGTAGGCAATTAATCGAACTACACTAACGATATAAAACTATGTTTGAGGTTATAGAATTTAATGTAGATATTTATATGTAATGGTGACGTGAAGATTCAAGTTCAAGCTTATGTTTTTGGCAAAAACATAATACACGCTGCCTAAAGTTAAGATATGTTTAAACGTCAAAATTGTATGGATAAACAGACGCCAATCATTACTCAACTTTAAGTAGTGTTTTTATGTATGGAGGAATTTAATTAGAAAGTGATTTTTACAACATCTATTAAACTAAACTAAGACACATCCGAATTACGATGTAAGATAATGATGAGGGGATATATCGATAGACTTGAAACGTTTGTTGATAGGGATCAAAGGATTCAATTTTTCCCTGAAAACACAAAAACTCAAACTAAAAAAAACTATTTCAAATAAACCAATTGCAGGCACTTTTGAATTGTCAAGGGGACGGTTTTTTTTTTGGGTGGGAAATCATCAAATAACTTCTCCCGGTCTGGGCGGAGTGGGAGGGCGTGTCAGACTTTTACTGACTAAAACCCACCCGTGTTCCCTCAGTTGCCTGTATGCCAGGGGCCGCGGTATCTCTTTCGAACAACCCGCACCCCTGGCAGGCATCGGCCCTTGTGGACCCCACCAGTTGGTGCTGAAATCTCTTTGAGGTGCACGTGGAACACAACGCGCCGTCGACCCGGGCTTGATCCTTACCGGACAGCAAGCTACCCATTACTCGCCGTCCACAAGCCGTCAAGGGGACGGTTAGTCATAAAGATTAAACTAGTTGCCCGTTCCAAAGCGTAGTAAGTAACTATAATAAAGAACTAGCAAATTATTCCACGGACATACTTTTAAAAGAAAATTTTGTAGCAAAAAAAAAAATTGTTTACATCATTCATCATCATCATCATTTCAGCCGATAGACATCCACTGCTGGACATAAGCCTCCCCCAAAAGAGGTGTTTTGCCATAATCGCCACGCTTCGCAGGCGGGTTGGCGATCGCAGTATCGTGGTCAAATGCATAGAGAACGCTGCTGCCCATTCTCTAGTAAGTCCCTTAGTCGCCTTCTACGACACCCACTGGAAGAACAGGGATGGTGGTATTTTTTACGTCCGGCAACACACGGAACATCATTACATAATTCATCATACATTACATTATTCAATCATTCATTTTGAAATTTTACATAATTATGAGAACAATGTAAAATGACGTACACATTAAAAGCAACCGTCACAAAAAAAAAAAACTATTAACAAATTAAAATACCCAATAATATTGTAAGAAAATTTTGCATACACCCAAAAAATATCAGTCTAGTTTAAATCGGGCCCAAATGATATCAGCACAAAGCAATCGCTATCAAAATATAAATTAATACTAATATTAATACCCATTCCACAATCTAATCAAACGTTAACACAGCGTTATAATTGCTTACACTATACCAAACAATAATAATTCCATATTTGCGTACAATTATTAGATGATTAATCAATATCAAACGGATAACACGTAGCGATGAAGCTACGAACTTCGTAGCACATCGTAGCCAACCGCGTAGCAACGTAGCGCTACGAGTTTTGAAACAAATGAATTTTTGAATCATGATTCTTTTGCCCGTTTCACAATCGTTTTTATCAATTATCTCACTGGCAATAGGTAAATGATTGTGAACAAAAATAATATCCATTAAGCCATTTTATTTTACTAAATAAAATATCGACTTTATTTTAGTACTACGCTCGTCAATGCATGTAATCAAATATCGAGTTAGCAATCAGTATGCGTATTTTTTGTATTAAAATATGAATGTGTATAACGAGTTGTTACTTTGATTGCCGCGTTGGTCATCCGCTGAGCGTGGGCTCCTGGGTTCGATCACTAGGTCGAAGTAAAATGTTATTCGATTTTGCCCATAGGAAGTTCTTAGAAATTGTCCTTAATCTGGATTTTTTAAATAGCTTTTTGGAGTCCGAGAAGCCGCACTAGTTCTTTTGACGGAGTCGAAGATAGTGAAGTGGCGTACCTCAACTACTCAGGATACTCAGTTGAGCATAAGTTTAAGAAGCAGGCTGGGGTCTGTATGTACGTCCGCGATGACATATACTGTCAACGTTTCCGCTGCTATGAGGTTGCGGGTCCACTTTGTAGCTTCTTGTGGACACTGGCTGTCGTAAAGTTATGAGCTGTCTTACAGAAAGGAAACCTGTATCCCAGTTGTGGGCACATTATAGCCTATTACATGAGCAACTAAAATTGCTCCATCTTGGGCAATTCTCGTCAAATATGACGTTACGACTACATCCAGAAATGTAGGGCAATGGCAACATGTACCAACCTGTTGCCAGAGATACCACACTTTATGGTTACCACACAATATGGAGCAACTTAAAAAACTAGGCAATGCGCCTTCCCCGCCGCCTCCGCCGCCGGCCGGTTCTCTCGCAAAAACGAGACGTAGTTATACGTACAAACGAGATAGATAGAAAATTGACTAGAAATTTCCAAACCGATCGGATATTCGGCAACTCATAAAATTTATGGAGCAATCGGAAGCAATATTGCCGAAACACATCGGCAATTTATTGTTGTTGCTCCAGATTGCTCTACTTAATTGCTCCAGATTGATCCATTAGTGTTGCCGAGCAATAATTGCTGAAAAAATTGTCCGTGTACCTTTATGCTAGGTTTATAGTATTGTACCTGTAAATAGGTTTTCCGCCAGTAGCCTTCCCCGCTCGGAACCACAGCACCATATAGACCCTGTCTTCATTAGTGTCGGGCGTGACGTCACACGGCAGCGACGCCGTGCGACCCAGCACCGCGTCGACGTCCACCGTCGACACTGCAACAATGGAAATAAATTTTATTAAACTTTGTAAAAAAAAACACAATTACATGTCAAAGAGGAAACATTTTCAATTTACCAAACAAATTGCAAAAGTACCTACAAGAATCAAATATTTTTATGTCATCATCAGCCTAGCGTTTTCCTATATTGAGGTCGGCTTCCATCCCGTGTAGTGCCGGACCTAACGAATAGCACCACCACATTTCTTCCCGTGGTTGTCGTAGAAGGCGACTAAGGGACTTACTAGAGAATGGGCAGCATCGTTCTCTATGCATTTGACCACCATACTGCGATCACCAACCCGCCTGCCTAACGTGGCGATTATGGCAAATTCCCCCCTTTTTTATGCTTATGTCCAGCAGTGGACGTCTTTCGGCTGATATGATTGGGGTCGGCTTCCAGTCTAACCAGATGCAGCAGAATACCAGTATTTTACATGAAGCGACTGCTTATTTGATCTCCACAACCCAGTTACTGGGTACCACGATATCCCTTGGTAAGGTTGTTTACTGGTTGTCAGACTTTCGGGCTCCTGACAACCCGTAACGACTGTCAAAGATACACGAATGACAGCCGGGACCAACGGCTTAACGTGCTTTCCGAGGCACAGAGGGGTCTTGGTATGTTAAGATGGTCAACCATCCACGGTCCTCGTCAAGCATAGCTTAACATGATCTATCGACCCGTACGGCTGTTGTAACTTAGCCACAAGTCCCCCAAATATTTTTATGTATTATTGGAATATGAACAACATAAACATACATGTATAAATCATAATAGACTCTTAGGGCGCTCATCTACGAATGCGCAGCGCAGCGCATTCGTCACTGCCAATCAAATATCGACCTTGCAGCAATTGAAAAAAATATTTAAATAAATAAACTTCCATTAGCTCTAGAGCGCGTTTAAGTGGAATGAAGCGCGCGTCTCAGTTTATTTCTTCACAACTTTATTTTTAGGCACGCAACCTTGATATTTTTTGGCAGTTACAACCGCACCACGCTGCGCCTCGCCTGGTATGCGCCGGCAGTCCGGCACTTATAAACCATACCAGAAGTAAAAGGTCTAATCAGAGTGGGTAGTAGGTATCCCTGAAGGCTCCCTTCATACTGGCGACACGAATATTTCTTGGACGCCTTCTTGAATAAAAGACATTGTTGATAAACATACCAAGCCATTAAATTTTATTGATTACGAAACGGGAAGTGTATAAGTGATAAGGTCCATTACAACATAATGATGTATTATAATCTTCCGAATTGACTTATTGAATGACAAATGAACCTATATTAAATAAATCAAAAATCAACAATTCAAGAAAATAAGAGAGAAATCGACTAATTAGCTATTGGACCGAATAAAAACTGGATCGACAAAACGACACCGAATTGAGCAACGAGAATTATCGAAATAAACTGAGTGAGCTCTGTACACTTACAAGTAAATGTTCAAAACGTTTGCTTCCATTCTCTAAATCACTATCAACTTTGTTGGTAAAAATATTTTGAATTGTTATCTGCTTGCTTGCTATGTGAAATATTTTGATACAGCAACGTTCAGGCCATTTTTGGCAGTTTTAAGCTTAGACACTAGTAAAATTATATTAAAGCAAACTGTCCTTTGTTACAAAAATTTCCCTGAAGCCAGACAACTTTGACCCTTATGACTCTTTCTACACTTAGTCTATTTTTAACTAAGAAGACATGGTTATTATCTCAAGGACGGCTCCCAACGACCAATCACAGCTCATTGGCTTCATCCTAACCCACACCCTAGACTTCTTAGTTAAACTTTAATTAATTTTAAGTCTGGCTATTGTGAAGGGTCCCATATTACTCCTTTTAGGTTCTACTCCTCATTATTTCTTTCATTATCCGTGCTCCCTCCGTACCCTCTGTAGTGCTACCCACAAGCACATAGTGCGCACGTTATTACACGTTATAATACAGTCTTAAGCCTCTCTGTACCCCTCAATAGTCGCCCTTCTGTGCCATAATTATACTATAAGCGCCGTAAATTACACCAAGAATTTTCTCGTACATACTACCTCTTCCGTTTGGTTAATTTAATACAAGTTACGAGTTTACGACCCCGCCGCATGAGTAAGTCGACGAAAAGTTATCACGAAAATCCCTTTTATGAAAAACATAATTTTATTCACATTTTTGTTTTCTTTACTGTCGCAAGGAGCGAGTGAGAATACACGTAGTTTGTTAGGTAATATCAACGAAATTGTGCTCGTACAAGCTTGCCATGATGCTCGTTAGATTAAAATGCATGCATACCTCTGTACAGCGCAGTAGACGAAAGCTAATTTCGGTACCCCAAATCGTCGACACAAAACATTCATGGCTCGCGCTCCCGACTCGGGGAACAAGCCCCGCCTTCGTATAACTCCAAGAAAAAGAATGCCTAAGTGAATATCACTGTTTTTCTGTACTTACATCATTACGATTCCTGGCTTCCCTTTCTCGAGGCGATAAAGAGCCCATGAATATAAATAGACGCAATATTAAAACGCTCCGTTTCCACACCGCATGAAATAATCTTCTTTTCTTTAAGGAAAAACTGTCACCGTGTTGGGGGCAAGTAATGTACACCATCAGTCATACTTAGAAAGAATTTTCAATTTACTCAGTGTGAAGACTACCCTAATAAAGATGGATTACTTGGTCTCGCGGTGCCAGTCGGGTCTCAATTTGCTTGAAGACCCGAGAGGTATTGTGCCCCCGATATATGTTGCGTAACTTTTTTATGTCCTAGACAAATTATGTACAATAGCCCTTACCGGGAAAACTAACCTTGCAACCTTGTCGCTATTTATAATACGTCTGTGCCAAAACCGTAATATGTTTTTATCAAACAATCTTTACTACGTACCTGCTCTATTTTAGCTGATCGTTACCTAAGTGAATTTCGTGGTAAAGTGGACTATAAAACGTGAGAATTTTCGTAGTTTCCTATTCAGTTTACTGACCCTTAACATATTGAAAGTAAGAAGTTATGTAAGCGTTATTATAAAAATATTATTCTTGGAAAATTTCGGCAGGTTTACTTAAAAAAAATGCCGTTGGGACGACAAAGAATATTACAATACGGTTTATTAGTATTGATAGTGATTTAAACTTTTTATCTCAAAATAAATGTGCTAAACAAAGGTAAAAAAAGTTTTGATGTAAATAAAACGAAAGAAAAAGAGCAATCCCAGCTAGTCAGGACGAGACTCGACGCCTCGCATTAAGATAAGAGCCATGAAATGAAATTCCAAATCGGTCCCGCCCCTATATTTCGATGTCACCGCCGCGTTTAAGTTAGAATAATTCCACAATAAAGCTGTTCTGACAAAGCTTCAAGTTTCGACGTTGAATGTCACGCATAATGTATCGGAAATATAAATTATATTAGATTGGTGGTTCGCTGTTGTAATGGTTGGCTATAACGCGGCCGCATGGATGTGTCGTGTTGGAGGGCACTAAAGAATTGCGCCACTCATTACTGCGGTGCCGAATGTGGCTAGATGAGTGGTGGAGGCATGTCACGACACGCTACCATGTATGGGCCTCGCCAATCTGTGCACGTTTAATGTTCAACGCGATCTGAATATTTTGGCTCAGCGAACTAACTGCGTTTTGAAGTCTGCGTGTAGTGACTTTAGTTTGTAGAGTTAGGTTCACTTGTATGTCGAGACACTGAAAGCCACTAATTAGCGGGATATATAGTGAGTTAAATAAATTAAAATTCAAGCTAGATTGCCACTTTAAGAAGAAAAATAATCTCACATAATTATGTGTATATTGGTGTTATTTATTTAGCTCCTAGCTTATTCCAGCGGCTTCGCTCACGTGGAGAAAATTATCTCACAGGAACGTACTACCGGGAAAAAAGTATCCTACTATGTTAATCCAAGATACAAACGATCTGTGTGCCAAATTTCATCCAAATTGTTCAGCCGTTTTTGCGTGATTGAATAACAAACATACAAACATAGTATGATTATTTATACAAGTTGTCTTTAGTAAATCAGTACCGAAAATACCTTTTATATTGTCAGACTATTGCCTGTTTTAATTTGCTTGGCAACAGAAAAATATAATAGTCATACACCTTCCATAATCACGTGACAGCAAACTTAAATTCGCCAAAAAATATTTATCGTTTTAGTGTAACTTTGCTACAAGTAGGTATGTTTCACCTGCAGAAATATTAGGCCTTTGATCAATTCTTGTCGTGCCGGTATACATAAAGCAAAAACGGACGATGAAAATATTCGGAATTTTCTTGACAGCATTTTAGCATTTCGTAGCGATTTTTTTCATAAATGAAAACGGTTTTACGTGAGCTCGCTCAAGGCTAACTCGCTTTACAAATTAACTAAGGAAAAGTCTGGCAAAACGAGATAGAAAAGCTATTAATTTTATTTCAAGATACTAACTCCCCATTGCGAGGTGTAGTAAAACCTTACAACGTACTCAAGTACACTAAAAAGACGCTAAACTCCGCGAAGGGAAGCTAAGAAAAGCTCTTACGTCTCTCGTTTTCTCAATATATCATATTTTTTCGCAGACTGAAGATATACGAGCGGTTGTTTCGCGCGTGACAGGCTTCCGGGGGTAATATTAATAAAATTATTGTGGAGACACGTCGCGAGCCCCGGGCCTGACCTACTCGACTCACGCGCGAACTAGTCCGCTGTTGTCAACTGTACACAGCACACATGTGCACGTTATTGCTCAGCAGAACGGTATGTACATTGTGACAAGTTTGGCTGTAACTGTACTGTTGCATTCGCAGTAGGTACATCGTATTGCAGAATAGTCTAGTACTACTACCATCAGTACCCCTACTACACACTTAGGGTACAAAAACACTCAGTATCACTGCTACTAGTAGTAGTGGTGGTTGGCATGACCATCATGTAATTCGATTTATATAAGTTCATATATTTTATTTATCTACTATTAATGTAAATTATTTTATATACTGTGAATGTGAGAACGTTGTAGACTTTGTAGACTGTAGATGTGTAGACCATTTTCTATTTAAGGTGCAGGTTTCGCTAAGTTCCTGTTATTTTCGTTTTATGTAAGTTTATATGATTGCTTGTTTATTTATAAGTATAAAAATCATTTAATAAGTGATGTTCATGTTTTATTTTAATTTTATTATTAGGTTAGGTTGAAACTGGTTTGTAATCCTCGTCAGTTGTCCTTAAAAGTTCATTAGAAAACCAGCGTCAGACAGCATCTGTCTGGCATTAATGCTGAAATGAGCCTTTTTGGCGCAGCCGTGAGGCACACACTGTTGTAGCTATTTATTTTCACTTTTATTTTAAATGATTTATTGTATTTTGTGTTTCACAAACTGTGTCCAAATAAACAGTATTCTTTCTTTTTTTCTATTTTATTAAGTACCTCGTACTTGTTGACATCTCCCCTATGTATACCTATGAACACTAATTTGAAAATATTGTAAAAGCAAATTATTTTTTAAAGAGTAACCCGGCTCTTCTCCATAGGAAATGACCAATTGGAACAATGCACCTAGCTTCTGACGTTTCATAAGTGGCCGTGTAGTTTTATGTGAAATAAAATATTTTGACTTGATTTGATTTGAGTCTCGCAAGTTGTGGTTATGTATTTTTTTATGAAACTTCCTGCTCTTGGTAACATAAAACTTCAACTTAAATTAGTCAATTTTAGCGTGAAATAAAATTCGTCGTCATTTGCGAGTACTTTGTACATTTCCATGAAATTCTACCCTGTTTAATATTAAGCTGTGGGCTAAATAAAGGTCAACACGGACATTATGGGTTCTAGGAATCACTCGTTAGTAAGTTTACAATAGCACCACAACGTACAGTTACCAACACAAGCGTATCAGGTAATAATGACAGCGACTGTGCGCGAGTGTACCGCAGTCTGAACTCGCGGGCATGACGCTAACAAATAATTTGCACTTTCATTAACGAGCATGCGCTGTGTTTTCTTGTACTTCAACTCACTGTAGTAATGATTTATTACCTAATAAGGTTTTGTACTCATACTAATTACCTTAGTTAAACAACGAATGTGTTGTAGCCGCGTAACCGCGATTAACTGGCACCGAATATGAATATGGGAAAGGCTCTTTAGTTTACGCTAACGATCTGCTAACTTGCCCTCAGCAATCAAAATCAAGAATCCATATTAATGCCTAAATAAAACGAGCAAGAAAAAATGTAATAAACCGCCGCAGGCGAGGCAATATATCTAGTGGCGGATATTTATTATTGTCGTACATAGCGCCATCGCGCGCGCTCGATCATCGCCGATATCCAATAACATTAAAATTTCAATTCATTCATCACGGCCACAATGAGGGCTCCGAGCACTTTTTTCGGCTGTGTGCCCTTTGATTAGATTCGGTACTGAACAAACCCATCCATTTCGCGACCACAAAAAGGTCGCTGAAGCCACCTCGGCGGACTCTCGTTTTCCATTCGTTCCGCTGTCCAGAAATTTTCGCAATAAAATTAATCGTTCCAATAAAATTGGAGCCGAATAGAGCCACCCATGCATGAACACTTTTTAATTGGGTCGCTCTTTTTGCTCCTTTCGCAGGCAACCAAACGAGAAATAGAACTTGAGTAAGTCTCTCGTTTACATTTAGACATACCTCGTCGCTATTACACCTCACTATACGAGCATTGTTTGTTCCAAAAACGAGTCACTCTCGAAAACTTCCAGACTTGTGCAGAGTTCTCGAAGAATTAGCGGAGTCGAAGTTGTGGTTTCAAAACTATGTATTTATTTACTTACGAGTTAACTTTGACTAATGCATAATAATTTGTCGAATATATGCATTTCAAAGTTTCCTTTGTAGGCATTACGCACGCTTGGAACGACACAGTATGTTCAACGCTCTCAATCAAATATCAAAGTGAGCAATTTGTTGGGTGTAAACGCAGCTCCCGACGGATTGCATAAAATCAGACAAAAAACATGGAATAACGATCCGTCGAACAAACGAAAATATATTTCCCCATTTTCATTTTCGACAAGCAATCGCGTTTAATGGGTTGAGCTCGATTCCCACTTGAGTTTGTTCGATTTTGTTTCATTTGATCGCTTCAGCGATTCACGGTGAGGTGTGGCATGGAAAGGCGATAAAAATAGTTAATTTCATTATTCTTTAATTTCCATGAATTAATAATATTCGTGACTAAAACTATGAGCTCGTATTTATACATTTCCTAGTGTTATTATAGGACTAAATAGCGGTTTGATACTAATTAGTTGTGATTTTTAATGGACTGTATGAAGTGGATGTGATTGTAGTTTGGAGTTTGTTTGAATTGCTTTGTGGTTGGTTGTTTCATTAATTTGATGGCTGGTCGTCATTCAAATTTGTTTGTAAAATTAATCACTGTATTTAACTAGATTTTATGATAAACAGCGCAACCGGACCGAAGCTTTTGACATTGTTTGTCCATTTTCAATAATTTAATAGGAAGTTTGATTTAGGGGTAATAGTTGTGTATCTCTCAGTATCATACATCATAATATTAGAACCGAAATAGGTTTAAAAGTTAGTTCTCGCCATTTCTGAACCTTACGGATTTATAGATAAACTAGGTAAGTTAGTACACAAACAACCGGATATTGAGTGTAAAAATAAAATGTTCCATTGTTGGTGGACTGACCATTTACTGAGTTTTTATTTGTATCTGGTTGTAAACATCCTTTAAAATAATTAAAAGGGCCCATATGAGTTGCCTATCTAATATCTACTCATGGAAATGTTGAAAACATAACTTTAATTGGTCGTTTGTCAATATTGCGAGATTTTCCCACCCCAAATATTCTCAAAAAAAAGACTTCAAGGACTTATTTACCTACTAGTTTTTGCCAGTGACGTCGCCCGCGTGGAGGTCGGGTATTATCCCACGGGAACGTACTAGCTGGATAAAAAGTACCTACCCTATATGTTAATTCACGTTATATATTTGTGTGCCAAATTTTATCTAAATCCGTTCGGCAGTTTTTGCGTGATTGAGTGACAAATATGCAAACATCTAAACGTCCAAACATAAAAACTTTCAAATTTATAATATTAGTAGGATAGTAAGATATTATAGTAAGATAATTTAGTTTAGGATAGAAGCTCGTGGATAAATAATAACAGCTGCACGGGTCGGAAGAAGGTTAAGTTACGCTTGTCTCAAACGGTTTGTGGATGGGGGACCATCTGTTACATAAACCCTTCAAGTCAAAGTCGAAGCATTTATTTCAAATAGGCACTTTTGAACGTCAACATTTACATTAAAATAGAATTGATTCTAGTCGCCCCTTCCAAAATGTAGTTTCGTATGGAGAAGAATGGGCCAGAAACTCTCTCTTTTAAATGTTTTAAGTGCATTATTTGACATACATTAATTATATAATTATGTGTGAAAACGATGCACCCAGAGTAAAATTACCTTACCAAAATAGGTAAAAAGAATGAAATTGAAGCAATTACAGATAAATTAATTTTATGATAGATACATGGTGCTCACATGTTTACAAACATTTTAAAAGTAAGTATACTATTTTCCTAGACCATTAATAAGTAATAAGTCAGCGTGTGAGTTAAAATAATCATTGAGTGTAAATCAATGTCATAAACATATTGAATTATACCATTCGTAGATCTCTGCGGCGTTACGGGTAGTCAGAAGTCTAAAAGTCTGACAACCAGTTTTACTAAGGGGTATCGTGTTATCCGGTAACTGGATTGTGGAGGTCAGATAGGCAGTCGGTCCATTAAAAATAATGGTATGCAGCTGCATCTGGTTAGACTTGAAGCCTGACCCCAGTATTATTCGGAAAAGGCTGGGCAGATTGATAAAGTTAAGGATTTAAAAGGCGGACTACATCATGATTTCTAACAGTTCTTTACCATTATGTATATTAGTCCCAAGTTGGAATTTCAAAACTCATAGGCCATAAGCCGCTGGACATAAGCCTCACATAAAATAGGGGGCAATAGCCATAATCGCCACGATTAGCAGGCGGTTTGGCGATCGCAGTATGGTAGTAAAGTGCATAGAGAACGCTGCTGCCCATTCTCTAGAAAGTCTCTTAGTCGCCTTCTATGACACCCACGGGAAGAAATGGGATGGTGCTATTCTTTTACGTCCGCCACCAGACGGAACTACAGATTGCATATAAAAACTATAATTCCGACTGTTGTCTTTGCCATACATACAAGTATAATTACCAGCCAGTAATTTTGCATTTGGATGAAACAATTTTACGTTCAACTTGCCAGTGTAGTCTGGCGATATCGACCAATTTAGTCAAAAATGGTGTCTAGTACAAAGATAATAAAAATTTGGAATTGTCTCTTACCCAGATCCTCGGCGTCCTCACTCCACTCTCCCTCCTGGGCCCAGCAAGCCGCGAGCATCACCAGCAGCCGCAGCCACATCACTGAACACATAGTCACCAAACTCCTTTACATCACGACAATCACAAACACGACCACAGACACAATTCCTTTTTTAAATTACACTTTTTTTGACACCATCCCTGGGATTGTGCCAGTGTTTTGACTTTTTTGATAAAGTTCTTTTTAGTGGCGTCACCATTTTCTTTTTTAATTAGAAGGAACAGGTTTCTGAAAGTAGGTTGTTGAGTTTTTGGCGGGATCGCGTTGGAACATGTCGCACGAATTTTCATTTTCATGGAATTTAGTGAAATAGCGAATTAAATTGTATAATTTTGATAGTGAATTATTGAATTTAGTTACGTGTGAGTGCACAAGTGTAGTGAAGGTGAAAATAAGTGACTAACGTGGACTTTTCGTGTTCCCCCCAAAAATTCCTATTAGGTTGTTGTAAAGTTACTACCGCTTTACAATAACTTTGATTTGACTTGACTGACTAACGACGACTGTGACTGTTTTGTAACTTCGTGCCCGATATCGGGCCATTTACTTGATCTAAAAGAAAAATTACTTGACACTGGCTAAATGCACAAACCGTGTGAAGCCAAAATGAAAAAAAAAAAAAAAAAGTAGGTTGTTCAATTGTTATTGTTTATCTGACAGGACGAGAAAATATGTTTTCTTAATGATAAAAATGAACTAATGATTATTTGAAAATGAAATGCCCGAAATAAATCTAACAATACCTGAGAATATTTCGTGTTTTATTCGACCGGTCTTGTACAGTTCCATGTTCACCAGTGTACTGTCACAGACTGATAATTGTACTAAAACAACCACACGCGGGTTATCAACTATAAAATACAAATATAAGTAAACCGGTAATCATTAATGATGTCACATAAAGGTCAATTGATATGGAAAACTGATGTAACGCGAACCGATGTAACGGTAATAATAAATTATCTACGGTCAACACCACACTTGGTTTACGAAAACCACCCTTACTGCTTCGCAATAAAAACGTCAAATTGTTACCATAGACGAGGAGTTGTCTGAACGTGAGTTTTGATACACGATAAGTTAGTAGACTGTCTTGATACCAACACTTCAATATTGATTTTTTACATTTGACGTACTTAATAACTACCAACGAAGTTATTATGTCCGATAATCGATGCCTTGAAAGTTTTATGTTCTTTAAAAAAAAAAACAATAAAGTTCATTGACCTGTAATCGCCTGGTATTTTAATTGGGCATACTAACAAGTCTATATTTTAATCAACTTGTTTGTGACTGTCTGAAGAAGAGCTAGGCAGCTCTTTGTCTAGCCTTTCAAAATATTCACGACAGAAAATAAAGTGTCAAGGTTTGATTTAAAATCGGAGATTAATTCAGAGGAAAGTTAAATTTACCGACGCTCGATGTTTAAGCCTACTTGCACCACAAATCACTGAATACATGTGGCGCTAAACGTGTTTAAAACATCGTTCTGTTTCAGTCAATCATTAGAAAATGGCAGATACAGAATCAAGCTGTTAATCTGTTAAGCGCTAAACGTATTTAGCAGTGTGTGGTGCAAACGGACAATTTAAAATCCCGTATCTATCTATCTTTATTCTATATACGAGTATCTATACTAATGTTATAAAGCTGAAGAGTTTTTTCGTTGAACGCGCTAATCTCAGGAACTACTGGTTCAAATTGAAATATTCTTTTAGTGTCGTATAGCCTATTTATTGAGGAGGATGTAACATCACGGTAAGACCCTGCCCCAGCAAAGAGAAAAAAGTCACGAATACGAAGTACTCACACGGGCAGGCGAGCGACGGGGTGGGTCGGGGGAGCAAGAAATTTGAATGCGCTAATCCCTGGAACTACTACTCAAATTTGAAAAAATGTTTTTGCATTTGATAGCTAAATTTTTGAGGAAGGTGTGAATGAAGGTGGTATGGGCTATTTAAAATTGTGCTAAGGTTCTTAAGGCCCCAGCAAAAAGCTAAAAATAGGAAGGGTGCGGAATGCAGAAAGCGAGAACGAAGTAGTAGAGTAGGCCATAGTAGGCCATGCGATACGATGGGGTAGGTTGGGGGAACAAGAAATTTCACGCGAACGAAGCTGCGACCAGACGCTAGTTGTAAATATTAAAACTGTCGGTTGCTCTAGATTTTACCGAAGTATTTTGAGAACACGACCTTTGGCGAAACCGCTGTGCAGCGTTTGCACGTTCGCTACGAGCCTTCGGGAGTCAAAGTCAAACTCAAAGTCAAATCATTTATTTCAAATAGGCACTAAAACGGCACTTTTGAAGGTCAACGTTTACATTAAAATAGAATTGATTCTAGTCACCCCTTTGAAAATGTAGTTTCGTATGGAGAAGAATGGGCAAGAAACTCCACCGTTGCTCTTTTAAAATGTTTTAAGTACAATATTTAACATACATCATTATGTGAAAACGATGCACCCAGAATAAAATGACCATTCCAAAATTGATATAAAGAAGTAAAGTGAAGCAATGACAGACAAATAAATTTTATGATAGACTAGCTTCTGCTCGCGACTTCGTTCGCGTCAAATTTATTGCTCACCCAACCCACCCCGTCACTTCGAATCGCCTGCCCGTGCGAGTACTTCGTATTCGTCACTTTTTTTCTCTCATTGCTGGGCTTGTAAGGGTCTTAGCATGATGATATATATAGCCTTTCTCGATAAATGGGCAATCTAACACTAAAAGAATTTCTCAAATCGGACCAGTAGTTTCTGTGATTAGCGCGTTCAAACAAACAAACAAACAAACTCTTCAGCTTTATTATAGAAGATATAGAAAATAGATATAGATGCATGGTGCTCACATATTTACAAACATTGTAAAAGTAAGTTTACGATTTTCCGCCTCTCTCAAACCAATTCTGCTGTCATTCCTCTCGTGCCTCTCTTAATAAGGCTCGGAACAAAACGTCGGACATCATTTCGAACCGGAAATTGACTTTCATTCGATTTTTTGGTTGTTCTAAAAACGTTGCGCACCATATTGTAATCTTTTGTTTTGACGCGTCGAAAGCTTTCGGACGAGAATAGAATGTTTTGTGCGCATTTTTTTTGTTATTTGTAAGGGAAAGCTTTTTTTATGGAATTATAAAATCATTTAAACATAAAGGGACTCATGACTGAAATAAAATGCCACGAAACATTGTTGCTTAGTCCATGGAAGGTGTCTATTTTTAACCGATTTCAAAAAAAGGAGAAGGTTCTCTTTTCATTTGTTTTTTGAAATGTATGTTCCGCGATGTCTCCGGCAATAATTGTAGGTCGATTTCGAAAATTATTTTTTAATAAATAGATTAGATTTCGAATTTTATTGACTTTGCTTGAGTAGTTTTTGCATTAGCTTCGACAATACGTATTTAATACACTTTCAGTATCGTGATGATGTTCTAATACTGTCACTACTACTTACCTGGCCGTTCAGTAGTGGTATACGATATAGTGTGGGGTGGGTACTTTAACTAAAAAGTGAAAAAAAAACACTTTTTTTTTGCTAAAAATAACAACCGATTTCCAAAAAAATAATCTTTTATAGTGAAAAATAACTTTAACTTTTGTTCTGTGAAGACCATTGTCTGTCTAGGAAAGCTTGTTCTGACTTCGATTTCACTCTATATATGAATATCTACGTCTATACTACTTGTAGGTACTTACTACTTAGTACGCAGATATTGAGTTCTGTTCGTCAAAAGGCACCCGTTTCGAGGAAAACACTGATATTCAAGACATAACATAATACTGAAAAGCAACTCCAGCTTCTTTAGGAAAGACTTGAGAACTCAGTTGCCGAGAACTACTTATTATCAATAAGAATTTCTAGTTATATCTCCATCAAAGTACAGAAGAAAATTGTTCGATGAGTGATTGCCGTGAGAGGAAATTGAGTATTTTATTAGTGAATGCTGGTTCTCGGAACATCACTCGGAATGAAATTTTAATATTCCAGTCAATTGCCTTCCAGTAGTTTGCGCGGACGCTCCGTAATCCTTAACCTGTTTTTAACACTTCAATATTGAACAAAATTGAGGGTATTTGACAATAAAAGAGGGTTTCATCGTGTGCTTCTGCTGAGAGATAAAACATTTGACAATATTTGTTATGTGTTCGGAAATCGAATCGTTGTCTCTTTGGCACCCCAGTTTCCACAGTTTTGAAAATAGAAAAGATTCCTGCCTCCTTTTTACTTATAAACAAGGGTCCATAAACTAACACCTATTGTTTTTAGGCCTCATAACGGCCACACTGAACAGCCTTCTTTAATATCTTCAGATAAGCATGTAGTGCTACCATAAAAGTTATTTATGAAAAGGTTGCCCAATTTCCCGACTTTTCTACTTACAGTTAAGTATTTTATGCCTTAGTCTGTTTCAAATCTTTGCGTTATCAAGTCTGTACCTTTTGAAGCTAAAGCATTGAGCAGTATATTGCATAGAAAACTAGATTTATTATTCACTTAATTTATAGATCGAAATAGCATACACGTCCGACAAAAGTCGAGTTGATCTCAACATAAAACCTTTAGCGTGGCCATTTTATCATTTTTTTATTTTTTATTTATTTAATGCAGTGAGTCTGTCAGTGTCACATTTTTAATTCGGTCTGACATGAAAAGAAAATGGCTTAATGTCATACGGTATTGACATTAAGGCGCAATATTGATTGCTGAGTCGGCGAAGCAGATTTGATCGTGCAATGAGCAGACAAAAATAGGCTTTAAAGTCACGGACGTATTGACTGTGACTGTACTAGTTTACACACGTATTGACTGTGACTTTAAAGCCTATTTTTGTCTGCTCATCAGTAGTAGTCGACTGAAGTACGTAAGCAGATGAAGTATACTGAAAAAAATCCATTAATTACAGTAGATACCTACATTGGACGCCGTCAAAGGAAATCATTTCAGTCATAACCATTCAAACGCTTAGCAGAACATGTAGGTACAAAGGTTCCGTTTTCAGTCCCCTGTCAGAAATATAAAACTTTGACGCTTGGTTTCGGCTTCCATATATACGGGGAAATAATGTCTTTTAATCTGTACTGAAGCCTCTGACCCTTGTCCTGGGGAATGAAAACTTTCCAGGAAGGTTGGAACAGTGACGTCACATTTATTTTTCGATTATGTTTTGAGGTACTTGGTTGAATGAGAGTCGGGCAGTTATGGGGTTGAATATGAAATATGTAGGCCAGAAAGTCAGGTTAATTGAAATGACTTTCTTGTTTTATCTTTGTTGGAGCCTGCAGAATATAATTTCTTATATCGACGCATAGGTTCAGTATTTAGTTTGTATTCTAGATAAGATCAGCCCATTCTTCACGACAAAAGAATAGGAGAAAGAAACCAAATTTTATCTGACCCAGGTACAACAACCAATGCCTGTGGAAAATTCGTGTGCAAGTAGGATGAACTGGTCTCATCAGGACGGCAGCGTTTAGTTCAGGTAAATGATTACGAGTCTACGTCCTATTCTTTCTACACGTTATTCAAATCCAAGGCAATGCGAATAGCTACTCAAAATTCGACGATTTTAGTCTCTTGGCTTATCTGCCTAGCCTTTTCCAAAATATGATGGGGTCGTCTTCCAGTGTAATCTTATGCAGTTGAATACCAGTATTTTATATGGAGCCACTGCCTATCAGATCTCCATAACCCAGTTATTGGGTAATACGACACCCCTCGGTAACACTGGCTATCAGAATTTCGGGCTTCTGATGACCCGTACCGCCTGCCAAAGATCTACGAATGCCAACCAGGACCAACGGCTAAGCGTGCTTTTAAATTTATTATTTAAATTACCTACATCAAAACTAAAGGTGTGTACAAATAAATACAAAAAAGGACACTTAGGCGTCGAAGTATTCGTCCGCATCGCTGTCATCAGGAACCGTGCCCAGAAGACTGGCAGCATGGCCACGTTGAATGGCTAATGCTAATTCTTTGGCCAAAGAACGACCCAGCCCTCTGGTCACGTGAAGCGTCGACCAGCTGGCGAGAAATTTCCTTAGCGTGCTTAATTTATTTTACTTAACTTATAACAATGCAAGTTACTTGAATTCCTTAAATATGTAATAAATAAATTATAAGTATCGTTATTACAAATTAAAGAACAATATGCTTAACGATGTTCCCATTATGTCCTTAACCAATTTTTTGCATCTTTTCCTTGATGCTTTATTAAACACGTATATTTCCTTTACCCTTGATAACAATACAACAAGTTACTCATATAAATTATCCTGGTTTTTGATGAACTATCTCACTGTTGAACTATCTATTTATCCTCTCTCCTTAAGGTGAATCTTGTCGACATTTTTTCCACACGAACTTCGGGAGTGTTTTACTCCACTGTTCGACAATGTATATCAAAAATGAAACATGGTATGGTTTTGTCTTGTTATTAATAATGTCTGTACGGAAAGAGAATACTAAAAATAAAAAGCCATTAAAAAGTTATAAGCCAACAAAGATTCGTTTTCTTGTTAATTTAACCTAACTTTGGGCGTGTTTAAGTAATAAAAGAAGTGTAAAACCTCCAAAACCAAGTCAGTACCGACAAAGGTCAATTATCGGAAAGTTCCATTAACTTTATTGGTCATTGATTTATGCAATGGTTTTTCATACAACCCGCTCTTCCGAAGGACTTTTCTTAATTTTTTATGCGACTGTTTTACTGTCATGCATCTCACTAACGTGCGTCTAGACTAACGTCTAACTGCTCATCAGTGATACTATCTCTGTCGGACACGAAGCCTGGTGACACTGCGTGATTTTTAGCCAGGCCCACCAGTGAGTTCGAGCCCGCGACTAGATTCCCCTTAAACCTCATCATTACAATGTAGTTCCTTGCTCTTGGTTTATTATTGTTTATATGTTACCGGCCAAACCTGACTTCAGGCCAAAATGGTTTATTAAGCCGGGGCACCCCGATTAAATGGGTTAGGTTAGGTTAGAACTGTGACCAAAAGTGTGCGAGCCGAGCGAGCGAAGCGACCTGCGCCGCGGCGGCGACCTGCGAGCTCTACTTCCAAAGGTTGTTAACAAAACGGATAGATAAGCTAGTTGGCTACGATATATCACGTGTAGGATAAATCTGTTTGGCCTAGGATAAACTAGTTTGGCCTGAAATTGGGTTTGGCTGGTAACTATACAACATGTACATGTTTATTTTTTTTCTCATTTAGTTTTAATCATGGACTGGCAGTTTGAGTAATTTATACGGCCTACGCAAATGTCCTTTCATTGGTATTGTTCGTCAAATCGTTGAGCTCATCAACTTCTGAGATGAGCTGATAAATGCGTGCTCTGATTGGACAGATCCACTCAGTCTGTGTGGTTTTCTCCTCAAAATACTATTTCAGACACCAATTCATGTGTCTTCACATGATCTTACCAAGATTATGTTTAGACTTTAAAAGAGACTGTGACCTCTGTTTTTGTCTCGGCCATTCATCTCAGAGTAGTCAGATAGGAAACGCCGACCTTATCTAGTTTTAAAAATTTGATTGAGAAGTAAAAGTGTTTGTACAAACCTACTTACAGAAATAAAATCATTTATCATTTAACGTAATTAACGCAAGACCTAATACACTCAATTAAAGTAATGACTAACAGCCAGTTGCAGAAACGAACTTTTACTTTTAATGACGTAATTAAATACTAATTTCCATTAACTTGTAAAAATAAAGGACACAAAGGATAGTAGACAAACAATAGTAGGACAGTAGACAAAGATATCAGAGAGTAGAGAGTAGAGTAAGGGAAAAGAAAATTTTATGGTTTTTTTTTCATATATTATTATTATCTTTGTCACAATTCCAGAAGGTCTATACCAGTGGCGACAGGTCAATACAAGCCGATTCCCATTGGCTTACCTTTAAGAAACCCCACCGATCCAAAACACCAACGTTATTTCAAAGTGTAATTATTTTATGTGTTTCTCTTAAGTATTACTGAAAAACTGCCTGCACGAAATAACTCAGTATCAGTGAAAGCGGGGCCTTATCTACAGACGGAACTTTAAGCTTGCATCACGCGGTGAGTGTTTTGTTTTTTAGAAAGGCTTACCCTGGCCTTAACTTCACCCCTCGCCACTAGTCTATACTTAGTGGACTTTGCATCGTCTATAAAACTCTGAAATTTTAATCTTGTAAATATGAAGTCTGATAATAAAAACACGACAGTCTTCAATATCGTCTATAAACGCGTGTATTCCACAAGTGTCTGACCCCCATACTAAAAGGGACATACTCTGATAACTTTTTAATAAACATGAATATTGTTCCGTCCCCATAAATCTTGTGACCGACTGTATCGCAAGACAATTTAGTTTATCTCATTTTTTATTGAATATAAAATGGCTGAGTGCGTACCTTCTCTTATCCGATCTGGTTATTTATGGCAGAAGTTTGTTTTTGACCGCCTCACGTACTTTATAGGGCGAACCTTTCTATCCCGAATTGCCAATTGCTATTTGATATATACTTTATGCTGTAACTTTCCGATCTCATATTTCTTGATATTTTGTTTCGATGTTTTACATGATTGCATTTTGTTTTACAATGGTTTCGGGGAATTGTTCCGACAAGATGAATTTAGGTCACTCGACTTGTTTTGTTTATTTTTTTGTGTTTATCAATGTTACTTTTTTGTGACATTTCTTTTGTTTATTTTTATACGTGGGATCGTAACAGCCCTACAGTAATATAACAACGGCTGTAATGAGCATTACATAAAGGAACATTAACATCCACATGTCGGGAAATTCCTAAAACACACAACGAATAAACACAATCTCTGCGTTAATAACGTTGTAAAGGTGAGGACATATTCAACGCGTTGCAAAACAGCTTCGAATCCCTATTCACTCGATGTAGATACAAGGCAATATACAGGGCAATTCTCATTTGCACCCAATATGACAAAAACCACCAATACAAAAGGGCCCCTCTAAAAAAGAGGAATAAAGCGAGAGATTACAGCCGTGTTCATTCTAAACCATATCCAGTGATAATGTCGGACTAAGGTCCGGTATGAGCCGTACGCACCGCTCGAAATGGGCGCCAATGCTTTGGAAGGACCCTCTTTCGGGCAAACGACAATGCTGAATCTTTTATTAGTTTCGTGAATGGACGGCCAGTTGACATAACCGTCGTCGACATCTGTTGTGATATTACGCCATCTTTTCCAGGGCGTAGTTCCATCGATCCCGACCGGGAGCCGAATCGACTATTTTTGTGCACGTGGAATATCTGAGAGGCCAGAATTGAATTCGGCTGAATACGTGTAGGCGTCGTGTAGGACAGAAAATTGCTGGAATCGGCAGATATACCCGTACGTACCTACACTACGTCATCAGTTTGTAATAGATGGTTTGTTGGGACAACTTTTTATGCGATAGTTTTTCGTTGTTGCATGTGACGTGGGTTGTTGTTTTATTAGTTTTCCTGCATTGATATGCCGAAACTAAGTTTTATATTTCAGGAAATGTTTGACGGGAATGCATTGAAAATAGAGTTATGAGTTTTAAAAGCTGTTGTGAACGCAACGATTTTTTGCGCATTCTGGTACCTAGCTTTATCTATACATATAAAAGCAAAAGGCTGACCTTTTGCTGCTGAATGATCAGTCATGCATTCACCACATACTGATTAATAACGAAATCTCAAAAACTGCTGGAGCTACGAAGATGAAATTTTGCACGAAGGTAGATTATGAGTAGAAGACGTCAGCTAAGAAAGGATTTTACGAAACTCTCTCCGTGAAGGGGTGAAATATGTGGTGGAAGATTGTATGAAAATTTTTATTCCTTGGGCCAGAGATGCTTGTTCTAGATAATTTTCAACATTGATACGGGCGGACCCGCGGGCAGCTGCTAGTTACTTGGTATATTTGTTAAACAGTTTATAAAGGATGGTCTAGGTATCATAACTCTGTGAATTAAACAAGTGTCCCTTGAGGGTGGCAAGCCAACGTTTCCTATCCTGAGCTTTGAGTGCGGACCCTCTGAGTTTGTCCCCTAAGGACTAATTAGAATAAAAGAGTGTTAAACTTGCTGTAACTGATGGCCGCTTTTGGGCAGTGCTTTGGCTACACTCAATTCTCTAGGGTCCTTCTTGAGTATTCCTGTGACGATGTGAATATTTTATTATTTACAGCGTGATTTATTGCAGTTTTGGACACAAAGATGTATGATAAAAATTTAAATTACACCACTCAGACTACTATTGGAAATTACATGCATTTACAACTTATACAACGTGTAAAATATTTGACGCTTGACCTCATAGACCCTAATTATAAGAAAAACGTGTTGATTACGTTATGCATTTACAATTGAATCTTATTGCCTTGAAATAAGATTGAATTTGATTTGGCTCAATCTGCGGTAAGTATGGCAAAATACATAATTTTGAAAAAATACCTATTTTAAAAGAATAATATCGAATATGAAGATTCAATAGTCAATTAGGATCAAACTATACTTTCAGGTCTTGCGTTTATGCTGTTACAACTTGTAGATGCAAATGCTGACAGTTAGGTCTTAAGGTCTTCTTACACGGGCAATTTTTTCAGCAATTATTGCTCGGCAACACTAATGGATCAACCTGGATCAATTAAGTGGAGCAATCTGGAGCAACAACAATAAATTGCCGATGTGTTTCGGCAATATTGCTTCTGATTGCTCCATATAAAAATGTTTTTTAGTCATGTTTCTTTCTATCTCGTTTGTACGTATAACTGCTTCTCGTTTTTGCGAGAGGAACCGGCTGGCGGCGGAGGTGGCAGGAGAAGCGCATTGCTTAGTATTTTAAGTTGCTAAATATTGCTCCATATTGTGTGGCCGTATCTCAACAGGCAATGGCAACAGGTTGCTACATGTTGCCATTGCCCTAAAGTGCTGAATATAGTCGTAACGTCATATTTGACAAGAATTGTCCAAGATGGAGCAATTTTAGTTGCTCGTGTAAGTGCACCTTTGGAACATCTGAAATTACTTTAGACCTTCAGATGTCCAGTAATGAACACAATTACTTTTCTATTGTTATGCCTAATACCCAAAGGGATACAGACTCTAACAAAAAAAAAAACGAAGAAACTTTTTTTGCAATAAAAAGTCTAAATGTCAAATATATTTTCTTGTCCTCAGAATATATGTTTCGTCCTATATAACACTTGATAGACAGCAAAAGCAATTCAATCAATTGGAGGTTTCCCCGAAATGTGTAATGAGTCGTTCGGCTTTAATTCAAAAGTTTTTACAACTCGCCTTTATCCGACCTTTTCGCGGTAGATTGGCAGGGTCTGTTTTATTTAAAGGCGCGGGTCATTTATTCAATGTTAAAGCATGAAAAGAGGTTACGCATAATGGCAGGCGCCTGGTTTCGTCGAAGAAAACCTTCCCTTTGATGTAGTACTTATTGGTAGTCGTATTTTATAACTCATGTAGGGGGGCTTGAGGCTAAGTACTAACGCTCGCACGGGTCAATAGATCAGGTTAAGCTACGCTTGCCGCGGTTGGTCCTTAGATGGGTGACCATCTTTACATAGGTACCAAGACCCCTCCGTGCGTCGGAAAGCACGTTAAGCCGTTGGTTCCAGCTGACATTCGTGGATCTTTGACAATCGTCACGGATCGTCAGAAGCCCGAAAGTCTGAGAATCAGGCTTACCAAGGGTATCGTGTTACCCAGTATCTGGGTTGTGGAGGTAAGATAGGCAGTCGCTCCATGTCAAGTACTGGTATTCAGATGCATTCGGTTAGACTGGCAGCCGACCCCAACATAGTTGGGTAAAGGCTAGGCTAGATGATGATGTACTATGCTCTTGTTAGTAGGTATCTAGTGTTAACAACGAAAAGATAAACTTTAAAGTTCAAACTTAATCCGGGAACTACGCTCGCTTAAAAACTATCGTTTCAATGAAAACTTCATTAGGTTGTTAGAAAAGTTTCCCAACAAAAGTAAAGGAAAATCAACCTTATCTTGAAAGGAAACCTTTAGGCGTTTACGGATTCCAATAAAATATTTAACATCGGGTAAACTGTTCGACACCATATCTCCGACCGGAACGTTTTATTTTCTGCTGAAGGGAACTTCGACAGTCGTAAAATAAGCCGGTAAGCAAATCTGTCATGACGTCATTAAACGGCTGGCCACGAGGATTATTTTTATTTCTTACCCAAGATTTATTTTCCTTAGATTAGCATTCCTCTTATTTATGCTAATGTAATTTTAATGGCGCCGCCTTTTTCGGCTAATTTCATTTTACGAAAAACTCCCTGGATTTGTTTTAAACCTTGGCTTATTAAGATGGTTTTGGTGACGATTCTACTTTAATAAAATTTGAATTATCGGTTTAATTAAGCTTGAGACAACTAATTTTCCTTATCTTTCTATATTATTTCGTTTGGGGTGAACGGCTCATTAAGTCCAGAAATCCTTATTGTAATGGGTTTGTATAATTATGTAGCTATATCTTTTAATTGAATTTGGAGTTTCATTAATCTACATAGGCTATGTATTTGACATTACAGATGTAGAAAGTCGTAGTAAGTCAACACGGCAGAATCAAGTGAGTCACGAACGTTTGTATCGGGAAATTCGGATTGAAAGAAATTCTGGGTAGAACCGTGTAGCGGGCTGACACGAACAAACTGTGGCGTGCCGCCGCGGGCCGGCGTAATTGTCTTCATCTTCTTCTACCACGAGCATTTGTTTACAACTCGAAACGTTAAGTGACGGAGCCAAACGACGGGGACGCACGACACGCCACTCACTCACAGCGGACCCGACAGTTGTATATTACGACGACATTCGGCAAGTTGCCGAGGAGAATATTTATGTGTCGCGATTATTAAAGATCAAAGTAGTAAGTTGTCTGGTGACTTAAAGAACTTTTTGACTAGTAAGATTTGATCTAAATATTTGAGTTACAGTCTCATTTTGAATATTAATTTCTAGTAATACAAAACAGTCACGTAGGCTCTGAACATATTTAAAAACTACTGAAGAACCGATAAAAGGGAAAGATTAATTGTCAAAGGGATTTCATTCATATTATTTTATACGCATACATATTCCGGTTCGCACGGCACGGCTTCGCATGACATATATCATTCTTTACTTCGTTTCCGCAGTCATAAAACTACATCGTTCACTTACTAACTTTCGCGTAGTACGTACTACATCATAGTGGATACGTAGATATACGAGTGAACACGAGTTCCATCGGTTACCTTCGTCAAATCCGAATGTTATTTTATTGCAAATTATTGAGAACGAAACGAAAACTATTTCTCGATCTTGATCAATCGATTGGTTGCTACACCGGTAATGGAATCTCTGGTCGTACTGTAAACGACATCGATAAAATTTTGCTTTCGACTCTATAGTGTCACATACGATTGCCAAACATTATCCTGTGGTCACTAGCTTCACGTTTAAGCGAATATAAAGAAAACAATTGGGAGAAGTTGTCATAATATTAGAAAAAATAAAAATAATAAAAAAAATATTAGGTTATAAGATAAAATAATCATAGGAACAAACTTAGGAGTACGTTTGAAACCAGACAGGGTCGTTCCTTTGCGTACATTATTTCATAATCACTGCTCTCCTGAAAAATCCGAAGACAAGTGACATCTACCCACCAACGGGCCAGCGTGGTGGATTACGGCCCACTCCCTCCCACCGCGAGGAGGCCTGTGTCCTAGGAACATTATAGGCTGATTACACAAAATCGAAATAACCATTCTAAAACCAAAATATACAGACTCTTTTCTGAACTCTTATGGTCGGGGTGACTTTCAAAACGTACCAAGAATTCGTGGTACAGCGAAATTTAATTTATTTACTCCGAAATATTGTTTACAAAGAAAAAAATTACATGGTCAAATATTGTACATGAGTGTGATGTGATACTCGATAACCAAAAATTTTAAGTAAGTAAAGATGGCCGATGGCAGATGGCCGATGGGGCCGAGAGGATCTGGAGTGGCGACCGCGTACTGGAAGACGTAGCGTTGGAAGGCCTCCCACAAGATGGACCGATGACCTTGTGAAGGCCGCAGGAATCCGCTGGATGCGAGAAGCGCAGAACTGGTCGAAGTGGAGGAGCTAGGGGGACGCCTCTGTCCAACAGTGGACGTCTTTCGGCTGACATGATGATGATGATGAACGCACAAACGCACAGGGAGGTTTGGAAAGAAAAAGGGTAGGCCTTTGCCCAGCGTTAGGACACAGTATAGGCTATCAAAAAAAAGTAAAATGTAGAACAATCATTCCAAAACCAAAGAATACATTCTCTTTTCATAAGCTACATTTATGATCGGAGTGACTTTCAACACGTACCCAGAACTCGTGGTACACAGTAATTTGATTTATTTACTCCGAAATATTGTTTACAAAGATAGCTACATTACATAGTAAACACATGTGTGTGATACTCGAGTGTTATTAGACGGCTGTCATTTGCCATGTCGACTGTTTCTAAAAGCCTTGTTTTGTTACACTAGAATAGTTGATTTGAGAGCGTGGGAAGAGTGCTTCTTTTATTGTAAATCCATTATGTTTTCCATTTATTATTGTCTAAGATGAGTTGGACTCCTTTAATAAAGTTTGGTCCTTGACAGCTCTGGACAGAGGGGGGTGGAAAGAGAGAAGGGAAGTTTTTGCCCAGCAGTGGGGCGTTAATGGCTACTAAAAAACATCTAATCGTATTTTTATACCTACTTGAATGTACAGTACTATAGAGGTTGTCTGCAAAAGACGACGTTACGGTTGTATAGGCTGGCTATATTATCTGTAATACACTCGAACTGTCGATCTAATTTAGAATAGAATAAAGAAAAATCAGTAGGCGAGAGATCGGGCTGACAAACATGTGAAAAACCTAAAGAAGAACTTAAAACAAGATTTTTAGAACGATTACTAGGATTTTTTATTGATCGATCCTGGTTCTGGCAGACCGTAAGGAGAATCAAGTCGCGGGCTCGAACTCAATGGTGGGCCTGGCTAAAAAGCACGCTGTCTCAACAGGCGTCATGTCCAACAGAGGTAGTACCCGTGATGAGCAGTTAGACGCTAGTGTACACGCACAACATTATTGAGTGAGATGCAGGATCGGATAAAGTAACAGGCGCGTAAAAAATTAAAAAAAGTCCTTCGGAAGATCGGGTTTTATGAAAAACCACTGCATAAAAAAGTTTATTGGACTTGCTCGCTCGATATTTGAGCTTTGTCGATACCGACTTGGTTTTGGAGATTTCACACTTCTTTTATCACTTAAACACGCCCAAAGTTAGGTCATATTAGCAAGAAAAACGAATCTCGGTTGGCTCATAACTTTTTAATGGCTTTTTAGTTTAGTATAGTGTTTCCGTACAGACAATATTAATAATGAGACAAAACGATACCATGTTTAATTTTTTATGTACATTGTCGAACAGTGGAGTTATACACTCCCGAAGTTTGTATGGGAAAAAATGTCGACTACATCCACCTTAAGGTTCCTATAATACAATCTTGAACAAAAATGAAGTAGAGGTCCATGCTCAATTATTACAGCCACACGGTCTATCGTAGGTTAAGTTATACCGCGGTCGGTTAGCGGATGAGTGGTACATGTAATCATACGCAGATCTTTGTCAGTCGTTATGAGTAGTCAAAAGCCTAAAAGTCTGACAACCAGACTTACCAAGGGGTACCGTGTTACCCAGTATTTGTGGAGTAAGATAGACCAGCGCTTCGTGTTAAATACTGACGATATTCAGTTGTATCCAATTAGATTCGTAGCCGACCCCAACATTGTTGTGGAAAGGTTAGACAGGTTGATTGTATGTACTATTACGGTATTTTTAGAAGTAAGAGATTTCATATTGAATAGTAGTTATATAGGGCTGACTATAAAGCAATCGATCGACGTCTAAAGGTCGAAATTGATCGCAAAATTCAAAACATAGTGGCTTGTCGATCGAAGAACAAAATTCGGCTACCATGCTTCAAAATGATCGGATCGGTTTCGATCTAAACAATGTCATAGATCGATATGGCATCGGCCGCAATCGAATTTCACCTTACCACAACTCGTATCGTACATTGTGCATGACAAGTCGCACGTATAGAATTAAAGAGACTTATTTTGCTTATGGCTAATTTCGAATTAAGTCACTATAATTACGAATTATACAGACCTATTTTGCTTGCGGCTAATTTCACATTAGGTCCCTTTAATTCTAAAGGTGCAATGTGGAATTAAATAGTACTAGTGGTCGTCCATGTTTTTTTATCAATTTCATGCATTTCTAATGCATTTTTTAATAAAAATATTAGCTTTCTACACTCCTTCATATAAACTTACTCTGCCAAATTTCATACTCCTTCGTACGAGTAATTTTCGTAGAAAGGGGTACAAATTTTCACGTGTTAATATAGATTTTATACAAAAACTTGAAACCCAGGGTGAACTATGGGCTACCATATGAAAATAGATTACCATCGCTTTATTTTATTACAGACCTGCAACACCAAGGGGTTTGGCGATGCGTTACCATTTAAACATGCAGCTGATATTTCCATAGACCAGTAATTTCATTGGAACTGTGGGTTTTCCAAACTGCAACTCAATAATGCGGCTCGGAGGCAGAAATCAGTAAATTTAGTGGTAGTGTAGTCACTACCACTACGTTTACCGGTTTCGGCCTGTATAATACAACCTTTCAAGGAAGCTACTAAGCTTCCTTGAATGATTGTTTTATAGTTACGGCACATTTTCTTGTTATAGCTAAGCGGACACGAGTGGAGCGGTGCCTTACGTGTGTAAATCGACCATCGAATCACATCGCGACTCCCATCTGGTCTGCTATTAGTCGTTGCTCTTGGTCTCCGCTCCGCTCCGCTTCAGTTTAAACGCAACCCTATATGTATGTATCTGCCAGAGGTGCGGGTTGTTCAAAAGAGATATCGTGGCTCCTGGCACGCAGGCAAATGAAGGAGCACGGTTGGATTTTAGTCAGTAAAAGTCTGACACGCCTTCCCCGCTCCGTCCAGAGCGGGGGAAGTTATTTGATGATTTCCCATCCAAAAAAAACCCTATATGTATACTAGAAATAGGCGCTTATTAACAAAGTTTCACAATACACATTTGTGTATTGTGAAACGAATTTTCAGTGAAAAAACTGAAACGCATACATTTGTATGCGTTTCAGATTTTTCACTGAAAATTCGTTCAGTTTCAAAACGGTCTTTTAACGCTTAAATTCGTTTAGCTAACACAATGGTCGAAACTGGCTTATTCGTGAGAGCAATGATAGTTATCACTCTTGTTTGGTATAGAAATAGAGTGAAATTTTATTACTTTGAGTGAACTGGTCTGTTAAATTTTATTACTTTGAGTGAACTGGTCTGTTAAATTTAATAGTTTGCCTATTACGACTTTCAATTTGCAAAGCCATAAGTTCCTATAATTTTCCGGCAGCCATATATGTTTATTTACATAATCAGCCTAAAATATTCCCACTGCTGAGACATAGGCCTCCACTCGATGAGGAGGAGTGAGCGGTAATTCACGGTGTCTTCAAATTTTTGGTTCTAGGACATGCCGTTTCCTCACGATGTTTTCGTTCACCGTTTTGGGAGCAGTGACGATGAAAGAATTTATAAAAAGTAAAGCGCCTGTTGTAAAGGATGGAAACCTTTTTTTATAATTTATTCAATAAATATACATTGAGGCCCCGCCGCTACGACTACACATTTATATTCCTTTTAGACATCACCATAGAGCTCACATTTGCTTGGCAAAACATGTCGCCCGCGCATTACTCGCGCGCACCAATCACGACAGTTTAGTTCGTCTTCCGCCATTATAGAAAACGCATGTCTTAGCGCACATTCCGCGCTCCCGTGTAATTTGGTTTTTCTTGTCGCCGCAGGGTCTCAATCGTTCCAAAATATAAACTGTTTCTCTTTTTTACCCGACTAATCGCGTACGTGTAGTGCTATACACAACACCTATCTTGGTTCAAACCTACGACCTACAACTTGTAAATAACCGGTACCACTCGTCCACCACTGCTCTATATCTATATGCTAATTGATTTTATCGATTTTCCTAAGCTTTGCGACGTTTCCATGCATTTTATTATAGGGATGTCGTAGAAAAATGCTGTTAAAATGCAAACCAAATTGTCATGGATCGTTTTACCTCCAACACCTTGATTGCAAGCCGTGGGCCCCCCTTGTTACAACCTGTCCCCTCTTCAACCCTCCCTATAATTTCCCTAACGGGTGCTTAGTGTTTTATTCCAATCAAAATGATTATAGGCGATTTAGGATGATGGGAATTTTAATACTGATTTCTTTAGCTCACCGTTTCGCCAGGATATTTTCAGAAGTCGATGAATGAAAATAAACATGACGTAGTATATATATTCTTCTATTCTTTACATGTCTTAAGAAAATTTTACCTATGTATCAAGTTTGTATGTAGGAAAAAAAATTACCAGTGTGTAAACTGTAACCATGAATTCAGCATATTATTCTAGACTCACAAGCCTGACGGTTATAAAAAAAAAACCGCTGTTTCATAGAAAACTGCAATACCAACGTGATCAAAATGTTGTTTTGTTTTTTATAACCGACGAAAATATGTTTATGCTAGGTTCCGTCCAAAAACATAAATGCTGAATTCATGGTTACCGTTTGCGCACTAGTTAAAAAATGTATTTCAAAGTCAAAGTCAAAGTCAGCTTTGAAGCATGGTAGTAAAATCATTTATTTCAAATAGGCACTTAAAAGGCACTTTGAACGTCAACATTTACATTAAATAAAATAGAATTGATTCTAGTCGCCCCTTCCAAAATGTAGTTTCGAATGGGCAAGAAACTCTATCGTTACTCTTTTAAAATGTTTTAACTACAATATTGAACATACGTTCACTATATAATTATGTGTGAAAACGATGCACCCAGAATAAATTAATTACCATGCCAAAATAGGTAAAAAGAATGAAATTGAAGCAATTACAGATAAATTAATTTTATGATAGATACAAGGTTTTGCAAATATGTGAGCATATTTACAAACATTGTAAAAGTAAGTATACAATTTTCCTAGAATATTAACAAGTATGTAATCAGTCAGTGTGTGAGTTAAAGTAATCACTGAGTATAAATCAATATCATAAATATAATTAATTATGTAATTCAATTAGCAACCAGTTTGATTTTGTCTAGACTCTAGATTGTTCTATGGAGCAGGACCAGCATGTTTCCAAGCATTCTTATCTTGGATATAATCCTCTAATTTATAATAAGCTTGTTTACAAAGTGCAATTTTCATGAGTTTTAAATTTCCTTTCATTTTCACTTCAGCCGAAAGACGTCCACTGCTGGAGATAGGCCTCCTCCAAAAGGGCTTGCAAGCGCTTGGCAAGCGGGTTGGCGATCGCAGTATGGTGGTATAATGCATAGAGAAAACTGCTGCCCATTGTCTAGTAAGTCCCTTAGTCGCCTTCTACGACACCCACGGGAAGAAATGGGATGGTGCTATTCTTTTACGTCCGGCACGACACGGAACCCTTTCATTTAATTGCAATATATCACAAGATATTTTGTTATAACATTTAACACAGTACCACATAAACGGTTTTCTCAAAAAAAAAAAAAAAATGAGTTTTACGATGTTAGGACTTTTAACAGTAGGTTTGGACGATGTGACAATGTTCGCAGGATGGCTGGTAGGAGTTTGATGATATGTGCCGATAAACCAGTTGAATGGTGGGCAATTGGAGAGGCCTACTAGTAGTGGACTAATGTAGGGTACCTAATGATGATGACATAGGTACTTAATAATTTAAAAAGTGGTTTTCTAAACAGGGCGTAAATGATAATGATAAATGATAAATGATCAATGATTTTATTTCTGTAAGTAGGTTTGCACAAACACTTTTACACGTCAATCATATTTTTAAATCTAGATGAGGTCGGCGTTTCCTATCTGACTACTCTGAGAAGAAAGGCCGGAACAAACTCAGAGGTCACAGTCTCTTTTAAAGTCCAGACATAATCTTGGTCAGATCATGTGAAGAGCATGTGGATTGGTGTCTGGAATGGTCTTTTGAGAAAAGAACTACGCGTAGGTATTACTCAATAGCCGGTTCAGACCTAACATACTAGATACCTAAGTCTTAAGTCAATTCAAACTTTGGAAAGTATCGGTTACCTACTAGGCAATCATATTAATAATAACTTTGACCTTTGAGATTTATAAGTTAGTAACAGAATGAATGGTCTAGATTTATGTGACACTAATGAAGCAATTAGTATCACATAAATCTCAACAGACAAATAATATACTGGTAATGTTGTTGTCAGTAATTAAGTTTATTAATTGTTATTTATGTATCTTTGAAAAGCAGATCTGAATATTACTTTTTTTTAACAAAATTTAAATGAAAAAATAATGTCCGTTCGTTTTTTTCCAGTAAAAAATTTGTCATATAATTTTTAATAGACGTTTTCTTATTTAATAACTTTGTTCTAGTTTTGTGCGTTATAAACGGTATATTTTTATAAAGTTTGTGAAAATTATTTCCTGTTGAAATTCTTTTAAATTTTACTTCCTAAGAAGTCTATTTAATTGCCTATATACACCGTGACATTTTAGTCGTCTTACAACGTCATGTATCCAATGACTATTAATCACTTATTTAAAAAAAAAAACATTTTTTTATATTTGTATAACAAAAAAATTAAAGTAACATTCACTAAGACGCATAACGTAGTTTTAAACACCCTGTTATGGGGATGGAATTAATGTTGGAATGTCATGGTAGGTAGGTAGATATCTTCTACCGTTTGAGACACAAATATTATTAACAGAGAGGGTGTTTCATAATTCTAAACCATTATTTATTTTTCTTTGTACCTACTATATTAATTAATGGTAACAATGTTTTAATCGCGCCTAGAGGTATTTTATGACGGATACATTGAGTAGACCACCTTTGTAAGACGACTAAAATGTCACGGTGTATAAGTTTTTAACAAAACTTTGATTTGATTTTGGCATTTATTACACTTTTTAACTCCCAACGGTGAGTACGAAATACTAATCAAGCATAATAAATAATAATTTCAATTAAATTAATTTCCAAATATTAATTAATTTTATAGATAGCGTTAGCATGATAATATGTAATTCACGTAATAGACCTCCATTATCTCTAACATTAATTATTATCAAATACCTAGATGTGTTCTAATTCAGTGTTAGTGTGAACCATTTAGCCTTTAATAATTATTATCTGCTGAAAATTTAATACCTAGTTGTTTTAATGGTACCTAATAGTAATTGTGAATTACACTCATCGGGTACTATTAATGGGTAATCAATTGTTTAATTAGGTGATGTATTTAATGATGGATATTTAGGCATTCACACATAACATAAAATCACGCCTGTAATCCCCGATATTTACGGCAGAGGTATAGCTTTACCTAGTTTATCCACATCATCTGCCTAGCTTTTTCTCAACTATGTTGGGGTCAGCTTCCAGTCTAACCGGATGCAGCTGGATACCAGTATTTCCTAAACCCAGTTACTGGGTAACACGATATCCCTTGGTAAGACTGGCTTCCAGACTTTCGGGCTTCTGACTACTCGTAACGACGGTCAAATATCCACGAATTGCAGCCGGGACAAATGGTTTAACGTACTTTCCGGTGCATGGAGGGGTCTTGGTATGTAAAGATGCTCACCCATCCACGGACCAACCGCGGCAAGCGTAGCGTAACCTACTTGATCGACCCGTGCGGCTGTTGATAATTAGCCACAAACCTCTCCACAATCGACCTAGTGGAATACACAAATCGTCAGTTTTGTATTAGTCCAATCAACCCGGCAAAACTACAGGCTGGTTGCTACTGAAAAATTAATGATGACATAATTAAGCTCTTTCATTTGATACCCAACACGGCATCATTGTTTTTCCATTCAATTCCATATTTTTCCATATTCAATTTCATGTGACGTCACATAGCCTATCACCAGCGGACGATCAAGCATACTACCAACGATACCTTATTTGTCAAATTATGATAAAAAGTTTAGGAGTTATGATCGCGAACAGATGATCACAAATACTCACGTACATAATGTACAAACATATCGGTAAAAATCATAACATCCTTTTTACTTGGCCGTACTCGGGTAAAAAATATAAATTGTAATCTGATCAGTACTTCCACAGATTGCCGCTTACAAACGAACAAAAAATTTGATACATAAAATTGGTTTACATAACGTAATTATTGCAGGTTTACTGCTATATTTGTCGCAATGCAATATTAAATAATTAACTTCGTTCCCAAGTAAGAAACGAAGTTACAGTAACAGTTTCAGAAACGCTTTGAACTCTCGAACACATTTAATATTTTATGCTACCTCGCGCTTTGAGCCGATTCAATCGCTCCAAACTTTACGTGTGTACCTATATAAATACATAGATGCTTGTTTAATCAACTTTGCAATAAATACTGAGAAACATCATTACCTAGTCATCATTATTTTCATCTGCCTTTCCCTTATTATGTTGGAGTCGGCTTTAGTCTAACCAACTGAGTAGGTACTAGTATGTTACATGAAGCGACTGCTTATCTGACGTCCACAACCCAGTCTTCTTCTTCGTGTCGATGATTCCAATTGGATTTAAATAAGCTTCGACCAGAATTCTGTCACTTCGACAGCGTTATCGTTGGCCTCGCATAGTGCAGGGGTTAGCGCTCAGGGAGCACGACAAGAAGTGGGATATAGTTTGCGATATAGCTCCACAGTGGCACTGCGTCTCAACCCAGTTATTGGGTAATGCGATACGCTTTGGTAAGACTGGTTGTCAGACTTTCGGGTTTCCGACGACCCGTAACGACTGTTAAAGATTCTCGAGACAGCCGGCCCCACGGCTTACGTGCTTTCCGAGACACTGAGGGGTTTTGGATCTTTAACATGTATCATTAGTAACCTTATTTACCTCGTTTTTAAAATGGCATCATGTGACTGACAGGAAAAGGTTTTTTATGCAAGCGTTTTTTTATAGCGCACTGGATAATTAGCTCTCGGTGCTAAGCAATACATTCAAAATCCAGTGCGTGAAAAAAATCGCCCATGATTACCTGGACTAAGTAATATTGAAATTTAAACTTGTGGCTAAGTAATATTAACCGTACGGATCGATCGATCAGGTTAAGCTAAGCTTGCCGCGGTTGGTCCGTGGATGGGTGACCATCTTAACATACCAAGACCTCTCCGTGCCTCGGAAAGCACGTTAAGCCGTTGGTCCCAGCTGTCATTTGTAGATCTTTGACAGTCGTTACGGGTCGTCAGGAGCCCGAAAGTCTGACAACCAGTCTTTCCAAGGGGTATCGTATTACTCAGTAACTGGGTTGTGGAGGTCAGATAGGCAGTCGCTCCATATAAAATACTGGTATTCAGCTGCATCCGGTTAGACTAGAAGCTGACCCCAACATAGTTGGGAAAAGGCTAGGCAGATGATGATGATGAGTACCTGGACTAAATATTGATTGTGATTTGTATGACTTAAATGCTAAGTATTTGAACAGTTCAGAAGTTGAACGTATGGGCTCAGAAATAATATAATTACGGGTTATATAGCAGAATAAAATAAACTTAGAACTTGTATGGGTAGCGAAATGGTGTTCTCTTTAGCTTGTATTTTTGGTCACACTCGCTATTAATTCCATTATAATGCACACAGGGCGACCATAACTGTGAGTACAGTCGCAGTGATCAGATATTGGTTAAACTGAGTGACCACCACTATAGGTCAGCTCATATGTAGCCGCAAAATGCTGGACCAGTTTTTCATTGACGTATTATATTTTTAATTTCTACTGATTTTGTTGTGTTTGAATAATATTTTTCAATGAATACTGTGACTTGAGCATCAAGACTAATCGCCTATGTAGGTACAGGACTATAATAATGCTTTACACGTGTCACCAATATTATACATATATTCCTCACTATGTTGTTGTTTCCATAATAAACTATCCTGCGTTCGCAATTTAGTCTCTAAATATATGTGTTTTTGGAAAAGTGACTTTAATACCCATATCTAAAGTTCAGTTAGTGCTACAACTATTTGTCATTCAGAAATCCACTTAATTTACACTACAGTAAAGTTGATACTTGTATATGTTGACATAACATCAATTGGAAACACGAATTTTAATATGGAATAGCAGTGGCGAAACCACCATATAACACGATTCCGTCGGGGATTCGCATCAGCAACTCTAACGCTATTAAAAAATGGCACGTTAATAGTGGCTAATATTGTCAAAAAATATAGTTACACTACGGGTATTTAATTCACCATAACATTCAAACAACAAAAAAAAATTAACCCGGTGCCAAAACGTCATAATCGGGAACTAAACATTCATATCCCGATAATCCCGTAATTATGTCACTTTAGGTCACGTGGCACCGCTTGATATGGACGAGAGCAAGTCGCTGTACAACAGGTTATGACAGAGACAGATATAGAAATAGAAGAGTTCGTCAGCGAGAACGAGATGGAGGAATATTACACCTTTTATTTGGTTTTCAGCTGTTCAATCTTATTGTATTTAATTCTTAATTTTAGAATGATACTCGTAGTAAGTATTCTTTGTTGATAAGTCAGTAAGTTAGAGCTGACTTCGCTTCGGCTTCTCTCTTAGAAAAATTCACACCTCGCCGCTGTGGAATAGGCTTCATAGTGTCTAAGTGTCATAAGTGTTTTTTTGGAAACCATTAGAAATTGATGAAGAAAACGCTGTTGCCTGCAATTGTAAAAATAACAACACCAATTCAATGAAAAGGTTAGGATCAATAGATATTTTTTTAGTTAATTAAATCTTTACATTCATTTGTACCTTTGCCTCTAAGGAAAATATTCTTAATCGTAACTAATATTATAAATGCGAAAGTAAATTTGTTTGTTACCTTTTCACGCCTAAACCACTAAACCGATCATCCTGCAATATTGCATTATACGTTGTCGGTGTACAGAAACGGACACAGTACTTGTTTTGGGATGAAAGGTATCCTACCTTTCATCCCGAAACAAGTACTGCTTCCGAGAAAAACAACAACAACATTCTTATGATAATAGATAGCGCCACGTGTCTTTCAAATCATGATGGAATTATATTATTACAAGCTAGTACAACCCGAATTGAATGTCAAATTCTAAATTACCGCGAGCGAAGCCGCGGGAAAAAGCTAGTAATATTATAGTTCCAACATCTTGTAAGAATAAATCTTACTCCTTCTAAATTATACCTAATCCCTTTTCCCAAAGCCACGTAAATATAACTAGAACAAATACCTCCCTAATAATAACAAAGAGTGATGAGCAAATGTACAGATGCGACATAACATCTTATGGCAGATAAGCTAGCTATATTACCTACAGGGAAAACTCCGTAGGTACAATGATTAAGCCAATAATAGGTAAATCTCGTCTACCAGTTAGGGTAAAATGGGATGAATCGGCTTTCAGGCTCGGGAAAGTGTCGATTTTAGGAAAATACATTTACGAAGAAAAATAGCGTAGTGGAATAGGGAAAATGTTCAATAAACAGTGAAGTTTTAGAGCCTATAAGGCCAGGTATACCCTTAAAATAATTGCTTTTAAATTAGGTACTCATAGCAATAACTAGCTTCTTCGTCATTTCGTGTCTATGGTACTCTTCTTTGTAGTCTGAAAGTCTGACAACCAGTCTTACCAAGAGGTATCGTATTATTTATTTATATAAATCCTTCACGCACAGGAATGTACAGAAGCGGACTTAATGCCATAGGCATTTTCTACCAGTCGACCTCTGGGTGATGCAGAGACAAACAGTGGTAGGCGCTATCACGTATGTCTTGTAATTAATATTTATGTTAATTTAGGTAAAAATACACATATTATACCTATATATACAGACTATAAATATGAAATACTAGCAGCGCTCCGCAGTTTCACCCGCGTAGTTCCCGTTCCCGTAGGAATACGGGGATAAAATATAACCTATGTTACTCAGTGATAATGTAGCTTTCTAACGGAAAAAGAATTTTTGAAATCGGCCCAGTAGTTTTTAAGTTTATTCGTTACATACAAAAATACAAAAACACAAATCTTTCCTCTTTATAATATTAGTGCAGATAGATATACATAATTAAATAAAAGCACAAATAAACATACATAAATACACATAAGGGCTCGTGACTAGGTAATATTAGCTGCACGGGTCGATCGATCAGGTTAAGCTACGCTTGCCGCGGTTGGCCCATGGATGGGTGACCATTTTAACATACCAAGACCCCTCCGTGCCTCGGAAAGCACGTTAAACCGTTGGTCCGGGTTGTCATTCGTGGATCTTTGACAGTCGTTACGGGTCGTCAGAAGCCCGAAAGTCTGACAACCAGTCTTACCAAGGGGTATCGTATTACCCAGTAACTGGGTTGTGGAGGTCAGATAGGTAGTCGCTAGATGTAAAATACTGGTATTCAGCTGCATCCAGTCAGACTGGAAGCCGACCCCAACAGAGTTGGGAAAAGGCTATACGGGTGATGATGTTGATGGATAGCTCTTCTTCGTGATTTTAATGTTCTTCGAGCCCAGTAAGTGGCGACGTTGATGACCTAAAGAATACTAATAATATTCAGTGGTATTCTTTAGGTCGTCCGAGGTACATGAACGGCACTTAAAACACTACACCAGAAAAGAATAATGGAACTCTTAAAGGCTTCTTCAAACAGGCGCGACGCGACAGCGCGGCGCGACACTTGTAGAACAATTTCCTTGAAGTTTTCACCGAAATTGTTCTACAAGTGTCGCGACGCAACCGTCGCGTCGCGCTAGTCTACACGAGCCTTAAACGTTTAGCCATAATTTCTTGAATAAGAATGGTTAATTTTAATTGGCACCTTCAACTAACAAATAAAGTTTACAATAAAAACAACCGACTTCCGGAAAAACACTACAAAGTGAAAAGTAACTTTAATTTCGGAAGGCGGTGACTTTATATTTAAATTTTTTTGTCACCGCCTTCCTAAATTAAAGTTATTTTTCACTTTGTAGTGTTTTTCCGGAAGTCGGTTGTTTTGTTTTTTTTTTGGATAAAGTTTTTTTCCCTTTTAGTTATAGTACCTACCCCCACACCAATTCAAAATTTAATCATCCCTTGGGTCAAAACAATGTATATTTATGCGACAGCAGCAATCGCGGTTGATTTGCAGTCATTTTTTGAAGAGTTCCGTTGTCTGTGTCCGAAACGCATCATCAGATCTATATGAAATGGGACCATTTCGGAATAAGCCCCTTTCGAACAAGAAAAGAATTTTGCAAATCTGTCTATATATGACAGAGTAATGTCCGAACATACTTTAAAAATATGAATATAAACATGTCGAATTGATAACCTCCTTCTTTTTGAACTCGGTTAAAAGTAAGCCTGAGGGAAGTTAAGTTGTTTATTTGTGCTTGTAACCTAAGCTAAAATAACTATCAGCGCCCACCCTCGTTATCACAAGCCGATGATCAATGAGGTATAAAATATGGATGTTTTCACAGGAATAATTTGAAATATCTACATGAATTTAAGTTATAATAAGCTGATATTAAGTCATTTGATTTAATTTTCTCGTAGTAATAATGATTCGATATGGTTTTGGGAGAATTTGTTTAATAATATACTCTGTGCCGTAACAGGAGACGATTAAAAAATCGGAAACACTACCTTGGTTTTTTTTTCTATGGGTTTTGAAAGAATTTGATGTATCACCGTAACACAGTCATAAATGTATCTCTAACCCCAAATTAAATTAATTTCATTTTTTTTACCTACCTAACATGATTAAAAGAACCAGCCACATAACAATAGCGTGAGCTCAAATAATTGTCCGGAAAAACAACGGATAACTACGGTTTTCCCTAATTATTCTCTAATAACTGGTTGCTATAACCACGTTCTGTTCACCCTACAATAAATCATAACAATATGTGTCCATTAAAAGTAACTTCTAATGGACACCGGTAGCGGTCACAAATTATTGTGGTCACAATCAATGAAACATTACCTTGACCACTATAAATACCCAATATAAATTGCCTTTTAACCGACTTCAAAAAGAATGAGGTTATCAATTCGACATTTTTATATTTTTTTTGTACCTAGAGTACCTCGTAGAGGTAAGAATATTTTATTTATACATCATTTTGGGGTATAACCACAAAGAAGATATTGTGAGTTACTAAGCGGGGTATAAAAAGCTTTGCCAAGAACTATGACAGAAACTAGACGATGAAATACAGACATACCGGTGAAAATCTTAACCCTCTTTTTTGCGTCGCCGTAGTCGGATAAAAAAGACTATTGTTACGAACTAAAACCAATCTTCCTAGCCTTTTCTCAAACATATAGTAGCCGATTTTGCTAGGAGCTACTGCTTATCTGACCTCCACAACCCAGTTACTGGGTAATACGACACCACTTGGTAAGACTCGTAGTCAGACTTTCGGTCTCCTGTGTAACCGTAATCACTGCCAAAGATCTACGAATGACAGCTGGGACTGATGGCGTAACGTACCATCTCAGGAACGAAGGGAGTTTCTGAGACTCGATATGTAATGCATGGTAAACCCATCCACAAACTGACCGCGGCAAGAATAGCTTAAACTGGTCGACTTGTGCTTGGCTTAATATATTTTACAGTATTTTATCTTGTAGAATGACAAGACTGTGAGACGAGAGGTGGACCATAAGAGCGACACGGTGGGAAACGCCACAGAGGAAGACCGCTTACGAGATGAGCGGACGAAATCTGTAAAACGGCTGGCCCAAACTGGATGCAAATAGCCCAAGATAGAGAAGGCTGGAATTCTTTGGAGGAGGCCTTCACCTGCGGAGGGATTCATGCAAATGAATAACTTTCATTGTTTTAAATTAAGACTCGTTCACTTTTTTATTGCATGAAATGAAAGGCTTTTTTATTTATTTATCTTATAGAATAGGTATGTCTAGAGAGGCGTCTATCGTTCAGAGACATTATTTAAATATTTAATAGCCTTCCCGTAATTGGCTTCCAAATATAAAAAAGGCAAAGTTGCTTTAGACAGTAATCGGTATGACGGCAATATCTAATTTCCCGGAAAATCTCTAACAAGGATCTCAACCTTAATGACATTTTTCAGGGAAACAAAAAAAAAACGCTAATTTCGGAGCTAAATTTCGTAAGAACATAAAAACAATTATGTCATTCTTTCGTTAAAAAATTTCAATAGAATTGCAAAAAATTCCGATGAACTTTATTGTTCTATTTTAACACGCTTTTATTAGCTTGGTACATATGTAGGTATGTATCTATGTCTAATCGTGACCGGCAAGGTGGATGGGAAAAGGCCTCGTGAACGCAGCCCAATACGATGGTCTGACCAGATCCGCACCGCTCTTGACTCCACAGTCCACAGTGCCCTTCACACAGCCAGAGACACAGACAGATGGAGAAAGATCATGCGAGAGAAGGTGATACTGAAGGGAGGTCACGACCCTCAGCATTGAGGAATACGACGCAAGGATCCCGGATCTATGTAACGGAATCTTTGAACGTGACATTCACCCCCTTCAAAACGTCGGGTTGATTTGAAACTTTGCACACTTCATCAAGGACCGATGACAATTCAATAATTTCAACTAATAAATAGAAAAAAATAAAAGATAAAAAAAAAAAATATATACGCTTTAAAAACCAACTAAAAAAGTAGACAATAATTTTTTTAAAGCGTGGTTTTTAAGGTATTTATTTAATCAATTAATTTCAAGCACCCGATGCTTTTTATTTTTTAATAACGCTATTATTTTTGAATACTGTCCGCGATAGCTCGAAGATAAGCCGTAGTCATCATCATCTGCCTAGACTTTTCCCAACTACGTTGAGGATGGCTTCCAGTCTAACCAGATGCAGCTGACCGCCACAACCCAGTAACTGGGTAATATGATACCCCTTGGTAAGACTGGTTGTCAGACTTTCGGGCTTCCGACGACCCGTAACGTCTGTCAAAGATCCATACATGACAGCCGTGGCCAACGGCAAGAGGCAATATTAAATAGTTACCGTAATAATACACCAGCTGTGTACCAACCCACCCATATTTACCTCCCAAATCTGAAAAAAGGCTATGTTGCCTCAGGTAGAAAACGGTATCGAGGTAATAATTTCCCAGAAAAGCTCTTACAGGGGTTCTCAACCAGCAACAATTACCTACCCACATTATGAATGGGGGCTTGTGGCTAAGTAATATTAGCCGCACGGGTTGATTGATCAGGTTAAGCTATGCTTGCCGCGGTTGGTTCCTGGATGGGTGACCATCTTTACATACCAAGACCCCTCCGTGCCTCGGAAAGCACGTTAAGCTGTTGGGCCCAGCTGTCAATTATGAATCTTTGACAGTCGTTACGGGTCGTCAGAAGCCCGAAAATTTGACAACCAGTCTTACTGAGAGGTATCATATTACCCAGTAAGTTGTGGAGATCAGTTAGGCAGTTGCTTTATGTTAAATACTGGTATTCAGCTGCATCTGGTTAGACTGGAAGCCGACCCCAACATAGCTGGGAAAAGGCTAGGCAGATGATGATTTTTTTACAGAAACAAAAAAACTAACCCACGCTCATTTTCGAACAAAAACCATATACGTCCTTAGCACGGCCATCGCTTCTGTTATCCTACTTCACATTGCCTTATTAATAGCTGCGTCATCCTATCGTTAAAATATTTCAATAAAATTGCGAAAATTGCCGATGTTCAACGAACCATAATGCTCTATTTTAATACTGTCCGTGATAGCTCGAAGACAAGCCGTAGTCAAGAAGAGACAATAACTAATAAGTTTTCTTAAGTCGACGATATTGAATGAACACTAGTACGATCGTATTACCTTTTGTATTTACCGACTGTGAAGACAGAAAATTGTATTTGAGGTAATCTCCGAAACTGTTTAGCCGGTTGAATGGGCAAGACACCTATTATTTTGTAAAGCTGCTTTTGTGTTTCGAGAAAATTGAGACAAAAAGAAGATCTTCTGTTTATTTGGTCGCTCTAATCTTTATTGGTATTGACTGTAGTTATTTGGGCGTAAATTTCGCAATGAATTGATTGATTGAGTTCTTTTGATTTACTGTCTTGATAAAGCTAGGTTGTGCTATTGTTTTTAATTTTCATTGCAGTGAAGGATCTGGAATTCTAAAAAAATATAGGGCAGCTAGAAGACGTACAAATAAAATTTCAACACAACTCGTACTTGTTATAAAACAGCTACTGCTAAATTTAACACTGAAAATTAAATGATGATTTGGCAGAGAAATGATGGCGACGCACGGGATAGGTTACATTCAAAAACAAAAGAAAGATTGGCAAATAAATAACAACGAATATAGATGACCCCAGAGGTCTTAGTTAATTTTCTTCTGAGACTTAATAACATTTAAGGTTAATTATACTGTTTTTGCGAAATACGATGTCTGTGTTCGACGATTATTAATACTCCGTAACAGTTAGGAATACTTGGTCTTGATTTAATAACGTGCATTGGTAAATTAAAGTATTAATAATTTTTTTTTGATAAGGCTAATTAGGTCATAACTTTATTATTATCATAAAATTAACCTGTGTCTATAGGATTAATTGTTAAAATTTTCGGACACCTAAACGGGTAACTACGGTTTTACATTTCTAGATCAATTAATACGTACCAATTACTACGAATGTTCCATCCCTGGTAAATTAAAACGTTATTTAGGATATTATAAATATTTTTTTTGGTCTAACATGTTTGTATTTAACGTTAAATTTAAAAAAATACCGGAAGTAAATTCAGTTTTCTTCATCTATTTAATAAACTTCAGAATCACAGTATTAATTATTATAAAACGAATTAAAAAGAAAATGGTAGACTTCATTCAACAGGTGAAGAATATTTACGTCACAGAGCACAGATTAAATGTAGTCGATTATTTTATTGAGTGTCAAAACGCGCGCGCTACGGGCGGGCTGGCGAGCCCACAGCCATTCGCGACGAACTGCGAACGAGCACTGATTCGGCATTGGACGATGTTTTCCAAAGGTGAGGATATCGCGCACCCTCGGCCACTTTCGGCTGCCTTCGGGGAACTCATCTCGATTCGATTGTGTTGAAAGAAACATATTTCGAATTAACACCATTTGAATTAAGAAAAAGTGTTGACTTCAAAATGTCGCACGTCGTTTGAATGCCGTCTGCAAGGCTTTTGTGAAAAAAGACGGAAAGAAAATCTAACAATGCGAAAATTGTTTGCCCTTTTCAAGGGCAAAGTCTTATGTTTTAAAATAACAAGTAATGATCAGGGACATGATGAGATAACTTAGTGTTCTACGTTGTTTTCAAACATAATAATATCTTCTATATACATGAAGCAAAAACTTTGTACCTCTTTTTAAGAAAATTACGCGGATGTAGAAGTATAAAGGCACAGTTAAAGTTTATATGGACAAGGAGTGCAGAAAGCTAATAGTTTCATATAATAATGCGTTAGAAATACATTAAGTTTTAAATGAATTATGATCGAATTTCGACTGTAGGTGCCGTATAAATAGTTATAAATAAACTTACAGAATAATGGTATCGACATTAATGTTTTATAGATATAGATCTCGTACGCATGTTCAGTGAACTATTTCAGGCTATAAGTAGAGGTGAACTCTAATATCTAAATTTGGTAGATAATTGGTGTGGGTGTAATTAGGGTGATACTAAAAATCAGCGCTGTGCTGTGGGTTCCATTGCACAGCATCATGCCGAGTGGAAGCCTTCTTGTGACAGTCATGGAGTGCAGCTGCCAACTATTTATGTTCTGTGTTCGTAAGCTCAAATCTGTTTTGTTTTCATGTTTTTTTTTATGTGATCTTATCGTTTTGTATGCACGTGTTTCTGTGACAAAATAAATAGACTTTTCTTTCTACCTGTGTCGATACCCTCGCACCATTCCATCTTTTTAGGACGGCGGGCTGTGCTGGGGCAGCTGCTCGAGTGTGGAAATCTTCAAACGCCAAAAATATACCTTATTGAGACCTATATGTAATAATATGTATGTCCGTATGTAATCTAATTACTAATTCATTAGAAAATAATAAAACAAATCTATTTTCTTCCTATCTTTCTATCAGCATGTTCGATGTATTGCGTGAAGTGGGTGGGCAGTACTGCAGTCTATGTATGCTCTTGTTTGCCAGATATAACACTAGTAAATGGTGAAGGTAATTAACCGATGTTCAATTAATTGATATTCAAAATGAGCTGTTAGTCAGTCTTATTGGAATCAATGAGGATGATATTCTTTTTTTTAATATTCGTCACATTATATATAGATTGGAAATAAAAGTCGTGAAAATTAAAAAAAAAGTCTGTTGCAATAGTTTTACGTTTTACTTTTATGGCAAAAAATTGCAGATAGTATTACGAATTGTATTATGAATTCAACGTGGACCAAGGATTTTTTCCAAATCTGATTTGGACAAAAACAAAATGAACATATATTGGAATAGACGGGTGTTTAAAAGAAGGAATTAATAAAGAATCACAAGCATGCGTCAAATTGAAAATCTCTCCCATCGAGTACGTATTCTGGGAATCTAATATTGACTGTAATCTGATATACATAGCTGGAAAATAAATAAGGAAACGGCTCTATTTAGAATTTGTTGTTTTTTATGTAAAAAAACTAAGGACAATTTTTTTAGCAAAAATCTCTATTATGATATACTTTTGCTGGTTATGTTTTAAGTCCCATGTACCTAATAGAGGGCGAGCCGATTGCCATCAACCGGACACCAGTCCAGACTCCGGGCTGCTGCTGGAAAATTCCTGATGGATTAACCTAGTAACACTTTGCCCGACCTGGGAATCGAACCCAGGAGCTCATGCTTCACAGTAATGTGTGTCACCACAAGACCAACGAGGCAGACCAAATATATTTAAGACATATAGAGACCAACTATTAGTGGACAACGCTGTAAATACAATAAAGGTAGAAATGATATGGGGCCCGCAAGGGCCGATGCCTGCCGAGGGGCGCGGGTTGTACGAAAGAGATGCACACAGGCAACTGAGGGACACGGGTGGGTTTTAGTCAGTAAAAGTCTGACATACCCTCCTGCTCCACCCAGAGCGGCAGAAGTCATTTGATGATTTCCCACCAAAAAAAAAAATCATGATTATGATCTTTTCTACTTAGCAAATGTAACTTACTAATTACGGGCTATTCAAGTATTACGTAAGCAGATTTTTTACAATGATCAACCCCGTCCTCCCCCTCGTCAGCAAAAGGAAGCAAAGCTCTTACACCCCCCCCTCTCGTGCTCCCGTAAACGTGCATTTTGCTCCTGTTAAGGCTGGTTGTCAGACTTTCGGGCTTCTGACGACCTGTAACTATTTATCAAAGATCCACGAATGACAGCCGGGATCAACAGCTCAACGTGCTTCCCAAGGCATGGAGGGGTCTTGGTATGTAAAGATTGTCATTCATACACGGACCAACCGCGGCAAGGATAGCTTAACCTGATCGATCGACTCTTGCGGCTGTTACAACTTAGCTCTCTCTTAACTCGCTCCTCTTAATTAACTTACTAAGTTGGTATATAAATTAAGATTTCACCTGATATTTTAATTATTGCTTTTCTCAGTACCCACTTATTAATTTCATCTAGAATAGCTAGGTATTACAAATTACTAGATCAATTTCAAGTAATTGTTTTAGTAAGATAATATACCTTGACTGCCTCTTTGATGTAGTGATCGCAAACGCCACGAGACCGTGGGTTCGAATCCCAGTTCGGGCAAATTGTTCTTGGTTTTTATTTCAGAAATTTCTCACTAGCACTCTGAAGTTTGGATTTCTGCCCTTTTGATGGCAGTAGGCTTGCCCCCTATTATACGGGACTAGAATACAATATGCAAAATGTGGATGTACATGCTAAGGTACACCTCCGCCTATTCCTTCGGGGAATTGCAGGCGTGGTGTTATGTTAGGATAATATTTGAAACTAGCTTCTGCCAACGGCTTCGCTCGCATCGAGGTCGAAAATTATCCCATGGGAACGTACTACCGTGATAATAAAATTAAAAGAAAAAAAAAACAAGTTTTTTTAAACAAGCTTTTATTAATACTTGTTAATAAAACGAACTAAAAAGTTAAAAATAATTTAATCTCATTTGAGATTTAAATTATAAAAAAAAAGTTAAATTTAAATTATAAATAAAAGATTAAAGATGAGAGATAATTTTTAGATTAAATTATTATTATTTTATTTTTATTTTTATTGTGGGGTTGTGTCGTTTTATTATATTGTAGGTGTGCATTAAAAAATAATAGTCCGCGATGTTGGATTTAGAATGACGTCACACAGCTAACCATGCATTGTCATCCAAACAAAAGGTGTATACGAAATTTCAGCTCAATCGGTTAAAGATATCTGCTTGAAAATTGAGTTGCAAAATTCCACCCGAATAAACATAGTTACACTCATACATTGCAAGTTAAATAAAAGCTTATAAAAAGTATCCTATGTTTTGATCCATATTATAAACTATCTGTTTGGTAAATTTCGTCTCAATCTGTTCAGCCGTTTTACGTGATTGAGTAACAAACATCCAAAAATCGAATCATACAAACTTTCATATTTGTAAAATTAAGTAGGATATATACTTATATGTAGTAGTAAACAGGAGTATTTTGGAAAACCGAATAATAAGAGCTTCAAAGCTTTTCCATAGTGGTTTATTTAAAATACTGTTCGCAATTCAATGCTTTGAAATGAATATGTTTTGCTAGATGTTAAAGAAAGGTTTAAATATAAAGGTTACTTTATTAATTGAAGTAGCGACTGAAATTGAAATGTGATTAATTGTATGTAAGATTAATATTTGCTCGTTTAATAATATTTACACGAGTATTCATATGTACATGTAATTAAATGAACAATGCTTTCTTTTTCATCAAATGTTTAACCGGGATCGATTTTTTTATATCCGTTTGTCTTTTTGACTGGATACATATGTAAGGAACAGATTTGGATGCAATTTGGCCTACAAATAGTATTGTAGATGAAGCCGCGTGGGCGAACTAAATATTTTGTTGGATTCGACTTTCTGTGCCACTGGTTTTGCAAGAGTCTAAAGGCACGCTCTATAGAGAACCTGCTGGGGACAGACATATTAAACAGTGATATAAAAACAGGTCATCTTGTCAACAAATCACAGAACAAATATGCAACGGAAGTGATAAACATATCTGTCTTCCTCTATTTAACATTTTCTTTAAGAAAATGATCCATGAGAAGTGATTTTATTTGTTTGTAAGTTTGTATATTGTGTCGGCGTTTCCTAACTACTCTGAGGAGAAAGGCCGAAACAAACTTGGAGGTCACAGTCTCATATAAAGTCCAGACATAATCTTGGTCAGTTCATGTGAAGACCGTGTAGATTGGTATCTGAAATGATCTTTTGAAGAAAGAATCACACAGATTGAGTGGACCTGTCTGAATGCTTAACTTACTGTTAGTTAAACTCAAAATAAGATAAATTTCTTTTTACTGCATATACTCGCAATTCACTTTGAAAAGCCCTATTTGCGCCTCTAAATTCACACATGAAAATTTTGAAAGACCTGTTACGAAGCGATGTCTTCGCGGAGTGCGCGGAACTTCGGCCATTTATTACATCACGTCATGACAGTTCCGCTAATATTTTAGAACAGTGATGTTACAATTCTCCATGTAGGTGTCACGGCTCATTTCAAATTCTATCAGAACACGGAATCGGCGAAGAACCCGTTAGAAATAAGACAGCCGGCGCTAAATAATTAAATTAGCAATTTGTCACGACATGGATTTTATTAAAAGTTCCCTTTCAGATTAACAATCGTGTCTATTTCTATCGGTGAATTACTCATCGTTTTGCGCAGTAATGTATGGACGCCTAATTGGAAATTGAAATGTTCAGTTATTATTGTCATGCGGGTCACAATATTGTTTGATACGAATTTCAATACCGGGCGGCTACCTCGCCGTGTAATTAAATTTGTTTGTTTGCGCGTACGCGCCGCTGCGGCCGGCTTACGGCGGGCCTTGTGATTTTTGCACACCCCCTGTATACAGAAAATATTACAGGACGAAGTTTGATGAAATTTTAATCAAAATGTGTTCAAACCCGCTTGGCAACATCGAAAAAACCTTTTTGACTTATGTATATTTTCGGATTGCTTGTTTAATTTTATGTAAACACGTTCGTTAGAGAAAATACGACTAACTAAATTAAACATAATATTATTTTCTACATTTGGTTTTATTTTTCACATACCTGTGGACTTCTGTTAGCAATGTGCTAGCAACATGCGTGTTCCTAGAAAGGGACGTAATGTAAATATTCAATTCCTGTATTTAATCACGTTAATCGTATTTAATCCTTTCCTTTTGAAGTGTAGTTTGCATAAGAACCTTCGTAACATGAAGGGTAGGTCTCTCAAATATATAATTCTAAATTGACTGTGACAAATATTTAGAATCTCCCATGTAAGTTAAGGTTGAATCGAGAAGTATGTATAAGTAGCTATACGATTTAGTTTCTGAAGTCAACAAATATGTTTTGGAATAACAACTATAACTACACAAAGTTCAGTTCGGGCAACGACTTCAAACATCTTTATGACTTTTTAAGTCATTCTGAAATCACCTTTGATTTACATTACTATTAAGTTGATAATTGTTGAAATGGAAATCAATTGGAAACAAGAATAGAATAGAAGACTCTTTATTATGTACAGTCATAAAAAAAGATAAGTTGGGTCGTAGGATATTTTCAAGTTTAGTAGGAAACCGATGGAGTTGTTTAAATGAAATTTAATTTGCTAAACAGCTGTTTGTTTTTTATTCATTTAATTAAATTTTATTCGAAAACATCCATCGACTACGTACTAAATTTCAACTATATCCGACAACACTAGTTAGTTCTCTCTATTCGCGACTATATACCATATACATTACAGATATAAATGTGCAATTTTCACATTGGATGGATTAAAAGCGGCCAGGAGAGACAATACAACCACAAGGAATTAAAAAAACAAAAAATCTACCGACTTCTGAAAAATAACTTTAATTTCGGAAGGCTGTCACCGCCTTCCGCAATTAAAGTTATTTTTCAGTTTGTAGTATTTTTTAGGAAGTCAGTTGTTTTTCTTTAACAAAGTTTTTAATTTTTCACTTTTTAGTTACAGTACCTAACCCACACAATTCGAGATTTTATCATCCTTGGGGTCAAAACAATGCATATGTATGCGATAGCAGCAATCACGGTTTGTTTGCTGTCATTTTCTGAAGAGTTCCGTTGTCTGTCTCCGAAACGCATCATCAGATCTGTGTGAAATTTAAAAGGGACCAATTCGGAATAAACCCGTTTCGAACAAAAAAGAACTTTGCAAATCCGTCTGTCTATATATGACGAAGTTATGCCCGAACAACCATCAAAAAAAATGTATATAAACATGTCGAATTGATAACCTCCTTCTTTTTGAAGTCGGTTAAAAAAAGACTTGAATAGAATTTAAGTCAGAACGAATGTTATGCAGTGGAAGTATCTCGGCATGACGTAGAACTACAAGCTTAGTGATCTTGACAGTGGCGACTACTCCTCAGCTAAGAGCTAAGTAAGGCAACGACCACCCTTCTGAGCTAAGCCCCACAGAGGCTCCATCTCTTATGAAGGCTATCGTATAAAGTGACTTAGAGATTAACAGTATACAACGTGTAACGGAAAGTATATACATACCAAGGGCACGGCTTCTTTGGATGATATCAAACGATATTGGAAGGATTTTCAATCCTATCTCTACACTTTAAAACTCATATGAAAAGTACACTTTGTAAACAAGCATATTACAAATTAGAGGATTATATCCAAGATAAGAATGCTTGGAAACATGCTGGTCCTGCTCCATAGGACAATCTAGAGTCTAGACAAAATCAAACTGGTTGCTAATTGAATTATGTAATTAATTATATCTATGACATTGATTACACTCGGTGATTACTTTAACTCACACACTGACTGATTATTCTAGGAAAATTGTATATTTACTTTTACAATGTTTGTAAATGTGTGGGCACCATGTATCCATCATAAAATTAATTTATCTGTAATTGCTTCAATTTCATTATTTTTACCTATTTTGGTACAGTAATGTTGTTCTGGATGCATCGTTTTCACACATAATTATACAATGAATGTATGTTAAATATTGTAGTTAAATCATTTTAAAAGAGTAACGGTGGAGTTTCTTGCCCATTCTTCTCCATACGAAACTACATTTTGGAAGAGGCGACTAGAATCAATTCTATTTTAATGTAAATGTTGACTTTCAAAAGTGCCTTTTAAGTGCCTATTTGAAATAAATGCTTTGACTTTGACTTTGACTTTGACATGTTCGGAAGTTATGAGAATTTTTAATACATTGATACCAGAAACCGAACATTTAAAACTGAAATAAACACATCACTTGGAAGACATTTATCGTGATATTGGCAAGTGACGTGAAAGTTACTGCCCTACGTAGTGCGGTGACACGTTTGTTATGATTTGAATTTAAGAAACATATGAAACCGAAAATTTGCTATCAATTCTTAGAGTATTTTATTTTGAGCTGAAACTATGTATAGAGATTATATACCAGCTGTTATCTTTAGTGCTTAAGGATAGCAATAGGGTTTCTGTTACACCCTGTATAAAGTGGAATGATGATGATACCCAACAAATTACTACTTGTGAGCTCGTTGAATGATTAATACATATTAACTTATTAACTTTCGTGTGCAGGTGAATTATAATTCACCTGCATGGGGCTTGTGGCAAAGTAATAACAGCCTTAAGGTTAAGCTACGCTAGCCGGGGTTGGTCCGTGGATGGGTGCCCATCTTTACATACCAAGACCCCTCCGTGCCTCGGAAAGCGCGTTAAGCTGTTTGTCCCGGCTATTATTTCTAAATCTTTGGCAGTCGTTACGGGTCGTCAGAAGTCCGAAAGTCTGACAACCGGTCTTATCAAGGGGTTATGTTGGTCGTCTTACCCAGTAACTGGGTTGTAGATGTCAGATGGGCAGTCGCTCCATGTAGAATACTGGTATTTAGCTGCATGCAGTTAGACTGGAATTCGACCCCAACATATTTAGGAAATAGCTAGGCAGATTGTTTGATTATGTGATTTATACAAAGAACATTCTGGAGCCTTCTGGCTGGTGCCAAAAAGCTCGACCCAAAACGCTCGACTGGTTGTTCAGAATGGTGTGCGTGTGCCTACGCTTTAGTATAGAAGTAAATGTTTGGTGAAGCAAAAGAGGCGCGAAAAGCGACCAAATATACACGGTTAACAAGGCAGACATGAAAGGAAACGCCGGGAGGTAACTCCCTAGAAGGACATACAGTGACTTTAGTGGTGTTGTTAGTAGTCGCAAATGGCGTACATGTATGACCAGATGTATTTCTGCTTACCCCATCATCATCATCTGCCTTGCTTTTTTCCAACTATGTTGTGGTCGGCTTCCAGTCTAACCGGATGCGGCTGCATACCAGTATTTTACATGGAGCGACTGCCTATCTGACCTCCACAACCCAGTAACTGGGTAATACGATACCCCTTGGTAAGGCTGGTTGTCAGACTTTCGGGCTTCTGACGACCCGTAACGTCAACGTCAAAGATCCACAAATTACAGCCGGGACCAACGGTTTAACGTGTTTTCCGAGGCATGGAGGGGTCTTGGTATGTAAAGATGGTCACCCATCTACGGACCAACCGTGGCAAGCGTAGCTTAACCTGATCGATCGAACAGTGCAGCTATTGTTACTTAGCCACAAGCCCCTCTGCTTACCCCATGAAAAAAAAAACGGTTCACAGTAATCAGGGTGAGATTTTAACAAAATAGCATTACGGATACGATGACTGTAATTATTCCAACAAATACCCATCGATCTTTACGATCACTTGAATCTCAAACTTGATAACGTTTCAACTGCTTTACGTCTCATGCTTAAAACATTTCATGTTTAATTTTATGATAGGGTTAATAAATTACGTAGGACATATAATAATGGGCGAAATATCAGCTTTGTGCCGGTGTTTAGCGATAAGGCACGAACCTCAGTGAGTCAGTCGCTCTAACCTTCAAACAATGTAGGTACCTAAACAGTCTAGCCTAACTTGATGTACCTAGATATAAATGTAAACAACACTAGCAGCTGTTTTGAATTAATGCTGTACAGTCAGGAAAATTTATTATAAGTATTGACAGCCGCACGCGTTTATTAGGTAGAGCTTGCCGCGGTCGGTCCGTGGATGGGTGACCATCTTTACATACCAAGACCCGTCCGTGCCTCTGAAAGCACGTTAAGCCATTGGTCCCGGCTATCATGCGTGGATCTTTGACAGTCGTTACGGGTTGTTAGAAGCCCGTAAGTCTGAACCAGTCTTACCAAGGGGAGGTGAAGGCAGTCAGATAAGCAGTTGCTCTATTTCAAATACTGGTATTCATGCAACCATCCGAAATGGAAGCTGATCCCAAAATGGTTGGTCAGGGAAATTAGTAAGTAAGCTTTCGCACAACAATCGTTTTTTTATATTTTTGTCAATTTGCCGTGTTATATATATTTCATACAGCAGTCAAAGAATGACAGGTTTTTGACAGTGATTTGACTGTACGGACAATGTAAGTTAGTAGTAAATTTGCTTACGACCAATTGGAACCGTGCACCTAGCGTCTGATGTTAATTTAATTTTTTTCCAGGATATCTTGTTGACATATGACAACAACTTTAAGAAAAACTTAATTTGGGAAATTAATCTAAGATTATGATTTATTAGTACCTTCCTAAACCTAGCAAACAAATTATGAATAAGCACTTCCTCGAAATTCAAACCTTTCTGAACGTTCTATTCCAAATAAAAATCACCAGCTGGTACTTGCATATCACACTAACAGTAGGAATGGCTTCCATTTTGACAATTCAACAACATTCATTGCGTAATTTACGTTGTTCAGCAAACAAATACTTCGAACATATGCGGCAATGAATTACCTACAAAATGCTTCAGGTTGTGATTGAAACTGTTTTACGCCATTTGAATAGTAGATATTACACCGCCATATTACTTACAACAAGCATATCTAATTAAAATCCCGCAATAATACCTGACCCCCTTTCGACCACTTCAATCCGCCTTCAGTTCCCAGAATTGATGAACCGAATTATAGTTAACGACGATAATGAACATCGGGCAAGTTAAGCCGTGTCTACACATGTGTAATACGCCCCGCGTGGCCGTGGCATCGCGTTGCTCGAGTGAGAAATGGTCCCCCCACGCCACACTGACAGGGCCCCCGATTTTTCTCGGGGGATAGGCCCGCGTATATCTTGGGAGAGAGATAACGTCGGGGGATGCTGAGACAGCTGTTTGGTATACAGATAACAGTGGTATGCACGTAATTACGTTGTGTATTGTGTTGCTGGGTGAAGTACAGAAGGAAGTTACAAAAAGTTAATATTCGTAGCTTACTCCTTCAAACGTTCTTAAGTTATGAAGAGGATAAGTTGGTAGGCAACTTATTTAATACATAACATTAGTGAAAGGAGAAAGAAAGAAAATACATTTATTTAGAGCACAGACTAGAAGGCACACAATATACAACAAAAAAAAAATAAGTACAAATCAAATAAAAACTGAAAAGTGCGATGTCAGAAACTAGTATTAAAGTGTGCCTCACGGCTGCGCCAAAAAGGCCTAGTTCAGCATAAATGTCAGACTAGTGCCTGCCTGATGCTGGTTTTCAACTGGACCAGATGATCTGACCTTAATGAAAATTCTATCATTAAAACCATATCTTTTTTTTCTGTCATACCTAGATGCTTTTATAATAAAATTATATAATAAAACACAACATGATATACGTATAAATTTAAATGTAGAACGAGTTAAGAATACACTTTCAGTAGTACATTTGAATGTAATCAGCCTTCGTCAAAAGCAGGTAAATCTATAAAAGTTCTTCGTTATTCTCTAAAAAATACACTTTAATTTCGAGATCACCTTTTAAAAAAATTGTGTATCTGCCCATGTACGTTTATTTGATATATTTTGATTAAAAAACAAAAAACATTTCACACCATCGACATCGTACGTCAAAATCCAAAACTGCGGCTAAATAACTCAATCGTACATTAATGACGTACTTTTGTAACCGCTGCATCTTTGAAGACCCGGCAGGCCGCATCGCAACGCGTACGTTGCGATGCGGCCTGCCGAGCCTCCTAATGTGTTTAGACGCATTTTTGCAATGTTCACTTACTGCAAAAAGCCATCAATTTATTTAGTTACTCTACTACGAGACTAACAAAAATATTCGGCTATTGTTCGTTTTTTTTTTATAAAGGGCATGGTAATTCTTTAATCTGTTGACTGATGTACACTTTATTGGCTCAGACAATAAAATTATGAAAAATAAAATATAAAATCCAACTTGACAAATAATATAGTTTATCTGAGACGGTTTCAGATTTCCATCTCTTGAATTTATTATTCGAATTTTAAGATTGTAGACACGATATTTACTTAGAAGTCTAGATAAGACTATTTGTTTGTGGGCTTATAACATTATTATTCTGTCGCCCGAGACTAACAAAATTAATTTATTAAACACAGAATAAAACTCTGTTATATAACTTTTTCTTGAGCAATTTTAATAACCTAACAAAATCAAATCAATCAAATCATTTATTGGTTTGCAAACATGAGTAGGACTCATATAATAAAACATCTATGTACTGTGTAGTAAGATGATAAGTACATAGATGTTTTATTTTATGAGTCCTTCATGTTCGACCGTCACATGGGCATGCAAATCATATATTATTACTATTATTATTATTGAATTTAAATTAATTTAACATATTCTAATTTTAAAATAACAGTAAGGAGAATTAAATAAGGCAAGATACAAATTCATGTCAAATCGTTTGAATTACATTAAAAATGTCACAATAATACGATAATGTCAAATGTTAACCAGGTTACAGTAATACAAAAAAAAATCAAAACTCACTAAGGATATAAAAAAATAATATACAATTACAATTATAAATATATATAGATTCAAGTAAGGTATGCTTGCTTTGTTAAGTTATGCGTGATAACCACTCTTGCGCAGCGTCAATTAGTTATGAATAAAAGATTTAAATTAAAACTTGAAAATATGTACCTTGTACAAACAGGCTATCGCTGCAGGTTATCGCTGGGCCACTACTGCTTCTAAAAATATGTACTTACTTATCCGTAATAATGAAATGCTTGCTTCTTCTTCATTAGATAGATAATTATTCGCAGTACCTACTCACACTTGAACATTTTATGCGCCACCAGTGGGAATTCAATGCATTTCTGCTGTTTTTGCAAGTCTGGACACTGAACGAATTTTAAATTTTACTGGGGTCTAAAAGAGGCGTCCGTTCGAATTAATTGCCGAACGAATTATCTTTCGAATCGAATGTTAGATTAACTTTTTTTACACGTGACAGTCTGTTATCGGCTTTTTTACCGTCGGATTTGAGTTTGAAAACTTGGCGAGGCTTATCAAGTAATGGACATCTATAAGTTAATTATCTTTGCCCGAAACTTGCTAATTCGAAAACGCATTAAAGCGTAATTTTCAATGTATTACGTGAATTGCTCGAAAAAGCTATTTTCGGGCAAGACATCAATTTACCAAGTTCTACGTGAAGGGCCATCTTTTGCTAATCATATTGGGTTTTGATTTAAGAATCACGCCTAAGAAATTACTGTTCATAAATAATATGGTACCTAAGAGCCAGATTTTTGTCTGTGTGTGTTGAATTGTATAAATATCTGCTTGAAATAGACATTTTACGTATTCCGTAACTATGACTTATTTATTAACTTTAATACCTGTGTCACACTTTTCTAATGTTTGTGTACGATGACCAAAAGAGATAAGTCACCAGTGTCGTCGCATATGGTTGACGTTTAGTTAGAAACCGATTGACGTTTTCGAATAAATTTTAATCTAATTAATAAAAAACAATCAGTTCATTTATCCAATTAAATTCTATTCGAAAACATCTATCGGTTTCTTACTAAACTTCAACTATGTCCGACGACCCTGGTTTCTTATCTCTTTTAGTGACTGTACCTACATTAGAAACGAAAAACAAAAGCATTTGATTACAGTACCAAGTCCATAAAAATCTCGCCATTGTGCTCCGAGATAAAAAAATTAAGTGAACCAATCCTTAAAACGGCATGTTGGAACAAAGCGAGCCAGCAAAATGTGCACTGAATCTCCAGTTTATTAAACAAACATTCTTGAATTTAAATTGGTCACCAGGCCGAAGCTCTCAAACTATTTTTCCACGCTTCTGAACGATTTATTTAGGGATTAAACTTCGCCAGATTCAATCAAACAAACTCCACAACTGACTAAAGGAAAAATAAGCACAATTTATTTACAAAATACCTAAAATATATGGGATTTGTTGGTATTGTAAATTCAAAGTTATAAGATTAAATAGGCAATACAATTCACGACTTATATTTTGACAAGTAACAAATGCGTCTAAATATTTTAGCTATTTTGTCAATGGATTGCAATCCTAAATATTATTTCATAGAATTTGTAACGATTATGTAATTATACGACACAATTTGGGGTGGCATTTGCGAAATTTCGTCATAAAATGTATAATTGTTAACAGATCTCGGTCCTTCGGATCCAACCCTTAAGCGGTGGTGAGGCTTTGTCGCGAAGATAACTTTAAAGCTGAACTCAAATATTTGGAAAAACATCTGTGAGAACGATAAATTATCATCGTGTGCTGTGTCAAGCAAACTCAGCGAAGATGCAGAGCAATGTTTAACTTACGCTGCCAATTTGTTATGTAGCCAATTAGTAAAAGTTTCTCGACTCCTGTTTGAAAACAGACTAAATTTATTTACAGTACAGGAAATGGGAGGGTCTCATCGTTTTGAATTCTTAATACGCTCCTGCGATAATTAAAGAACAAGGCAGGTGAAGATGAGAAGATCGAAATTACTAAGGAGTTTGTCGCTCAGTTTGGGAGGCAATTTGATCAGGGATCAGGATGTTTACGTAAAATGAGTTGTCTTGTTCCTGTATTCAAATAATCAACGAGTTTCGCTACAAATTAGAATTTTCGAAAGTTTAATTCGTCTTGTTGAATAGAAACTATGAAAATACACAGAGGGCAACCCCTCTGTGTATTTTTAGAGTTTCAGTTTTATTATATTTTTATTAAATGGCAGGCAAAGTCGATGCCGAATATTCTGCTAATGTCTAAAGTGAATTTTAAAAATAAGTGTGCATGGTAAAAACAAAATTCAAGGAAACAACAACTTGAGACACAAGTAAAATTATTCGATTGATATAGTCGAATACAATGTAGATTGGTACGGGACTGAAACAAACCAAAAATAAAAGTCAAGTTTCTAACCTAGAACTTAAAACGATAGTTTTATCTCCACTTCTAATTACGTGACACCTTTATAAAATTATACTAAGTGCAGTGATATTCGTCAGAAACATCCATCTTCCTTAACGGAGTGTCATAGTGCAGGCGCGGCCCGAGTCGTGCCGTATCGCTTGCCCATCTGACCCGGTTTGAGTGCCTACCACATCCAGACTGGACGAGTGACTAAGGGCCCGCCACAATTGTGCGGAATCAACTACAATGGGGCGTGTTAACGGTTGTTGTGATGTGCCAATATGTGCTGGCGAATGTCTATAAGGAATTTGTATGGCCGCAGTTATTGTTGGGGTTAAGTGTGCGATGGGCGGATCATTCGAACGTTTCCCTCCGATAAATATTTATATTTTTCTCTTTGTCAGATTCATTGGGCATTTGGTATGTAAATGACGAAATAACAAGCAAACTTTCCTCGTAGTTTTGGATCAAAATATGTACAGTATAATCCTATAAATTCAGCGCATGTCCCAGCATTAATACAATCCGGTTGACTTTCCAACAAATACTTCAGATTTGCCGAAATAACTCTGCAACTTTAGATAAAGGGCGGCTGTAGTTGTGTATCAGCCCTGTGAGCTCGTAATTTAATTAGAATTTCTGAAATGGAATCTCACGAATGACTTTTGTTTCTGATGTATTTACTCGTTATGTTAAGCAAGCAACAAAATGTTTGAATTTGGCTGCTTTGTGGGAAGTTGTAGAACAATTTATTGAACGGTTCGCTCCCTTTGCTCTACATATGCGCTGACCCTGTACTTTATTATTTGTTCGACTATTGAGGGGAATTAAATAAACGTCAGCGAAATGCTTCAACTTTTAATTACTTCTCCATCTATGTTGGTTCGTTTTACTGGGGCTTAATTTTAAAATTTTTGATTAAATTTCGTACCTACCCGTTTTAAATTTCGTTTATGTCACTTCGGGCACCGGACGACTTTAAATGTGGATGTCGCATCGACTTCAAACAAAGTTGTCTGTAATTTGTTCGTAATTCTAATTAGTTAATAATGGTTTTGGTTCGAGGGTATATTGTTATTAACTAAATGTTTCTTTATTGATTATTTGAAAATATTGTATAACTACGGTTTATGTGTGTTCACGTACAAATACAGATACAGAAATGATTGATTACTCTACGATATGATACTTTAAATTAAATAATAACGTTAAGAGTAAGAGCAAGTTAAGGATACAGTGTGCCTGAACAGACATAATCATCGAATGAAATTATAGGTACTTGCGAACTACCATACAAAGTCTTACAAAATTAACAAAACTCCGAAACATACCCCAAACATATCTCACAATAATGAGGATCGTATTTTGTTGAGTCTAAACGAATAACTTGCTTCTCAGACGAGCACGTAAGGCGAAGTCGTAAAAATAGTGAATAGTCCAGGAGTCTGCGCGTGCTTCAGTGAATTCATACTTTACGTGATTCTGAGCTAAGAGCTTGCTGCTAAAGAAAAATTACTCGCTGCGGCTGGTGCACACTGGCGGATATTTGTATCGCGGATACTAAGGCTCAAAGCTTGAGCATGCAGCTTCACTTGTTACATGTGGTGGAGCTTCATTTGTACTTTTGTGTTGCTTGAAAAAATGGGATGGTTGAGATCTTTTTAAGGTGAACCTAGTCCACATTTTTCCCATACAAACTTCGGGAGGGTAATACTCCACTGTTGGACAATGTACATCGAAAATTAAACATGGTATGGTTTTGTCTCATTATTAATATTGTCTGTACGGAAACAGAATACAAAAATAAAAAGCCGTTAAAAAGTTAGCCAACAAAGATTCGTTTTTCTTGCTAATTTAACCTAACTTTGGGCGTGTCTAAGTAATAAAAGAAGTATAAAATTTGAAAAACCAAGTCGGTACCGACAAAGCTCAAATATCGAAAAGTTCAATAAACTTTTTTGGTCATTGATTTATGCAGTGGTTTTTTCATAAAACCCGATCGTCCGAAAGACTGTTCTTAATTTATCATGCGCCTGTTGTACTATAAATGATCCTGCATCTCACACAATAATGTTGTGCGTGTAGACTAGCGTCGAACTGCTCATCACTGATGTTACCTCTGTCGGACACGATGCCTGGTGAGACAGCGTGCTTTTTAGCCAGGCCCATCAGTGAGTTCGAGCCCGCGACTAGGTTCCCCTTAAGATTTTTTTAAGTTCATTAGCGTGTACAATGTTATTAAATACTGATCTAAGAAAAAAAAGTACTTATCTAGATCGTTTGATGAAATAAGACACTGCGTGGGAGAAGTCCGTTATTTTAGCCGACCTCAAAAAGGGAGGAGGTTATCAATTCGTCTTTATGTTTTTTTTTGTATGTTTGTTCCGCGATATCTCTGTCAATTGTGGATGGATTTCATTTTTTTTTAATGGATAGCGTGTGCCACAGGGGTGGTCCCATATAAATTTTATTAACTTTGCTTCGGTATTTTTTGGGTTAGTCTAATATACTGCTCGTTTTTAATCCACTTTATATACCTTGATGGCATTCTGCTGCTTCCTGTTACTGCTATTTACATAGATCGACTTCCGAAAAAATACTACAAAGTGAAAAATAACTTCAGTTTTGGAAGTCGGTGACAAAAAACTAAAATAAATATCCGATATTAATAATATTCCGAAATTAAAGTTAGGTTATAAAATCTCATCGCTAACCAAAGTTGCTAGACGTGCGATGTGGGAAAAATATATAATTTAAGATCTAGTTAAGTTATAAGTACATCTTTGTATTATGGTTTTCAGGGCTCAAAGTAGACATAGACCTACGATCTAGATATCTAGCGCATACCTACATTCAGTGTTAACCTTGTTCAAATACAAACATGTACACCCAAAATGCCTACGACATTGTTCAAAGTGCTCTCTATTCCTTGAAGTGACCGCAACACAAGTGAGGCGATCCCTCACACTTTGACCCGACAACTCAGAAGCGCAATCATGGATATATGTGTATGTACATTTGTCCCATGTCCATTATGTATGTACAGTGAATCCAAGCCTTTACATCGTCCCAAGGCGATGCACAATTACATTGTCACAAGTTAGCTAAATTAAAAAAGTAGAGGTTTAGGTTTCAAGTTGTAGTGCCATAATTTCTGTGGTTGGGTTGCAATATTCTTGCAGTTTTATGTTGTGACGTTGGATTTTCTTTGTTTGACAGGTTTTTGTTTTTGATCTTTTTTTGTAGATACTGCCATTTAATGGCAATCCAATTGATTTAATGTTTATTGTTTTCTTATCAGACCATAGACAAGTAATGTTAAAAAAAATCTACCAAAACAATCGGTAAACCGCATTCGTAAATTGATATTTTACACAGAATGTAGGCACTGTCCATCCTCTTGACATTATTATTTGCGTCATTTTTTACTTTCCTTGAATACAAATTCTTCAGTAACTAAAAAATCTGCTCACAAGACCCGAAGCTATCTAGAGACCATACAAATATAAGTTACGTGCGTGAACAGAAATTTTACTTAGAAATCCAATCACTCAGCGTTTCCACCAAAAGAGCTTTCAAAAATCTGTTCTATTTTTGTAATCGGAAAATATTATCCAAATCCCGTCAAACACAAAAACGTGTACTTGATAAAGCCAAGTAAACAATTCCAAGGATTCGGAAGCTTAGAAAATTGACCGGAGGAAACATGACGTCAGAAATAAGCCAAAGTCTGGCAAAAAGTGCCTATTGTCATAATACACCTAAAACATCCCGAGCTGAATAAACTCAACCGCTCCGTTGCCACTTTCATGAGACACTTCCACCATAAGAAATCCAATTTAACTTTGTCGCCGAACAAAATGTTCCAATAGAAATAATTTCGTCAAGGACATCCAACAGCTGTACAATTCAATCAGTGCAGAGTCTTCTGTTTTTTTATCTTTCAAGTATTTTTCTTTTGAGTCCTAAAGTTAGTAAATGACTCTCTTCACACTTGTAAGTTTGTATTACTGGTGGAGCTAAGTATATTGACATGAGTGTTGAGAAGATAATTCTTAATCAGAATTGATTATATTGGTTAAGATGGGTGTAACATAATTCTTTACAACACTATTTTGTTATATTACAGTAGATAAATTAATAAAGCGATGTTTGACAAAAAAAATATTTTTAGGTTTTTCTGAAACGTGTTAAGAGCATTCTCCCCACGCGGGCCGGCAACGGCGCATTTATGGCGGTTTTTGGTGATTATTTCACTAAATAAAAACAAAAGTATACATTTTTTTCAATCATGCACGTTGATATTTTCAAGTTAGTATGCTATTTTTTTAATAGTTATTTTGGTATTTGGTTATAAAAATGACTGTATGTTGCCGTCAATTATTTTCTATTTGCATTACTAAGTACGATTCATTGTTTTTTTTTTTATGAAAGAGTAAATATTTAAAATAATTATAAATACCAACGATCTAGTGCTTGGCTGAAAAAAAATAGTACTTTTGTTTGTATTTAATGAAATAATCACGAAAAACTACTATAAATGCGTTGTTGCCAGCCCGCGTGGAATGAATGCTCTTTAAAGTATTGTGCTTGCTTTCTAACATTTTATTTATTTATTTATTTATTAGGTTCACCAACAATTGTTTACACTGGTATTATGCTAAAGATAACATGCAAGATAAGTTAATACAGTAGCGTAACAATCACTTACAGGTAAACTCCGCGTGCATTTATAGAAAGTTGTACAAAATAAACTAAACTAAAGTAACTTAACTAAACTAAAGTGACTTAACTAAACTAAAGTAACTTAACTTAACTAAAGTAACTTAACTAAACTAAAGTAACTTAACTAAACTAGGTTGAAAAAATGCTTAGTACCTAAAAAACTTGGAAAACATCATACAACATGATTGCTAGCACGTACAGGCTAGCATATAACGATGCCAAACTGGAACCATGAATTAAGCACGTGATAGCAGACCCACTAACAAAAATCTGCTAATTCATAGAAAAGTGCGATATTTATGTGGTCAAATGTATGGAACAGCAATTTTATTTTTAAGATGACTGATAAAAAAAATCTACTTCTACTGGTTAAGAATCATGAGCTGAATTCACGGTCACAGTTTGTGCATAAATATCACTGCCATCCTGTAAATTTATCAGGTTTTCTATTAAGTCGTAATACTTTATTATTTTTATCAAACACTTAGCTGACCTAACAGACGTCGAAAAATCCCTTAGGAAAAAGTGTATTGTAGTGATTGTAAACGTGTTTGTTTATTTTAAGTGTTTTGTACCTCAAAAGGAAAAATCGGGCACTTATAGGTTCACTTTGTCGTCCGTCCGTCTTTCATGACTCTTCTTCTTAGGAACGCGTGGAGGTATCATGTCGAATTTAATTTCAAATACGTAGGTCTATCTAGTCCCTTGGAACTATAAAAAGAGTCAAGCTTCTAAGTCAACGCCATAAATAATTTGGTCATTTATGTCGTATATTTTGCTTACTCGCAAGTAAATCAAAACGTACAGGGAGCTTCCCGTTGACCTAGAATCATAAAATTTGGCAAGATGCAAAGTCTCACTGAATAAATAATATGAAAAGTCCGAAAACCGTTAATTTTTAATTTTATCACATTAACAAATATTTTGTTTCCGATTGCAAACATTTGCAGTTGGAGAATTGACTGTGACATATTTGTATGGAAAAACATGTTTTTCACTATCATTGTTACGTTTGTTCTTGGGATAAGTACATCCCAACTATGGACTCTTCACTGAGACACGCACTAGGCCGGATTTTTGTTAAAGAACAACAAAGTATTAGATTAATAGTTAACGGGACTTAAGGTGAATCGTGTCAATATTTATCCCATACAAACTTTGAGAGTGTATTACTCCACTGTTCGACAGTGAACATCAAAAATTAAACATGATATCGTTTTGACATAAATGACCAAATTATTTATGGCGTTGACTTAGAAGCTTGACTCTTTTCATAGTTCCAAGGGACTGTAGATACACCTACGTATGTGAAATTAAATTCCACATGATACCTCCACGCGTTCCTGGGAAGAAGAGTAATGAAAGACGGACGGACGACAAAGTGAACCTATAAGTGTCCCATTTTTCCTTTTGAGGTACGGAACACTTAAAATAAACAAACACGTTTACAATCACTACAATATACAATATCCTTAACACTAAAAAGCGCATCCGTCAACCTCCCACGTAACATTTTCTAAGTTAAAATAAATTGTTTCTGTATTTTTTCCCGGGAATCGTTATTGTGGTCCGGACCGAGTGACGTGACTCTAAAGCGCATTTCACTTGCAGGTGTAGATACCTCCACCAACTGCTGTATTCCGTACATTCCGGGACACGTTCGACAAAATCATATTTTACGTGATTCCATTTTACTGTTACGAAAGACTTTGTAACTTTTATCTTGTAAGACTTGTTTTTTTAAATGGAATTGAGTGCATTGGATACGGCAATCTGTAACTGGTTTGGTGATTGAAATTGTGTAGGCTAACTAGATGGTATGTCAGAAGAACTTGGTTGTTGACGTAACATGTTTCGTGCTAAATCGTGTCTAATTCTCATGCAAGAAGCTTATAGATAAAAGTGGGGGCAACACTCTAACCCTATTAGCAGTATTAGCAGGAGCATACGGTGGAGGTCTGCCCGGCTTGGGCCGAGCACCGCCGTGTCCTCGTGGGTGCGATCGGGGGCGGCTATCTCTCGCGTCCGGCCCTGGTCCAGGCCATGGTACGGAGCGAGTTGAGCCGTCGCTTGCTTCGGCGAAGCAGTGATGCTCGCAAAGAGGGAGGCGGTGCACGTTAGCGAGAGGCAGTAAATGCGCCCTCACGGCCGTAGCCTTTGCAAGAGACGCCGCGGGCGTCGAGAATCCCAGCCTGATTCCCGCCCACCGTAGGCGCGGGCTTGCGGACGGTGAGTAATGGGTAAACGGCGCGTTGTGATCCACGCGCGCCTCAAAGAGATGTCAGTAACAACTGATGTGGCCCGGAAGGGCCGATGCCTGTCAGGAGTGCGGGTTGTTTGAAAAGGATACCGTGGCCCCTGGCATATAGGCAACTGAGGGAACACCGGTGGGTTTAGTCAGTAAAAGTCTGACACGCCCTCCTGCTCTACGCAGAATGGGAGAGGTTATTTGATGATTTAAAAAAACCCAAAAAAACCCTTTATTTAAACGTTTACGTTTAAACGATGCTTAAAGTAAAAGTATTGATTAATTGCTGGCGTTTTAACGTCTCTTACCTTTAATCAATGTTTATAAATAAACCCCTAAATACCTATGTGAAGACAATTGTGGTCTGACGCTCTCTTTCTAAATACATACATAAGAATGAGACAGTGTTATGTGTTTTCTGTCTCTTATGTATTTATTCAGAAAGAGAATGTCCGACCACAGTCGACTTCACTTAGGAAGGTATTTAGAATGTTATGAAATACGAAGGCCGAAACAAACTCAGAGGTCACAGTCTCTTTTAAAGTCCAGACATAATTGGTCAGATCATGTGAAGACTATGTAAATTGGTGTCTTAAATTATCTTTTGAGAAAAGAACTTGCAGATTGAGACCTGTTCAGTCAGTGCACGCATTTATCAGTAATCATGCCCCTCAACTCATGGGGGCTACTCTCTAAGCCCGTCGTCGAAGATACGGACTCGTCCGAAAATAGTTCGGTAGTTAGAAATGAACCCTACTCCCGATTTATTAGCTTTCTCGGGCGGGTAAAAACACATCGAGTGTGAGGACAACTGTCAAATCGTGTTGCCATACATTTTAACTTCGGGCCCCAAACTTATATTAAGTCCGTAGGTGATACGGTGTCGAAAACGCCCGTAACTTAGGCCGAAACTATGAACTTCGTGCTTAGAGAATAGACTCCCAAAACTTAAAGCTCAACGATGCGACGAAATATATAAATACGAAAGAATGGACATTTGGTCCCGGCTGTCATCCGTGGAGCTTTGACAATCGATACGGGTAGTGAGAAGCCCGAAAGCCTGAGAACCAGTCTTGCCAAGGAGTATCGTATTACCCGGTAACTGGGTTGTGGAGGTCAGATAGGCAGCCCCATCATTTTAAAGACTGGTATTCATCTGCACCCAATTAGACTGGTAGCCGACCCATAGTTTGACATAACATACATAACATAGTTTGGAAAAAACTGGGCAGATTGTTTAACATTGAAACACTTATTATATTATCTTAGTCTTGGTGATTATTGATTGCAAAAAAGTGTGTTTTAACTCAGACGTAATTAATTATGCCTCTTCCCTCTTAAATAATCCCACGACCAAAGAAACTGACGTAATCTATGTCGGGAACTACTAGTTTTACTTTATTCAAAATGTCCTCCTCCAGGGACATCGCAGTCCGCGTCTCCGTGTAATCCTTTTCAAGATTTGAAGTTAAATATGCATGAGATTAATATTCCGTTATTATATAAACTTATTCCCGTGGCTTTGCAACAGGAAATGAAATTCTATGTACCGATGTACCTGCTCAAAAAGACACGATGTCGAGGTTAATAAAGCCCGACAGATTCCAACTTTGATATCAATCCGAAATATATTATTAATTCAGAAACATGAAGACTATGTAAAGCAATATTAAATTAAACTTGCTCTTCATTTAAGCACACTTTTAGACAGGTTACTTGGCCGTTTGAGATCTTATTTTACAGTTATACCTACACTGATAATAGACACAAGGCTATATATAACTATTTATTTGATTAATATTTGTAAGAGGCGTGTGCGCACTGTTCGTGGTGAAGTTAGAAGGGATAGACAACCATCTGTCAAGTTCATATTTAGTTTGACAACTATGACATGACGTTGACATTAATAAACAAGCAATATTAGTGCTTCCCAATAGATGTACATTTCGCCTAGATATAGTTTAAATTACAGCAAATTTGATTTATTCAAATTAAGCTCACGGTTCGTCGGCGGCAAATGTTATCAAAGCGTCTCTTTGACTGGGTCAACCGCTCGGCTCCGCCCGAGATTTGATGAGAACTTCCTAAAGTGTTCCACTTGGGTGACTTTTACAGTGACCTTGCTATTTCTATGGCTCTTACTACGGGTTACACTATTACGAAAGGTAATTTGGAAGTGACATCTTCTTTACGTAAAATAAGTCAAGGTAAAAGCGGGGTTTTGTGATTCAAATTGTGTATTTTCGTACTGCTATGTAGTTTATCTATACCAAAATGATTGTTTGAATGCGCTAATCTTTGGAACTTCTAGTCGGATTCGAAATATATTTGTTTCATTTGATAGCCTAACTCTCGAGAAAAGTTATAGGTTATCTACACAAATATTATAAAGAGGCAAGATTTGTATTTTTGTGTTTTTGTATGTAACGAATAAACTTAAAAACTACGAGACCGATTTCAAAAATTCTTTTACCGTTAGAAAGCTACATTATCACTGAATAACATAGGCTATATTTATCCCCGTATTTCTACGGGAACGGGTACTATGCGGGTGAAACTGCGGAGCCCTGCTAGTGTTATATAATGGTACAATCCTTAGGACCCGAGAAAACAGAAATAACTTCAGAAAAAACACTAAGCAAACATGACGTTACAGCACGGGCGATGCAACGCAACGCGATGCTTTGAGGGAGCAAGAAATTTAATGGCAGATGAAGCTAGTGAAAAGTAGACATAGATTCACCTTCCTAATTACCATTATATTACATATATGAAAAATATATAATAAAAGTTAGTGAGTGTTACTAAAAATGATAACTTGAGCCCACCCCCGCTGCATGACGAGCGTAATACCATTTCACTAGGTACTAACATTCAACTTAGATTAATTACTCCCAAAAGGTACTAAAACATGAATAAACATAAAATAACTTTACCAACACCATCTCATAATGCTTTCTAAGTTATGTTTCTGAAGTATTTCTAGTCTAACGAGTATTATATAATAAAAGGGGAAGTGGTGCTTTCGTGGGTTTGTATGACAAAACTACTGAACCAATTTTGTTAGAATTTTGGCTAGGAAGTAGTTAGGTTATTGTAAAAACATGTGGTTTAGATTTTTTATTTTTTTGGTCTCACGCATGTTACTGCCTAGTTAGTGTGCCTGTTAGTTAAGAACGAGTAGAGTGTAGGATTCCGATTCATCATCTGCCTAGACTTTTCTCATCAAGGGTCGGCTTTCAGTCTAACTGGACGCCTGTTTAACCTCCACCCATCCACAACCCAGTGACTGGGAAATCCGATACATACAAAATAAGACCTTACTACCTGGGTCTCAAGTCTGCTATTACAATAGTGTCAGAATGGTCTATCATTGATTTCATAATTGTTGATTTTGACAAGTTTGGTAATCTACTAATATAATGGCGTCATTATGACTTTCCAATGGTCAGCCACTGACACTACATTGAAAGAAATGGCATTTTTTGGTAATCTCGTACATAATGACAAATGAATGACTGACTTAGGCGGTAATCTGCTAAAATTTAACACTAATAAACTAATAAATAATATGTAAAAATATACATAAATGAAATCGGGCTTGAATAAATGTTCTTATTAGTAGTTTTTGGAAAATCATTTCTACTAACGGGTTTTATAATAATGGCAATACGACAATGCCATTTAACACAATTCTATTACGAGACCATTGACCGACCATTATGAATTTAGCAGATTACGATCTTTTAGCAAAATGACAATGGGATCGTGTTGGAATGACGAATTTATAAAAATAGCAGACTTGGGCCCCAGACTACCCGTAACTACTACAGCTTAACATGCTCTCAATTAAAATTCGATATTCAAATGTCAATATCATATATATTATTTTATATCAAGTATTCTGGTTCTACGTAACTTAATTAAGACGCGAACAAAGAACACTCGACATTACAACAGCTTCATTAGTTCAATTTCTATGAAATAATCATTACTTATGTTTATGACTTATACATATATTTATAAAGAGGTATTGGTTTGTAAGTTTGTATGTAGGCCGTGATGTCTTGAACTATCAGTCGTATTTGAAAAAAATAAAAAATATTATTGCAATTGTTATGCCCAATTCTTGAGTACGGTTATAGGCTATTTAAATCACCCTGCGACCCTAAGTAGCCGAGTAAAAAAATAAATAAAGTGAAAGTTTGTGAGGATGTTTGGATGTTTGTCACTCAATCACGCAAAAACGGCTGAACGGATTTGGATGAAACTTGGCGCACAGATAGTTTATATCCTGGATTAACATATATAATACTTTTTATCTGGATAGTACGTTCCCGTGAGATAATTTACAACTCCACGCAGGCGATGCCGTTGGTAAAAGCTAGTTATATATAAATCATGTTTGTCTACCACAGTCGTAGGAGTTAAGTTACCATTTATATGTTAAAGGCAATTATTGGAAAACGTGCTTAATAATCTTATGTTTAAGTAACTTATGTAAGCAGCTTAATTAAAACGATTGTATTTTCAGTATGAAATAGTTACAGTTTCATAATTAAACAATACTTTTTCTTAACCATAAGCCCACGGAACTCAGGGCAGACAGTCCTTCTTTTACATTTTTATAGATATATATACGTACATAAACTTGCGGTTTTTTTTCCATGGGAATAGGCAGAAAATACAGATAGTCGCCTGCTACGATCCTTACATACTTATTTTGGTCCGTTTACGTTCATACATCAGCAGCGTAACACACTATAAATCAGAATCTGAATGACCTGACGACGTCTTGTGTGCCTCTTATCGTTGAGCCCATGAGCATCTGTGTCTTCACCGACCGGTCACAGCATGTAGTTGCCAGAAATTTGAATTGGTGATTAGTCACCAACTCGTTACGTAGTATAAGTGAGAATTATCATAATGTAAGTAAACTTATCCGTGTGCTGTTGGACATAAAAAAAGAATAGCACCATCCCATTTCTTCCCGTGGGTGTCGTAGAAGGCGACTAAGGGACTTACTAGAGAATGGGCAGCAAAATTCTCTATGCATTTTACCACCATACTGCGATCGCCAACACACTTGCCAAGCGTGGCGATTAATTCAAAACCTCCCTTTTAGGGGAGGTCTATGTCCAGCAGTGGACGTATTACGGCTGGAATGATGATGATGATAAAGTAAACTTCGTAAATACGTAAGACCTAAGTCGCTGCGTTGTTTGACGTACTTACCCGCATTTAGCGAACCTAAGTCTAATAATGCTTATGAAGCGCGGACGTGGGAATGCATACTACCATCGTTTATGAATGAGTTACCTATGGAAATCTGCAATTCGAAGAACTGCTCAAAGGTAATAAAAGATACCTACTGATTATTATTATGTAGTGGTACTGAGTTGCCGTGTCTGGCCATACCGCTGTTAAACCCGCGATGGTTTGTGTGGTATGTTTAACAAATAAGTGTGTGTGTTAACAAATATGTATAAGGTTTATTATTTTGATAAATAAAAGCTAAAAAAAACAAAAAAACAATTTGAAGGATGTTAATAATTGTTGTTGAACTGTCAAAATGACAGGCATTCCTACTGTTAGTGTGTTGCTCAATTACCCTTTTTTTTTCGTTGGGAAATCATCAAATAACTTCTTCCGCTCTGGGTGGAGCAGGAGGGCGTGTCAGACTTTTATTGACTAAAACCCCCGTGTTCCTTCAGTTGCCTGTGTACCAGGGGTGACGGTATCTCTTTCGAACATCCCACACCCCTGGCAGGCATCGGCCCTTGTGGGCCCCATCAGTTGTTGCTGACATTTGTTTGAGGCGCGCGTGGAACACAATGCGCCGTCGACCCGCTTGGTGAATACCGGACAGCAAGCTACCCGTTACTCGCCGTCCGCAAGCCCGCGCCTACGGTGGCCGGGAATCAGCCTGGGATTCCCGACGTCCAGGGTGTCCCCTGCGAAGAGGCATTCGTACTGTTAGTGTTTTGCTCAATTACCCTCTGGTCAAAAACCCACGTTGATTGCAATTATTACGCACCTGCCCTTACTGAAAAACATCGACGATAAAGCTTCTACATGTATGTGTATCTTGTGGCTAAGTAATATTAGCCGTACGGATCGATCGATCAGGTTAAGCTAAGCTTGCCGCGGTTGGTCCGTGGATGGGTGACCATCTTAACATATCAAGACCTCTCCGTGCCTCGGAAAGCACGTTAAGCCGTTGGTCCCGGCTGTCATTTGTAGGTCTTTGACAGTCGTTACGGGTCGTCAGAAGCCCGAAAGTCTGACAACCAGTCTTTCCAAGGGGTATCGTATTACCCAGTAACTGGGTTGTGGAGGTCAGATAGGCAGTCGCTCCATGTATAATACTGGTATTCAGCTGCATCCGGTTAGATTGGAAGCCGACCCCAACATAGTTGGGAAAAGGCTAGGCAGATGATGATGTATGTGTATCTTGTAGGTTTATGACACTAATATTTGCGAAAGTAACTCAGTTTGTAACTTATCTACTCAGACCTTAACGGGTAAACGAATTTCGAAGAAATTTGACACACAAGTAGACCATGACCTAGCACCATGTGGAGGATACTTTTCATTCCTTCAAGGTCCCCAACGTAGCCCGAGGAATTGTCAAACTTAACTGGCAGTGGGCAGGGCACATTGCTCGCAAAACAGATGGCCGATGAGGCTGAAAGGTTCTGGAGTGGCGATCGCGTGCCGGAAGATGTAAAGTTGGAAGGCCTCCCACAACATTTTGTGGATGCGGGAAGCACAAACCGGTCCAACTGGCGGAGCTTGGGGAGGCCTATGTCCAGCAGTGGACGTCTTTCGGCTGAAATGATGATGATGATGATCATTCCCATGGCAAAATTTTTGACTTCCACTACTACTTCATAGTATGCATAGTTTTAATTAGGCAATGAAAGAAATAACTGTTTCGTATCTAGTCTGCGCGCTGTCTAGTGTCTTACCTTCTAAGCTATGAAACCGTAATTTGACCTAATTTGTAATTATGACTTGTTGGTTTGGAAATTAATTAAAGCATTTTGGCTTGCCAGAGATAGTTAATTAGAGATAGATGGATTACAAAGAGCCTTTCTAACAGTAATGGTTGAGGTCAGGGATGGTAAACCAATTGGACACGCCATGAAACTGTGGGCAGCGGGTTAATTTAAACAGCTGTACTTAGTTGTTATTTAAATTATTGTGGTGTTGCTTGTTATCTAAAACATTCGAATGTTATGTTATATTTATTATAACAATCTAGAAATATACTTTTATCCACCTGTCTACATTTGAGAATAAAGTGTATTGAAAAAGAATGATGCGTGATGAATCAACACAATACCTATATTTTAAACTTATTATTTCATACGCAAACAAGCAATGGTCGATAAAACTTAACTCATTAACTTAACTTAGGAAATTATATTAATGGATTTATTTAAAAAAAAGTGTATGGGCTTAAATTAGTGGTTTATGTTTATTTATCGGTTGGATGACTACTTAATGAGTCTAGTTCATATTCTAAAAGCACATGCAAATTGTAACCTTCATGTAAGTCTAATCATCAAACAAACCCTTCCTAGATTCACAAAGGTTTGCCATCCCTGGTCTAGATTCCCGCCCGTAGCGTTGACCGGTCAGGCGGACTGTCTGTCCGTACGTACTTATTCTACGTTTCTATGTTAATTTTATGCGCTCGTTCTGTTTTATGATTTTTTTTCTTTTATCTTTGGCACCGAGACGTTCTGACCGAAATGTTTAGGGAGGTAATTAAATAAATTAAATAAAAATGAGTTGAGTTTTTTATCTTTTTGTGTTTTCTCGTTTATGGAGTGGTCGGAGGTCAAGGGGAAAAAAGTAACTTTTCGGTGGGATTTAACGTTTCAATTTGGAATTCCAAATTGAAATGTTTTGATGTTTTTTTTTTTTGTTATACCAGTTACGAATAAAATAAAACATGGTAAATTATTTTCTGTCAAAAATACTTAGTTTCGAAATCGCCAAGATTCAAAATAGTCTTTGATTTAAATCGAAACTTGCCTAGTTGCTGGTTTTTTTTTTTCATATAAATATCATCATCTGCCCTGCCTTTTCCTAACTATGTTGGGGTTGGCTTCCAGTCTAACTAGATGCAGCTGAATACCAGTATTTTAGATGAACTGACTGCTTACCGGCTCCACAATTCAACATTTCCATTTAAATAAAATATTTAAGTTAGTAATCTTTTCATATAAGTAGGTAATTAAAATAAAGTATAAATCAAAACAAAACACAAACAAATCAATGAAAATTTACTCGACAAGATGCCAAAACAATACAAACTCTCCAAATTCGAATCGAGATGACGTCGAGAGTAATTAGTAACTTATAAAATTGTGTTATCAAATCGAATCAACGAACTTGACGAATTAAATTATGAAGGTTTTTGGTGTTTACCGTGTCAAATGGCCGTGTGGTCAAAGAATGGATCATCCATCCTTTTCTAGTTAGTTTTGAGAAATTTAACTGACGAATGAAGTCAAATAAGTCACTATTTCAACGTAACATCACGCCTTTTTTCCCCGAAGGGACTCGCAGAGGAGTAACTATATTACACCTACATATCGCCAGTTATGTATAAGTCCCATGTTATAAGGCGAGCTTATCGCCATCAACCGAGCACAAATCCAGACATGGAGCTGCTACTGATAAATTCCAGATAGAAAAACCCAATAACACTGAGCCCGACTCTGGAATCGAACCCGGACGTCGGCGTCGTGCTCAGCAGTACCGATTGCGACCGCTAAATCAACAAAGTGATCGTTTTCAAAATAATTGGAGAAATATAATACGTAGCTCGTTTTACCATTTTCGTTTATGAAATTTTATTTCGTAAAAGGTGGTTTCTAAGAATTTTGTTTAATATTTAATTACGGCATACGACTCACCACCGACAATATGTGCGAAGCGGGACGAGCAAGCAACTTAAAACGAGGTAGCGACTTAGCGAGTAACGAGCAGCGAGTGCGGGCCGGTGAGGAGCGATTACTCGTTGGAATACGTATTTACCAGTTCTCAGCGAGTGTTCTGCCAGCCCGAGTTGCTGAGTGAGTACTTTCTTATGTAGCTCTTGTCGCTGTGACAAATGTGTACTCGCCAGCGGTGTGTACGGTCACCGATTGTTTCGGGAGGTTCCTGTTTCGCAAAAGGCGGGAGGAAATGCCCGGGTGTTTCCACTGCGTAGATCGCCTGGAGGACACGTTGGAGCATACGGTAGAGGTATACCCGGCTTAGGCGGAGCACCGCCGTGTCCTCGTGGAGGTGATCGGCGGCGTCGATCTCTCGCGTCCGGCCCTGGTCCAGGCCACGGTACGGAGCGAGAGTGCATGGGTAGCCGTCACCTCTTTCCGCGAAGCAATAATTATCGCGAAAAGGGAGGCGGTGCACGTGAGGGAGAGGCAGTATATGCGCCCTCACGGCCCTAGCCGCCGCAGGAGACGCCCTGGGCGTCGGGAATCCCAGGCTGATTTCCGGCCACCGTAGGCGCGGGTTTGCGGATGGCGAGTAATGGGTAGCTCGCTGTCTGATAAGGAGCAAGTCCGGGTCGATGGCGCGTTGTGTTCCACGCGCGCTTTGAAGAGATGTCAGCACCAACCGGTGGGGTCCGCAAAGGCCGATGCCTGCCAGGGGTGCGGGTTGTTGGAAAGAGATACCGCGGCCCCTGGTACACAGGCAACTGAAGGAACCCGGGTGTGTTTTTCAGTCAGTAAAAGTCTGACACGCCTTCCAAGTTATTTGATGATTTCCCACCCAAAAAAAAACGGTCACCGATCAACTAGGTACCTACTAATGTATGTTTTTCTTTTACTTACACCTGTACCCTAGTTGCGTAACAGAATATTAATCAGAAAAATCGACCCTGATCCTATGGGCCACCTTCAACCAGCGTGCTGGTTGGCGCCTCAATGTAGGCGCCGTATAGGGCCATGGCCCACACGACCCCCGCGTAGAGCCTCCAGCAGGAGGCGTTCGGCTCCCCTAGATTGGGCAGGAGCCGCTTTAAGGCAGCCGCGGCCCGCTCCAGTCTGGGAACCAAACGTCGGAAGTGCTCCGCGAAGTTCCACTGTCTGTCGAGGACGAGTCCTAGATACGTCATCGTCGACCCAACGCCGATGTGAACCCCTCCCGCCGTTATCTGGGAACCCGTCGGTGGCGCATTCCGAGGACCATGAAACCACATGGCCTCGGACTTGTGCAAGGCCACGTCGATTCCCAGCTGCTGGATCCTTTCTACGATTGGCGCAACCCCGTGTGTTGCTAAGTCGGCTGCCGCCTGGTACGACCTCCCTTGCGCCAAGACCAGCGTGTCGTCAGCGTAGCAAACTACGTTGACGCCGCTAGGGAGGTCGGCGCGCAGCACCCAGTCGTACCCGATGTCCCACAGATGCGGCCCCAGGACCGAACCCCGTGAGACACCGCACGACATCTCTCTCCGGTTCCACTCTCCTTGGTGACCGGGGTAGATGACGGCCCTATCCGTCAAGTAGGCCTCGACCACATGACAGAGGTAGGTCTAAGGTAATCTGGTGATACCGGAGTGCCTCCCTGATGCAACTCAAGGCCATGGTGTTAAAGGCATTAAATAATTGGTGGTAAAGTCGCTTCTTTGTTAGCGATGCGATAAATGCCTGATGATGACTGATGTGTGAAATATCATCAGTTGTGTGTTCTTTTTCATTTATTATGTAAAACTCTGTTATAGTCCAACGAACTCACACCACATTTCATTTGAATTTTACGGCGTTTCGTATCCTCTGTGAAATTAATATAGGTATCTAATATAATGGTTGCCCATATTGCAGTGTATTTCAGTATATTAAGTCTTTTAATGTTTTGTAAATCCGAAGCCAAAGAGAAAATAGTAATAGTCCATTGGTTTGTCAGAATATTGTCACAGAGACGTACAAATGTCAAACATACAAATAACGTACATAGCTTTTAAAGTTCATCATATTCTACCGGTTCCGGCGTACAAAGAGTTTTGATTAGTTTCATAGATATAACATTACAATAAATTAATATAAGAATTACATTCAAATAGGAAATTAGGCAAATATTATTTATGCAAATTTCAAAAAGGTTAAATAATGTCAAAGAGCTAATAAGAAGAGAATATTACTATTATAATTACATTAATTAATTTATAAATCTATTGTTGGATTAATTTTCTTTAATTTTAGTTTAATTTTGATCTGATTTTATGTGATGTATGATTACGTGTACTAACATAGTTTAAAATACTGTATCTGCTAACAAAATATGGATTGTTACTGTCCGAAATAAACGTTTTGAATTGAATAGAATATAATAATTATTTCCTAATATTTAAGTCAACTTTTCACCCATAAAATCATTAGCATTTACCTAACATAGAGTGTATATAAGACCTTAGTTAGCTTTGCATTTTCAGCATTATAGTTTGTATTTTCAAAATACGTAACAGCATTCTGATAACGCCTACACATTATGATAAAAACACCCATTTAATAAATACCCAAATGATTATCTTTTGGAAAAATAAACATGGAAACTATACGCGTTGTACGTTTGAATGGAATGAGACCCAATTCAATCTAATGCGGGTATGATGGGTGGGCAGATAGGCCGGAAAAATACGGAATTAATAGCAAGAAACGAGATCTGAATGTTTGCAAGCTTGTACAGTCCGCAACACAAGTATACAGCATGAACCAGATAGGTGTTATATGAAAGGGTGGGGTTGAAAAATGTATCAAATGTCCCATTTCATTTTATTGTTAATCGACTTCAGATAGGAGGTTTTCAATTTGTCTGTATGTTTTTTAGTTTTTTTGTATGTTGAAATTTTAGATAGAAAAACCCAATAACACTTTGCCTGACCTAGGAATCGAACCGAGAACCTCATGCTCCGCGGTAGCGCTTGCAACCACAAGACCAACGAGGCAGTCACAGTCTGATACATGCTGTCGAATACAAAACACAAACAAAATAAAGTTAAAAATTAAAGGGTCCGGACAACGCGCTTAAAAAATTAAAATATGTTCAATAATATACGGTAAAACGGAACCTATCGTGTGCGTGTCGCATTTGGCCGGTTTTATATGTTTACTTACTTTTGCTGCTGACCGTACCACTATATAAATAGAAATTGGTTTGGACTCCATATACAGTAAACAGTTACACCCTGATCTTTACTTAAGATAACGAGATGTTACAGGTATCTTGTTTATATACTCAATGAATACATGTATATAACGGGATATCGGGAGGCCGTGCTGTTGCATCTGATTGCTGATTCGTGAGTTCGTCAGCACGGGAATCCATAGTGAGCGTTAAACTTCAGGAAACGTTGAAATAAATACGCTGTAAGATAGTGAACAGTCAACGCGACTGTTCACTATCTTAATGTTACAGACACTTAAATGACTTAAACAATTAAGGATTGCAGCAATAATTAACGATTTAGAGCCAATGGGTTTGCGAGTGACCATCACGTGCAACGGCTGTCAACAATCGAATGAACTGACAAGACGTCGCCCGCCATGACAGACGCAACGCCATTCGGTGTTACCCGCTCTTAATTAAAATTACCATTTAGTTGAATTCAAATCGATTAATCGTTAAAATAACAGATTAATGACCGACGATTTAAAAAATAACAAAATAAATTACAACTCTCGAAATTAACTGATTTTCATTATTTAATAATGTCACGCGCCGTTATATATATACGTACAAAACAAACTTGTACACGGCACAACAAGGTAGGTACATAGTTATGCCGTGTATAAGTTTTTTTGACATTAATGACATACAAGTTAATACATGGCTCATAATTATGTTACGTTGTCCGTAGTTATGTTATTTCTGATGCCTAATCTTGCTTAATGTCGAAGGAAATTAGCGTTATCGACTTCAGAGGAGTGTTGGGCTCTCTGCTCATCTTGAATGGAAATATCGGCTACCTGGCGAGCCACGTCTGTGCAGACATCCTTAGCGTGAACATGGTGCTATGGCTCGGGCTCCTGTGGCCACAGTGACCTTCTTGACCTTCCTGAACAATCAGGGGATAGTTGATGAAGGTAAGACAATTTTGGCATGGCTCTAGGGTGTCAGCGTATTCAGAGTATTATGAAGGGTGTCAAGCAAACGCGAGCTGACTCGCAGTATATCTGGAAATTAATTGTCAATTGTTAAAATGTGGATTATCTGGTAGGTCTGTAATATTATAATAAGTATGAATATAAAGTTAATGTTAAAAACAAGTACAACACACGTAGGGTTAGAGAGAACAGACTTGTACAACCACAGATAATAAATTCTTATGATAAGAGAACATCGAAGTATTTGGTACTTAGGTACGAAATACTTCGATGATCCTTGTGTTCAACAAAATAGATTTATTGAGAGAAAAAGTAGAAATTAGTAAAGGATCACTAAAAACAAAATTGTAAATCTTTATACAGGATAGCAAACAGAAGTAAATACATTGAATAAGATGAACCGTAACAGTATACTATATAAGTAGTGGCTATGTACGTAAGGTTTTAAAAAAGAGCGCCTCTCGCCATCAAACGTAAAAGTTTGGTGAGTTTAGAATTAAGTAACACCTCTGTATTATAATTTATTTAAAGAAAAGCTTAAAAAAATCGTGAGGGAATAAAACAACCTATATTCATAAAAATGAAATGCCGTTCGTTAGTAAGCGTTTCACTTGAGAAGGGCTGGACCAATATGATACCTATGGATATATGGTAAGAAAAATTTTAAAAGTCACCAGAAAAATGTTCAAATTCGGGAAAACCTGATCGTCGTTTATTCTATGGGATTTTTGTGTGAACCATTGATATTTGAACAAGACAGCGTTTGTCGGGTCAGCTAGTTTTCTATAAAACAGAATTAAATGTTTTATCAGCATTTTTTGTTCGAAAGAGATACCGCGGCCCCTGGCACACAGGCAACTGAGGGAACACGGGTGGGTTTTAGTCAGTAAAAGTCTGACATGCCCTCCTGCTCCACCCAGAGCGGGAGAAGTCATTTGATGATTTCCCACCCAGAAAAAAAACGGCTTATCATGTTTTTCAAGGAACGGAGGGGTCTTGGTATATTAAAATTGTCACCCATCCACGGACCGACCGCGGCAGGCGTAACTTAACCTGATCGATTAATGCGGACGGCTGTTATTACTTAGCCCCTTTTGGCACTTGATACCTGAAATTGTTAAAAATGCGTCTAACATTGTGTGTAAGATTACAAAGCATGAAAATTGCAACTTGTAATTAAATATAGTAAAAAAAATAGTACTGTACCAAGCATCTTGAATAAATAACAGTTCAAAGGAAATAACCCTAACACCAAATACTTGGTAAAAGATATGGTAACAATAATGACTAATTAACTTCAAACCTTAATTAAAAATAAAACGAACCCAAGATAACCAAGAACCTACAAAGTAGGTTTAATACGTTGTCAAAGGTACAGCAGATAGTTTGTACAAGTTAATTTGTTCCCTATAACTTAGTTTAATTTGAACTAGTCAAACGCAGTTTCCTCACTTTGGCTGCGAGCGTTTAATTATTGCTGCAAGACTTCGCTAATTTGATACTATGAGGCATCTCTATATTGTGCTCAGCGGGCTGTGAACGGCTGCTGAAATTCTACTTATGAGTATTGAGATTAAAAGTGTTTTATTAGAGGGTTGTATTAATTAATGTTCTTTGTGGAACGTTACGTGAAGTAGATATTATAATAATGGAAGTTGTTCGAGTTTTTATCGAACACTCAGCGAAATTGCATCGAACCGATGAATGCACATTAGTTCGAGAAAGCAGTACGGCCACCAGTACAGCACACAAAGACAGACCATCCTTCCGACCTCGCCGGCGAGGTCCTCGCGCCCCGCGAAGACCCCGAGTTAACGTAATGCCTCCCAACCGTCCCTTGCCCGTAGAATTGCCAGCCCGCGCCGAAGCTGAGCAAGTAGAGTTAAAATCCCCAAGATCTAATAATAATGAAACTTAATTGATTCAGCCTGTCCCCACTTGCTGCCCTCCCCCCAACAGTGACGCCCTGAGCCGAGGCCCGTACCCTGCAGGGGGTGCCCTCAGCGTGCAGTTGCTATAGTTTATAAGTAGTTTTCTCTTACTCTAAAAGCTAAAAGCTCCCACAGGAAAGTTCGGTTGAGCAGTTACGGCCTCTCAAGGTCAACTGCGAGATGACATTTCCAAAAAAAAAAAATGCACATTCGCTCGTCCACCAAACTGTGGGTCAGTTCGCGTTTAGATCTCATTAGAGACACCTCGTACTATACTATAACAAATTATCATACATTTTTACAAATAAATTAATTATACAGGGTGTACCAGAAACCCTATTGTTATCCTTAAGCACTAAAGATAACAGCTGGTATAGAATCACTATACATAGTTTCAGCTCAAAATAAAATACTCTAAGAATTTGTACCAAATTTTCGGTTTCATATGCTTCTTAAATTTAAATCATAACAAACGTGTCACCGCACTACGTAGGGCAGTAACTTTCCACGTTACTTGCCAAGATCACGATAAATCTCTTCCGAGTGATGTGTTTATTTCAATTTGAAAAGTTCGGTTTCTGTTATCCATGTACTAAAAATTCTCATAACTTCCGAATATGTAGAGATAGGATTAAAAAACCTTTCCAATATCGTTTTTTATCATCCAAAGAAGCCGTGCCTTTGGTATGTATATACCCTTTCCGTTACACGTTGTGTAGTTTTACCATTTTTACCATTTCTTGTATCAAAGTGTTATAGTGATTCAATGTAGCTATTTCCCTTATAATTGGAGACTTTAACTTATATCACATAAACTGTCATATCAATACGAGAAAGGTGTGTTAGGTCACCATAGTGTCGAACACTACTTTCTACAGAAGTTTTATGAAGATTTTTACAAGTTAAAACCCACACAATACCTGTAGCTCGCTTGTTTCATTAACTTTCTTGAAACAAACTTGTAGTTTTTTGCATTGGTAACTTTTTCAATTTATATTTCCCTATTTGAACGGAAAATATAAATTACTGTAAAATATAAATACAAAAGATATTTCGTTTCGATATTTATTTGGCAAATAAACTTTCAAATGCAGCTTTGTATATGTGAAACAGTAACAAACCGCCGTAGCAAGACCTACGAGATTCGTAGCAAGAGCTAAGGAATTCGTAGCAAGCTCGTAGCAGTTACGCCGTAGCAAAATTATTATGTTGCGTATTTCAATATTGCCTAGGAAAATCTTTGACGTCAGGATACATCTAATGTAATACACTTTTCTGTTATAAATGAACCGAGCTAGGTATGTGTATATAGATGTCATAAAAAAAGGTTTCCTGACAGTATAAAGGGATGCAAGTTACAAACAAACACAGAGTCAACAATAAATAAATAAATCTGCCTAGTCTTTTCCGAATTATTTTTTTATAATAAATAACACTATTTATACCAAAAAGGCACTGCCTTGGATGTACACAGTACGGCCATTAAATATGCGGAAAGTAAAATTTTGGGTCATGGTAGAATTACGTGATAGTTAAAAAATAATTAAGTTGAAGTCAGGGTAAATTCTTTATTTTGTTATAAACAAACAGTTAACATACATTTAGGAAACGTCATAACTACGGGTACATGGGTTAAAATTAATGAACATTTTTAATAGATAAATAACACTGGTCGGCAAATTATATTACCCAGATACCAGACTATACATTTCCGAATTATTTTGATGCGCTGAATCCGAATCTGACGCAGAATTGTTCTAACACGTCAGGATTTAGAGATATCCTAACCTGAAAGAGCAAAAAACACCGTAGCTGCTCATTTTTAAGGTTACGTACCCTGGTAGATCTTCTTTCCTCCAAAAAATCATCAATTGTAAAAGAAAAGAAAGAAAGAGAGATAAGTATTTATTAGACTCGTCCAGGAATATCACAAACTGAACTACACAATATGCTTAAAAAAAAAAAAAAAATTAAAATAAAAAACAAAGTCCGGTACGAGGCCAAAATGCCCCCCTATCTCAGCATGATGCTGCGACATTTAAAAAAGTGTGTGTAAAATACCTAAAAAAGAATACACGTAAATAGTAGTTTTTGTAATCCGCGTGTCTGCACCCCACGTAACATTTATTACTTGTCTATGCGTTTAGTGTCTGTGACACTATGGCATCGATGTGACAAGTAATGAGACGCAGGCGCCGACTTACGGCAATTGTATCTGAAAGTAGTAGTCTTTCTCTTTAAAATGACGTTAAGTTTACTCGAATGTATATTTTTTTTTTTTTGCTGAGATATCGCATTTTCAAATTTTCATGTACGTGAAATCCACAAATTGAAAAAATTTAATGAAAATCCACATACATGAAAATTTAGGATATCTCAAAATCCTTACGTGGTAGCATAAATCTGTATACAGATTTGGAGTCAGCAAACCAAAGCCAATAAGAATCACATAGCAAGCGTTTTGCTTCCGAATTTTTTTTGCCGTCCAGTGTAATCAGATTTCATACGCATTGAAAAAAAACAATGAAAAATCAGAAAGAGTGATTACTGAGGTGACGACTAATAGAGAAGCCTGGCAGGAAAGGACATGTTGCTCCAACCCAAAATAAATTGGTATGAGGGTGAGAGAATGTCGACGCAACCCATCTACATTAAAATTGATTATTTACTTAAATTACAATAATTCTACCTTCACCATCACCAGACTCCCTTTGACTGCTTGTGTTTTACTTTTAATTAATTTATTTTTAACACGCTTTTATTAGCTTCACCTGTATGTTTGTTTGTTTGTTTGTAACCAACTCCTTTTTGGATTTGATTTTGAACCACTTCAAACGGTCAGATTTCATTTAAACTTTTTAGACTTATCGAGGACCGATGACAATTCAATAATATTTTTTTTTAAACACGGAAAAATCACGCTTTTGTAGTTAGCAAAACTAAAAAATAGCAAACAAATATTGTCAGGTAACATGTATTTCTGATAAATAATTAAAACAAAATGTTGTTTTAATTATTTAGTAGAAATACATGTTACCTGTCAATTTTTTATGATGCCACTAAGTAAGGCCAGGTAACCTGAAGCACAAGTTTTTCTTAAACCTACACCAGGCACCAAGCTCTCACAATGTGAATATAAATGTTTCAAAACTAGTATCTAAGTGCTGCAAAACTATTGTGAAAAAAAAAAAACTTATCATTATTTTTGAGTCAGAGGTAGCCCCTTATCGTGACACATGTAGCCTCGTAGGTGGCACGTGCTAAATTTAGGCACAAAAATATTATATTTACGAAAACCTTTAAACGTTATGTCTTATCATGTCTGTGTTTGACAAACTGTGCTAGTTCTAACGTGGGTCGTTCATTTTGATAGTTGCTCAAATTAAACAATAGATAGGTCAGATTTATCTTTTACTGTGGTATTGAAATAGGTTAGTAGGCTGAAATGAAATGTACACAGCAAAACTAACAACACGCCTTGTTTCCCCGTACGGTTGGGCAAAGTTGTACCTATAGTACACTCACATTTTCCTAGCTATGTTTAAAGCACGAGCAACTAAAATTGCTCCATATTGGGCAATTTTTGTTAACTATGACGTCACGACTACATCTAGCAATTTAGGGCAATGGCAACATGTAGCTCCCTGTTGCCAGAGATACGGCCACACAATATGGAGCAACTTATAAAACTAGGCAATGCGCGCTCCGCCGCTTCCGCCGCCAGCCAGTTCCTCTCGAAAAAACGAGACGTAGTTGTACGTACAAACAATAGAGAAAGAAAATTTACTAAAAATTTCCAAACGGATTGGACATTTGACCACTCATGAATGAAATGGAGCAATCAGAAGCAATATTGTCGAAACACGTCGGCAATTTATTATTGTTGCTCGAGATTGCTCCACTTAATTGAACCAGATTGAATCATTAGCGTTGCCAAGCAATAATTGCTCAAAAAATTGCCCGTGTAAGAGCACCTTAAGTCCCAGAAAATCTACTTAGGTACGTATTCTTTTTGCGAATACCTAGCCGTCAAACGATCGTCTAGTAGAAGCCGTTTGCATGTAAGCGCTCAACGATTTTCACTATTATATTTATTGTCGTTTCAAATGTATTTTTACTTATTCACAATCGCTGGTTCATAAGAAATTTAACACATTGATATGAAAGAACAAAACATTGCTGTGTCTTGTTTAGGCGACTACGGTAAGAGAACAAACCGCAAATTCTTTGCTGATTACTTTACGACTTTTTATTGTTTGAATCAAATCAAATTATTTATGATCTTGCAAACATGGAGTGTAACATGGACATGCAAATCATATCCCGAATTTAGTTACTCATCAGCAAGTAAGCTACTACTCCCAAACACAAGCCATCCTTCTTATTACAAAAAAACCATCTAACTTTAGGTCCAGGCTACAGCTCTGACCTAGTTTATGCATTTCAAACTTGATTTCGATTTAGATAAAGTTCTTCATACAAAAATGACAACTTAGCACCGAACTATGTCGTCAGTTTTGTAAAAAGAACTAAATTTCTATGCATAATAGGTGCTTAATTAAAAAACTCGGTCGTTGAAACTATCCCAATATCTCACCAAATTTTCCCCAAACCGCTCACTGCCTAGCCCCACGTTACGATGATGTTTGGATGACATTACCTCGCGACAGGCCCGGTGATAGCAGGCCGGCACTCTCATCATTTCCTTCGGGCCATATTCATCCGATCGAACAGGCGAGCGAGGGGACCATGCGGGGGCGGGAGGGGCGGCAATAACCTCTGAGTGCGTGCTTGCTTGAGAGGTATTGCATTTGTTGCTCTCGATACAAACATTATACGAGGGTTATCCGTAGCGCATAAATAAAATTAAAATACAATTAGTTGTTTGTGTTTTTATAGGTTAGTTTGTTTGTGGTAATGGCTTTATAGATATATAATCTTTGAAGGGTGTTTTACATACTATTAGCATGTTTATCGATGCTCCGTTAGTCCAATGCCTACTCTAGGATACATGTCTGGTATAGCTCGCAATCCTGCCCTATCCTAAGGGCACGTCTTCTCCTTATTATGCAATGGTCTTTGTAGCACCATGAAGCATGAGGCTTCAGGGGCTAATGCAAATTTTGGGGTTCATTCGATTAATCGAGTCTGGTCAAACCAATCTGGGGTCGGTGCAATTCGTTAATTCATTATTGGTTCGTTTATCGATGTTGACTTGAAAATATGAAACTCATTACGTAGACAACTAGGTACCTTCTTCACTACATAGTATAAAACAAAGTCACTTTCTCTGTCCCTATATCCCTATGTATGCTTAAATCTTTAAAACTACGCAACGGATTTTGATGCGGGTTTTTTTAATAGATAGAGCGATTCAAGAGGAAGGTTTATATGTATAATACACCGACCTCCACGCGGGCGAAGCCGCTGGCAAAAGCTAGTACTAAATAAAGCTCTTATTTTCGAATTCTATACTTACAGCATTATTTTTAATATATGCGAAACCTGAATATAGTTTGTTCAGAATAAGTAACTGAATAGATTCCAATTATGTTTACATAATGTTATTTTTCTTTTTGTTGAAAAAAGTTTTGCAAGTGGTGAACAATGCTTTCACCAGTTAATTACAATACAATCGCCGTACGGTTAGGTACCTACTGCCTAATTATTATCAATGAGCACAATACGACGCAGGACGCGCGGGCGGCGCGGATGCCGCGTGGTCACCATGTTTATGTAGACAACCAGGTAACACAAGCTTATAACTTTGTAATTTTTCATGATACAGTTTTGAAATTTTGTACATAGATTTTTTACATAAAAATACTATACTCAAGTTTCGGGTTACGCATATACTAAAACTAGGCTTTTATATGCTACTGAAACAAGGTTTTGAGAGTAGAGTTGACCGACTAGTTGAAATCGGTATCATATGATGCACCTAAAGAAAATATGGATACTTTAAACTCACACTACCACTCGATACTGCATCACAACTCAACATACACATCTTGCTTTTCGTTTGTAATTTTTTTGTTTGCACGATCTTTAGTTTCGTTAAACTGTACTAATGACATAGTTAAGTCTAGAACAATTTCGTAGTTATCATCGTTTACATTACAATGTATGTCAATATGTTTTTGTTCCAAAAAAAAATCTTTTACTTTGCACTCAACTGTTAAAACAAATTCAAAACCCACTCAACATCAATAAAACAAACGTTAAACACTTAACTTATCACCACAAACGACCTAAGTGTTCCCAAATAAAGTGCCATGTAATAATAAATCATTTCAGAACGACAAGAAAATTACGTCTGCTGCTCATATATTATGCTATAATTAAATAGGCGTTAATAATTTCAATGTCACTACACTTGTAATGTGAAGCGTACAGGGGAATAAATCACGCGCGCCTGTTGGGAGAAAAGAACAAAAAAAAAAAAAAAAAAATGCCACGACCGACTACCGACGTGTCGAAAATATTAACTTGAACATTTGAATTCTTTATGATCAGTAAAAAGAAAGATTTGAATCGCAAATGTGTTCGCATTTTAATCAAACAAGCAGTGAAATGGTCGCAGATTTAGTCTTATTATATTTAAATATTTTACAATATTTCACGCTTCGCTTACATTGGAAGGGAGGTACAAAACGATGATTGGAAAATTACAGACGTAGGTTATTTATTGATATTTAAACACGGTTTTAGGAATTCATTGCATTTATTTACTCAATTATTTTACATGACAAAATAAATGAAAAACGTATTACGTTTATTCTGCAACTTCAAACAGAACATTCCAAATCGACTTAGAAAAATATATTCAAAGTATTTATTTAGTATTAAAGGGGCTTACGTTAAGTTCCATCGATACAAACAAGCCCAACCAACGAGGTTCTCGTAAGAAATACAATTTAACTTTCTCGTGAACACAAAATGTTTCATTTGAAAGCATTTCCTGAAGGATTGTAACAAATTGAATCTCACGCCGGCTCAATCCTTTATTTCATCGCCTCCCTTTAATGCGAAGAAAAGATTATTAATCGAAAATTTTCCATCTTAGTAGAAGTGTTTACGACCATCTGTTTGGATTTGTCAAAGGCGAGGATTTTGTTTCTAAATCGTTTTGTTTCGTTTGTTGTTTTGTCTTGTGATTGACGCACTAACCGTGAGCTAAAGGTGCCGTGAATTAGGGACGTCACTAATAGCGGTGTTTTTTAATCGTTTTAAAATAGCCTCAATGATTGGCAATACTTATTTTTAACAGACTACAAAAAAGGAGGAGGTTCACAATTCGTTTGTATGTTTTTTTTAGGTTTGTCACCTCAGAACTCTGTCATTTATAAACCGATTTGAAAAAAAATCTTCTGTTTTTGAAAGGGTATAGTTAGAGGGTGGCCATATAAATATGGCTGTTTTAGAAATAACTTCAATAATACGTATTTTTTCTAATAAGTGCATGTTGATGATGTTATAGAAATAATAATAACTTACTGTTACTGTAATTACTGTAATTTACTTCCTGTTTTAACAAAAAAAAAAACAAATGACTTACGAAAAAACTTTACTAAGTGAAAAATAACTCTAATTTCGGATGTTGCTAGCAAAAAAAAAAAAAAAAAACAAAACCACACTTATTTCCGAAATAAAAGTAATTTTTCACTCAGTAGTGTTTGTAAATGCAGTGGACTAGAGTCCACTGCCGACCTGATAGCGGACATTAGTCCGCTAACATTAGTCTACTGACAACTATTTAATTTTCATAGTACAAACACATATTAATACACAGACTTTATTATAATTATCATTTTCATTTCCAACAACTTTTTCGATTCTGGAAAATGCCGATCATACCTTTTAGGTTTTTAACAAAATACAGTTATATCATATTTTCATATACAAAATTAAAATCTATTATTATATACTGACCATGTAAATGCGTATCAATTAATTAAACAAACATAATTGTATTAATGACAAAGAACAATATTTTATAAATAACCATTCCTGATACTAATGCAATAATTTGCTGTTTGTAATGAAATACTCACCTCAAATGAATAAAATTTAAAGCATTTAATAAATATTCAGTTATTCTCTATTATTATTGCAGTGGCTTGATCAGCGTTCGATTCTCGCCGTCAACTTTTTTTTAAAGGATCCTGATTTAGTAGATACTAGTTAATGCTGTGGCATGCGTTGCAATTAATTTTTCATATTTTTTTGCTAAGAACCTACGCACACAACAACTTGACTAAGTTTTATCACAATCGGTCGAGTCACTTTAGAGTTTTTGCGAACATTTGATTTTTAACACGCTTCTATTAGTTTCACCTGTATCTATATGACAGAATCTTTGAAAGTGATTTGCACCTACTTCCAAGCATCAGGTCAAATTGAAAAAAAAAAAAAAAACTTAATAATACATACAGTATATACACGCCTTCTTACGATAAAATATTAATTTTAGTTAATAATTTATTAATAATAACATTCTTATTGAAGATTTTTTCGACTTTTTAGTTTGGTTTTCTATCAAAGCGTGTTTTTTTTAACTATTACTGGTACTTTTACATATAAGATTATATTTTAGACAAATACTTTTTCCAGCAATTAAATTAGTTAGAAATAGTTTATAACACATCGTTAATCGACCATTACCGCATAGTATTCAGTCATTTCAGATTACAGTGAACAAATATAGACGAACGAAGCTAATACAAATGGGCAAACAAAACGGACTGCCCAAGGGCCCTATTCAGTTACAAACACGTAAAATCAAACACGATAATTTAGATGAACGAGTTATTTTGACAGCGGGCCTATTTTACAAAGAGTTATGAACGTACAACACTGCTTATGCCCGGTTTTGGGTTTACCCTGAGGATTCGCCGTGAAGATTGTAGGTATTGTTTAAATTTCTGTGTTCTGATATTGTTTTGGAAACAATGGTGGAATTTCTAAGTTGATCATTAGAGTTTCTAGGAAATGAAGTTTATAATGAGAATCGAACGCAGATACGGCTTTTGCAAATAATCCTCTTAACGAATGCGCATTAATCGATATGTTACTAGCTTTTGCTACAGGCTTTGCCCACGTAGAGGTCGAAAATTATCCCACAGGAACGTATTACCGGGATAAAAAGTATACTTTGTTTTAACTCAGTTTATAAACTATCTGTGTGCCAATTTTAATCCCAATAGGTTTAGCCATTTTTGCGTGAGTGAGTAACAAATATTCAAACATTCACATTTATGCCTCTTCTCGGAATGCCTGGTTTATATTAGGTTTGACTAACGCCTCTTGGTAAACCCCGAAATAGATTCCAATTTCTGCCTTTGACTGATACATTTTAGGGCAAATCTAGAAGTATCTAACTTATTAGTCAAATGTCGAAAGCAAAATAATATTTTCGGTCTTTCCCTAGTCGATCCTAGAAGCGACTGAGGCGAATTCATTAAACATCGATTTGTGCACGGCATACTAAACACACTTTTTGCTAGGAATGAGGTAAGTACAAGAATGCACAGAGAAATGTCTTAATTTTGAAGATGTGCCCGACGCTTTCAGCAGTCTCTAAGGGAGATCAGAACAAAAGATTTTAAGTTTTGTGGCCAAAATGCCACAGTTATAAAAAATGCTCTACAAAATGTCAAAGATCACAAGTAATTTGCATCACCTTGTCGAAATAGAGAGAGTAGGTATTATTTTTATCTACTGTGTTTCAACAAAATATGTTTTATTTTTATTGTTCTTAATAATTATCAATCTATTCTTTAATATTTTATAAGTATACATTGATAATTTATTTTATACTGATTCAACTAAACATTAAAATTAAGAAATATATTTCTTAGTTACCTAAGTGTAAGAAACGAATATATTCTTGTACCTACATAATTTAGGACTGACTGGTCAAACCTCGATTTAGTCATTTTGAGTTTGGGCTTTTGACTGTCCAAGTGGGTATCGAATTTATGTGTAATCCTAGGAGGATTACACATAAATTCGTTAGTCAACGTCAGTCAGCTGAAACACCTAATTGATTTGAACTTTGACTAGGACTTCTTGTCAGACCTGAGGTTTAACTAGCCAAACCTAGTAGTGCCGGAGCTTCAGTGTTCGATGACTAAATTCACAATAAATTGCCAAACCACTGAAACTATTCACGGAAGGTCTTCATTCTCAAATTCGCACAAATTAAACTAATCATGCAGTACCCAAATCCCAGTTATAACTAAAAACTATTCGCTCGCAGGTAAGCAGCGCCACACTCGTTCCGCGGGATACGCAAGAGGAATTCCTCAGCTCAAATAACTGAATACCGGGGGCATGTTATATTTCGCAATTCCCCACAACGACCAAACTACGTAATAATATTGTGCTCGGGCCGCGTTCGGGGTAGAATCATCGATAGTCATTATCGGAAAAGCGGGTTTAAGAGCCGTCCCAGCCCCGGCGGGACCTTTACGGAGGTCTCATCCCGGCGCGTTCGATAACTATGCTAATGTTATTTGCGCCAGTGGGTTTGAAAACGACGGCATCCACTAACTTGGCATTCCCAAGAACACAGGGCTCCCTAAAGGTAAGGTTTCAGAATGAAACATCTTACTTTATGACCCGTAATACCATATTGTGAAAAGATTTGCTATTTACCTAACGTACCGGGGCGCCTTGCGGCCATATTAGCAATAGTTACCGATCGCTGCGACTAATCCATGGACGTAAGTTCTGATAGCATCGCTTAGTGTCCCAAGGCGAGTAACATAATGGCTCATTTACATTATACGTTGTCCCGCATGTGTTAGATTTCGTTAACGACTTTCATGAGTGTGGGAATCGCTTGCAATATTCAGAGACGTGCGGTAGCATTATAATTTTAAATATTTCAGCGCTAGTATTGGCGAACTACGAGTCGATATTTGGGTGTCCCTGAGGAGTAAACAAGGTAAGATGGAGGTGTTTGTATCTGCTCTATTAAGTCGGTATTGGGGTTTGGGCGAATGCAGAAATCAGTTTGGGATTGGTAAACGATCGGTGGTTTACATGAGCTATTTGTACGAGGTGTAATCGCTGTGGGCGTTTAAGCGCATAATGTAAATGAGCCATTAAACTGGCGTGCACATGCAATTGAAGGCATCGACACAAATGAAGCCAGCTTAATGACATGCACGTGGCGGGGACACCTGCCGCTGTGGCCGACAACATCGCTTACGTAATACATTTCGTGTTGCATGCCAATGTCCTTAAGTTATTCTTACTTATACATTACTCGTACATCAATTATGGTTGCTGATGAGTTAAAAGTACCTACAATGATTGGGGGTGGTTGTGAAATCGTCATAATGTAAAAAAAAATGTAGTTTGCAACAACGATAAAGGGTTAGAATTTCAAACGTTCCCGCACTTTTAAACGGCTTTCAAATCTCCGTAACTCCCACAAAGTAAATCCTGGGCGGCAATAAAACACGAACATTAACCGTATCAGGAACAATAGTAATCAATTTAAATGTATCAAAGCGAAACAATAAAACAGTTCAGCTTGCCTAAGCATTGTGTGTGGAATAATAAAAGAGAGCCCATCTGTACCGTTTATGTCCCACGTACGGAGCACTATTCAGTAGATCGAAAAAGTTTTCCAATAGCTGAGTCTGATGATAGAAAATAGTTGGCTACGGGAACCTGGGATGTTAGTTTTATTGTACTCACCACTCCTGGGCCATTGAGTGTGCGCCGGACTGATATTGCAGTAATTATTTTATCTGTGGTTGCTGTTAAAAGTTGTGTGCTCTTCAAGATAGTTCATGACAGTTATAACTTGCCTGCGTACGTGTTACTTTATTTTTACCTGTGATAAATGCTTGCAGTGTGCTCAGAAAGAAGACTGTTTTTTTTTTCTAAACTTTTTGATTTGGTTTGATTTTCGGTAGAATAGTCATTCTTCTTGACTCTACAGAGTCAAATTAAATTATCTGGCAATACTTTAGTCGCTTGTTGGGGATTTCAATATCGAAAAAAAAAAAAATGTTTTTTTCATCATTCCAATTTTGTGGCAAACTTTAAATGACACTGCGGCATGTACATTAAGGCAACGAAACAACTGTTATGTTTTTCTTTGGACATTCGTAAAAAATATCTTAGTTCCACGAAAAATTACAAAAACTGCTGATCGTTTACGAGCTTTGGACCTTCGCCAAGGATTTAAAAAAAAAACACTTTTTGCTTTTTGTTTGTTTCATTCGTTGTATAATTGGCGATTATAATAAATCGCAATAACCGATTGTATTGAAAGCAATAATCATCGCAGGTATGATGGAAGAGATTTCTTTAGAAATAAGCATCACCTTTGTACTTAATTTTCTGTTAATTTCTTCTTGTCTGTGTGATCAAACAAGTTGTGTGTTATGGACACACACATGTGAATGTGTGTGTCCATAAATGGTTTAATGAATAAATAATGCTTGTTTTCTTAATTCATTACGGACGATCGTCGGTAGAACCCTACTTACCCTTGAATCTATAATTGGTGATTGTAACAAGTATGTTGTACCTAATTAGTGCACAGCTGAATACGTACCTATTTGTTTTAACAACACCCAGGAGTGCTATCTTATCTTAATTTGGGTCTTAGACTTATTCTTGGAAAACTTATACGTAGATAATGAGTTTCATATTAAGTAGGTATAGGAAAGTATAAACCACAGGGAATGTGAATATGTCTATACTTTTCTTTAATAATAGCAAGGAAATTACTATAATAAATGACTTATTCATGTAGTATAGTAATTTTCTTGCTATTACACACATTCCTAAAAATTATACAAGGGTTTTTTTTGAGGATGGGAAATCATCAAATAACTTCTCCCACTCTGGGTGGAGCAGGAGGGCGTGTCAGACTTTTACTGACTAAAACCCACCCGTGTTCCTTCAGCTGCCTGTGTGCCAGGGGCCAAGGTATCTCTTTCAAACAATCCGCACCCCTGGAAATTATACAGGTTGGCAGCGATATCGAAACGCTAACTGAAATCATGAATTCAACACATGATTCTAGATACCCCTTAGCGTAGAAGCTTATTTGCGGTTATCAAAAAGAAAAAAAAAACTGCTGATTCATAGAAAAGTGCGCCTACGCGGTCAAAGTGTATAGCAGAACGATTTTATTTTAATAACCGACGAAAAACTTCAACGCAGAGGTTCAGAATTATGTACTGAAACTATGGTAGGCATGCGTTGTGCGTTACTGTCCAATCCATCTTGTATAAGTATATATTTATCTACAATTACATGGATGCATTATTAATAGATTATTATAAATGTGAAAGTTTTTATGTTTCGATGTTTCTCATTTAGTCATAAACCGATGTGGAAGAAATTTGGCACACAGATAGTTTATAACCTTTATTAACACATATAATACTTTTATCCAGGTAGTACGTTCCAGTGATATATCTTTTGACCTCCACGCGGGCGACGCCGCTGGCAAAAATAGTAAGAAAATAAATCTGCTCTATTTTAACTCTCGTCAGAATATTATTGTTAAAGAAGAAACTCATGTTTATTCACGAGCTATCATTATTTGGGTGCACATAAATATTCAAAGAGCTTTTCATAACATTAAGCTAAACATTTGAAACAGATAGTTGGAATTGTTCCAGGTTAAATAATGAAAATAGTTTTAGGCTTAGTAGCAAGGTTCTGTTGGCACGAGGTATCCTTTGTTAAAAGAACCCTGAAACTGAATGTCTAAGTTTATTTGGGCACGCTTTTAGGCACGGTATCAGTGTTGAAGTTTCGAAATGATAAAGAGTGGATACAGCTGTTCATGTAGAGAATCTAAAGCCTCGACAGTTCCCATGAGCAAAAGATTTTTTCATTTCATGGAAACCGAGCCTGCATCTTTTTGCCAAACTGCGCCGCGGTAAAGACAGGATTATCCTCTTCTTCATATTTAGCTCAAATATTAATTGATTAATACACTCAGATTTCACGGACGACTCAAATCTCAAGTGCGTATGCGGCACCTCCCCACGGAAAATGGGTCACCTACCATCCTGCACCGCATGCCCTATTACTTGTGCATTTGACGATCTCATGACTGCGTCAGTGAGTGGAGTTCGCACAGCTGAATTTTGGGCCAAAGACATTTTGGTAAAGTTTTCAACTAGCAATAATCGCACCTCGGATTAACCTCATTGGTTACGATGTTGGCTACCTACCAGGGGTGCGGGTTGTACGAAAGATATACCGCGGCCCCTGGCACTCAGGCAACTGAGGGAACACGTGTGGGTTTTAGTCAGTAAGTCTGACACGCCCTCCTGCTCCACCTAGAGCGGGAGAAGTTATTTGATTATTACCCACCAAAAAAAAGACATTTGAATTTTTGTTTTTTGCCGCTAGGAAGAAGAATATACAATATGTAACAAAAACCCTGTTGTTCCTTTTAGGGACGTATACACTTACCTACAAGCATAACATTTACGAAGTTATAATTAAAAAAATAAGCATTGGCTAGTCGAGAGTTCAATTTCAAATAACTATTAAAATCGACATATTAAAAAAAAATGTTAACAGTATCTGATTTTACAAGTATCCTTATTTCGCACAATAGCCTACGAGCTGCCCGGCTTTCTTTGATCTAATCAAAATCAGTTAAACATTACAAATATTCATAATTACATATTTATTTTAATTATTTTTGTTAAACAGTTTTTATAAATAACTTGCTTTATTACGTATGTATACCGCTTCTGAAAACGTGGGTAGAAGGAACAACAGGGTTTTTGTTACATATTGTATTCAGTAGGCGTAAACGCTTTTTTAGGCACCTACATATAAACAAATAATTCTGAACTTAAAAACAATAATTATAATTCTACTTAAACGAATTTCCAAATTATTAGAATATTTTTAAATAGCTAAATATACTACTTTTATTTAATACACCGTAAAAATTCCTTGCGCTTTTTTGTTTAACTTTTAAATAACAATAAATAATACTAAGCCATTTATTAGACTTCTGACTCCTAAGTATCCTTTTTGTTTTTTTTTTTATTTATGATCTAGTCAGTTATTTTATATAGTATCTAGTGTAAATAAGTATAAGTTGTTTAGGTAATGTTATAGTTTACATAATGAATAATATTCATTCAAAATCAAAATATTTTATTTTACATAAACCTATATGCACTTATGAAACGTCACGGTACCAAGTACTTAATAAAACAGAAAATGGTCTACAAATATACAGTCTACAAACCCTTACAAAGCATTTTCTTAAGTTCAATAAATATTTAGCAAAAAGCATGCAAACTGTGCCTTTTAGCATCATTAAACAACTTGAAAAACTTAGATGAAAGTATATGCGAGTTAATGAGGCGATGTACTTTGTAATACTTTGCTTGGTGTCTGTTACTCGTTAAACGGAGTTAAGAGAACCGAGCTGCGGTGACAGCCATATTGGATTACGTTTTTCAAACTTAGAAGCATGAAATGTGGGTGGACTGGTAGGGTTGTTACAGTTTGCCTCGTCGTGGACCGATTTGATTTTTTAATCATATTTTTTATTTCGGTTGTCAATTGGCTAGACACTATTTGACTTGAGGTCAGCCAATTACTGAACACCGCAACCAGTTGGTCAGATTCAGAGCTTGAATCCTACTTATAAATGTGAAAGTTTGTATGTTTGGGTGTTTGTTACTCAATCACGTAAAAACGGCTGAACGGACTTGGATGAAAATTGGAACACAGATAGATTATTACCTCGATTAACACATAATATGATACTTTATTTCTGGAAGTACGTTCCCGTGGGATAATTTTCCACCTACTTGCGGCTAGTAAACTTATTTCATATAAACTTAAGTTGACGTTAATTAAAAATACAATTATATGACAAAAATAATCTCCATGATGGCAGGCAAATATCCGTGTGACAACCTGTTTTTTTTTTTCATCATTTGTCGTGGTTTATTCTTCCTTCCTTTCTTTCTTAATTAAAAAAACTCGTTCTTGACCTCACCATACCACCACAAGACGACCATTTCATGACAGACCAACCCACTCCTAAGTTCGGACGTTGTATCAACGACATACCTTTTTTTTTTTTGATCACGGGGGAAATCCTCATGGATGTCCTCCTCCCTGGGGAGGGCGGAGGGGTCTGTCAGACTCTTACTGACTAAAACCACCCCGGTGTTCCGTCTCTCACTTGCACCGGGGATCACGGGAACTGATGTGACTTCCGCGATTCCCGGCTAGTGCCGGCCCGCCTCTGCGGGCCACCTCGCGATAGGGGGGGAGTGAGGTGTTAAACTCCCCCTTACGTCATAGAGAGGCGCGCGTGGAACACTACGCGCCGCCATCTCGGGTCCTAAGAAGTAGGGGGCAACGAATTTCCCCAGATCCGTTGCCCCTGGACCCATTTAGGGGGGCTGGAAGAGGGCGTTGTCCGCCCTCCGCCGACGCCCGGTGCGTCTGCTGCGGATCGGGTTAGCGGAAGCAATCTCCCGCTCCCTCTCCGCAGTCTCCTTCTGCGACATGACTGTTTCGCAGAAGGATACCACCGCGTCCCAGGACTCCTCGCTGCCGACCATCGAGTCGACAACGGCCGGCAGCGACAGGTCACTGCCGACTCCTGAGATGAGGGCACGGCGCGGCTCCTCCCAAGCGGCACACTCTACCAGCGTGTGCCACGCCGTGTCCTCCCGACAGTATCAACGACATACCTACCACAACTCATGATACACGCCAATTCATTCCGGGGGGAATACATTGCTTCCCATCTCAACGTGCATATCAATGGAATATTTATCAATGGGGATATCGATGGCAAAGATTTTATAAGATTTAGGGGGAATAAGGTAATGGGAAAAGCTTTTTTGAGAAGGAAAAGTTTATTTTTAAAATTATATTCTTGTCCCCTTCGCCTATGTTAGATTCTAAAGAATTCTATGCGACTTAATAATGTATTACATGTACCTAAGTAAAAGCCTCTTCTTATAAAGAGAAAGAACGAGCTTTGATCATCGCGCCTTGTGTGCTGTTGATTCCAGACGTATAAAATCTAAATTATGATGTTATCCATCACCGCAAAATTAGTATGTCCATGATTCATTCTGAAACTTTCTAACATATAGAGTGCTTCCGTCTTGGGTACATCTGGGTCACCACAAGAACTTTACTGAGAGATCATTACAGTAATTAATTGTATTCATTCCACGGCTATGCTATAAAAAAACTCATTACGTGTCTACAATTGGGTGATAAAATCCCTCAATCCATTTTCCCATCTTGATGAACACACAAAAAACAAACCGACCCCTCACTTGATTAGCAAAAATAACTACATTGGTCGAGAAAACATTAGCAGTGTACACCACGTTACCATTTAGATCGGCTTACCCGAATCCGGCTTGTTCGGCACGCTGCGCTATGAATACAAAGGATCCTGAGGTTGTGAGGTGGTGCTACACATGCCCAGCCTCCCCGGACCTTATGGTTACGCACTATTGAACCATTTACCTTAACGTAGGTTCGGTTGAAGGAAAAAGCGGACCTGTCAAGAAAACACGTGTTCCAAAAAATGATATATTTAATTTATATTGGGTGGAAGTAGTGGGGTATGCTGCGCGTATCATCCAAATTCGCCAACCAGGAGAGGCGTACGGCCGTGCGCTATGAATACAAAAGAGTCTGAGGTTTTGTCCTGTTTGTGATCGGGTGGCAATATACGAGTACGTATGTTGCTGGAACCTCAAGGTATTCCACACTTTTGGACCGTTTGAGTTGCGGTCTTAAATGGTCCTGCTGAATACAGCTGTGTTTCAGTTTCGTGTTGATGTAGTACCCAATAAAACCAATTATTCATTATTAAGACAACAATTAAAACGAAAATGTATCAGCTACACTTTATCTTTTTGTACTAATCAAATAAATTATTAATCCAATATTGTAAATTTACAGTAAAGCGTAAATAATAACAAAAATATTTTGATTACATACATAGATCAAGTGATCTATGTATGTAATCGAAATTTCTTTTTTTCTCTGACTTCAGAGAGGATAGCTAGCAATTCTATCAAGTCATAAAACAATAAACAGTTTTCAGTGCCTACGAACTGTATACTATAAGGTGTTAAAAAATTGACCTTAAGAACTTTAAGGAGTTGTTTAAAACTACATTAAAAAAATAATCACGAAAAAAATATTTATAGGTAACAATCCGTTCCAAAGATATGCAATATTTTCAGTACGCGCTAATTATTAAATATGCACATGCGCACTGTACACCGTGTAGGCACAAGCAACCGCGCGAGCGAGTCGAGCAGCTGATTCTAATTTTCCCATCACAGTTTTAGGACTTTAGGCTGGAAATTTAGCGAACTTACCTATATAGCTTATTTCATTAATTTTAAAACCATGTTCTTCCTCCAACCACCTACAGAGTCTAAGCCGTGGTTTATAATCAGTGGGGATTAGTTCTTGTACTCTCAAAAAAATGGTGCGGGTGCTGGCTTTCTTCGTGTAGTACTCTCCCCGCGTAACTAACGTGATTTATTCCTAAGTCCCGTGTGGATTGTCGTTCAAGTAGTCCAACACTCGTTCTTCAACGTTAACTGATCTGTTTGACGAGGGTGAAACTAGCCATGGTTCAATAAACGCTAGTAGACCTCCAGGATGGTGTGGATAGAAGGCATTCGTCGTTGGTTACCATATCGTCACGTGCTGCAGCTAAACTTTCACCGGTCGTGAATTAACACACTATCTCTAAATACTCGCGATTTGTATACATAAACGGCATTATGATGGGTAGAGGTACCTAATTTACGAAACAGCACGAACACACGTAAGTCGCGAAGTGACACAAGGCGGCACTCCCTTACCGCGCGACAGATAACTGGTTACTGAAGCGGATGGGAACGGGTAGCGGGAGCCGCGCTGTGGTGGCGGAAGCTCGCGCCGAGTCGTGTGCGCAGCCCTGTGTACACTGGGCACGCCACGACTGCGACGGTAAGTCCCCTCTTTGAGGAGTGGATTGAGAGGCAACATGGCGTTCTCACCTTCCGCCTGACGCAGATCCTCACCGGACACGGATGTTTCGAGAGGTACCTGTTTCGCACAAGGCGGGATGAACCGCCCGGGTGTTTCCACTGCGTAGTTCGCCCTGAGGACACGGTGGAGCATACGATAGAGGTCTGCCGGGCTTGGACGGAGCAGCACCGTGTCCTCGTGGAGGCGATTGATGGTGGCGGCGGCGATCTCTCTCGTCCGGCCCTGGTCCAGGCCATGGTACGGAGTGAGAGTGCATGGGTAGCTATCACCTCCTTCTGAGAAGCAGTGATGCTCGCGAAGAGAGCGGCCGCGCACGTGAGGGAGAGGCAGTATATGCGCCCTCACGGTCCTAGCCGGGAGAGCAGTGGTAGCCCAGTGGTAACGGCCGCGACTTACGAGTTGTAGGTCGTGCGTTCGAACCCAGCCAGACGCATTACTTTGTGTAAATCATTTCATCACTACTGCTCTCAAAACGGTGAAGGAAAACATCATGAGGAAACCGGGATGTCCTAAAACCAATCCAATGTCCTAAGACCATCGAATCACATCGCGACTCCCATCTGGTCTGCTATTAGTCGTTGCTCTTGGTCTCCGCTCCGCTCCGCTTCAGTTTAAACGCAACCCTATATGTATGTATCTGCCAGAGGTGCGGGTTGTTCGAAAGAGATACCGTGGCCCCTGGCACACAGGAAACTGAAGGACCTCGGGTGGGTTTCAGTCAGTAAATGTCTGACACATCCTCCCGCTCCACCCAGAGTGGGGGAAGTTATTTGATGATTTCCCAACCAAAAAAAATTGTTACTAAATTGTTTTTGCATGTGAAAAATTAAAATCGCAATTTTTTTTTCTATGTGTTAGTATTTTTTTATACCGAGCAAGTACACGTTCTTATAGTGATTTATTTACCTTTACCTTATGTATTGTTTTTTTTTTAACTACGATTTCAGGTAACCCGAGTGCCCTCAACTGTACCTGCCAACAAAGCCTCATACGGCCGGCTGAACTCAGATATTCTATATTACAGCCTAGGGAGTTTTACCTTTAATTAAATATAAAGACAACAGTTATTGAAAAGCTTATCTATACTAATACTAAATAAAGCTGAAGAGTTTGTTTGTTTTTTGTTTGTTTGAGTGCGCTTATCTCTGGAACTGTCAGTTGGATTTGAAAAACTATTTTTTCAAAACAAAAAAACAACTGACTTCCAAAAAAACACGACAAGCCGAAGAATAGCTTCAATAGCTTGTCGTGTTTTTCGGACGTCAGCTGTTAATTTATTTTTGGAAAATCTTTTTATTTTCCACTTTTTAGTTATGGTACCTGCCCCACACCAATTCGTATACCACTGCAGTTAGAAAATGTGCGTGTACCCTGATATACTGAATACATCTGCTTAACCCTTACGGGTGTACAGGTGTGATGGCGTAAACGAGGCACATTTATGCGATAGCAGCAATCGCGGTGGATTTGCTGTAATTTTTTTAATAGTTCCTTTTTGTCTCCGAAACTCTATATCAGATCAATATGACATTTAAATGAGACTATTTCGAAATAAATCCCTTTTGAAAAAAAAAAAGAATTTTGCAAATCCGTCTATATGTGACGGAGTTATGCCTAAACATAATCGTACATTAAAAAAAAACATGACGAATGCATAATCTCCTCCTTTTTGAAGTCGGTTAATAAAAAGTGTTATTCATAAACCCATAGCACTAAAGCGTTCTACAAACCTACTATAAAGTTATAAACGCCAAAACCCTACTTTGACAGAGTTTTAAGGAAAAAATAGCCGACTCTATAAAGCAGCTGATTTCAATGAAAATGACATTTGACGTACAAATATTGTGTGTCAACAAACAATCAGTTGACAGTTATAATTTCAAAATATGTAGACAGTGTCTACGTCAAAATATTAATAAAATTCAAAAAACAATGACGTCACAGCGTCAGAAGTGTTGAAACTGTAAACAATTATGTAGTTGCCAATTCGTAATAATGTCGATGGTCACAATTATTCGGTGTGTAGGCAGACATTCTCGTTAAACGATTGGTTGTGTTGGTCATTTTTGTTGGATGACTTCATTAAAATGGCAATATTTGAATATATAAACGACTACTAGATAGAGAACGTATAAGAACACAGATTTTTTTAAGTAACGAATACAATTAAAGAGATTTAATCCATAGTGCACAATATAGACCTTTACTAACTAATCATCAACATTATTGTCCATGACTTTTATTACACACATACTAGATGGCAGCATTTAAGTTATCATATTTTAATACAATAATAATAAATTTTATCACAGGTTAAGGAGGGGAGGGAGAGGGCTATAAAGGCTTATCGAACAGCTTAACGAATGAATGTCTTAAACCTTCGATAAGCTTTTTTTTATTAATAAGACCGTAAAAGTTTAAAATTGCAATATATCTACAAGACCTTGATATTGTAGCATTTCAAATAGTTTGCAATCCTCTCAAAGCAGCTCGTCCTATGTGCGTGGGTGACGGGTGTGGGAAGCGTAAGAAGGATTATATCACAGATGTATTTCTGTAAAGTAGAACCAATAAAGTGTATTGCAAATAGAATTTGAGTGATAAATGATTTTACTCTCGAGTAATAAGCCCGAAACAAACTTAAAGGTCATATTCTCTTTTAAAGTGCACACATAATCCTGGTCCGATCATGTGAAGACCATGTAGATTGGTGTCTAAAATGGTCTTTTGAGGAAGGAACCACACAGATTGAGTGGACCTGTCCAGTCAGTGCACGTATTTATCAGTAATTTTGTAATGTTTCGACTTTGAACAGTATTAGTGAGATATAGGGACAACTCACACTTATTTAGCTCGGTTCAGCTTTTATCCATAGGAAACAATGATTTTGTATAGAGTCCGTTCAGCTTTCCGCGGCTGAACGGATGCGTACGCATCTCATACAAAATCGTTGTTTTCTATGGACAAAAGCTGAACAGAGCTGAGTAATTGTGAGTAGTCCCATAATTGGACATTTGGCATATCACGGGCCGTTCTTAGAAAATAATTTGGTAGAACTCGTAGTATTTTGAAAGCAATTTACGTAATGGCTGACATTTCTCAATTATGTATGTAATAGAGCAATGATTGGTCCCGGCCGATATGGCAGAGTCGTAATGGTAAAGTAAGGATCAAGAAACAAAGCTGAGGCCCAGACTAACATACGACCACTTTAGGCACCTACATATCATAACATCGAGGCTTGTTTACTTGAAGACTGAGGCAGAGGTGTACCCATTTACCCACGCAAAAATTTCGCTAGATTAGTTTAAGTTCTGTGTAATAGAAGACGAGCCTTCTCATCTCACTTCAGCCGAAAGACGTCCACTGCTGTACATAGGCCTCCCCCAATTGTCATTTCTGGGCGGGTTTTTCCATAATCGCCACGCTTGGCAGGCGGGTTGGCGATCGCAGTATGGTAGTAAAATGCATAAAGAACGCTGCTGCCCATTCTCTGGTAAGTCCTTTAGTAGCCTTCTACGACAACCCATGGGAAGAAATGGGATGGTGCTATTCTTTTTACGTCCAGCACCATGCAGTACATGTGGCTATTGCCATCAAACGGGTACAAAGCCACACTGCGGGCTGCTACAGAGACACACAGAGACATTGACATTGTATCAATAGCCGCATGAATGATTGTATCCATTTGGCTATTGACACATTGAATTTGGCTCAGGGTGTTGCAAGCGTAATTATGTCAACGCATTTTCTATCACAAAGCGTGTCAATTTGCGTTACTTAATCCATGTTATGGACACTAATGTTATCAGAATTTGTGACTGTATCGTGCAATGCCCTGAATGCCAGTTCCTATGATTATAAATGTTTCAAATCTAGTCGCAATATTATACAGGGTAGACGACTTCGACACGCAAACTTCAGCATAATGATTCTAGACCAGGCCCATATCAATATTTTGCCGGTTATCAAACAAAACTCTGCTATTTCTTGGAAAAGTAATCCACGGAGTCAAAATGTATGGAAAAGTATTTTTCAAATTTATTATTCCATCTTTTGACTAGGTACTGAACTAAAACTGTAAGTAAAAAAATTGGGGCCTAATTTCACCATATAGTAGAAAGACGTTCTCTGTGGGATATGTCCATCAGTGAACATGGCCGTAATGGCCACCTCCAAGAGTCGCCACCACGACCGGTTCTGTACCTCAGTTTCCAACAGATGCCCGCGAGCTTCACTAGATCGGCGGTCCATCTTGCAGAGACATACCTAATTAGCATCCCACAAGTTGATTTAAATCCATTATACCGCACAAATTGATGACACAATCTACACTTCAGTACCCAAAGCTGTCGTTAGAGGGATAATTAGACATTATATGCATAACCAGGTTTAATTGCACGTAATAGAGCCTGTGATGGACAATATGAGCATGTGGAGCAATCGGACACAGGTCAGTGAGTAACATTATTAATGGAGTAATTATACATAGTATATATGGAAATAGGCGGGTCACATGTTAAGGAGCCCCCAGGATACATGGTGTAAAATTCTGACAGACTGTATCCTAGAAATGGCAAACGAAATAGAGGTCGGTAACGCAAAAAATGGGAGGACGAACTCAATCTCACAGTAAGACTAACTGGAAAAGAGTTGCAAAAGACAGAAAGCAACGGAAATCGTTAGAGGAGGCACCTGAAGGCCGAGAAACACTGGACTTCGATATTTATTATAACTCAGAAAAGAAAATAACAGCAATGAATACGAGATAATTAATTAATTATTTTAGCACAAGCAAGGAGTTTCTGGATAAAAGGGCTATTGATTGTTTGAAATATACTTAGTACAGCAAATGAAGTAATTATGCAGTGCATTTAATGGCGTTAAAAATGGCTCTAACCTAATTTAATTCCACGCGCGCCTCAAAGAGATGTCAGCAGCAACAGATGGGGCCCGCAAGGGCCGATGCCTGCCAGGGGTGCGGGTTGTTCGAAAGAGATACCGTCGCCCCTGGCACACAGGCAAATGAGGGAACACGGGTGGGTTTTAGTCAGTAAAAGTCTGACACGCCCTCCCGCTCCCCCCAGAGCGGGAGAAGTTATTTGATGATTTCCCACCTAAAAAAAAAAAAACCTAATTTAATTCGTCTAATTAAGAAAACAGATGAAATGAATCTGACGGAAAAAACGCAAAGGTTGTTATTATTTGTGTACACATGAGCAGTGGTGAAGTTTAATACCTACCTTAGTGCTATGTATAGTCGGGAATCACGCTTAGCACCTAATAACACATAAGTAGTATCAGTCTATTTTGAGAGTCATATTTTCGACAGGGTTCTGTTAAAGGCTGAGTTGATTAGCTTCAAAAAGGCGGCTAATTTTCTAGTTCGTAGCGAAGGGACTGTGACCTAAAAAGCTAGATGTTAGAGCTAGATTCCATCCACGGTATGCACTGACTACATGGTAAGGCTTTTTGAGTGGTCGTGGAATACTACCTAAGTGAATCCTTCCTATTGAAAGCTTTTAGTTTTATGGAGCTTATTTCGAAAGTTCCTATTTAAAAGGTATTATTCTCCTGGGTGTAAGCACTGATTAAAGGTCTTCTTGACAATTTAAGCAAGCCTCCAATTTTGAGACATTTTGAGTGAGGTTACGTACGTAATTCTTACCATATTTTTTACACAGTTTATTTCTCAATTCGGCCAGTACCATAACCCACCCTTCCCAAACAACATAGCTAACCCTAATAACTTTGTTCTACTCATAAGGAAAAAAAAAAAACAAACGTAACATCGAACGGACCTCATCAGGAAACTTCCACCATAACACTATTCACAATCTGCAGGTACAAAACGCAAAAGTACGTAAACCTTTCACGGCCCGTACATTACTACGTATAGTACCATAGTGGAGCTACATACAGTAGTTCATCGCCCATACATTGAACAGGTCCTGAAAAATTTCCATATTTTAATGCCTTAGTAACTTTTAGTTCCGAACTGGAGTATGGCAGTTTAGGACATAGCCTTCACCCATTTTCACTCCCAACTCCATACGATTTTTCTGCGAAAACGCTCCCATTGAATCACTGTAAGTATATATACTGTGACTATAATACGTAACATGTACGTCCCACGTGGGGCGGAGATAAACGGCCTCCTTTCTTGCACTTTCAAAACATCCAGCCGTAAAACCGAAAAAAAAAACAACAACATTCAACCCCCTTTGAAGCTTTTCGTCTTTATGTGTTGGTGTTAAGGTTGATTTTTGCTTGTCTTTTTAGGCGTACTAGCAAGACTGTTATGCTGTGTCATAGCTTGGTGGAGGCTCACTAGCGGACAATTAAACGAAAGCAGGTTTGTGATTTATTAACAGTTAATATTTTGTTAGTTTTCATTATAGTCGATTATGTTCACTGCCAAAAATGGAAGCCTACCTACTTGATTTGAACTGGGCTATCATAATTGTAGCAGGTGTAAAATTGTACTTTGAAATATATCAAGTAATTAACATAACCTAAGCAATCTTAAACTTAATAATTCATTATGGAAACAAAAATATTTATACGTTTTTTTTTCATTATTTATACTGTTTGTTACTGTTTATTGTCATTTCGAAAATGCATGGAAATTGGAGATAACATCTTAATATCATGAATGTTGTTCATATTATTTTAAGCGACTTCATAAAAAGGAGAAGGTTTTTGGGTTCGGTTTCGGTTGTATATTTTAAATATTTTTTATTTGGAAAATACTCCTTTGCTTAAAAAAGGTGTACTTATAGGGTGTTCCCATATAAATTTCGGTCCTCTCTTATTACAATTATCCCTACGATCCATTCAAATTATTATACCATACATAATAATATATTTAACTTTTATATTATTGACAAAAGCTATTTAAGGAATTCTCTGGCTCTTGCGCTAGTAGTAACTGTATTACAAGAGCCATTTTTTCCCTTAAATATAAATTACAGATTATGTAATACCACTAACAAATAAAAATTGTTGAAAAATACAGGATAAAAAAGAAAAAAGACAAATATGCAATATACACTCAAAAAATATTACACATACATTAAATATAGTATTAATGATGTGTTGCTAAGATGTCTTTATTTACAACAAATCATTTAAATACGTATAATAGCCGCTTAGTTTATGTGTCAAAGTTGTAATGATTATATTATAAGTATTTTTTACACATTTTCACAAGTAAGTGAAATATTTGTAATTTCTCATTATGAAATAAATTTCTTTACCCATATTACGATCTTAAAACTGGTCAGTTTTCGATACCCCAAAAATCTATCATTTGTTATTTTTAGCTATAAGTAAGTACGTACCGGAGCGTGTCGCTGGCGGGACCAGCTATCAACTGTACAAGGACCCGGCAAGAGAGTCATTTGTCTTTCTTTACCCTAATTATGTGATGAAAATTTATGGTAGTCACTGGACGGAACTTCTATAGGTGGCGACTGTTGAAAATTTATGATTAAGTTCCTTACACCTCGAGACTGGATTCAAATTTACCTGGTATCGTGTTTTTGAACTCAATTATAACTTTCATATTCAGTTGCGAATGTAGGCGAAATAGAATTTAATAGAAAAATCGTTCGCCTCGCAAAAGGACTTGATAATTAAACTTTATTCGTGGAAGATGAATAACTGAAATCAAAGTGTTATGAAAACGGTTTGCGTTTGATATTTTAATTAAGAAACCCGTAACGTGAAAATATTTAACACATAGCACTTTTTTGCCCAAACCTGGTGTTGTGAACAAGGCTTTGAAGTTTCAAATAACAACAGAACGGGGTGAGAATTTTCGCGATAAAAATGGTTTTTTGAAAATTTCGTTGCGAATTCAACGGAATGTGAAATGTATTTGTCATAGCTTTGAGCTTTTGAAAATCTGGTCTGTGAATCGGAGCAGATTTAAAAAAAATATCTGTTATATTTGGAATTTTAATTAAATCTTTTTTACGAAATTGTTCAAGTCGCTAATCAAAAGAAACAAAATAGGTAATATTTATCTATTAAATATTTAGTGAAAGCGTGGGTAGATTATTAGTTAGATTTATTAAAGTAAACCAATTGAAATCTATTAAATAATTATCTATAGGTACCTAAGTAGCTTTCTGGGCAAACTGTCAAGTAAGTCGACATGTTTGACCGGATAAGGATGAATTTGGTTAATAAAAAGCAAACAAAACCGTTGGTGGCAGTGTTCTGTATCTGTTTGCTGATGCCCTCCTCGTCGCTAACAATTAGCTCTTTTGTGTACTTGCCCACACTTGCCACTGTTGCCCAACAACGAGGGTGCTACAAAGATACGTTGTTACTAGATGGAAACTTTACACCATGCCTTCAAGATTTTCTGAGCATTGCAGAAGTCACTTAATAAAGAATTTGTTATAACATCTATCTATACATCATGACATTTTAGTCGTCTTACAACGGCACCCACTTCATGTATCCAATGACTACTAACCATTTATTTAAAAAAAAGATATTTTTGAACATTAAAATATCATTCATTATGACGCATGACGTAGTTTGAAACACCCTGTTATGGAGATGGAATGAATGATGGAATGTAATGGTAGGTGGCTAGATATCTTATACCGTTTGATACGTAACCATTATTAACAGGGAGGGTGTTTCAGAATTCTAAAGCATTATTGATTTTTTTCTTTGTATCTATTATCTTAATTAATGGTAACAATGTTTTAATCGTGACTAGAGGTATTTTATGACGGATACATTGAGTGAGAGACCTTTGTAAGACGACTGAAATGTCAAGGTGTATAATAAATACGTGAAGCAAAAACTTTGTACTCTTTTTTACGAAAATTACGCGGACGTAGGATTATGAAATTTGGCACAGTTAAAGTTTATATTTATGAAAGAGTGTAGAAAGATAATATTTTCAACTATAATCGAATTTCGACCACTGGCGGACCACTAGTTTAAATAAAACCCTAACCCTAATCTAAAAACTATGATTCATGTGTTACAGCTTCTTGTTTCTGAACACGGCTGATCTTAAGCTTGAATGCTCGGTTAGTCAAAGTCAAATAGGAACTTGTATTAACTGTTTTAGCAGACGTTAGACAAGTAGGTGATATTAAATTGTTCTCATTAGTTGACCAGAGGGCGCCACAGGTCGCCCTCTTGACACAATTTCTAACCTCTGAATCATTAGTCGCCCTTAACGACACGAGTGTTTGAAGAACGATTTTTACATTTTAAATCTAAGAAATTGAAAGCTGTTTCAAATTGTCATTTCTGGGTCAATTATGAGGACCCAGAAATGAAAATTTGAAACAGTTGACACAATTCTTGCCCAAGAACATTCTAGTAGTTCCTATACGTGATAAAATAGGTAATATTTAGCTTTGCTCAGTGGACCTATGCCAGTTAGAACAATAAGAATTAAAGAAAAAAGTTCTGACAGATTCTAAAACTTAGTGACAGGCTAAAAGCTTTGTCTGTGACATGTACCTACCATAATGACAGCATTTTATCCTCGTGCCTCTTTGGTATAGTAATCACAAGCGCTACTGCTGGTCCTGGGTTCAATTCCTTGGCCGTGCAAAGCGATATCGAGTAATTTCAACTAGACTTTCTTAGTAGCAACTCGTAATCTGGATTTGTGCCCGGTAAAAAAAAAAAAAACAAAAAAAAAAAAAAAATTTCACATAAACCTGCATGCGCACTTATGAAACGTCAGAAGCTAGGTGCAGGGTTACAATTTGTCGCTTCCTATGGAGAAGAGCCGGCAAGAAACTCCACGGTTACTCTTTTAAAAGTAATTGGCTTTTACAATGTTTTCAAATTACAGTGATAATAGGTATGGGGCGACAGTGCAGGTTTGTCAATAAGAACCAGGTACTTAGAGGAATGAAAATAAAGAATATAAAATCGTCTAACAATAGGTTGATATCAATAGGCTCGCCCCCTATAAGGTACAGTCACCAAAAGAGATCAGTAACGAGTTTCGTCGGATATAATTGATGTTTAGAAAGAAACCGTAGGAATGGATAGAAAATAAACAGTTTATTTATCAAATCTGATTTCATACGAAACATTCATCGGTTTCTTACTAAACTTCAATAACTATATCTGACGAAACATGGTCTTCTTGTACTTGGAACTTTAACATAGCTGGATAAACGTGGGTGCACCTCTGCCAACCCTTCGCTGTATTCCGCGTGGTGAAGTTGTGTTGTGTTGTGTTATGTTCCATGTAACTGTCGTTATCTGCCAGAACGGAAAATCATAGGTACGTACGTATCTATAATAATTCTAGATATTAATCTAGACGATCACTTAACACTCAATGCGAACACATTACGCCGGTAATGAACGGACAATAGAATAGGCTGTATCTGGCTTTACTCAGGACATTACACGTAGCTATAGGATTAATTAGATGTGTTTGAATGTGTGTAGGATGTTTCAGGAGTATTTAATGCTTACCCTTAGTTATTTCGAGAATGATTGAATTAAGTACTAGCTTTTGCCAGTGTGGAGGTCGAAAATTATGCCATGGAAACGAGCTACTAGGATAAAAAGTATCCCAGGTTAAAAGCTATCTGTGTGTCTATTTCATCCGCATACGTTAATCTAAACATCTGAACTAGTGATGTTCCGGATATCCGTATCCTTATCCGTATCCGCGGATATCCGCGGGAGTATAAATATCCGTATCCGTACGTACGGATACGGATCTATTAGCCTAATAATAATTCCAAATTGCACTACTAAACTTCTTTGCAGACATTTTTTTAAATCGTACAACAAACATAAGCGTTATCTATGGTGCCCAGTGTCACACTAAACTATAGACAAAACAAAAGAAAGACCCGCGCAACGCAAGTCGAAATATGTTCTGTCACGCAAAGCGTCAAGTGGCGTGAACTATCGTTTCAAGGTCACGCGCACCGACACCGATTGAGTAAGAAAGTTAAGATCCGTATGCATATCCGTATCCGCGGATATTGGAGCCAATTATCCGTATCCGGATCCGTAACTGTGAATCTACATTTTTAATGATCTGGCACATCACTTGAACATACAAACATTCACATTTATGATATATTATAAATAGGAAGTAGGAATGGTAAGAAAGGATAGAGCAGAAGTACTCTTTATTGGAGCAGACCATTAGCCACCAGTGGGTCAAAATGGGTGGAATATACTGTAAATTAAACAAAACAAAATAAAATTACATCTACTTTCCTTTGACTCATCATCATTTGCCTAGTCTTTTACCAACTATGTTGGTGTCAGCTTGCAGTCTAACCGAATTCAGCTATGCAGCTGAATATCAGTATTTTACATGGTGCGACTGCCTACCTGGTGTCCACAACCCAGTTACTGTGTTATACGATACCCCTTGGTAAGACTAGTTGTCTGACTTTCGGGCTTCTGACGACCCGTAACGACTGTCAAAGATCAACAACGGACAGCCGGGACCAACGGCTTACCGTGTTTTCCGAGGCACGAAAGGGTCTTGGTATGTAAAGATCTATCCACAAACCACCCGAAGTAAGCGAAGCCTATCTAACCTACTTCTTTGATAAATTAATCTCTGATGGATTAAATTTAATTCCTGAAATATTGTATGATTTCATACAACTTCATAACGAACTTTTTATATGTAAATATACTGTTACCGCTACTAAAACCTATAATGAAAACATATTTAAGATTTACGCGACCATGTTCTTTATACGCCTCTTTTGAGTTTGTTTAAATATACAACCTTTTTAGACTAAAGTAATCTCGAGGTAATAAACCCAATAAACAAAGGTTTATGATTAAAGTTTAAACAAGTTCAATATCAGGCGGAAGTTCTTGGGAGTTACGGCACTTCCAGTTGATCAACATCTCTGTAATAAGATAACATACTGTATAATACGCAATTAATATTTTTGTTTATTTAGGTCACAATCATTTAAGCTACGCAACACTGGAGGCAGGCGGGACACGGCTGTAATTGCTAGTTTAAATTGCAATTAACTTAATTATCAAACTAAATGAAGTTTAATTATTGTTATAACAAAAGTCAAAGGAGATAAGAAAATTAATTTTGTTTAGCATCTCTAAGTCTGCTCGTGACGTTTGCAAGAACAAAGATGACCCATGTTTAAAGAATTTATGTTAATAATTATAATTACGAACATAAACTCCAGCCATTTTCATGGGGGTAGGCAGAAACTACAGAACGCCACCTGCTACCGTTATAACATACTCCTTTTGCCTCGTTCACATTCATACATCTGAGGCCTTAGTGTGAGTTTTATTTAACCATCTCGATCAAACGCATCGAGCGCGTGTTTTTTTTTTTGTTAGTCGCCCTTCATTCATCGTCTCCACATGACCAAACCACCTAAGCATACTCTTTTCAATTTTTTACTTTAAGGACATCTTCTAATAACCGCACCGTTGTGCGGTTAATAGAAAATGTGAAGGCTATGGCCTTACCACAACATTAATCAAAGGCATACCACACATGCTAAAAGTTAATAAATATAATTTGGTCTGTAACATAAATATGAATTTAGTTTAAACTTAAGTGACTGTTAACAAAAAGGCTCATTTATCTAACGCTAAATGGCGTTCCAGAATTTTACATATTGGTTTAATTGTTGGAATAACAGAGTAACATAATTTTGAATTAACTTAACCGTACCACTTTATAATGGATATTTAACAAAGCTAAGAACAACTGTCTAAATTAAAGTTAACATAAAAATCGTGTGTGTGCAAAGATCATAATCCCATAAGACTTTATAGTCTTATGGGTCTTTGTCTTTTTAGTCAGCTCGTTATCGAGCTGATGTTTGTCACTTTGTTGGCTTGTGATTCCGCTAAACTAAGTTGTATGTAAGTATTTTCTAGATTTAATAACTTTTCTTACTCATCAGCAAGTCTTCTTAGGGTGCCAACTTTCTATTGTAACTTCAAACAACACTAATAAGAGTACGCCTATCAAAACTGAGAGAGCAGTGGTGACGTGTGTTTGAAACCAGGCAGGCATTTACTTTGTCTAAATAATCCTAGAAACAAAAAATTAACAACATGTGTCATCTAAAACCAACAATAAAATAAAATGTGATTAATTCAAGTAACAACACTCATATAAAGAAGATATACGTAAAGGATACAGACAGGTTAACAAGGACAGACAAAAAAAACGAACACTCAGATCAGATAACAATATGTCTGCTGCAGCATTGCCGGACATAAAGACAATCCACTCTGTCAGCGATCATCGCCAAAAAAATCTGAAAAATCTAAGATCTATCGAATCTAAAATCTATTTCATTCACTGACAGACAACAAAAAGCCTAAAACTGCTAGGTCTTAGATACTTAAAATTTTGCGTAAGATGTCCTTCAATAACGATGGTTTGCATGGGGCTTAAATAGGGAATGAAAGTTTGTATAAAACTTTTTCACTTTTGCTGATTGGAAATCCCATTGGAGACACGGCACGTAACTTCATACAAAACCTAATTATAGAGCCTCTTTTCGAAAAGACAATGTGGGTGCAGCTTAAATGGTAAGGCTTTGAAAGCTTAAATTCAGCCACAATGTGGTCCACTAGTTCAATATAATCAGCTATTATAATGCAAATTTAATAATTAGAACAACTAGGTACCTACAAAGTGACTACAAACTATACACCGTGACTGTTTCATCAGTCAAACGCGAGTTTATGTGCTCATGTCATAGCAGAATTAATTAAATTTATGTGTACACTAAAGATTACATGGCCGGCCTGTGTTTGCGTGGAGGTTAATATCATAGAGTAGATAGGTACCTACAGAAGGCTGGCTTCATTCAACTAGCGAAAACGCACGCACACATAAACACTAGTTTACTCGCAGCGAGTGCAAATGCACTATCGACTGGAATTTGTTTGACCTCAGCTTCACGCGTTGGTCCCAACGTTGGCTTCAATGTCATTTGTACGACGGCGACGTTTGGATCGAAAAAGTTGCATTGGCCAACGTTGGGGCAATTTTCTCAGCGTTGACATTTTGAGATCACCGTACGTAGGTACGTGTCAATGTGTGTGTGCATCAATTTTTGCTCATGGTATGAAGTCAGCCTTCTGTACCTGTCCATTCTGTGGCCAAGGTTAATCCATTATTAAAATGCAGCTGCATCCACGATCGTATTAACCCGCCATTGTTAAGTTAAAATGTTTTGTTATTTATTTGGCAACCATTCTTGTTTGCACTAGTAACATGGATCGGGTTATGTAATGCTATGTTGCAGGCTTGACGTTTTTTGGTGATGGGATTTTGTTGACACTACTGTAAATACGGTTTTAAATTGTTTTCTTTTTTTGTAATATTACACAAACTTTCAATGTATTTTATTTTAATGTTAATTTTAATTTGTGTGCTTTTTAAGCGAAGGTAACGTAACGTACAATTTTCAAACTTGAATTAATATTCTGAGGACAAACACAAATAAAGTAGTTAGGCTAAACATTTCAAAGATTTTATTTAGTAGAATTATTACTTTAGCTAAATTAGAAAACTATTCGCTTATTAAATTGCTTGTAATATAACATCACGTCTTGTTTCCCTAAAGCGTTGGGCAGAGGTGTACCTTTTGTGAACCCACATTTCACCAGTCGTGTTGGGTTGTGTCGAATGAAATTAGTTATTTCGAAACCCACTGATAAACAGCAGACGATCGAAAACTACTTAAAATCGATTTCGCTTAAAATCGAATAGAACGCTTTAACAAAATACAAAAGAGGTTTACATACATTTTTAAACAACGAACACCGAACAATCTGAAGCTCTTTGACACAGTATCAAGAGCCCTAGACCCACTTAGACTGGCTACAAACACCACTTGAAGATATTTAGCTTTAAGCAGTCAATACGCCTTCATGTTTTCAACTGATCTCTTTTGTTTTCGGAATAAGGTCCCTTATATTCTAAATTAGGTAAACTGGCTTAAAATGTTATCTTGTGAAGAGATCACGTAAGCTTCATCATCTTCATCATCATCATAATCACCCTATACTGTTCCCACTGCTGGGACACAGGCCTCCACTCTGTGAGAGGGAGTGGGCTATGGCCCACTCCCCGCGTGTGGCCAGTGCGGGTTAGTAGATGTCACATGTCTTCGAATTTTTGGTTCTAAGACATGCCGGTTTCCTCACGATGTTTTTCTTCACCGTTTTGAGAGCAGTGGTGATTAAATTATTTACACAAAGTACTGAGATGATAAATTTATTGATAAACAGAATTAAATTGTTGCACTCCTTTTATCTGTTTTGCATGTGTGAATGTTGCCCCTTACCGGAGACCATATTAAAATCATTATTTATTCCGACAAAAATAATCAAGTAACAACATTTATTATTTTATTTTCCATATGGAAAGCGAATATTGATTTTTCGAGGCTTTATAAATATAGGTAAATAAGGCAGTTTATTGTTAATTTTCTCTCTCATTCATTAAAAAAGTAGTTTATCAAAAGCCGTGGAGTTGTTAATTAAGCAATATTTATTGTCATTCCATTTTATTGCCATGAAAATTACTCGTTTTCATAAATTATAATCAGCCTATATAAAATATTTTCACTGCTTGGACGCAGGCCTCCTTTTGGTGAGAGTCAGCGGGCCGTAATCCACCACGCGAGCCTAGTGCGGGTTTGTAGATATCAATCACAAGTCTTCGAATTTTTAGTTCTAAGACGGTTTCCCTAAGATGTTTTCCTTCACCGTTTTGTGAGCAGTCTCTGGTGATGAAGTAATTTACATCCACCTAACTGGGTTTAGTTGCGATCATTACCACTGGGCCATCACTGCTGAATCTATATCTATACTAATAATAATGAAGAGTTTGTTTGTTTACTTGAACGCGCTAATCACAGGAACTGCTGGTCCGATTTGAAAAAATATTTCAGTGTTAGATAGCCCATTTATTGAGGAAGGTTATAGGCTATAACATCACGCTAAGACCCTTAGGAGCCGAGCAAAGAGAAAAAAGTCACGAATACGAAGTACTCGCACGGGCTGGCGTATCGAGCGACGGGGTGGATCGGGGAGCAAGAAATTTGACGCGAACGAAGTCGCGGGCAGAAGCTAGTTGGTTATAAAAAAATATAGGGCTAGATTATATAATTGGTAGCCCGTCCAGTACACATAAACTTAGTGGACTTTGTATCGTCTATAAAACTCTGAAATTTTAATCTTGTAAATATATCTTTCGTTCATAAAGTAACAAATTACAAAACAAAAGAAGTCAAGTCTTGTGTTTTGACAGAAAGTTCCCGCTTGCAATGCCTTACATACGAAAAAGTGTTTGATAAGCCAACAATGAAGTAGCTTAGTTGTAAGTCTATTTATTTATTTATTATGCGAGGCACACCAACGACATATTTATAAAGATAGTAACATTATGTGTTGACGAATCTTCAGTATTGTGTAAATACATCACTTAAAGGCATGCACAATATTCTTGTTAAAAGACTAGGAGTAACAAAGAACGTGATTAACGATTCAATTACATTTTGAAATTATTAAAATATTAGAAATTAGATTAAATTGTAAAACAAAATTAAAATAATATACTTCATCACATTGCACTAACACAACACAAACATAAAAAAATTAATTCAAAATTCACACATAAGGTAACAAAATTTGAGCACGTCACAATTGCGGCGGTAAGTCTCCTCTTTGAGGAGTGGCTTGAGAGGCGGCATGGCGTCCTCACCTTTCGCCTGACACAGGTCCTCACCGGACACGGCTGTTTCGGGAGGTTCCTGTTTCGGATAGGGCGGGAGGAAACGCCCGGGTGTTTCCATTGCGAAGATCGCCCCGAGGACACGGTGGAGCATACGGTGGAGGTCTGCCCGGCTTTGGCGGAGCACCGCCGTGTCCTCGTGGAGGTGATCGGCGGCGGCGATCTCTCGCGTCCGACCCTGGTCCAGGCCATGGTACGGAGCGAGAGGGCATGGCTGGCAGTCGCCTCCTTCAGCGAAGCAGTTATGCTCGCCAAGAGGGAGGCGGCGCACGTGAGGGAGTTACATTACATGCGCCCTCACCGCCATGGCCTTCGCAGGAGACGCCCTGGGCGTCGGGAATCCCAGGTTGATTCCCGGCCACTGTAGGCACGGGCTTGCGGACGGCGAGTAATGGGTAGCTCGCTGTCCGGTAAGGACCAAGCCCGGGTCGACGGCGCGTTGTGTTCCACGCGCGCCTCAAAGAGATGTCAGCAGCAACTGATGGGGCCCGCAACGGCTGATGCCTGCCAGGGGTGCGGGTTGTTCGAAAGAGATACCGCGGCCCCTGGCACACAGGCAACTGAGGGAACACGGGTGGGTTTTTTTTAGTCAGTAAAAGTTTGACACGCCCCCCCGCTCCACCCAGAGCGGGAGAAGTTATTTGATGATTTCCTAGCCAAAAAAAAAGGTAACAAAATTGAATATTGAACAAAATTATATGAAGGTAAGTATGTAAATGATAAAAATATAATACAAATTTCGTACCTAAGTCTAAATCTAAAGTCTAAATTATATTACTCAGTATTAAATTCGAACAGATTATTAAATAGAACTAAATACAATTAATTATATTAAATTAAATTAAATTAAAATTAAGAAAATAAACTCACATTATTATTATTAAATTAAAATAAGTATGACTAATGGAGGGTAGCTGATTACAGATACATTTTGTTGATTTTAGTTTTAAATATTGGCATATTGTTGGTGACTTATTTTAATTAAGTAACTTATGTAGTAGATTTCTATTGATTTACGCATCTAAATATGACTGAATACATTTTCATACATGAGCTTTTAAACTCTAACAGTTCATAACATCACGGCTTGTTTCCCCGAAGGGATGGGCAAAGGTGTACCTATAGTACACCCACATCTCGCCGGTTATGTGGAAGTCCGATGTAATAGGGGGCGAGCCTATTTCCATCAATTAAGCACAAATCCAGATTCCGGACTGCTTCTGAGAAACTCCGCATAGAAAATCACAGTAACACTTTACCCGAACTGGGAATAGACCAATGAGACAGTCTAACAATGTTGCTTAATAACATATTTTATTTAATAGCGCCGTAATAAATGCTGTACAAAGTATGCATCAGTACACTGCCATCTTGATGAACGATTGCCCCACATGTTGCCACTGTCCAACATGACAGGTAGGGCAATAACTATGACTGCCCTCATAAACTGTCGCCAACGAACTGCAACAAACTTGTATACCATACAATATTTTGGACAACGGACAACAACAAAGTTGTCTCTTCATACGATCGTGCTATTCAACTGACTTTAGGAGCTCATAAAGCTATGTGTCCATGCTGTTGTTACCAGCTATTTGTGTGTGTATTATTGTTCCCATTAGGGTAGTTTGTGGAACTTCTTGATCGTGTGTAGTGTACCTAGGGTTTTCTGCATCGAATACAGTGCTCTAACGATACTTGCTTCCAAGTTTTAATAGCATCGCTGCACTTTTAGGTAGTTAAAAGTCAGATTGAGGTCAGAAACGCGCCGATAGCGGGAGTATAAGTTCTGAATCTATGGACCGGAATTAAGACCTTGTTCAGGAGAAGTAAAAACAGTTTAGTTACCGCTCATTGGACCTGTCATTAGGACTCCAGTAGGGGATGACGGACAACAAGTATGTAAAAACGAATTATCCTCAGTCGCCGAAAGTATCAGCTCAATATTGTAATTCAAAATAAAATTTGGACATCAATACAATATTGAATTTCTTGCAATATTTGCATCAAACCTACCATTTTCAGTGCAAATGTTGACCTACGTTGTTGTACGAACAATGTTTAATGTATTTTTACGTCATATTGTTTTGTACACTTTATGTTAACATTCTTTTAAACCGAAACACAATTTGTAATGCTAATGACCGCCGACTTGAATCCAAAAACAACGCAATGTAGCACGTGACGTATCAATTACAAATGCAATTCCGCTCGCAATGGCGGCGGAGAAAAAACTGCAAAACTGGAAAGAGTTAAACTCCATAATTAGCCGTTGGAGTCGAATAAAAACATAAAACTTAACAAGCGAATCATTTAAGCAAGAAGCTTGTTGGGCTGTTGGCTTGAAACCAAAAACGTGGCAGCATCGAGTGGGGCGATGTGACCGCTACATCTGATCCCGGTTTAATTAGAGACATTGCCTCGTGACTTGTGCCAAATTTACAAAACACGTTGTTTTATTTGTAACTGGCGTGCGAGTAGACACTATCGGTGTCTGTCGGACGACTGTCGTGCACTCGAGGATAATGTGAGAAGCGAAACGAATACCCTCTTTTTGTATCACTTTAATGGGACATGGAAGCCGATACGGTCGATTATAGTCATTGACGTAATAAGTTTTTGATACAGTTCATCGGAAAAGGTATGAAGTTTTGTCAAAGAACTTTGTACTGTCGTAAGCACACGTTGATGGTTGCAATTCGTTACTGATTTTATTGAACCATCTTCAAAACGGATAACCAAATGATGCTGTAAACTATTCTTATTTTCTGAGAAATTCTAAAAACGATGTTGCTACAAGGAGCAAAATATTACAATAATATTGATCACCATCGAAAGCATAACACTAATCACCTGAAGAGATAAATAATCGGGATCGTCAGATATAGTTGAAGTTTTACTAAACTTCAACTATATCCACTATAACTCTATATATATTATGGTTTCTTACTAGAAACCGATAAATATTTTCGAATTTATTTGATAAATGGTGTATATACATCGGACGACCATGGTTAATTATTTATTTTGGTGAACGTATGCACATTACTTTTAAATGACGAAGGAGTCGCGATTTATCATGCATACGCGGACTAGCCGTGGCAAGCGCATACGTACATTAAACTTAGGTTAGAGACCCCACAGTACGCTCGTTCATCGCGCCGTTGGTTATATTGTCAAAAACCGCCTGTACTTAAATTCTAAATAGCTCTGAAATTAGATTTAGCTATCTCAATACTGCAACTAAATTGTCTTTCACCGCATAATTGAAGGCGCTTCACTAAACGCGATACTTTTGTTGTTCAGCATTACTTTCGTGCCCGCAAGTAATGGTACGAGGTAGCCATGTAAACAAATCTATCTGTCAACTTGTTTACAGTTCGTTCGTGCTAGTTTTACATAAATTCTACTCGATCTATATGTTGTTTGTTTACATGGAAGAAACTTTAATGCAAGTCGCTCATACGTGTAGTCGCGTTGAGATTGCATTCTGTATGTTTATGCCGAGTTCTTTGCGAGTAAACACGAAATACATGGTGTTTGGCAGAACGTTGAACACACGAAATTGGTGGATAGGTGGGGTCATCTGCTACTTACTCAGCCCTAATTTATGTGGCACTGGCCAAAAAAAAATGAAATAACTCTTAAAGGTATTTTTTTTTCTAAAAGCAAATTACATACCATTAAAAGGTCACACACTAGGGATGTTTTGCTAGAATTGGAACTCCTGTAATTTTTTTTTTAATGCACGTTGAAATTAGGATTTAAGTATTTTTTACATCTTTCTGTATGGTTGAGGACTCATAACTTTTTGCTAGCTAACATCTAACAAAAATATTGCCTGTTTTACCCATTTTTAATAAAAACTACACTTTAAAGATAAGAAAGTGGTAAAACTAGAAGAAATATTTTTTTTTTAATATCCAGGGAGCCAGGGCCACGTAAATTAGGGCTGAGTAAGTAGCAGATGACCCCACCTATCCACCATTTTCGTATGTTCAACGTTCTGCCAAACACCCTGTATAACCATGGAATATCTACTTGTTGTGGTGTAGAAATTTATTTCTGTGATGTTTTCGTCTATAAGCTGTAACTTATCGCCTTCGCGCTACGTTTAATTTCTATATTACTTTTTGATGTATTTGTTCGCATTGTTTGGTCATAAAAGGTGATTTGTCAAGCAGCACCCTAACTGCGTAACTCTATTAATCAGAACCTGAATCATTTTGAAGGTTATTGCTAATCCATTGCTTCGTATGTACGAAAAATTTGTCTCCTCACCAACTTAAATAACAAGAAGAATATTATTTACACACTGCGTATGAATTTTTTTTAAACCCCCAGGCAAAAAGTGTGTGTGTGTATCTGTCTGTGGCACCGTTAAACGGCTAAACCGATTTGGGTGTGGTTTTTTAATTTAAAAAAAGGTTTACTAGCGGTGGTGCTTAGATACGTTTCATCAAAATCGGTTTAGTCGTTTGAAAATTATCAGCTTTTTCTGGTTGATGAAAGGATTTACTCTCGGGTCTGATCGAGTCGAAATTTGGTATTCTATTACTTCAATGATTTTAGACGGACAAAGTAACCTTTAACTGATGCTGGAGCATCACCTGGAATTTCCAGGATACCCACCAAGTTACTCACCAACAAACAGCAGAAGTATCGTGTTTGGGCTCATTGAAAAGGTTATAGATAAATAATAATCAGGACGAGAAATGAGGATAAAATAGTAACAAACTTCACCGTGGGAAATATACGTAAAGTTGCGCAGATTTAAGCATGACATGTGTCGATCGCAGCGTGTCTACTATTACTATATTAAGGTTAAAAAGCAGAAAATAAACGTTAAATTAAACATTTAAAAGCCCCCAACACAAACAAAAACCTCTAACAAGTAAAAAAATAATACTTATTGGCCTTTTAAGTTAATAGTAGGTAATATTATGATCAAAACATTGTCACGTTTTACTTTTTAGAGGTTTTTAAAGCACACACAAGAATTTTGCGTGTGTCAGTGAGTTCGAGTCAGGTTAGATGTAGATTAGTAATCGTGTGTGATGGAATTAAGTTTTTGCACCGAATTCTGTAGAATATTTTTAGAGTGAACATTAAGGATAAGGTAAAAAGTAAAAAGTAAATGTTAACGGGGCAACGTCCTCGAGGTCTCTAGCTAAGATGGGCGTGCCTCAAGGTTCAATTCTAGGCCCTTTTTTATTTCTGTTTCATATTAATGACCTTCCTTACCTGATGGCTAACTTCTCGGATATAATTTTATTCGCCGATGACACTTATTTTATTTTTAGAATAGATAGAAAAGATACGGATGTCTTACATGTCAACGATAGTCTAGCTGTTCTCTCGAAATGGTTCGCGGCTAATAGTCTTTTACTCAATGCGAACAAAACTAAATGTCATGAGTTCTCAATACCAAATGTACCCCAAGTAGGTCTAAATTTAAAATTTGATGGCAAGAAACTAGATGTTATTTCCGAAACTATATTTCTAGGAATTACTTTAGATTCAAAATTGCAATGGGGTGCCTACATTAGAGCTCTCTCAAGTAGATTAAGCTCAGCTGCCGACGCAGTAAGAAAAATAAGGCAGTTGAATGATGTAGCCACAGCTAGGTTAGTATACTTTGCTTATTTTCACAGTATTATGTCATATGACGTTCTGCTGTGGGGATCAGCAGCTGACGTAGATTTAGTTTTCATTTTACAAAAGAGGGCAGTCCGCGCAATCTATAAAATGGGACCTCGCGAGGCTCTTAGAAACAAAGTCAACGAAATCGATATACTAACTCTGCCTTTTCTTTATATCCTAGAAAATATCTTGTATGTTCGCAAAAACTTAGGTCTTTTCAAAAAAAGATGCGATTGCCATAATCTAAATACACGTAGTAAAGATGAAATTGTGATTCCAAAATTTAGATTAACTAAAACTAGCAAGTCATTTCTAATAAACAGCATCCGCTTCTATAACAAGTTGCCAAAGTCGGTTACAGAACTTGGCGATGGTAAGTTTAAAACTCACATCAAACGTGTCCTTATTAAAAAAGCATATTATAAGATAAAAGACTACGTTGAAGACAGGAAAGTTTGGCATTAATTCCTTCTGCACATGTGGCTTCCCTGGTACCTCATCAACAGCATAACTGTCTGAGAGTCTATTAACTGCTCCCAAATTACAATGTAAATTATTTTTTTACACTTTCTGACATTTTCTCATCATTGTTTGACATTATGCATCACAGGTCCTGAGTTCGATTACCAATACGGGCAGTGTTATTGGATTTTTCTATCTGGAATTTCTCAATAGCAGTCCGAAGACTGGATTTGTGCCCATTTGCTAGCAATAAGCTCGTCCCTATTACATGGGACTTTTGGCATTCTTGATATGAAATGAAATGAAATATTTATGAAATGCAACGAAATGTTTATGTATGTAAGTAGATTTTATCACACACTTTTACACGGCCATATTTTGTTGGTCAATATTTTAAAAACTAGACGGCGCCGGTATTTCCCAGCTGACTGTTTGGTAACACGCCTTCTTTCCAAGGCGGGTTAAGCAGAGGTGTACCTTTAGTACACAAACGATGAAACCACTGACTTTACTAAAAACAAACAGTAAATAATTCCTCCCTTTAATAGCTCCAGTTTTCCTAACCAAAACCAAACCACGCAATAAGGCGTCATATATCACAGGCCTAAGCACCCTTGATTAATCCTAAGTTAAACACACAAGTCAACATCTCACTTGAGACGGCCAAACTTAACCGAGCCCAAAGTTGATGACTTAATATTGATGTGTGCTCCTGACATTTCCTTACCAAGTGACCCCTTTGAACTGTTCTGAGGGCCTGACTTCTGCAGTGTTCCCTTTTACTTTGAAACTTAGCTACAAAGGTGGTATATGGCATAGATTAATAAAACCACACAGAAGATAAATCCGCTTGCAAAGTCCACGAAATTAATTGAAATAAGCAAATTAATTCATCTGCCTAGTCATTTCCTAACTACGATGGGTTCGGCTTCCATGGAACGACTGCCTATCTGACCTCCACAGCCAGTTACTGTGCCACACGATTACTGATAAATGCCCCCACAAACTAGACCGGTCTACTTATTCTGTGCGGTTCTTTCCTCTAAAGACCATTTTAGACACCAATCTACAGGGTCTTCATATATGATCTGTCCAAGATTATGTCTAATTATGTCTGGAATTTAAAAGAGACTGTGACCTATCAGGTTGTATTAGCTTTTTTTTTCAGAGTAGTCATATAGGAATCGCCGACATCATCCAGCTTTTTAATTATGGTTGACGTGTAAAAGTGTTGGTACGAACTTACTTACACAAATATGTGCGTCACCTCTGTATCTTTTTACTCTACGTAACTATATGGGTAGGTATATAACTCATTTAATACGTGTCATTAATAATTGCTGTTAGGAATCACTCGTGCATCTAAATTGGGGAATAAACTTTTTAGCTAGTCATGAAGCTGACCCCAAGGATTTTGTTAGTCTACGATTTTGGGTGTGTGTGGGTGTTCGCACCCTCGACTTGTTTTAATTACGTCATGTTGGTCAACTTTGAGACATTTGCAAATAGTGGAGAAGTTAGTTGATTAATTTATTAAATGTAAATTGACCAGTATTGATATGAGATACCGCCGCCCCTGGCACACAGGCAACTGAGGGAACACGGGTGGGTTTTAGTCAGTAAAAGTCTGACACGCCCTCCCGCTCCACCCAGAGCGGGAGAAGTTATTTGATGATTTCCCACCCAGAAAAAAAAAAAAAAAAAAAAACCAGTATTGATATTCTGTTAGATATTCTCTCCATAAAATGGCGTGAAAATTTTAAGAAGCTAAGTACGATTACCTTCTGAAGGCCGCAGGAATCCATAACATGAAACCGGTCGAAGCGGTGGAGCTTGGGGGAGGCCAGTGTCTAGCAGTGGACGTATTTTTGGCTGAAATGATGCTAATGATGATGGAGTACGATAAGGTCTGTAGAAGACTTGAACATCAGATCATGAGAGAAGTGTATTTTACGTTCTCATCTCTGATCTATTTTACAATTCATTAATTAATTCTGACAACGTCAGACAGCATAACATTACTTGTTTCACTGAATAGTAGGGCAGCGGTGTACTTATAGTATATACACATTTTGTCAGTGATGTTTAAGTCCCATATAAAAGGGGGTGAACTTATTGCCATCAATCAGGCTAAAATCCAGTCTCCAGGGTGCTACTGAGAAATCCAAAAATTAAAAGAAAGAGAAGACTTTGTAAAAAGAAGTAAATTAATTTAAAAAAAATTGCCATATGTGTGTCGGATCACATACAAGTGGGTGGGACATCATCAAATAACTTCTCCCGCTCTGGGTGGAGCGGGACCCGTGTTTCTTCAGTTGCCTGTGTGCCAGGGGCCGCGGTATCTCTTTCGAACAACCCGCACCCCTGGCTTGGCACTTACTGGACAGCGAGCTACCCATTACTCGCCATTCGCAAGCCCGCACCTACGGTGGCCGGAAATCAGCCTAGGATTCCCGACACCCAGGGCGACCACACACAATGAAGGGTTATTTGAGCTCCAAAGGACCTTAGGGGTATTTTATTAACAAAACGACAACTTTATAACTCAACACGTTCCTGAAACAACGAGTCTTGACAGACAGATAGACGGACGGAGGGCCAACGAAGTGATCTTAATATAATAAGGGCTCCGTTTTTTTCTGTTGAGGGACTAAAAATTCACAGGATCTCTAGGAATACAATACTGAAAAACTAATTTATTCAGAAACTTAAGGGATACATACATTCAGAACATAATCTGCTTCACATTGACATTCCGTGCATTTGTTGAGTGAATGAAATATTTCGTCTGCTAACTGATAGAGTATATTTTTATAGCGATTCATCAATAAAATATTTTCAAACAGCGCCCCGAACTGTCAAATGTTATGATATTTTTATAGCAAGCCTATAAAACTGGCTCAAAATTACTTGGTAGAACCCGGCTTATAGAGACGTCAATACCACATACAAATAAATACCTATTTGTACTAAAACTATTTATCTATAAATAAGAAAATACCTTTTGATATTGATTTTTCTTTGAAGATATGCACGTGAAAATACAGGCTTTCTGTATATTATAAAAGTATGAATTCCAGCTATTGTTTTATAGTCAACTAGCTAATGCTAGTGGCTTCGCTAGCGACGTACTACCGAGATAAAAAGTATAATATGTGTTAATCCAGGTTATAAACTATCTGTGTGCCAAATTTCATCCAAATACGTTCTGCCGTTTTTTCGTGGTTGAGTAACAAACGTCTAAACATACTAACTTTCGCATTTATAACATTAGTACGAAGTAGGATAAATTAATAAATAACTCGTTTTGTGGTTTGATGATTCATTCAAGTTCTATACCAAATACAATTCAGAATCCGGGCCAAAAAGAAACCACATTTAGGTAGTAAATAACGCAGCTATACAACGTGTAACGGAAAGGGTATATACATACCAAGTGCACGGCTTCTTTGGATGATGTCAAACGATATTGGAAGGGTTTTTAATCCTATCTCTACATGTTCGGAAGTAATGAGAATTTTTAGTACATTGATACCACAAAAAATTTAAACAAACACATCACTCAGAAGAGATTTATCGTGATATTGGCAAGTAACGTGGATAGTTGTTGACCGGTTGTAGTGCGGTGACACGTTTGTTATGATTTGAATTTAAGAAGCATATGAAACCGATAATGTGGTATCAATTCTTAGAGTATTTTATTTTGAGCTGAAACTATGTATAGTGATTCTACCACCTGTTATCTTTAGTACTTAAGGATAGCAATAGGGTTTCTGTTACACCCTGTATACAGAGTGGGGATTAGGTTATCTTATTAAATAGTACTGCGGTTATTACAAGTTGTTATCAGCCAGTTAAAATAATTAATTAAATAATTTAAGTTAAAATAGATGTGTAAAAATTGGCATAACATAAACCAACTTTGATATCAATAATTCAACACAAACTTATGGTATTAATACCAAATAATCACAAATTAAATTCAATACAAACAGTTAAATACTAAAATGAAAAAAAAAATGACCCACGGCTACATAATAAATTGATACAAATTAATTTTAATTTAGAATGTTTAAAATACGTAGAGCCGTCGTGGCTCAGTGGTAACTGCAGCGACTTACGAGTTGTAGGTCGTGCATTCGAAGCCAGCTAGGCGCTTTACTTTGTGTAAATAGTTTTATCACTACAGAGGCCCTAGTGTGAGTTTCATTTAACCATCTACACCAAACGCAGTGAACGCGTTCGGCGTTCCGATTGGCCCTGGATTGGTGACGGACCAATCGGAGCGCCAAACGCGCTCACTGCGTTTGGTGTAGATGGTTAAATGAAACTCACACTAGGGCCACTGGTCTCAAAACGGTGAAAGAAAACATCAAGAGGAAACCGGCATGTCCTAGAACCAAATACCTGAAGACATGTGACATATACCAACCCGCACTGGCTCGAATGGTGGATTACGGCCCACTCCCTCTCACAGAGAGGAGGCCTGTGTCCCAGAAGTGGGAACGTTGTAGGCTGAGTAAGTGTGTATGGATGTATGTAAAATACGTAGGTACTGTAGAATACGTGGATTCAATTCATGTGGCAACCTAATTGCCACACTAAAAAACTAAAAAAAAAAACAACCGACTTCCGAATTTCGGAAGGCGGTGCAATAAAATTAAATATATATCCAAAGTCACCGCCTTCCGAAATAAAAGTTATTTTTCACTTTGTAGTGTTTTTTCGGAAGTCGGTTGTTTTTTTTGGAAAAAGTTTTTATTTTTCACTTTTTAGTTATAGTACCTATCCCACTAATTCGAAATTTCATCATCCTTGTGGTCAAAACAATGCATATTAATGCGATAGCAGCAATCGCGATTCATTTACTGTTATTTTTTAAGAGTTCCGTTGTCTGTCTCCGAAACGCATCACCATATCTATATAAAATGGGACCACACGGGAAGCACCAGCTTTCAAATAAAAAAAGAATCATCAAAATCGGTTCACCCAGTCGAAAGTTATGAGGTAACAAACATAAAAAAAAACATACAGTCGAATTGAGAACCTCCTCCTTTTTTTGAAGTCGGTTAATGAAATACTAGGTTTTGCCAGCGGCTTCGCCCGCGTTGAGGTCGGTAATTACTAGTGTATTCGCAGATCGGTAGGATTCCCTAATGTTGCGAAGGTGGATGCAGTTCCATGCTGAATTTTAAGTTTTTAATAGTATAATTGTATCTGTACTAACACCAGAGGATAATCGAAATTGTTACTAACCCTATGGACTTTGTCTGAAATAAAAATATTCTATTCTATACTATTACACATGCAAACCTTCCTCTTAATTCACTTTGTCTATTGATGAAAACCAAATTAAAAACCGTTGCGTAGTTTAAAAGATCTAAGCGTTGAGATACAAAAAGCGACTTTGTTTTATGCTATGTAGGTGAATATTATAAAACAATTTGAAAGTTTTTTTGTTTGTTTGTTACTCAATAACGCAAAAACGGCGGAACTAACCTCAGAAATTTACCAAACATATCCCGATAGTGCGTTCCCGTGATTTTTTCCTACATGCACGCGAACGAAGTAAGAAGTCTAGTTGGTGCCTAAATATGGTTGCTTCTTCACCTTCAATAATAGAAGCACAAAGTTATTGAAATCTAACAAAGGTAGAAAAGACATCATTTTAAATCCTAATTCGTTCAGAAAAACCTGATCCTTGATCTTCAAACAGAAATTAAAACCAAGATTTATCTAGATCTTATACAAAGATAATTGAACATAAAAACTAAATGCTAGAAATACAACAATTTCTCCCATAACAGGCCACGTCTAAAGTAACACCAGTACACGGATTTAAATTTATGTCTCCGGAAACTCGATATTTCCGATTGAGGTAATTGAAAGCTTAAAGGAATTTATTTCCAATTTCCTATCATACGAGGTTTTTCCGTCTATGAAATACACCGCGGGCGTCGATATGAAATTTATGACATGTCTGTTTTTAATTCTGTTTTTAACTTAATTGGAACAATATTAAGCTGACAGGGGAGAATGTTTGTAACGAGCTGGTTTTTCAATAAATTGTTTTTGTTGAATGAGTTTTGTTTAACATAGAGAGTGATGTGAAAGAGTTAAGATTATTGATATTTAAAGATATGAAGAACAGGGTGGAAAGTTCCACGTTTTTCATTGAAAAGGAATCGATGCGATCAGGGGCGTACCAATAGAAAATGACACCTAGGGCACGTAAATTATCTTCTCGGTCTACACTGAGCAAAGCTAGGTCGTATAACCTTTCTTGACCAATTAATACCCTTCATTAACGAAGGCATTAATTACAACTTGCTCACAACTTGCAATGCTGCAAAATTTTAATAGAAATAGGCAGATTTGGAAATACGCTTTCATCCCCATACTGCACAATAAATTCAAGTAGCTCTGGAGATTTCTTAGATATAACAGCATGAAATGGTTTATTGACATATTATTATTTTTAAATTTAATCATTTGCGACTTTTCACGCCCCCCTTCGATAGGCACCCAGGGCAGGACCCTGGGTGCCTATCGACTCACGAGTTGTTAGTCGCAGGTTCTCTTGTGTAAACTGTTTCATCACCACTGTTCCCAAAACGTTGAAATAAAACATCGTGAAGAAACAGGCATGTGCAAAATTCGAAGACATGTAACTTCTACCAACCCGCACTGGGCCCGCGTGGTGGATTACGGCCCAGTTCCTATCACATAGAGGGGGCCTGTGTCCCAGCAGTGGGAACAATACAGACTAATTATGTTATTCGTTTGGCTAATTCTGATTTAGCGATGTAAAATCAGTCAGATATGTAGTTCGTATGTGACGGTATAGATGTCGCTACAGATCTTTCTCCACCAGTGGGCGAGACTTAGAGAAAAAGTTTGTAATAAATTCAGTTAAAATAAGAAGAGTATGAATAAAATGTTGGACGTTGGGTTATAAAATAATAAAATATTGCTTCAAACATTGTGTAATCTCCTAGCTTACCTAGTATTGTTTGAACTGAGAATGTAAAATCAAAAAGTCTGATACAATGTGAATAGAAGGATTAGTTACCTGACAGTTCACGCTTCAGTATAGTTTTCAATGTTTTGTTAGTATATTGGCGTGAGCTGGCTGACATATATGCAATATGACAAATGATTCAAATTGATGATTTGTGTTTTGTAATGGTAATTACTTACTATTGTATGGAACCAAGTTCTTCTAAGTGATCAGACAGCTATGCAGCTGGAGAGTCTGTTGCGTCACTTCTTCTTCTTAGCTAGGAATTGGTGAAGGGCGGGCTTTTTTGGTGAATGACATCTCGCAGGTCAACCTAAGACGTTATCGGCTGCCTAACTGGACGTGCCTGTATCATCTAATAAATTAAGACCTCCAGCCAGGGCTTAAAAACTTATAGCGACTGTTCGCTAACGCGGTGTCCTGCGTGAGCGACGAATACGACGCGACGCGACGCTGCGAACGCGACCAATTCAACGGCATACCCTGCTTCCGGCCTGTATGGCAGTCTGCGGCAAGACGCGACGTAATGCGTACTTGTTTTATTTTATTTTATTTTATTCGGAAAACTTACAGCTAACATAAGCGATGTTATTAAACAATATGAAACTGAAGGCCATTTACAAGTTTCCACTGATAAACACTTAACTTAAACAACAACAAAAAAGGTCGGTAGGTACAAAATAACTACTTATGACTTAGGAAATAAATAATACACGCTTAACTAATACAAATTAAAAAAAAAAAAACATACAGAGCAAACAATTACTTTTCCTTAAAGAAGCTCTTCACCAACAGATGCTTAAGCCGAGAGACACTGGTATTGAATATATCCAGATCATGTTCAAAAGACAGCTTATTAAAACTTCTGCTCGCACGGATTAAAAATGAATTCTGCCTGTACGCGGACCTGGAATGAGGGACATGCAACAAGCTAGGTTTGCGAAAAATTTTGCAGTGTGTGACTAATCCTAAGCTGCCTAACAGTTCAGGGCAATCTACAGTACCATTTGCAATTTTAAACAAGTACGACATATCTGCAATGCGTCTGCGCTCATGAAGTGGTAAGATGTGAAACCTCTTACATCGCGCTATGTAATTCGAAGAATAAATCTTAGTTTTGTATTAAAAAAAATGTAGGAATCGCTTTTGAATTCCCTCAATTCTGTCAACATAAATGTTATAATTAGGATTCCATACTTTGAGGGTGATCAGACGCGACACCACTAACTATGAAATGGTTGATTCAGAATCGTTGATCGCCACAGCGCATGAACAAAGATTGTCCCACAAGGGACAACAAATATAAAAATTATAGGAATCGTTTAATAATTTTGCATTTAAATGATGCAACTCGCCAAATGTGTTTCTTTGTAAAATATTTTTTTTTTTTTCTTTCTGTGTTTTATACGATATTTTTTTGTTAATTTCTGTACTTTAATTATGAACTTTCAAGCAAAATTGTATTGTAGTTCTCCACGATTCGAGAAGTAATGACCAAAATTACGTAGGACATTTCATGCATCGTGTCGAGTCGCGTCGCGTCGCGTCGTATTTGTCGCTCACGCAGGACACCGCGTAAGGGCACCCCCTGTAGGGTGCGGACCACGACTGATTAAGGGACGTATTTCAGCAAGGGACGGGACGGACATTGATTGGGACGTCACGACGGTCCTTGGCGGCGAGGACGGAAGGTGTACCTTGAGGGTGCTGGTTAGCTTACTACTGTCCTGGAGGAGAGTTGTAGCATCATTGGAAATGGTTAGACCATGACCCGGTCGGTAAATCCTACAAATGTGGGAGGAAATTAAGTGGGGGGCTGCCGCAATCAGGGGATTGGGATGCTTCACAGCAGAGTCGAAGAATGAAAGGCGTTTTGGAGGACTGTCTTATGTAATTTTGACGTTCAAAAAGTGCTGACTAAGTAGTTTGAATAAATGACTTTTGGTTTTGATTTTCATGCACTTGTGAAATCGTAAAATAACTGCTGGGACAGACTGGATGCGGAAGGTGGAAGTCAGAACATAGTGGCCCAGCCCGGGAGAGGCCTATGTCCAGCAGTGGACTGCGATATGCTGAGTTGATTGATTGATGTTTTTTTGGCTTTTAATTATAATCATTTCATATTATTTTATAATAAAGCCTCCTAATATTGTTAGCCCAACGCTTTAGTGCAAAACGAAAATTTGATGTTATCAAATAATGTGTTATCTTTGAAATATACACCTAACTGAATACCTTTTATTACGTCTAGACTTTGGTCTATTTAATTAATTATAAACGGCCTCAAAATTTAATCAACAGAATGCAGCGCCTTCAAGTCACACTCCTTATTAAGAAAATTCTAATATTTGTGCTGTTATTTATTTTTCATAAAGATGAGAGCCGTTGCACCGTCTCGACCGACGTCGCAACTGTTTATATTAGGTTATTTATAAAACGACGCAACTGGTAATGACAAATTAAAATAATTCCATCTTATTATGCAGTTAGGGCAGCAGTGGTAGCGGCCCAGACTTAGGTCGTGGTCGTGATTGACTGAGGCATTCAAACACAACAACGTAATTTTATTTAGTTGAGGAGTTTCTATGGCAATGGTCACTTTCGGTCTCCATCATTAGACCACCTCCATGGTTTTATATTTTTGCGTCGTATCGAAGTTATGGTAAAAGAAATTTATTTTTCAATAAGAAATTACAAAGATTTCACTTACTTGAGAACAATTGTAAAAAAAGAACTTAAAAATATTGTATTAGGTATAAACCACGGGTATAAAAAACTTTCACGCTTAAACTAAGTCAACTAACAGCCACTTAACTTATGTTTGAAGTTACTTATTTAAGCCAAGTTATCAAACAAACAAACAAAATATGCCTGGAGGTGCTTTTGAAAAGTGGATTACAAAGACAGTAACCGGAAACATAAAACATAAACAAACGAATCAAATTAAATTAAAGCTTGTAAAAAAAATAAGCCCCTTCTCAGAGGAATTATGTAGCCATATTGTGAAACAAATCAGCATGTACCTACCTAAGCGACTTTCGATTCTCAGTACCATGACAAAAGTTTACCTGAGTCACATTTCTATGAAATAGTATTCCTTTCAATCAGTATCACAAACGTTTGCCATAACGGCTCTGATTCAAAATGCCTGTAACTAGAGATAAATGTAGAATTCCTTTTGAGGTGACATGATGTGTTTTGAATTCATGTACTCAGTGAATGTCCTTACTAGGAAACGTTAATGAGGAACGAATACGTCTGCTATTTTGTCTAAAGTAACTATAATCGCTATCGATTCTTTTGAATGTATATGGTGACATAGATACTGTGTCCATCATTATTATGTTTTTATAAAAAGGGATTAATACTTACGTTAGTATTGCAACCAGCTACAACTTTTCAACTGATCGACTTTTTGATAATTCAAAAGTGCCTGTGTGTGTGTGTGTGTGTGCTGTGTGTGTGTGTGGTGTGTGTGTGTGATTCGGTTTAACTGAAATAAATGCTTTGAATTTGAGTTTGAGTTATACTTACATTTTGTAGTAAATTGATCAAAATAAGTTACAGGAACACTTATAATAAAAAATCTTTATACACCTCAACATCATAGTACAGGCACTGGTTAATAGCATGTACAATCTTAAATAGAGAAAGGATCTCTTAAATAGACTCAAGATCTATCTCAGACAGACAGTGAATCCTGAGGTATAGATCACCTGGCTCTTTTAAATAAGATATGTTAATGTACAAAACGGTTAGATTAAGTATACAATATACACCGTGACATTTTAGTCGTCTTACAAAGTTGGTCCACTCAATGTATCCGTCATAAAATATCTCTAGACGCGATTAAAACATTGTTACCATTAGTTTTTTATTTTATTTTTTGTGGGTGGGAAATCATCAAATGACTTCTCCCGCTCTGGGTGGAGCAGGAGGGCGTGTCAGACTTTTACTGACTAAAACCCACCCATGTTCTCTCAGCTGCCCGTGTGCCAGGGGCCGCGGTATCTCTTTCGAACAACCCGCACCCCTGGCAGGCATCGGCCCTTGCGAGCCCCACCAGCTGCTGCTGACGTCTCCCTGCGACGGGTCAGTAGTGGCCCCGCCGCCTACCACTTTTCGGCCGCAGGGGATAGGGAGAGCGGCCAACGCTATACCGACACTCCTCTTCTCCTGCGGCCCCACCGCGTCCGCCATCAAACGGTGGCGTCCAGGCCACGGAAGGGAAGAGCGCTACTCAGAAGTACCGGCACTCCTCCTCCGCCGCAGCCTGTAACTCTCAGCCGCGATGCCTCCCATTCGACATCGCGGCCCGCCTCAGCTGCGATGCACCTCACCGCAACCTACTTTTTGGCCGCTACATCGTCGGCTTGGAGGCACAAGCCCTGACGAGCGGCCCCATAGTTAAGATAACAGTTATAGAGAAAAATAAATAAGTCTTTAGAATTATGAAACACCCTCCCTGTTAATAATGTTTACGTATCAAACGGTAGAAGATATCTACCTACCTACCATTACATTCCATCACTAATTCCATCTCCATAACAGGGTGTTTCAAACTACGGCATACTTCTTAGTGAATAATTTTCTAATTATGAAAATGTTTAAAAATATATTTTTTATATATAAATGATTAGTAATCATTGGATACATGAAGTGGGCTGCCGTTGTAAGACGACTAAAATGTCACGGTGTATTGCACAGTAAAAGTTTAAAATTATGTTTATGGCTTGTTAAGAACATGTAAAGGACAGGATAATAAACAAATAAAGCAAACTAAACCGAATATACCTACATACCTAAATAAATCCAACTAAATCTGAGGTATATTCTGTGTTTTAAAAAGTGCCATACTTACTTTTGTTAGCTCAGGTATTTATTACAAGTTTGTGTGCAGTAGATCTAACAAACTGAAATTCCTTTTCTTTTTATGGCACCTACTTTCTTCAGTTATTCGTGGTCTATAGACGCTGACTCATGACAAACTCTCTTATATAGGTACTAAGAGAAGAAAGTGGTTTCACAGAGATCATCGTGACTTGCTCTAATGAGTCCGTTCATCTTTCCGAGACAGGGGCTGACAACCTTTATGTTTGATTTTCGATCAGGGTGGAACGTTATAAATATAGTAAATAGGGAGCTAAGTATATAACAACAACAATAAATCTTATTAGTCAGGCCAGTATACGGCTAAAATCTGCCGCGGAAAGCACGTCATTAGAAGCCCGAAAGTCTGACAAACAGTCTTACCAAGGGGTATAGTGTTACCTAGTAGGGTTTTGGGGGGTCAGATAGGCAGTCCCTCCATGTCAAATACTGGTATTTAGCTGCATCCAGTTTTTTTTTTTGAGGGTGGGAATCATCAAATAACTTCTCCCGCTTTGGGTGGAGCAGGAGCGCATGTCAGACTTTTACAGATTAAAACTCACCCGTATTCCCTCAGTAGCCTGTGTGCCAGGGGTGACGGTATCTCTTTCGAACAACCCACACCCCTGGCAGGCATCGGTCTTTGCGGACCCCACCAGTTGGTGCTGACATCTTTTTGAGGCATGCGTGGAACACAATGCGTCGTCTTCCCGGGCTTGGTCTTTACCGGAAAGCGAGCTACCCATTACTCGCCGTCCGCAAGCCCGCGCCTATAGTGGCTGAGAATCAGCCTGGGATTCACGACGCCCAGCGCGTCTCCTGCGGCGACTAAGGGCGTGAGGGCGCATATACTTCTTCTCCCTCACGTGCGCCGCCTTCCACTTCGCGAGCATTACTGCATCGCAGGAGGCGACGGCTACCTATGCACTCTTGCTCCGTACAATGGCCAGGACCAGGGCCGGACGCAACAGATCGCCGCCGCCGATCGCCTCCACGAAGACACGTTGGTGCTCCTCCCAAGCCGGGCAGACCTCCACCGTGTATTCCAACGTATCCTCAGGGCGATATCCTCCGATAGGCCTCAGGAAATACCTGAGCGTTTCTTCCCGCCTTATGCGAAACAGGAATCTTGTGAAACAGCCGTGTCCGGTGAGGACCTGCGTCATGCGGAAGGTGAGGACGCCGTGCCACCTCTCAATCTCAGTTCGCTTTACCGAATGTAAGAAATCTGGGACCCAACATCGTCTTAGATGATGAGGTGCTTGCAACTGTAGAATCGGCCGTTTTTCTTGGCATAACAGTAGATGCCAAACTTCAGTGGGGATCACATATATCAAGCCTAGCGGGAAGGCTCAGTTCGGCCGCCTACGCCGTCAGAAAAGTAAGACAATACACTGACGTTGATACAGCTCGGTTAGTCTATTTTAGTTATTTTCATAGCGTTATGTCCTACGGCATTCTGCTGTGGGGTAAAGCGGCTGACATTCATAATATTTTTGTTCTTCAAAAACGAGCTGTTCGTGCAATTTACCAACTAGGTGCTAGAGTTTCTCTGAGAGATTTTTTTAAAGATATTGGTATTCTCACGGTGGCATCACAATTCATCTTCGCTAACATCTTATATATTAGGCAAAATATACACTTATACACTAAAAACAGTGATACTCATAATATTAATACTAGAAATAAGGACAAACTACGTGCTCCCTTTCACCGGCTTCATAGGGTTCATAACTCATTTGCTGGGCTTGGTATAACCTTCTATAACAAGCTTCCTTCTTCTTTGCTAGATTTACATTTTAATGCGTTTAAAGCGAAAGTAAAATCAAATCTTTGTTCGAAGGCATACTATTCTATCAACGACTACTTAAACGATAAGAATTGTTGGTCGCTGTGATTAACTCAAGACAACGTTTATGTTCTTTCACCAGAATTAGCTTAACTACTGACAGGTCATATGAATTACTTCATATCATTGTTTATTTAACTTGACTGCATAAACCATTTATTTTTTTATTTTTTATTAATTAAATTTTCATTTATCGTTGAATGATGGTTATATGCTATTATTGTATAGAATCAAGTTCTTCCAACATAACGGACAGCTGTGCTGCTGGGGAGTTTGTTGCGCCACTTCTTCTTCCCAGCTAAAGCACTAGGAAGTGGTGAAGGGCGGGCTTTTTGGGGGGACTATCTTATGTAATTTTGACGTTCAAAAAGTGCTGACTCTCAGCCTAGTTTGAATAAATGACTTTTGATTTTGATTTTGATTTTGAATCCACTCCTCAAAGAGGGGACTTACCGCCACAATCGTGGCGTGCCCGGCACTGGGTTGCGACAATCGCACTGTCCATGTCGCCATGAGATCCCGCCGGAGCTCTGTCCGCTGTGCCGCGAATCCGGTCAGACTGAATGACGACCCCAATAAAGTTGAGGAAATGCTGGTAGTTATGTAGTGATGAGCTCCTAATATTATTTCTAATACAGGAATACCAAATCCGTAATAAAAATATAAGAATAGCCTACATTCTGTAGAATAATACGATACTAATTAATTACTATCAGAAACATAGCTAGAAATATCAAATAAGGATGTATGTACTATTTCAGACCGTAAACGTTCGCTGTCGTCCTGAGCCGTCCAATAATATCAGTGTCAGAAACAATTAGCCGATCTTTCGTTTCGTTAATCGGCTATTTGTTTCTTTTGCTGCGTTATTCGAGATCCGGGATTATTATACTTACTTATTTATACATTTGTATGATTATCATTTATGATGGACTCTCTCTCTGAAGTCGGCCCCTCATATCTGAGGATCGTGGTCAGCTTCGGAATTGCACCTGGAGCGGATGGTCCGCCTCCACCGGTTTCTGTCCAGCACATCCCTTACCACCGTGTAGAGTTCAGAGGACGATGATTCCTTCACCTGATCAGTCCATCGTGTTGGTGAACGAATGCGCGATTGTTTGCCTTCGGTGTTCCCAACCACAATCAGTTTTTCCAAACTTTCATTGGCTCTGCGCACTATGTAGCCAAAATAGGAGGGAATGCGTTATTGACATATGGTTGACAAGCGGGTTTTTATTCGAAGCTGGGTTAAGATCGATGCATGGGTGCGTTTGGCAGTCAACGGTATTCTCAACATTCGTCTCCAGTGCCACATCTCAAACGCATCAATCCTTTGTCTTTCTTGGGTCAAAATCGTCCATGTTTCTACTCCATACAGAATGATAGGGAATACTAGGGCTCGTATCAATCTGCTCTCGGTTTTGATGCCAATTCCTCTCGTCTTCCAAATGCTACTTAAACGGGTATTAGCTAATCTTTGGCCATCTCAATACACCTTTTATCTCGAGGACACAGATACCAACATTGCAGATTTGCGAGCCACGGTAAGTGTTACACTGTGTTGACAATGTTAATGCCAGGAAAATTGCAGGTGATATTTGTTAGCTTCCCGGTTCGGTTCAGAATCATTACATTGGTTTTCGCTTTATTCACTGCGAAACCAATAATGCCACTTTCACTCTTGAATCTTTAGAACAACACACTCATGTTCCATAGATGTTGAAAGGAGAACGGTATCAGAGATTGAATACTCTTTGTTTTCCGAATATTCGATGGTCTTCCGAATTATGTACTCTCCATATATGTTGAAAAGGGCAGGGGATAATATGTAACCCTGTCTCACACCTTTTTTAGTTTGGAACATATTAGAGCATTCAGCTATCATAATGAAAGATTGATTCTCTGTGTATATAGACTCTGGATTAGAGCGACAAGGTGTTCAGGACCTCTAATTTTCAGTAACAATATCCACAGTTTATCCCTTTGTACGCAGTCAAAAGCTTTTGTATAATCTATAAAGCACAGGATCACAGGGTTGTTGAATTCCCTGCTCTTCTCAATGATTTGGCGGATGATCAGTATCTGCTCCCGCATTCCATTGCCCTTAACAAAACCTACCTGCTCTTCGGGTATCTGCCGGTTTAAAAAGTAGTTAAGACGTCGATCGATAACATAAAGGAGGATCTTGCTCGCATGAGATATTAACGCTATCGTCCTGTAATTTCCAGTCTTTGAAAGTCTTTCTTTTGTAGCGATATGAACACCAATTCAGTCCAGTCTCTTGGCCATCTTCCGGTTTTCCAAATGGTGTTGCATATTTCGGTGATAACTTTTGTGCCCCGTTGACCTAGGTTTTTAGTATGTTGGCTGTTATACCATCTTTACCTGGTCATTTCTTGCACTTGAGTGCTTTAATGGCATGCTCAACTTTCGAAGCCAAGATATCAGGTTCTTTTGTTGATCATGTAACTTCATCGTTTGTAAAATCTCTCTTGTCATACAGCTCCACGCAGTAATTTTTCCAGCGTTTCAATACGTGAGCCACATCTGTGTCTAGACGCCCATCTTTATCATCCATGGCACAAGTCTTCGGTTTATGCGTTCCAGTCAATTCTTTTACTTTTTGAAAAAGTTATCTAGATTCATTTTTCAGGGATTCTGTTCGAGTTCGAGACAGATGCCGTTGATGTGGTCATCATGACGTGTACTTTTTCTTTCTTTCTTTCTTTCATAATCAAACAGATTTTATTTTTCCGACAGTGTAGTTTAACTTGGCGGCTCAGTTCTGAATACCGCTGTTGGTCGTCAGGTGAACTGAGACCGTTCTCCTTAAGTTCACGTCTCTCAAGGATAATTTGCGCTGTCTCTGGTGTAATGAATTCTTTCATGACAGGTTTTTCCAGCTTGTTGTCAGTAGCCGTTTTCTCTACCACCCTCTTCAGTTGTTTCCACTTAGCGTTGTTGTCTGTGACATCATTCGTAAAACTTATCATTAACTGTTCCAAGTTTTTTCTGAAGCCGTTGAAGTCTATACTTTGCATATTTGGGACTGTTTTAGGTCTTTGTATCCTCTTTAGCCGTATTTGAACTGTTGCTACAAGAAGCTGGTGGTCACAACCGCAGTCAGCACCGGGGAAATTTGTGGCGTCCGTCACTTAGCTTCTCCATCTTGCCCTTGTCATTAGTATGTAGTCAATTTGGTTCTTACATCTATCGCCAGGGGATATCGATGTGTATGATCTGCGGATATGGTGTTGAAGCAAGTGTTGGAGATGGTAAAATCATTATGATTATAGTCATACAAATTTTTCAGCCTGTAGTTTCCCACTGCTGGGACACAGGCCTCCTCTCTGTAGATTTTTTTTTGTTTTTTTTTTTGTTTTTGTACCACGCGGGATTTACAATGCGGGCCTAGCGTTCTAGGACATGCCGGTTTCCTCACAATGTTTTCACTGACCGTTTTGAGTGCAGTGGTGATGATATAATTTACACAAAGTGAAGCGCTTGAATGGGTTCGACCTATGACTCGTAAGTCGCGGCCGTTACGACTGGGCTATTGCTCTCATATATATATACAGGGCCAAATTAAATTGGCTGGAAAAACTCCACAGACATTAAGGGTACCCGATATCTAAACACGACAAAGTAAAAAAAATGTCGAATATCTTTTGGGGTCAATTACCGTTGGTGGATTTGTTACTTGAAGTATGAGTCGAGAAAATCTGTTTTATTACTATATATCCATATACCCACTATATACCCATCACGTCTGTGAAGTATACACAAAGAATACCTACTGTCTTTTTAAACTTAATAAAATATTTTTCTGTTTGTTGTACTATACAACATGTAACGGAAAGGGTATATACATACCAAGGGCACGGCTTCTTTGGATGATATCAAACGATATTGGAAGGGTTTTTTAATCCTATCTATACATGTTCGGAATTTATGGGAATTTTTAATACATTGATACTAGACACCGAACTTTTCAAATTGGAATAAAAACATCACTCAGAAGAGATTGATCGTGATAATGGCAAGTAACGTGGAGATTTATTGACCAACGTGGTGCGGTGACACGTTTGTAATGATTTAAATTTAAGAAACATATGAAACCGAAAATTTGGTATCAATTCTTAGAGTATTTTATTTTGAGCTGAAACTATGTATTCTATACCAGCTGTTCTCTTTAGTGCTTAAGGATAGCAATAGGGTTTCTTTTACACCCTGTATATGCATTAATAAATTGAAAGAAATAAGAGGCGCTGTTGGTCAAAACTTATGGAAATACAGAGCTTCTGTATGCGACTTCCCCCGTAGCTTAACCTTCACTACACTTTAACTTATCCTATGGTACCCAGCAGTAGCGTAGCTTTCTATCGACTGTTATTTCCAGAGGTTACTCCCCTCCTTACAAACATAGAAATAAACGAATTTTACTTTTGTAATATTTGTATAGATAGCAAACATTATGGTATTTTATTGAACTTTTAAGAGTATAGGAACAACTACCGCCGGCGCCGCTTGATTCACATTGTCAGAATCATCTTTACTTGCCAGATAATTATAACTGCTGATCCCAAAAATTGGATTAGATAAGATCAGAGAGTTGGTACAGACTAGCCAAAATCAAAAGTCATTTATTCAAACTAGTCTGAGAATCAGCACTTTTTGAACGCCTACATTACTTAAGACAGTCCTCCAAAAGGCCCGCCCTTCTCCACTACCAGCTTTTGCTTGGAAGAAGTGGCGCAACAAACTCCTCGACAGAACAGCTGTTTGTTCAGTTTGAAAAACTAGATATTGTACAATAGTGAGTAATTAATATTACGAAACAGAAAGCATTAAAATAAATTATTTTTCATTATGTCAGCAAGCACACGCCACTATACCAAGAAAAGCATTGAAAACTAAACCCAAGCATGATGATTTCAAGAAAAATATTTGCGGAAAAAATACTTTTTCTTTTGTGAGTACTCGCCAATGTTGGTCACAATCACAACACGACTCTCTTTCCTTGTAACCTTTGAATAAACAGAGTAAATGTATTGCAACTTATCTTACGGAATGTGTACGAGACAACGGAAGAAAATAAATTACTAGGGTGTCTGTAACCAAGGGTTACATCGCACCAATTTTCTCAACCGACGTTTACAACTTTTGAGGCAAAACAGATTGCCTACATGGTTTTTTCTGCAAAGCATTATTCATAGTGTAAAGATTTTTGGATTTTTACGGCACCTATTTGATGGCAAATATGACGAATATGTAGACCGTGGACCATTTAAACCACCTGCTGAGGATCTCCCAGCTGGGCTCGAGCTGGTTTGGCTAACCTGGAACTTTTTAAACAGACTCAGGCCGAAGCAAGGAAAACCTGCTCAGATAGGGATTTATAGACGACCGCGCCTTGGAATGCAAATGCGAGGCTGTCCCACAAACAATGGGATACTAAATATCTTGTCCTACGTGTCCTGTCGTCTGAGTCTGAACATTACAGGAACCGATGGACGTGCTATCCGCGTTCTTTTCGCGGCATGGACGGGTCCCGGGACCCGTCCATGCCGCGGAAAGCACGTTACGCCGTTGGTCCCAACAGTCATTCGTGGATCTTTGACAGCTTTGTTACGGGTCGTCAGAAGCCCGAAAGTCTGAGAACCAGTGTTTACCAACGTGTATCGTATTACCTAATAACTGGGTTGTGGAGGTCAGATAGGCAGTCGCTCCATGTAAAATACTGGTATTCAGCTGCATTCGGTTAGGCTGGAAGCCGACCCCAACATTGGGAAAAGGCTAGGCAGATGATGATGATGAGTTTGACGAACAGTCCCATTAGTCCAGTGGACAGTAACAGGCTGCAGTTGAAAATCTGTCTCTGGCGGGGTACCTTATTGAGACATCTCACTTTATGTTCAGCTGAGGCCCTTTTGGCATTATAAGCTGTGTTATCCGTCTATTTTTTATAGTTTTGTTAAGGCCGCCCCTGCGTGATTTTACGGTTTGATACAAATTTGAAGTTTATTTTATATTTATTTAAGTTTAAGACTTTTCGGAATAATTCATGTAAATTATGTTGAGGACCGCATCCAAATCCGTAGCGTAGTTGAGAAGTACAATGCAGTAACACATACAGGCACTAAAAGCGACTGTAATTTTTATACACCGAGAAATTTTAATGATTGTTTTCCCGCGGCAGAACAACTTACCATATGGACTACTTTCGAAGCATAGAGTAAAAGTAAAAAAATAAAGATTTTTATTTTAAAATAATTAAAAAAAAATTCATGAACTCCTTAAAACACTACTCAATAGTACCACTAGGGGAAACTTGTAGGTACTACTCGAATCGCACGCACTGCCGACAAAGGGAACACCGATGCATAAATGTTCAAAGCAAAATAAACTCTCGCACGTGGTGATTTTACACAATGGTTTATCTGCCATTTTTTGTTTCTAATATTTTATTTGTTTATAAAACGATTGTATTACCAAGACAAAACCATTTCACTGCTGGAAAACAACCATACATTTTTCACGGTGTATATAGGCATAGGAGTTTTTTTGTCGAAATGTTAATACATGCATCTTTTTTTCTTTATTTCTTTCAGTAAGTGGTTACCCTCACAGATACTTTCAACTCCAAGAGATTCGCCAATGCGTTTTCAACCTTAGCGGCAGAGTTACAAAGTCTCAATGTGTAATTAGTAAAGTATTCGGCGAGAAAAGACAAAGTATCGCCCATTTTAGGTAACGTATCAGACAAAACAAAATAAAAGGTAGCAAGTTCGAATCCGAGGTGGGTAATGTTGCCAGCAGTAACTCGGAAAAGTTTCGTGAAAGCGGAAACGAGTCAACTTGCTACGTTATTGTTGAACCTAAAGCAGCTATGTTTACTGGCTCCACCGCAACCACATGCCGGCCGTAAGACAGAAGTTTCACTTGAGAATCAAAATTCATCAGAATGAGCACTTTTTAATCGTCAAAATTACATAAAACCGTCCCCCAAATGGTTCACAACTTCGTATGGCTTTGGCTGGTAAGAACAATTCCCCAGCAACACAGTTGTCGATTTAGTAGCATTATACCTATATGCTAAGTATGTTTAAAGGTAGACTTTGAGAATTAATGAGGTAAACGTGACTTTGAAATTTGAAGCCAGCATTGTTTAAAATTATATTTGAAAGAACTTTTTGATGAAAATGAGGATTTAAGAATATAAGATGTACTCGATGTTTTGCGTAGTCTTACAAGGTTCCTCGAAATTTTCGATGGCGATGTGAAAATACGATAACATATAGCAACGTATCGTCATTTTTAGGGTTCCGTACCCTGGGGTGCCAAAGGGACCCTATTACTAAGCCTCCTCTTTTTGTCAGTTCATCCGTTTACCAGATTTTGACAAAAAAAAGCTAGTGAGTTGGTGTCAGAATGAACGAAATTGAATTAACTTGAAATTATGTACTTACATGCAATTTTTTTCACTTTAAATTTAATAACTTGTCTTAAAAACATGATATGCACTATTAAAACTTGTAGAATTTGTTATATATTTTGTTTTTCAGTAGTAAGATAATTTATTTAGTTTATTTCTATTAAAAGAACTTAAAAAAGGAAATAACTTTTATTAAAAAAATATTATTTATTCTTATATTCCACACCTTACAAAAGAATTTTAAAAGTTTTATAACGAATGATAAAAATGGTTTAATTTAAAATGAAACCATTTTTAACATTCGCTCTTTACGCAAAATCGTTCACTACCTTAACACTATTAGTTATATTATGGTAACATTATTTTTCTTTGAACCGTCAAGTTACTCAATACAATTAAAAGTCGAACTATAGGTTGTAACATATTCTGAAAGCTTTTGAATCATGATTTATTTAATAAAACAACTGCAAACAGCAACATGAAGCCTGATAAGTTAGTTTCAGAAAAAAAACTGACAGTAGTTATTTCCATATTTTTACGAAGACTGTTCATAATTAGACTACTTCTTTACATCGGTATAGTGGCTTAAAGTCGTCACGCGAGTACATTGACCTACTAAAGAACTTATCTGGTTAGATGTATGTCCTTTTTGTGGGTTTTTATCCTAAAGGCTCTCGCAGACAGGGTCGACACGACAAGGCGACGTGACTCTAGTAGAACAACTTATATGAAAACTTAATGGAAATTGTTCCACGAGAGTGGTGGCGCGCCTGTCTGCGGGAACTTTTATCCAGAATATTTTACTGAAAGTGATTATTTACAGTACTGCAGTTTGAGGGAGAAATGCATTTAGAACAATAGGTGTCCCAGATATAGGTTGTTCCGCAACATTTTTCGCGCAATGTTCGACCTTTTCTATTAAAAGTATGGTTTTCGGCCGTATCTAGTTATAACGGAAGCCTAGTTCATGCTAGAGGACGGATTAAAATAAGATTTTGAGTATTCAAAAATGTGTCAGGTATGGTACAAGTTTTTTAATGCTTATTGTGTAAGACACCTTCAGTAGGTGATTTCTTGTCGATTTTAGAATATAGTTTATCGTAAAATCGACATGTAGATTTACATCAATTATTCAATTCAGCACATGATTCAAGACCCCGCCGCTTAATTTTTTTAGTGCGAACGTGGACTAAGACTCACATAAAATCCTTATAATAGAATGTTTGGACTTTATAGGCATTTCTTCAGTCAATCAGTATATGGTAGCGCCATCTAGTTTTAAAATATAGACCAACAAAATATTGACGTGTAAAAGTGTCTTCTAAATCTACTTAAAAGTAAATGAAAATTTCAATTCATTTCAAAGAGGGTTTTTATGAATATTCAAGCCACCAGTTGGCACCACCAGTTGGCATCACTTTGACAAGAGGTTTTCCAGTTCGACAATGAAATTAAAATACTCGATGTCATTCGTTTCATTCTTTCGTTCACCATTCAGTCCGTAGGCGCTTTGACACTTTTGAGAGGTGCCTGGACCTGATGTCTCAGTGCTGCCACCTAGTGAACGTCATTTCAGAAACCCCTCAATGCATTTCAAGTATTCTAGAACACCTAAAAAACAAATAGTGTGAGTATGCATTCACGAATACTATGTATTTTGTAGAATACAACGTGTTTTTAATATGCGAAAAAAAAATTGCTCGAAAAAGCTACCATTCGTAAACTAATAAAACCTAAGTTAATTTAACTGTCCGTCTGTTCGAAAACTTTCAGGAGTAAATTAACAAACCAGGTACAAAAGACGTACCTAGGTACTTACAAAATGACACAAGTTCCTTTTCATCACGAAAAAGGCTTGCAACGCGACAGGCTACACCTAGTGAGTTTACTAGAAAATTCCACTACAGTAACCCATACATCTACACATGTGCTACACAGTGCTTAGTATATTGGCAACACGGAACAAAATCCGGGTAATATGGACTAATAAGGTTGGCTGTATTTCTTGGGGGACGTGTGAACCACAGCTGGCTGGCAGTCGTAACCTGCCAGTCTTAACTACTAAATGTAGCTGTTCCGATTCTATATTGTAATTGTTATGAAGAAAAAAGAGAATTGTGAAGTCTAGACTGCGAGAAAGTTAGGAGAATTTCTTTTTTAATTGGTAGTTATGTTGAACGTTAGGCTTTATTATATTTATTTGCATGCGAAGTTGTTTTGTTTCAGTGACAGCGCAAACTGTGCGTCTTGCCATTGCGTCTAGTCGCTGCAACGAGACGCGTAGTTGTCGTTTGCGTCTGCGACTACTCGGGTTGGTTTCTATATTTTATTTATCTTTTATATAAGTAGATATTTTGGGACGGTGAGAACGTCGTAGGCCTTGTAGACTGTAGATTTGTAGACCATTTTTTTATATAATAAGTACCTGGTACTTGTTGACAGGCCTACATTGTCCTCCTATACCTATTAATGAACCCTGTAATATAAATAGTAACCGTGGAGTTTCTTTCCGACTCTTCCAAAGGAAACGACCTATTGGAACCGAGCACCTAGATTCTATCAATTAAAAAGTAGCACAGTCTTCACAGTCTTCGTGCAGGTAACTATCGTTTTTTTTTGAGTAATTGGCGCGCTTTGATGTCCAACTTGAAAACTTCGGCATCCAACGTATCCATGTTGAGATTTGCAATACAAACACACGTGAACCTTCCTCGCCGCTCACATTATGACTAAAGCTGACCTATCGCATGCGACAAGCAGCAGACCGTGTGACTCACTTAGACTATAGTTGCGGAGCCATCAATAAAATTTATGAAAATTGTCGGCTGCGGCCTGTTGTTGCATCTAGTCACTAAGCTGTCGCAGTGTTACATCGCGTTGTATGTGCAATGTCTTAAAAGTCTATCTGTTTGTCACTAAACTTCAACTACTATATCTGCCGACCCGGTTACTTATCTCCATTCTATTCCATTTTTTATAATGGCAGGCAAAGCCGATGTCGATTATTCTGCCAATATCTGGTTATTTATCACTTTTGGTGACTGTACATAGATACGGTTTCCTCACACAAATTCAGAAGTAACTAATACACGTGCCCTTCAACAATAGAGGGTCCTATGGATTCTGCCGCAGCTGTAATGACAGATGCATGACGGTGCGTCTTCAATTCATGTCCTAAGGGATTGTTCGTGTTTCGTGCTCCTCTCTTTGTGTCTACAGTACAGTGATCGTGCATATATCTGACATACCTTGTGTAGGTATGCTGATAGAGTTATGCGTTTGAAAAATCGATCGAGATCAAAAGCAGGGGCCCTAAAAACGTCAAGAAATTCCTCTAAAAGCGATTAATTTCCTAAATTCCCATTGGCAATTTATGTATTTATTTATTTGATAATGCAGAGAGAGACAAACAGCGGTAGGGGCAATAAATTAGAGGAATAAATATTTAAAATATAAACAAAATAATATTTTTTAACCGCACGAAAAATTTAAGACCCTAATTTTACCGGTAAATATTTCAATAGAGTTTATGTTAAACAAATATATTTTTTATTATTTATTTTTATAGTTGAATTTTCAAATAAGATTGACTTATTGTTACGTAATGACTATTATAAAGCCTACGAGCTAGTCTGTAATTTATTAATTCTCAAACATTCGTCATAGTTACAGTTTTGATGCCATTCGATAGGCCGCACGTTAGTTGGCACTCTTAAATTGTAACAAAAGCAACTATGAAATTTTAGGGCATAGTTTAGTGATTAAACCAATTTTTCTTTTTACCAAGTAATTTCAAGGTTACGAAGTCCATCTAGTCGATACAAATTTTCATATAAACTAGTTATAACATTGCATCCAGGTGACGCATTTTGAAGCTGTTTTCAGCTGATTTAATCTTCCTTCCGCCGTTCCTCCTTACCACCTGACCAGTGATAATTGACGAAAAACGCGAAAAAAATGAAAACTTAAAAAAAATGTTTGAAAACATGTCACCATCAACCTACAGTAGTCCAGTGTTGGACATAGTCCTCTCCAATAGGGTATTTTACTCTATAAGAGAAAAATCTAAAATTATATTATTGAGTTAGCTTAGGCAAAATGCAGTCGGAAAATGTTAGTTTTAGTTCATGAAATAACAAAATACAATTTAAAGATTTCAGTTTTTTTTAAAATCTGTTTTTTAACAATATGAAATGGTAGCCGCCATGTTATACGTCATATGACATGTCAACTGAGCAACTTTGTACTTTTATTAATTTCGTAACCAAAGCAATTTTTAATTAAATTATATTTTACACTCAGGAACAGCAAACCAACGATAAGTAGAAAAAAACTCATTTTTTTAAATTTATAAACAATTATCATGAAAAATATCATCGCATTTATTTATTTAGCAAACTGACGTCATACCCACAGAGCAATATGGCGTCCACTACGTCCGGCGTTTTCGTCAAATTAAACGCGAAATTTGAAAATGTAAAATCTAAATGCATTTTTTTGGCACTAATCGATTAAATTATTTTTTATGGTTTATTAGCACTCTAGGATGGTATGAGGAACAGGGTGTAAAGTTCACTTATACTCTATGGAAAGGAAGGATCCTCCGACCAGCACCCTAATTGCGTAACTCACGATTAATCATAATCGTGATTCATAGTCGGGGTGGCACTGCGTTGTGCTCCAGTGCGTCGGATGTGGTATAGCGCCAGGTTGAAGCTGACTGCTGGCGTCGATCAGGAGAGGTTTTGAGGGCTCTTCTTGTTTACCAGCCGAAAGTGCAGTGTGCTGGGCCATGGTTGCTGATGAGGCTGTGGGTGATGACCAGGCATGTGACTCGCTTCATGCAGGTGGTCAGGATCCCCGTTGAAGCCGTGGGTTCTGGCTGGCTGTGTGACTTGCCACTCGAAAGCTTGAAGAAGTGATGATGGTGACGTCCCGCTGAAGTAGTTGCACGAAGGCTGCGCTGACGTTCATTCTCGGGGTCACTAGTATAGAGGTACGCGGAACAGGGTGCAAAGTTCACTCATACTCTATGGAAAAGGGAGGATCTTCCGACCAAACTGGTGTTGTGTCTGGTGGGCAACTGCCCGACGGGTGTTTTTTTTTTTTTGTATGGCATCTCGCAGTTGACCTTGAGAGGCCGTGACTGCTTAACCGGGCTTCCCGACGGGTGATGTCGGGATGTTGTATATATACGAGTCGCTCGGTAAACTCTGATTGCGCGATGTAGGATTTGTGTGACGTCAAGTTTTTTGATGCGTAGTTCGCATGTGGCATTGTAGATGGTGCCACAATACTTTTCAAAAATGGGTGTAATACCCAATTGCCCACCACCATACATTTCGATTCTTGGCAACTCTCATCCAGCTGCTACCAGCTACACTGCGAAAATTGTCGCTCCACCTAGACTGAGGGCAAACCAATTTTAGGTCTTTTAAAAGGTCAGTTCGTCTGTCCCATTAAATTAGAATAGATGTTAAAACTACACTAAAAATGGATTTGCTATCTTAAAATATGGGCGATTGAAAACTTTTCAAAATGATAAAATGATTCCCGAAGTATTATTAGTCTAGATTTTGACAGAGAGAGATCCATTATCAATTGATTGGACTTTTCAAGATCTTTATCGACCAATGCTATAAAAGTTGAATGACGGCGGAGATAATTTTAATTGGAATACTATGGTAAGAAGAGATTGAATAACTTTAAAATAACTCGTTGAAAAACCCTATTAGGTTAGCCCATAGAGTACTGTTCAGATTAATTTGATAGTTGTAGTAAGAATTATATCAGTACTAAGGTATCTATTAGAAGTTTTGATAATAGCTTTCTTTTACTATGTTGTAAAATTAGGAAAATAAGTGCGACTTTTTCTATTAAACAAGAATGTTTATGCTTTTTCATGAATCCCACTGGCATACAATCAAATGTGATTTTTTAATGATATGTCTTTCTTCAGACATAATCATAATTATTAAAACTTTTGCTCACTGCTTCGGATGTTAGAAAATATCCCACGAGCACGTATTACCGGGTATTAAAAGTAGTTACCCTATTGTGTTAATCCAGGTTATAAACTACGTAAATCACACCACAATCATCACGATGTTTTCTTTCACCGTTTTGAGAGCAGTGGTGATGAAATAATTTACACAAAGTAAAGCGCTTGTCTGGGTTCGAACCCTACAACTCGTAAGTCGCGGCCGTTACCGCTGGGCCATCACTGCGTTCAGTAAACGTGCAATTCAACTTACAACGTATGGAGCTCTGCTGTATAAACCACATATGCACCACAAAAGATCCACGCACGACATATAAACATTCGCATTCGAACTTCAAACCGCATAACAGCCAGTAACAGTGCGGTTCCAACAAAGTAACAGTTCATAACAAAACGTTCCGTGGTTGGCACTGTTACAAGGAATAACGAAGTATTTTTGTACGTCAATTGCAAAACCCAGGTCGACGGCTTTGTCGTAAAAGCGACGGTGGACTGTTACCAAGTTTATTAGTGTTAATAAATGCACTAGTTATTTACTTAGGAATTTATTGCTGTACCACACCTGCGGCGTCCGTATACTTTGTTATTTCAAGGGTTGTGTGAGCTTATTAGAGTTGTGATTTTGGAACAGTGATTTAGTACTTGTGATTGATTACGTACTTATTGAAATAATTGTATATATTGCAAGTGGAATTTATTTGGATATGTGGACGTGATTTATTTTCAGATAATTAATAGAATCATTTGTATGTGAGTCTGTGACTGTTTTCACAGAACATTATCCTTTCATTGACTATTAAGTACTTCAATGCATGGTTTTAAAGGGAGGTCAAAAGATCACCACCGACACCTGACAGGTTTCGATCTCCATATGTTGTGAGCAGGTGGGAGAACAGTGCTGTCAAAACGGGCTCAAATCCCTGAGTATTTATTTTAAAATTTCGAAACACACGTCTGGAATGATTTTTACGTTTTATGTGTATATTTAGAGGACCATTATTTGTATTCGAATCATCTTGAGATCCAAACAGAGTCGTGCCTTTTATCCGCCAAGTCCCGACAGTCGCAAGTTAGAGCAGCCTAACATTTTAGGCAAATGGGATCGTGCTAGGTTCTTCTCGAGAACTTGTCCAATCCGGCCAGGCCAGGGTTACGTGTGGACTTATTCCGAAGCAATTAAAACTTCCACTGGGGCTTAGGTTGTTAGCGAATTTCGGACCTTTTTGTATTGTTCCACTAACAATTGTAAAGTAAACAAAGAGTGCCAAGACAAGGGAACTTAACTTGAAAACAGTATTTAGTGCAGATTTTCAGTGGACTTCGTTTCTTTGGTAAGCTGCAAAATACATCCGTTGCGCTAAATAAAAAGTAACTTTAGTCAAAATAGTTTTATTTCGTTCGGTTCATAGCTCTGTTCGGATTGTTTGACTCTGCTATCTCTGTTCACCAACATTGTAAACAGATTCATTTTATACATTTTGGGTTCGTTCTTATTAAGAGTTGCGCTCGTACTTCGTGGAAACAGACGCTGACATTTGAATAAATGTTAAACGAAACTTAGTTGCGGAGCTGCACGTTATTTATGATGTATTAAAATAATAAAGTTTGCGGCAAAAAGCTTTATAACAACTGCTGAAATCGAATCGTACTGGTATATTAATGTCATACTATAATCTACTAATATTACAAATGTGAAATTTTGTGAGGATAGGTATTGTGGAGGCTCAGACGAGCCTCCAGGTACCGGGTGTGTATGGGTATAAAATTAAAAGATTGAGGGGCGCTTAAACTGTGGGACTCCACGTTTATTTCAAGAGTTCTGAAGACACTCAGATGCTTACAAAGACGCGCCTGTCAATAGAACCAAAGCTCACCGGACACCACCTACTTAAAATTATTTGACGTTCTTATTTTAGAATATCCTAAATGCTCGAACATAGACATAGCCTAATCATAGGCTGCCAGTATGTGTGTGAGGTTTTACACTAAGTAAATATCCTCTACAGTATCTAGTTGAATGGATGGATGCTACTCTTATACTCTTTCACGCAATAACGACTGAACGGATTTGGATGAAATTTGGTACACAGGTAGCTTATAACCTGGATTAACATATGGAGTAACTACTTTTAATCCCAGTAATATATTCCGATGAGATATTTTCCGACATCCATGTTGGCGAAGTCGCAGGAAAAATCTTAATTAAAACAAGATTAAAAGCATGTCTATAGAAAGTTAAAGTTTATATAACACACGACAAAATCGTGTAGAAATCAAATTTGCATGTGTCGTGACAGTGGGGTTCCTGGAAAAGCATTCCCGTGGCGAAATTTAAAACCTCCACGCGGGCGAAGCCGCTGGCTAAAGTTAGTTTGTAAATAAATGAGTTATCCTTTCGTGGAACAGCTTTAAATAGGCATCTAAAATGACAAGGACCACTGGTGCCGTGATCCGTCCAATTAGCCGCGCGGCTGGCGCGTCCACATATTGGTAATTAGCACAGTTATTATTGTATGTATAGCCGACGCATTACATTAGGCTTGTGCTCGTTCAATATTCAGTAACCGACGTGAGATGAACTCTCGCTCGGGAGTTTATCATCGCCCTGTCACTCCACAGTTATTTATGGACCAGTAAACTTGAAAATATATTTTCCTCGGCGGCGGCCGCGCGTCCATTTCAGGTTAAGCCCCTTGGGCCAGGGCACTAGACAAGTCGAGTGTCATAAATTTGAAAACTGTTTCGTGAAAACGAAAAAAATGAAACAAATATTTGACGTACACTCTGGACCGATCTTCGATATGGCGCGCGTACAGCCGCCATGAATTTACGACTATTTACAAGAGAATCGAGTTAAACGCGCACATAAACCCAACGAAATTGCCTATGAATATGAACATCGCACTGTATAGTAAGAATGTATATGTTCGGAAATGGGCTATGAATACATACAGACACAGTTGAGTTTATGAAATTAAGTTCAGAAATGTTTCTTTACAAGGCAGACACAATAATTATGATATAGTTCCTCCTATTTAAAAATCTAACGTGACGACCCTCAGCCATTTGATTGGTGATTAATACATGTTGAGAACCAGCACCAGTCTTAAGTCTATTGTTAGGTTACTTGTCTCTTAAGGCCCTGGCAACTTTAAATAATGTCTTTATGAGCTGAAATAGTTCATATTGCAATCCGATACGGGTTAAAATCTGTTGTAATGAATTCGAATAATAAATGAGCAAACGTACGTTGTAAAAGTGCAAATAAAATCGTATAAAATTAGATATTAACTATTGAATAATAAATAATCCATCACTGGATGCAGTTTGGCATTTGAAATTTTGTGGTATATTTTTAACTATAATTATAATTGTTATTGAAGGGATAAACCGATTTTAAAGATAATTAAGAGGTGACTTTGATTATTTTTTTGATGCATTAAAGTGTGTTTTATTATGTTTTGAGTTCGATCAGTGTATGTAAAATAAACTTGAAAATACCATATATTTTTTTGCTTTCAAAGTTATTTACGGTTAAAGAGATAAACTGGTTTTAAAAACCACACTTTTGATCGTTTTCAAGAAATCTCCGCCTTAAGTGCTGGAGAGCAGTGATAGCCCTGTGGAGATGGCCACGACTTACAAGTTGTAGGTTTGCGCTTTACTTTGTGTAAATTGTTTTATCACCGCTGCTCTCCGTGACATCACATCGCTCGGGCCCTATTAGAATACCAGCGCTGCGACACTTTTAAAATGTCGCAGCATCATGCTGAGGCAGGAGCCTTTTGGCCTCGCGCAGGCTTTTCTGTTTTATTTTTTATCTATTTTTTACTTCCAAGAATGTTTTTTTTAAATGTTTTTTGTACGATTGTGTGTTTAGTTTAGTATGTGATCTTCCTGTGCGAGTCACAATAAATAATTTTTCATTCTTTCTTTCTCTCAAAACGGCGAGAAAAACGTTTTGAGAAAATCGACCATCGTCATCATTGGCAATGGCTAGTAATTCACATTTATTTAATCTAATTAAACTAAATTTTTCCTTGATGAATATTTGTAACGAAATAAAATCACAGTTACGTTGAGTGTTAGTTCAGCGGCGTGGATCTAAAGAGTTCAGTCTAGTTACTCAATGACGCTAGGGAATCAAGAACTATATAATAGGTAGGTACAACATAACATAACGCCTTATTTCCCGAAAGGGTTGCGCAGAGGTATACCCATAGTACCTATACCTTAAATATCGCCAGTTATGTTCACGTACCACGAAAGAGGGGGTGAGCCTAATGCCATCAACCGGGCACAAATTCTGGCTCTGGGCTGCTACAAAAAAAAAAAAATCCAGATGAAAAATTCCGATGACACTTTGCCCGACCCGGGAATTGAATCCAAGACCTCATGTTCAGCAGTAGTGCTTGCTATCACTAGACCAACGACGTAGTATATAATATCTGGATTTTAAATTGCTTCGAGGTGTATTTTAAAATAAACCGAATACTGTAAAAACGTCGAATAACATTTTACTGGTAATTATTACGTTTCATCGCAGTTATTTTTGTAATTGCATTCACAAATCGAAACTATATTTATTTCGACATTTCGGAAAAAACCGTCAAATAAAACCAATACTTTGAATAGTATCGTTGCTTTCAAACAAAACCAATAATTAACTTGTACATACATTCACAAATTTTTTGTCAAACCAATGCATCGGCTTTTTCTTTTTTTATTATCCTGTAAATGCACGATGTACTAAGTAATCAAAATTAGAAAGTTTCATATCACACTTGCTTTTGCTAGCGGCTTGTCCCGCGTGGAGGTCGGAGATTATCCCACGGGAATATAGTACCGGGATGAAAAGTATTCTATATGTTAATCCTGGTTATTAACTATCTGTGTGCCAAATTTTATCAAAATCCATTCAGCTGTTTTTGCGGGATTGCGTAACAACTTTCACATCCTACTAATATTATAAACTAGCTTTTGCCCGCGGTTTCGCCCGCGCGAACCTCGGAAACTATCCCACGGGGACGTACTACCGGGATTTTATGGGTTAGCTATAAAATTTACGGGTTTCCTATACAAATTTTTCATCCCCTATTTTATCCTCTTCTGGCATGATTTTTCAAAAACGCTGATACATGTAATCATTAATAACCAACCAAAAGCCTATACAGGGTGTTTGGCGCATAGACCAACACAATTTTTTGGAGGATTGAGAGGGTTATTTGAGAGGTTTCACCCAAAGACCCCATGTCCTAAGTGTCACGGTTATTGAGATATGTTTTTTTTTGTTTTTCCCAAAATTACCCGAAATCTCGCTTTTAAATCGTAATTAGTTTATTGTTTATGGTTGTAATTGCACGAAATAACTTGTATTGTATTCTGCAATGTATTTTTATTTTAAATATATCATTATTTGATGCAATTGTTTTGTAAAAAAAGACTTATGTACTTCCAAAGTCAATTTTGTTTTTAAACGTGTGAAAAATCACAACTTCTAAATTCAGTTTATAAAAAACTAACAGCCATTTTGAACTTAGTTTTATTTTAAAAAGTTCTTTAGCTTATACCCTTTTTGACGGTAGGCTTTATGTCATAGAAATCATTCATTAATTTGTAAAAATAAGGCATACTAATTTGCCACTGCCGAATTGCACACAACAATGGAATCGTAAGCAGCTAAAAAGTTTGTCTCTTTCTTGCGTATGATTCTTGTCTTTGTCTAATATTGGTTGTATTGTAAGTTCGGGATGTGACCAGTTTGTCCAGGTTCAGTTGAAGCTCTGAGTATCTCAGCTGTTGGAAGTGCCCGTGAATTTCACAAAGTTCCCTTTTTTCGTTGAGTTTCGTTTGTTAAATCTTGTTATTGTTATTGCTTGTTGTGTTTTCCTGTTATGTTTTCTTGTTGTGTTTGTCTTTGCCGCTGATGTCAAAATGCCTAACTTCAGTAACGAAGAGTATGCCGATATGTTACTTGTGTATGGCAGCGCTAACTGCAATTCACGCAAAGCACGAAGAATTTATCAGGGGCGATATCCTGATCGACGTGTATCACACCACGAAACCTTCTCTGCAACTTATCGACTTTTGAGAGAGACAGGAAACCTACATTTTCAAGAACCTCGAGTGAGTGCCAGTCAACATAATGCAGCCGTAGATGAAATGATTCTCCGAGCTTTTGATGAGAATCCTACATCAAGCATACGAATTATTGCTGCAGAACTTAACAGTATGGAAAGTCTGGGTGGTTCTTCGGGCAGATGGGAGGCATGCATTTCATTACACCCCTATTCAAGGTAAATAACACACTACTTACTTTGTAATGTAACGAATGACCCGATTTAACCGATTTTAATTTTCAATGAGGGGTTTGAACAGGTCATTACGTCAAGTAAAATACTAAAGTTAATTTTTAATTTTTTCTGTTCCAAAAAATATATATTAACTAGCTGTGCTTGCGTGCGGTTTCACCCACATAAGTCTCGATCCCGTATGAATATTGGGATAAAAAGTCCTATGTCCTAACCTAGGTCATAGTCTACCCATGTACCAAATTTCATTCAAATCCGATCAGCCGTTTTCGAGTGAAAGCGTAACAAACAAACACACAAAAAAATCACTTTCACTTTTTTATATTAGTTAGGATATTTGACTATCTTTCTAGCTTAGTTTTCAGAAGAAAAAAACTATCTTTTGAGCTATTGTTAGAACCTCATCGATATTTTTTTTTGTTTTGACGTCGAAGATGGCAACTTTTTGAAAAGAATTTTGTGGACCGACGAATCCAATTTTAGCCATGAGGGAATAGTGAATCACTACCACAATCTTCACCATTGGAGTAAAAAGTACCAAAATCCTCGCGTTAAAAGGCAGAGTTCCTTTCAAAGAAAATTTTATGTTAACGTTTGGGCTGGTGTTATTGGACGCAATCTCATCGGCCCATATTTTATGCCCGAAAGGTAAATGGAGACATTTATTTACATTTTTTAATCAATGAGCTACCCGAACTCGTGATACCAGTTTTGGAAGAAGGTGTGCCGATGGTTTTTCAAAATGACGGCTGTCTGACACACTACCAACTGGCCGTGCGAGAGCATTTAGATAATGCCTTTCCAAACTCGTGGATTAGTAGAGGTGGCCCTATTCCTTTGCCCACATGGTCGCCAGACCTGACGCCTCTGGATTTCTCCGTTCGGGGACGTGCAAAAGCACTGGTTTACCAGACAAAGGTGCCCACTAGGGACGTGCTTATTGAACGTATAACTGGCGCGTTTGAATTAATGAGAGAAGAAATGCGACTATGTACAACGACCGTTGAAATAAGAAACAGATGTCAAGCATGCATACGAAATGTAGGGGGTCATTTAGAACAAGATTTGTTACTTTAGTTACAATATATATTTTTTTGTAACATAATAACCTTAATAAGTATTTTCTTAACCCCGACTCTTCTAACTAGTATTTTGACTACACAATGAATTGTTTTCTATGACATGTAGCATACCCTTAGAAAGGGTAGCTAAAGAATTTTTTAAAATAAAACTAAGTTCAAAATGCCTTTTAGTTTTTTTTTTTAATGAATTTTTCCTGGCTTGATTTTCGTACGTTTTTTTCGGGTGACCACGGAAAATCAGCGCTGTGCTGTGGGTTCCATCCCATAGCATAGCATCATGCTGAGTGGAAGCCTTCTTGTCACAGTCACGGCGTGCAGCTGCCGATTATTTATCTTCTTTATGCCTATGTATAAATATCTGTGTGTGTATCATGTTTTTTTTTAAATGTTAAGTATGTCATCTTGTTTCTGTGACAAATAAATCTATTTTTCTTTCTTTTCTTTCTAATTTAGAAGTTATGTTTTTTCACACATTTTAAAACAAAATTGACTTTGGAAGCATATAAGTATTTTTTTACAAATCAATTGCATCAAATAATTATTTATTTAGAATAAGAATACATTGTAGAATACAATAAAGTAATGACGATTTAAAGGCGGGATTCCAGTTAATTTTGGGAAAAAATCTATAAAAATCATATCTCAATAACCTTGACGCTTAGGACATGGGGCTTTTGGTGAAACTTCTCAAATAACCCTCTCAATCCCCCAAAAAATTGTGTTGGTCTATGTGCCAAACACCCTGTATACAAATTTGCATAGTTTGAACTACAAAACTAACGGGTTTCCCATTAATACTTTCATCACCTATTTTACGCCTTCAGGGTCTGATTTCCCAGAAACACTTTTTAATTTTTAATCAAAATAATAAACACTAATTTTCATGGTTTAAACTACAAAAATAACGATTTTCCATACAAACTTTAATCCCTATTTAACTCCCTTAAAGGTTGAATTTCGAAAAATCCTTCCTTATTCCTTGTCTGCATTATAAATGGAACCTCTGTGTAAAATTTCAGCTTTCTAAGTCCAAGGGTTTGGGCTGGGCGTTGATGAGTCAGTCAGTCAGTCAGGACTTTTCTTTTTATTTATATATAGATGTGAAAGTTTGTATGTTTAGATGTTTGATAGAAAGAAGAAAAGAATAAAAATTGTTTTTTTTTCGGATGTTTGTTACTCAATCCCGCAAAAACGGCCGAACAGATTCGGATAAAATTTGGTACAAAGATAGTTTATAACCAGGATTAACTTAAAGGATATTTTACTAATACTTTACTTGTACTACGGTTCCAGGGGATAATTTCCGACCTCCAAGCGGGCGAAGCCGCTGGCGAAAGCCAGTTTACAATATTAGTAGGATAAACCTTCATGGGCACTTGTGAAACGTCAAAAGCTAGGTGCACGGTTCTAATTGGTCGTTTCCTATGGAGACGAGCTGGTAAGAAATTTGACGATAAGCTACTGTTTTAAAAATATTAATATACACCGTGGCATTTTAGTCGTCTTACAAAGGTGGTCCACTCAATGTATCCGTCATCAAATACATCTAGGAGCGATTGAAACATTGTTACCATTAATTAAGATTATAGGTACAAAGAAAAATAAATAAGCTTTAGAATTATGAAACACCCTCCCTGTAAATAATGTTTACGATTCAAACGGTAGAAGATATCAAGCTACCTACCATTACATTCCATCATTAATTCCATCTCCATAACAGGGTGTTTCAAGCTACGTCATGCGTCTTAGTGAATGATATTTTAATTTTTTTAATTATTCAAATGTTCAAAAATATAATTTTTTTGTTTAAATAAATGGTTAGTAGTCATTGGATACATGAAGTGGGCTGCCGTTGTAAGACGACTAAAAAGTCACGGTGTATAAATGGTGGCAGAGACAAAGGCACACAATTGGTTATCATGTATTCAGTACGTGATTCTAAGCTCCAATAACCTGAAAAAATTCATCGGTTTAAAAAAAAATGCAGTTTGCTACAAAAGTGCAATAAGTACCTACGCGGTTAAAATGCATGCAGCAGGCTTATCACGAGCACTGATTTGTCGACGGAAGAATAGACCTGACCATTAACTAAATGATGTACAATAGGAGAAGATAGCTATGTTATTCTATTAATTATCGCAGGTATGCATTCTAAACGAATCATGATTTTCTAGATAATCGTAGATACTTTGTGGCCGTCGAGGTAGAAAGTTTGTTGTCAGTATGATGTTGACAGTTTGGCACGAAATATAATAAATATTCAAAAAGTCTACATTTATAAGGACCTAGACAAAGATCGTTAGAAACGAAAGACAAAATGACAGATTATAGAAGGATTCTACGGTGCAATGTCAAAAATGGAGAAACGAAATGTCACTTTGCATTGAAAAAGCACTGCCTATTCTTCGTAGAAATAGAAAACGTCATTCTAAGGCTGCAGAAATTTTTTCAACGCATGGAGGTTCAGTACCGTGTACTGAATCCATGGTAACCGGTTTCGCGTCGATGTTCCTGCCATCCTGTGTAATAAACTAGCTTTTGTCCTCTTCACCCGCGTGGTTGTAATTATCCCACGGGAATGTAGACCAAAAGTAATGTGTAAATTCAAGTTATAAACTGGCTGAGTGCTTCAGCCAAAGCTATTCAGTCGTTTTTGCGTCAATCCGGAACATACATAATAATATGTACATACACACAAACGGACAAAAATTCTTAATTACCATTATATTTGATGTTTAGGTAATGATATACCGATACTTTTTTTTCTATAATTGAGGGTAATTATACAAGTTAAAAACCACATAACCTATAGAACGGAGCCCATTAAATATAGTTTATCTTGGCTCATCAGCCGAATGAGTATAGGGATTGTTCCCAAATGATGGCGTACTAAAATAATTTTAACGACACTTTGATTACTTTTATCGCAAGTTCTCGCTTGAGTTGTCACGTTTTCAAACCATTAGTTTTATGCGAATTATTGCAAAGGAATTGCTTATTTATTATCAGTTGTGGGAAGGGTAAGGGGTTATTTATCGCGACCTACTTTGGGTAACGGTGGAGAAAATTTGTCTCCTATCAGCTTCTGGGCATCTTCGGTCAACGTTATTTGTGTTGGGGAAGTGTCGAATTCATCATTTTGTGAGGAAGGTTTGTTGGGTCATGGAAATAGAGCTGTAGTCTTTTGATGTAAGTTTTGTCAAGTGATGTTGTAGTTACAATTTGTAACATAATTAACCCAAGACCTCACACACCCCAATTTGAGTAATGAATTAAAAGCTCAATACCTAAACTTTTTTTTGAAGCTGTCTATATTATAACGCTAATCGTGTTGACCCTAGTATAACTTTATGTATATGAAATGTAGTCTTATTTAAAGCATAAGTTTTTATTCAGTGCGCAAACTGTAACCATAAATTCAGCATATCATTCTAGACCCCCAGCGCGAAAAAAATTCGTCGGTAATACAAAAAAAATCAGCTGTTCCGTACACTTTATCCGTTTTCTATGAAACAGCTAATTTGTTTTTGTAAAACCAACGTAAAATTTCTGCGCTAGGGGGTCTAGAATGATATGCTAAATGCATGGTTAAAGTTTGCGCGCTGGATAAAAACTTATCCTGTATAGCTTTAGATAAGATTTATTTTTCTTCGGCTCAACCGGCGCGGGCGGTCAGTATGGCAAAATACATAATTTTTTAATCAAGTACCAATAAGTATTATAAGTTACTGAAGTCGATTGTGTACTCTATTCTGAAGAAACTCTTTTCAGGTCTTGCGGTTATTCTGTTACATCTTGGATAGTGAACAGGCTTGGTTTTATTAAGTTTCTTCTCTGCCAATAGCCATAAAATTTAAGAAGAATTCTGATGGCAAAAACAGAGGTCGGTACTGTTAGATCCTCAGGTGGATTTCAGAGGCTCCATATATCCGTTCGAACAATGAAACACCTTTGTAGTGCGTTTTAAATAATTACTTCGTCTGTCCATGCTTTCGTGTCTACAGCCACGTACCTACCAATCCTAGTCTATCATTCCGAAACTAAAAAACGTATGCTAATATATTTGAAAGCTTATTCTTTATTAGCTTGACAGTTCAAATGTGATTAAAGTTACTTTATAGCCAGCCTGTACAACGTCAGGTCGTCTTTAACAACAAACCTTTACAGTATCCAAAAACGAATGTAACAGACGGGTTTTAACAATTTTCATGTAAGTTTCTTAACAAGTTCTTCAAAGGTACACAGAACCTATTCAGTCCTAAAGAAATCCACCCAAATCAACAAAAAGGTAACGCGAATAAAAACCACATTCGGAAATGGAATTGACAAGACTACACCTCTATAGCATGTGTCACAAACATTCCCACAAAAACTGTCTTTAGCCGTAAAGCTAAGAAATAACCTTTCAAGAAGACTAACTAGGTATGATGTCCTACAGAAAGTACAAAACAAGAACGTGATCGGCCTTCCTACGGTCCCGTAGTCACAGAATAGATTGGTACAGTAGGCTAGCTCCACACAACGCACGAAAGCGCACGCACACGTAGACAAGGTTCACATACAGCCAGTGACATGGCACATGTCATTTTTTTCTCCGCGTTTACACAAAATGTTGAAAATTTTTCTGTAAACTAGTTTTTTCCCGCGGCTTCGCCAGATGTCGGAAAACATCTCACGGTACCGTACTAACGGGATTAAAAGTACCTCTTGTGTTAACGCCGGTTATAAACTATCCGTGTGCCAAATTTCGTCTAAATCCATTCAGCCGTTTTTGCGCTCACCAACACATCCAGACAAACGGACAAAAATTCTAAAAACCAATTTTCGGCATCAGACTTGTTCCATCATAGTGCGTTTACAGTTTTGACTTCATTACTATCTAATTGAATAAGTATAGATGATGATGATAGATGTGTTGTGTCTACTGTTCTCAACAACCATTTACGCCCAAAACAAGTTGTAATGCCTACGCATTATGTACTGTACTTACAATACTTGTTGAAAACTCGAAACTGGACAATAAAACATGCCTGAAACAACATTAGACCGCACAGTTGGCGCAGTGGTTAAACGATTGACTGCTGCGCAGCGTGTCGCGGGTTCGATTCCCTCACGGAACAAACCTACAAGTAGTTGCACCAGGTCTGGCTGTTTGTGTATGTGAGTTTAAATGTTTGTAAACGCACCCTCAATATAGGAGAAATTCCAAAAGGGTGCACCCCTTTTGGAGTTTCTAAAAAGGTTTAAAAAAAAATGTCAACACATACATGTATGATACATTAAATAGACGAAAAGTCTTTTAAAGGACTTGTTGAAAACAAGTATCCCAACATGTTTTATATGGGTCTGTAACAGCGCCGCTTGCGCTGTCTGGGGAGTAGTGGTGCCTAAATGGTGATGACCAGTTAACGGCAACTTACGAATTGTGGGTCGTAGGTTCGATCCCAGGCAGGCGCTTAACATTGTGTAAATTATTTGATCATCGCTTCTCTCAAAACGGTGAAGGAAAACATCGTGAGGAAACTAGCATGTCCTAGAAACAAAAATTCGAAGACATGTGACATCTACCAACTCGCCCTGGGCCGGCGTGGTGGATTATGGCCTTCTCCCTCTCAGAAAAAGAGGAGGCTTGTGTAACAGCAGTGGGTACATTATAGGCTGATTCATCATCTGCCTCGCCTTTTTCCAACTTATATTTTCGGGTTGGCTTCCAGTCTAACCGGAGGCAGTTGAATACCACCTGTAATACTGCCTGACCTCCACAACCCAGTTACTGGGTAACACGCTGCCCCTTGGTAAGACTGGTTATCAGACTTTCGGGCTTCTGACGACCCATAACAACTGTTAAAGATCCACGAATGAGAGCCGGGACCAACGGCTTAACGTGCTTTCCGAGGCACGGAGGGGTCTTGGTATGTAAAGATGGTCACCCATCCACGGAACAACCGCGGCAAATGTGGCTTAAACTGATCGATCGACCCGTAAGGCCACAGGCCCCTTTTTACATCATAGGCTGAATTATTTATGCGAAGCGTCTAAGGGTGCGTGCGGTTCCTTGTGTCGTATAAACCAGACCTTCTGTCTCTAACTATCTTGTTCCATAGTTACCAACTCGAAACATGTCCGAAAGGAAATGTCCTCTTTCTTACCGTTTATTAGTTTTTGTCGGGAAATAAACTCATTGTCATTGGACGGGCGGTAAATGAGGTTTTTCCTTTTAATCTAGTTTTTGGGATGCTTTTAGGAAATGATTAGTTTGAAGATCCGGGAAGTATGGGATCAGCTTGTTAGATTTGGTTTGCGTATTTCCTTTTGGGCTTAAAAAATGTTTAGATTGAGATGGAGACAATTTAGGTAGTTCATTGTCTCTGTGAGCCCTATATCGTATATTATTGTGTAGGGTTCTGTACCCAAAAGTAGGCACCTTGATGTGTCGTGACGTAAGCAACTTATGTAACGTTGACGTAAGTAACTCATGGGATTCTACCTCTAAACGTCCTGATCAATGTTTAAGAATAACTGTACAGGGTAGGGACATCGACACGCGAACTGTATCCATGACTTCAGCACATGATTATAGACCCTTTAGCGTGTTTCAAAGAATAGTGCAATACACATGCGTTCAAAATGTATGGAAGGGCTTATTTTATTTGAACGTAGCTTTTGCCAGCGGCTTCGCCCACGTGGAGGTCAAAAATTATGCCACAGGAACGTAACATAGGAATAAAACGAATTTTATATGTTAATCCAGGTTATAAACTATCTGTGTGCCAAATTTCATTTAAATCCGTTCAGCCGTTTTTGCGTGATTGAGTAACAAACATCCAAACATCCTCACAAAATTTCACATTTATAAAATGATTATAATTGACAATTGACGAAAGTTTTCAACGCAAGGGGGTTCAGATTCTCGTACTGAATCCATGGTCACAGGGTGCACGTCGATGTTGATGCCACCCTGTAGGTACATATAAAGTTCCCAACGAACTAATCCCAAAAGAAAGACAAAACTAAGGCACCATACAACCAAAGGAGTTGAATCACCTGTACTTTAGACACATCATTTGTTCAAGCCATGCAAAAGCCGATAAGACTTCAGCCATCCTCGCACCCTAATTGTGGAACACACTTTCTATCAAAGCCCGAACTATATTGGCGTAAAGAATATAGCACCAACCCATTTCTTCCCGTGGGTGTCGTCGTAGAAGGCGACTAAGAGACTTACCAGAGAATGGGCAGCAACGTTCTCTATGTATTTTACCACCATACTGCGATCGCCAACCCGCCTGCCAAGCGTGGTGATTATTTCAAACTCCCCCTTTTGGGGCTTGAAATGATGATGATGATGTGTTATGTTATTAGCCACGCAACCATGATACACTACGTCTGCCAGGGGTACGGGTTATTCGAAAGAGATACTGTGGCTCCTGGCACATAGGCAACTGAAGGAACACGGGTGGGTTTTAGTCAGTAAAAATCTGATACGTTCTCCCGCTCCAACCAGAACGGGAGAAGTTATTTGATGACTTCCCACCCAACAAAAAAAACATGATCCACTACATGCACACGTTGCCGGCTTCCACGCTGTGCTCCGCAAGCGAGGCGCTGCGGCGCTCTGCAGGTTGCGCGCCAACCGCATCCTGGCTGTTATTGCGGACAGGCTGGACACGCGGTACGTCCAGCACTGGGTTAATACCCACATTAGGATATAAATAATTATATTATACTAACACTAGTTTTCATAAGTTGTATTCTACTAACATGTATGGATTATTATCAGTCCGTAATAAAAAGTTTTTATTTTATTTTTATTTTATTTACTACGTGGGTGGCAGTGGAAAATATTCTTCATACATAATTTAGCAAATATCGTTTATAATAATCGCTCACGTGCCTCGGAAAGCACGTTAAGCCGTTGGTCCCGGCTGTCATTTGTGGATCTTTGACAGTCGTTACGGGTCGTCAGAAGCCCGAAAGTCTGACAACCAGTCTTACCAAGGGGTATCGTATTACCCCAGTTACTGGGTTGTGGAGGTCAGATAGGCAGTCGCTCCATGTAAAATACTGGTATTCAGCTGTATCCGGTTAGACTGGAAGCCGACCCCAACGTAGTTGGGAAAAGGCTAGGCAGATGATGATGATGATGATGAATAATCGCTCACGTCAGCTGCTATGATCGTTTGTCGCTTTATTCACGTATAAAGATTCTAAAATTAACTTCAATTTCAGTGTTATTGAACCTAAAGGATTAAATAGAAGCTGTTGGACAATGTTGTTGAAAGGGCTGGCCTATATTTCGGCCAAAGACTATATAGAAAAATGCCCAAAAGGCTGGCAGCATTGTTTCATTAAATCACAATACTACCAGCCTTTTGGGCACTTTCCCATTGGCAGTGATAATATGCGGGCGAAGTTTTGATGCCCAATGATCTCTTCCCCCTTGTTAGGGTTCCGTAGTTAACAAGAAACCCTCATAGTTTCAGCATATCCGTCGGTCTCACTATCCGTGACTTAGCTCAGAGATTCTTAGTATCAGAAATCTGTAATTTGGCAATACATATTAATAACGCTGACAAAGTGGTAAAATAAAATCTAAAATTAAACGACTTTCTAAAGTACCTCCGCTACATGTAAAACGGTTGTGTTTTTTCTGCTCGCTCTATCCCATGGTGTGGGGTATTGTTGAATAAGCTGTTTTTAACTGCAATGTTAATTTTTTTCTTGGGATAAATTCATCCCAAATTCGGAACCCAGAACCCTTCATTCTGCGTGGTCCAACACACACTTGGCCGGTTTTTATATGTACATGGTGCATTATATCATTATTTTAGGGTTCCTGTTTAGATTGTACCTATAATAATGTTCATATTTATATTGCACTGTAAATAAAAACACCACAATATGTATCAAATAACTTTGAACGATAAAAAGTTTTGCGTTTTTAACATTGTTAGCTACCTGTTTTTAGCTAAATGCAAAACTAGATTGTATACCACAAAGAGTTTTTACCACGAATTCTATGTGCGGTCCAATACAGCCGGCAGACAATGCGGGTGGTTGAGTGAGATAACTATGATAAATGACTGTTTTGACGCACCCAGCCCGTCTATACCGATCGATTGTTTCGATAAAAATGTTCACTTCATAAATCACATCCTAGTTGAACCTTCTAGATATGTAGCTTGATTAATATTCAGTCGACGAAGCAAGAGATTGCAATTTAATATCTATTTAGCCAGTCGAAACTTTGACTGATAGCAGACGCCACGTTTTTATCCGTCGTCAAAGTTCGACACGACTTTTACAGTTCTGTGCCAAAATTGAAGAAATGACTCCGTATTTCCACTTGAGGTACATACAAAAGTAATAACTTTGCAACCCACTCGCTGCGGTTCTTTTTTACGTTTTGAAGTTAACGTCAATTTTAGAAAATGTATTTCAAGTTATAGATGTAAAGTGCAGAAATGTGAGTTTCAGTTTTTTATATACCTACTGTTCTTCAAAATTATTTTCGGTAACAAACAAAATAGTAAATAATTGTAAAATAGACGATCTTTACTATCAACCATTTGAACTAAGCAGTAAATCCGGCTGGAGGGACCGCGCAGAAGGTTGGAAGATAATCTATGATACTTGCCGAGTTTAAGGTAAAATAAAATGTATTTAACGGACCTAAGGTTATAATATAAAGGAGCGAGGGAGTACACGAGTAGTGGTCATCACGTGTGCTCCCTCGCTCCTTTATATTATAATCTTTAACCTAATTCTTTTTAAACATTGAGAAAAAAGGCTTCTTCAAACAGCCGCGACGCGACAGCGCGACGCGACACTTGTAGAACAATTTCCATTAAGTTTTCATAGAAATTGTTCTACGAGTGTCGCGACGCGACCGTTGCGTCGCGCTAGTCTGCACGAGCCTTAATGTTTTAATACTAAATATTTTGCAGACTGCCTCCATCATAAATGCAGAACAAACTTCACAATTTCTCAACATTTACCAAGAAAACATCTCGAGAATATAATTTCCATCATCATATCAGCCGAAAAACGTCCACTGCTGGACATAAGCCTCCCCCAAAACGGGGGAATTTGCCATAATCGCCACGCTTGGCAGGCGGGTTGGCGATCGCAGTATGGTGGTCAAATGCTTAGAGAACGCTGCTGCCCATTCTCTAGTAAGTCCCTTAGTCGCCTTCTACGACACCCACGGGAAGAAATGGGATGGTGCTATTCTTTTACGTCCGGCACCACATGGTAAATTCCATAAATGTAAATAATATATTCACACGTAATAAGTACGTGTCAGAACGTCTCACATAAAAGTAAATAGCTTAATATTTTAAATAATATTATTAACTTCAAATCCCAAAACTTAATAACAAGTCTTATTACGTTCACACTTGACAAAATATGAGTATAACACAAGTAGATCTACAGTTATAGCGATGCAAGATGAATAATGTTTAATAAACACTCTGACTCAGCAAAATATTCACTCATGCGATTTCTTAATAAATCCTCTTCAAAAATATTTTCACTGCCACAAAGAGTCCACGTTCTGGCAACTGCAATTTCGACTCAGAACTTACAATTTCATAAGCCAAGTATTTCTATAATAAAAATCCAAAAATCCAGTTTATTAGTGTCCTGTCTACAGGGCAAAAGCCTCCTGTCATAGCACGAGCACGAGCATAACCACGCTTGCTCATGTTGATGATGAGTGATGATGATGAGTGATGTTTTCCTTTACTGATGTTTGTAATGTCCAAGATAAACTCAGAAAGTACATATGAATTGAAAAAGTCACATTGTTGCCTGCCCAGATTTGAACGCAAATACAACACAACCTCGTGCATGAGAGGCGAGGCCGTGACCACTGGACTATCACGATATTAGTAAGAACTTCTATTTAACAAAAAAAAAAAATAGATAGAACACTAATGATATTTATCTAAGTACGTACACTACAAATATTATCATTGTCTCAATTTATCCCATCGCAAGTCCCAATCCAAATCAACCATATTCTACCGCTACAGATAAAACATTAATCGTAACATACTTAGGCTTTTACAAGGTACATAATAAGGTAATCGAGTACTCCCAAATCAACCGAAGCAGTTAGATGCTGCAGGACGGCTATAAACGTCGAATCGGGGTGATATAAGGCCGACAAACGACTCCAGTACTCGATTTACTAAGAACAAAGAAACGATTTTCGCCTACTTTTCTTTTGTGGGGGAGTCGACGACAGTCTCAGTCTATTACCGAGCCATTCATTCGCTCAAATGAGCCGCTTAATTTATCGCTTCTTTATTACAAATAATCTGTTTTAAAGTTACAAAGGCTTTTGGAATGCAGCGGAGATTCGTAAAGGTTTTTAGATGAAAAGGTGTTTTTATTTTGTGATGTTTCTATTTTATATTATTGACTAATGAAGTGTTTTATAATTGATAGGTTCGCGTTTTAATTCGTGTTTACACTAAGTGCGAGGCATAAAACATATATTCCACTTCTGCTGTTTTCGTTTAACGTTTACACCCTTTAAACAAGTTGTAGAAAACTTGTCAAAAATGGTAAAATAATAAACAAAACAGTTAACAAAACATGTCTGAAATAATACATGTTTTATAAGCAATATATTTTTGTAACTATTTTAAAAGACTTGTCGAAAACAAGTATCCCAATAGTTGTATTATTATTTTAATTACTTAGTTCCGCCGCAATTCCTACAAGGAAATTTTTTGATGACGAACCGATAGTGGTAACTAAACTACTAAATCTACTACCTACTACCACACTACTAATACTAATTCTTTCCGTGTGAAAGACACTTATTCCGGAGATATTAGAATATAAGTTATTTCTGCAAACTGAACCACACTGCAGAAGTTCTCAGTGCATTTTATGCGCAGAGTGCTCTGTGATCTCCAGTGCGATGCAAACCAGTGTCCTTTATTAGCCTTTGAGACGATGCCGAGCGACAACACTAAATACAATTTTCATAGAATTTACAACATATAAATAAAATTTTCATAGGTTCTCAAGCTACATGTACTTAAAGCCCAAAACGTTCAGATTAAAATGATTCTCTGAAACTCCTAAGGAGATAATTACGTATATTTGAAGCATTTCTACGTAGACGTATGCGTCTTTGGCACGGTTCGCGTCGCGCCTGTAATCAGATTTGCAGTATTTAATGTTCCTAACGACTATGTATTAAAACATCGCTTGAAGAAAATTAACTTAATTTGGAAGACTTGATTCCTTTGTCTGGGAGTTTATTCATCAGTATGTCTGTTTAAATTGAATAATGTACGGTGAAATGGTATAGTGATTTTTTTACCGAGGTTCTTTGAATTGAAAGTAAGTTAAATAAATAGCTCTTAGTTTGTTTTAGTTTCTATTGAAAAACTTTAAAGATAGAAATTCAGCTTTCCATAGGTTAATTAAATTAATTCATTTTTAGTCGTTCAGTTTTATTTCTCCTGCTTAATATATACATCCATATTATTGTTATTATGTAGTAAGGGTTGTTTTCAGAGACTTATAATATTATAAATCTCTGAAAAATAAATAACCATGTTTGTAATTAAAATAAATTATATTTCAATAAGCAGCAGCGGCGAGGTGTCCTTTTTTTTAAGAGAGAAGCCAGCGCGAAGCCGGCTTTATCTTACTGACTTATTAAAAAACAATACTTACTATCATTCTAAAATTAATATAAAGAATTAAATACAATAAAACTGAGCAGCTGAAAACCAAATAAAGTGTACAATACTCCTCCGTCTCGTTCTCGCTGACGCATTTTTAACACGTTTTTATTAGGTCGACCTGTCTGTAACTAACTATGTAATGGAATCTAAGGTAACTAATTTAACCATCTTCCAAGGGTCGTAGCGTAATGAAAATTGGCAGTTGTATGTAGTTCTGATGACAATACAATAATATGGTACTGTCGAACTGATTTGAACGAATGTCGAACAATGATGATAATTTTACTGTACAAAGTGCATTTGTAAGAAAAACTGCTATTCGCGGTGGATCTTTAGTTCTTGTTTCAAACAAGTTGAAATGTAAACAACGTTTAGATTTAGTTAATCTTTCTATTGAGCGCACTATTGAGTTGTCTTGTGTTGAACTCGAGCGATACGTTATAATTTGCGTTTATCGACCTCTGGGGATTTCATTCGTTTTGAATCGGTAATGGAGGATTCACTCAATAAGTTAAAATCAAGTAAAAAAAGTATAATTTTATGTGGAGATTTTAATATAAATATTTTAGATGTTACTCCATTAAGTATTAGACTTCTCAATCTGTTCAGATCTTTTAATTTAATTAACTTGTTTTTTGAACCTACTCGGATCACGGCATCTTCGTCAACATGTCTTGATAATATATTTAGTGGTTGTGATGCCAAACATAAATTAGTGTTAACGGACTTAACATCTGACCACTGTGGTTTATTAGCTAGCTTCCCAATGCCATTATATAAAAAGTCGCATACGTTTGAATGCAGGCCATATACAGCTAGTCGTTGCAACAAGTTTAAAAATAATATAGCTCGTAGAATTACACCCTCCATAGCACAACACGAGAATCCTAATGAAATTTATGGAGCCCTTTTTGATGTTGTGCAAAAAGAGTACCAATCTGCTTTCAAGACCAAAACCATTAACATTAATGGCACCTCTGTTGGCTTTAACCAATGGGCTACTCCAGGTATTTACAAAAGTAGATCGAGACTATACGAGTTATATGGTTTGAAAAAATACAGGTTTGATACTCCTTTCCTAGAGTATGTCAAAAACTATTCAAAATTATTTAAAAAGATTAGTGCTTTTGCAAAATCGAAATTTTTAATCAGTACAATTAAAAATTCTAATAACAAAGTAAAAACCACTTGGAAAATCATTAACAATGAAACGGGTAAATCAGTTAAACAAGAAAAACAACTTGAGATTATGGTCGACAGCCAATTAGTTCATAAGGAAGCTGACGTAGCACAGGCATTTAATGAGTTTTTTGCCAACATACCTGTAACTACGACTTGCTCCCTAAATTCGTCCCCGTCTAAAGCTGAAAACCTTTTGCATAGTAGTGTGCCTAAATGTAGCGACCTATTCAGATTCGAACATGTAACGTCTCGTGATGTAGTTAATGTTTTTAACACACTTAAGTCTAAAAACACTGGTGATTTCTGGGGTATTTCCATTAAGCTTTTAAGTAATATAATAGACACCGTAGCCCCCTATCTAGCTGTCACTTTCAATAAATGTGTTGATTCAGGGACTTTTCCTGACCTCATGAAGTGTAGTAAAGTCATACCATTATTTAAATCAGGTAATAAAAATGACATTCGTAATTTCAGGCCTATTTCTATCTTACCTGCATTTAGCAAAATATTCGAAAAGTTGATACTCAAGCAGTTGCTAAGGCATTTTAATTTAAATAGCCTCCTTCATAATGAGCAATATGGTTTTACAAAAGGTCGTTCGACTACAGATGCGGGTGTTGCTCTGATGAAACACATATTTAACGCATGGGAGAACTCGCAAAATGCTATTGGAGTCTTCTGTGATCTCTCCAAAGCCTTTGATTGCGTGCACCATGAGACGCTCTTGCGCAAGCTGCTTTATTACGGTGTCCATAACGAAGCTTTAAACGTAATAAATTCTTATTTACATATAAGGTTGCAATGTGTAGAAGTTAATGGAGTAAAATCGTCCGGGCTACCAGTTCAATTAGGTGTGCCTCAAGGCTCAATACTCGGCCCATTCTTGTTTTTAGTGTATATCAATGACTTACCATTTTATTTAAAGGATATTTGTGATGTTGTACTGTTTGCAGATGATACTTCTCTTATTTTTAAAGTAGACAGGAATAGACAAGATTTTGACGACGTAAACAGTGCACTCTCAATGGTTACGGATTGGTTTACGGCAAATAACCTAGTTCTCAATGCCAAGAAAACTAAATGTGTAAAGTTTGCCTTACCGAATGTTAGAAATCTGGGTCCCAACATTGTCTTAAATAAAGAGGTGCTTGAGACTGTAGACTCGGCAGTTTTTCTGGGCATAACTGTAGATGCCAAACTTCAGTGGGGATTACACATATCAAGCCTAGCAGGAAGGCTCAGCTCAGCTGCCTACGCCGTCAGAAAAATAAGACAATACACTGACGTCGATACAGCTCGGTTAGTCTACTTTAGTTATTTTCACAGCGTTATGTCCTACGGTATTTTGCTATGGGGCAAAGCTGCTGATATTCAAAATATATTTGTGCTTCAAAAACGTGCTGTTCGAGCAATTTACCAGCTAGGTGCCAGAGTTTCGTTGAGGGACTTTTTTAAAGAAATTGGTATTCTCACGGTAGCATCACAATTCATTTTTGCCAATATCTTATATATTAGACAAAATATACACTTGTACACTAAAAACAGTGATATTCACACCGTAAACACTAGAAATAAGGACAAACTACGTGCTCCTTTTCACCGGCTTCATAAGGTTCATAATTCATTTGTTGGGCTTGGTATAAACTTTTATAACAAGCTTCCCTCTGCTTTGCTAGATTTGCCTTTTGATGCGTTTAAAGCTCAAATAAAGTCCAACCTGTGTTTAAAGGCTTACTATTCCATCAACGACTATTTAAATGACAAAAATAGTTGGTCGCTGTGATTAACTCAAGACAATGTCTATGTTCTTTCTCCAGAATTGTACCTAGAGACAGGTTATATGGGTTCATATAATTATTGAAATATATATTTTTATTGACTAAGTAATTTTTTAAATTATAATCTGTTTTTTCATTAGTTATTGACATGTTCTACTCATAACATTTTTTTTTTTTTTTATGAATTTATATGTATGGCATTATGGTTAGCTAGCGACCTCGACAATTGATAATTCTATTCTTGCCTGAGTAACCGGCAGCAAGTTCGTCATGCTCCCGTAGATGTCACTGCTTGCGGTAGCGTTGGGGATCGGGTTACCTCTTTCCCTCAAATATGGCGAGGGGGGTAATGGCTGATCTTTGCGTTATGCTCGTGAACGGGTGCTGCTTGTGGTGACTGGTCGTCTTGCTGACCATGATTTTGTTATTGTTGCTAATAATTACCTACTTGTTTATTTATTTTACGTCGATGGTCCTAGGTTATCATTTGTAAACATAATCCAGCATTGCTTATGTAAGCTATCACGCCATTTATACCAGGAGACTTTTATTTTGGTATATGCTTTGTTTACTTTTATTTTTTGTGCTTGAGTTAATTTTTCACTTTATTTGTTGGTATATTGGCATGGCTAGCTGACATAAATGACAATTTTTTTAAGTTCTGTGTCTCGTAATGTTGATTACTTTGCCTATGTATGTATAGAATCAAGTCTATCCGACTAAACAGACAGCTGTGCTGCTGGGGAGTTTGTTCCGCCACTTCTTCTTCCCAGCTAAAGCACTAGGAAGTGGTGAAGGGTGGGCGTTTTGGGGGACTGTCTCATGTACTTTGACGTTCGAAAAGTGCTGATTCTCAGCCTAATTTGAATAAATGACTTTTGATTTTGATTTTGATTTTGATTTGATGATGGAGCCGGAAGATATGAACTGGAACTTCGTGATGGAAAATCGTATCATAGCTGTTTTGGATTTCTTAGAAAAGTCTTGTTATGAAATTTGACCACTATTAGGTTTCAAGGTCTGATAATGAAGCCGGAAGATAGGCACTGGCATTCCATGATGGAATATCGTATCATAGTCGTGTTTGCACTTGTGAGAAAGGCCACGTAATGAACTTTGAACACGATCAGGTTCCAAGGTTATAACAAACCTATTATATATTGAATGGTGTAAATATTAACATAGGTGCTTTTAAGTTGGGCATCTACCGTGCACAAGATGCAAGGCTGTACGTTAGACCACGCAGTGTTGTACTTAGGGTCCCGTACTTTTGCGGCTAGACAGGCGTATATGGCCCTAAGTAGAGTAAAATCACTTAGTGGTCTCCAGATTGAAGAGCTAGATTGTTCTAAGCTGACAGATAAAACACCATGCAATACAGACGCACTGGCGGAGATGTAGAGGATGCGGGCTCATTCGCCTACCTAAAATAAATGTATAAATGTTAAAAATATTTCGTTATTAAAGACCGAAAAGTATAAAATAAATTAATAGTTTAAAAAACACTACAAAAACACGCTTTTAGAAACGCACGTAAAAACAAAAAATAAATTATGGGTCGTTCAAGTTGTCTCTGTTTCTTTGCTGAAGCGTAAACTATGTGCTTTTAATTATAATATTTGTTTGTAAAAGCGTGGGGCGCTGGAAAGGGTTACCAACGGGAACCTCGATTTGGTAACCCTTTGGTGGCATAAACGTTATGCTCTTGTGCGACCTCATGCAGCTTCCGCCAGGAAGTTAGGATTAGTATTTGTTAACAAGAAAGTCTTTCCTGTGAGCAACAGGCGAACAAACACAGGGCTCCGCGGGGTACTGCTCCACCACGACAACGCGCCTTCGCACACCGCGCTCAAAACGAGGGACTTCCTGGATAGCACGCTGGTCAAACTCATGGGTCACCCTCCTTACAGCCCTGACCTAGCACCGTGTGATTTCTTTTTATTCCCGAAAATAAAAAAAATCAGCTCAAAGGGATTTTCGTCGCCGGAAGATGCGCTGTCAGCGTTCGAGCAGGCTGTAAACGAGGTGTCTGCGGTGGACTGGAAAAAGTGTTGCGAAAACTGGTTCAGACGTATGAAACTTTGTATAGAGGCTACTGGAGAGTAGGTACTTTGAAAAGATTCAATAAAAATATTTACCTATAGTGAGGTATTTCCGAGTGTCCCACGTACTTAAATGTGTATAACGTTTTTAAATGCAGTAAAAACGTTATAAAAAATTAAGTAATCTTCAACATCATACTCACAAGAACTGTGATCTGTTAAAGTTTATTGTTTTTCGTATCGGTACCAAAACTGACAAACTTCAAGTAATAGAAACACTGAAAAATACTCTAACTAATACTTAAAACAAAGAAACTCTTAGAAATCGAGACTCCAACGTTACCTCCACTAAAGTAAGACAATAACAAACTTTGCAATGATTTACCGACCTGCAACAGTAAGTATTTCAACAATACTATTGAATTGGACACATTCAACTAATATTATTTATTGCCAGAGTTACTCAAGTGGCAACTAGCTACTACGTAGGTACTATAGAGACATACGTATGTGGCCTGAGTATTGCAAAGCATTGTTTGTTGTTGAAGATATTTCAGACATTTTGGTTGGTATGCTTTGATTTGCTCTGCAGTATTGGCTACTTCAATAAATTCAGTGTCTTCTATGCATTTCAATTCATTTATTTATTCAGACAACATAATCTATTTTATTTGTAAAATGTCGTGCTTAAAATTATGTCAGTTCGAAATAAACGCATACAATAAAAATAAAAAAATGGACAGTCATATCTGTCCGCAGTCATACTGATCATGCTGTTACTACTCTTACGCACTCTGTGCAGCAGAGACCGCCATCTTGCGTAGAATTGCCGCGAAACCATCTGTGCGTGCCGCCATAAACATGGCGGATGCCATGGACAGGCGGACGCGATGCAAAACGGAGCGAGCCACAGCAGCATCCTGAATGCGTTATTGTATTGGACCTGCAGAGCATTGACAGCCCTTTGCGTAAATGCTGTCGTCTACGTAGGAACTTAAAAAAAATAATGTGTAGAATGTGTGTGTTTTAGTGTGAGGTAAGAAAAATATTGCATAGCGGGGTGGGTTGTAAGAACCAGTTTTCATACTTTAAATTTTGTTTTAATTAAAATAATGTTTGGGGATCTATGCTCGTGCCTTTTCTGGATAAGAAGGCACCATAGCCCTATAGTGGGATAAATACAAGGACAAATTTAGCTAATATTTTTAGGTATAATGAGATGACTTACGCAATTCTAATTATTTGTATTTTTATTGATGTTTTTTTTTTGGGAATGGCATCTCGCAGGTCAACATTAAAGGTTGTCGTCTTCTTAACCGAACTTGCCTGTGGTGGTGTGGATCTTAATAAATTGAGGCTTCCAGCCAGGGCTTAAAAACTTAAAACTATAGCTACTGCTCGCTAAGGGCACCCCCTGTTGGGTACGGATCTCGGCTTAAGGCGTCGCTGGTAAAGAGCAGCATGGGGCAGGCTGGATTGGATTGAATATTACAAGATGATAACCACATTTCTATTTATTAGTGAGAATGACTAAGCTACGTAATCATGTACCTTGCCATTTAATCAAATTCTTAAAAAATCGTACAACAATCAATAAATTGCAAAATTATGTTCCAAATTAATTTGTATAGCATGTCTCACAAGCATTTATCATTTAAATGGAAAAAAAGAGCTGCAATCGGCCACGTCATGCCTTTATAACACCAACGCTTTGTAAATATTGAATTCGCCGTTCGATCCGTAAACCGGCTTTACCTTTATTTATATTCATTTAACATACACATTACAAGTTTTCAACCTGATTCAACAGCTCTGGATACTTTTCAAAAGGCAGATTATTTTAATACATCGATGTATATTTAACGTTCATCCTCATCTGCCTAGCCTTTTCCCAACTATGTTGGGGTCAGCTTCCAGTCAAACCGGATGCAGCTAAATACCAGTATTTTACATGGTGCAACTGCCTATCTGACCTTCATAACCCAGTCACTGGGTTACACAATAATTTCTATTTAACTTTTAACAAATAAATCCTTAGTTGACAATCAATACAATTTTTACCGAAGTATAATTGGGTTTTTCTATTTGGAACTTCTCTTTCCTCGATTTGTGCGCGGTTGATGGCAATAGACTTGCCCCTAATATGTAATAGGTAAAAGGGGCTGTTGTCTGCAAAACTACGTCAAAGCGCGTATTTTGCGTACGGGTGGCAGAATCAGTTAATCGATCCACCCCAGCTCCTCGAGAAAGGCCAGTAACGCCTTGGTATTGCTGATAGTCTCACGTAGGGTATTTGTGTTACCAAAGTATTTTGCCCTATAATTAGCGACTACCGGGCAGTTTAAAAGCACATGAGCCGCTGTCTCGTCGTCCTCCATGCAGGCCCTGCACAGCGGACTGTCTGTTACTCCTATGACAAAGAGAGGTTTGTTAAATGACCCATGGCCAGTTACAGCTGCTGTAACTGTACGCAGCTTTTTTGGTTTAGTTAAACGGAGAACCTGTTTCGTGAGGTGGGCATCAAACGCAGGAAGTGCTTCATTAGCCTGACTGCACTCACTTAGGTCCAACCATATTTTGTGATATTGATCCCTGGTCCGTTTCCTTACCAGAGTGCGTAGAGACCCGAAGGGGAGTGGCGCAATGGATTTTGGTCCCACTGGTGCCATGCTCGACCCCCTCCTGGCAAGTTCATCGGTTGCATCGTTGCCTAGCGAACCGCTGTGTCCTTTGATCCACTCAATGGTAATATTATTGAGGCTACCTACCTTGTTGTGGCGCTGGTGGTACTCGTATATCAATCCAGAGTCAACTGTGTGACTGTTCAGCGCTATCAGAACAGCCATGCTGTCTGAGAGTATACCTACAAATAGTTGTTCCGGGTCTGGCTGTTTGTGTATGTGAGTTTAGATGTTTGTAAACGCACCCACAATACAGGAGTCATTCCTAGTGTGGAGCAACGTTTTTAAAAAAAAAAAAATAAAAAAAAAAAAAAAAAAAAAAAAAAAAAAAAAGTATGCGGATCGAGTGGTCCTTAACTTCCCTGGCCATCATAGCAGACGTGGTAAGGCCCATGCATTCGGCCTGGAGCACTGGAACTTTCGCTCCCTATTACATAGGACATATACATAACACGGGCAACTCTGCCGATGCCCTGCCCTTCAGGTGTACAAGGCGTGATGTTATGTTATGTTATATTAATTAGAATGTACACAAGTAAATTGAATGGAGCTTTTACAATGTTGTAGTAAGTAAATACAACTTACTTAATATTGTTATTTTAAGGGTGTGAGCCTGGAGATCAAAAATACAGGTCCCGAACCCAGTATAATTTCGAGATCTTAAAAAGGTTTGAATCTGCCTGTAACCTAGATACCATTGTACCAAACTTGTACCTTTTTGTGAGAAATAAAAAGATACTAATATACATAAAAAATAAAAATAAAAATTGAATAAATAGTTGATGAGAAACGGGTTATCGTCAAGTTCTGAATTAGATGTATAAAGGTCAGCAATCAACAAATTAACTTCGTCAAATGTAGCCTAACCTTGCAGTTCAATTACGACTCGAGCTTTTATAATTTAACCCCTCGTTAAACACTTTGATGATTTAACGCAAGATTAGGTAGCATCGACAAATATTTTTCTTTTACGAACTGCGAAAAAAATCATAAATAAAAACGAAACAGAAGATCAAAGTTACTCTTTGGCAAAGATAAAACCATCAAAATAATTTAGACGCGGCTTTGATGTCTCGCAGTTTACTCATTTTTTTTTTATAAAATGATAAACGGCGTGTCTTCTAAGGGTTGACTTCGAATGAAGTAGCTGGAAGCTAATAAATTATAGATCATCTTTATTTTATCGTCATTTTAATATAGCAGTCGGGATATTTGGGTATACAGGACGGCAGCTAGGGCCATCAACGCACAAACCGTCACTAACAACACAGCACATGATTCTAGAGCGACATTTTTCGTCAGTTATCAAAAAAATATTCTGCTGCTTCATAAAAAGTGCAATACCAACGCGGTCAAAATACGTACGGAAGAGGTATTTTTTTTTTGTATAAGCAGCGAAATATTTCAGACTCGTCTCATCTCGGGTGCGCGTCGATGTCTCTACTAATATATAGCTGTTTTTTTTTTCACATTTTTTTATTCGTACAGAAACAGACACGTTTTTCATTACGTGGTAACACATGAAAAAATATCATCATCTGCCTAAAATTTTTTCAACTATGTTGGGGTCCGCTTCCAGACTTACCGGATGCAGCTCAGTACCTGTATTTTACATGGAGTGACTGCCTATCTGACCTCCACAACCTAGTAACTTTGGTGGGTGGGTGGTGGGTGGTTGTTAGTTATCAGACTGTCGGTCTTCTGACCCGTGACGAATGTCAAAGATCCACGAATGACAGCTGGGACCAACGGCTTAACGTGTTTTCCAAGGCACAGAGGGGTTTTAGGATGTTGGTTTTGACAATTTAAAGGTACCTTAATCGGTTTAACTGTAGTTAAATGCTTGAGTTTGAGTTTAAAGATGGTCACCCGTCCACGGACCAACTGCGGCAACCGATCGAACCATGCAGCTGTTATTACTTAGCCAGAAGCCCCTCAAAACAGGTGAACAAGTAATGGATAGCCTATTTAATTTGTAAAAGAAACGCTTACGTTATATTCAGAGTCAAATGGAATAGGGAATTCGAACGGGTAACAACCGTTTTCTCAAATCTATTACCTACTAATATTATAAATGCGAAAGTAACTGTCTGTCGGTCTATATGTTATGCTTTCACGCCTAAACCGCTGAATCGATCGTCATGAAATTTGGCAAAGATGTAGCCTGGGATATAGAGAAGAATATAAGCTACTTTTTTACGCGATAACCAACATCCACGTGGGCGGAGCCGCGGGCAAAAGCTAGTATCCTACTATAATAATAATATTATAAAATGTGAAAGCTTGTATGTTTGTTACCTAATCACGCTAAAACGGCTGAACGGATTTGGATGAAATTTAGCACACAGATAGTTTATAACCTAGAATAATACATAAGATACTTCTTATTTCGGTACTACGCTCCCGCGAGATAATTTCCGACCTCCACGCGGGCGAAGCCGCTGGCTGAACCTAGTCACAGCTAACAGCCCCCTCTCTTCGAGAGGCCCAATAGCATTATTGTTAATAACATAGTTCTGAGTATTAATAATAATCTACATTGTGTTATTGGATTATGAACAGGTGTTTGGCTTTGTGCGACAGTTGTAATAATCTAATATGTCCATAAACCAGTAATACGTGAATTATTTCAGTAATTAAACCTTCACTGGGTAATAGATTACGTTTTGAAATATAGTTTAGAGTAGTGATTATTTCAACCGAAAGACATCCACTGCTGAACATAGGCCTCCCCCAATTTGGGGGGACTTGCCGGTATGGTGTTAAAATGCATAGAGAACTCTGCAGCCCATTCTCTAGTAAGTCTCTTAGTCGCCTCCTACGACACCCACGGGAAGAGATGGGATGGTGCTATTCTTTACATCCGGCACCAAACGGAACGTTTAGAGTATTATACCCATATAGGGTAAATCGAAATTAATTTTTTCTGAGTATGTTATACAGCTCGGTTGCTGGACTAAGTAGTCTTCATCCATCACTTACCACTGAACGATTGTGTTTGATCATTGTTCGGTTCTTCACCATACTGAAAACAGTCCTTGCAGATTCTACACAACACACACGATCCCAACACACTCGTTTTGCTGCGTTTGTGTTTATACATCTACATAACTGACTGATAAAACCCCCTCAAACTCACTCATTAGGGAATTCACTCTATCTCAATTCGACTTGTTTACGTACAAATTAACATCGCCAAACGATACGATAATTATGTTTTTAAAAGTTTAACTCGTGAACCGCTGCCGCTGCAACTGCGAACTCTGCACTGAATTATAAAACGAAAAAAAATTAAAACTACCAACTTTGATCATCAGGAATTCTGTTAATTACTTCATAGCAAATCGTGAAGCGAATCTGTGAGTAGTATGATTTTTAATGAAAATCTACCAAAGCTTTTAAAAATAAATAGTGTAGTCTAAAATGTAAGTGTGCCGGACGGGCGTGATCGCTTGGACGCGAGGGGTGTGTGGTGAGGGTGTATGCCTGTCCCACTGTGTGTGTAGGGCTCCCGGTCCGCGCGGCGCTGACGTCCTGCACCTATAGATTCCAGATATCTTCAGGGCGGCTACTATCTTCCGGGCTTCATGACGTTACCATATGTACCAGTGTTACGACTCGTCTCAAAGAAATAGTTTCCAGACTTTCGTCTAGCAAGGGGGTGTTTTTTGACTCCGCTAAGGAGGGGGGTGCCTTACCTGATTAATAACACACGTTTTTATGTTTTTACAGGAAGCAATTTCAGAACACTACTTGAACTATATCTATTAATTAATTTAAGAATTAAATAAAATCTTGCCGATGACTACAAGTTGCTAGAAATTACACGTTTACTATCGTACTATGAATCTTTACCGTAACGAGAGCCGCAAATTGCTTCCTGTTTTTAAGTTTTATTTGTTCTAGATTTCATTACATTTATGACGGAATTATGCATATAACATCTCAATTTATTAAAATATACAAGGCATGTTACATATGGTTGCATTCCCCATGAAATTCCCCGTCTCCTGAGATATCCACATCAACTATATCTTTCCATACTGAAAGAATGTTTCGAGGAAACCCGAAAAAATTCTGAAAAATGTTAATAAATTTATTTTATAAGTTGATTTCCTCGAAAACTACTGAACGGATTTCAAATCCAATTATAGATATCTCAGGCTGGTCTGTAGACCTAAAACAATCTGATATTTAAAACTATACAACTATGGCTTTCAGGGCGTGACGCGCCCTGAAAGAGGGTTAGCAAAAACACAAATCTTAAGAATTACTTAACTAAAGTAACACGACATACAAACTCAATTAAGTGGGCTTTATCTTAGGTTTACATTATTGAAAGTTACGTCCAGGGCTAGGTCTCGGTACTAGGTTACCTGGACGCAACTAAAACTATAAGTTACTGCTATATAGCCCACTCAAATGAGGTTTGCAGGGGTGGTACTTACGGTTATCTTATACTAGCCGCTTAGTCACTACTGTTTATTGGTTTCACTATCACTCTTATCACTATGAATCTACGTTAATGTCAAAAACAAACTAATTAACTATGTAGTGACGCGTCGTCGCGAACATCTCTCCCGCCGTGCAGTGCAGTGACGACTCGTAGCGATGTCGGTGCGGCGCTGCATCGCACCGGTGAGCGATGACTGGAGTCGCGGCGCTCGCCGCCGCGACGCCTGCTGCCACGACGCTCGCCGCCGCGACGCTCGCCGCCTGAGTGCTCGCCGTCGCGGCGCTCGCCTCAAAGCGCCCGCCACGGCGCTCGCCTCAAGGCGCCCGCCACGGCGCTCGCCTCAAGGCGCCCGCCACGGCGCTCGTCGCGCCTAGGCGCCCACCGCCTCAGCGCTCGCCGTCGCGGCGCTCGCCTCAAGGCGCTCGCCTCAAGGCGCCCGCCACAGCGCTCGTCACGCCAAGGCGCTCGCCGTCACGGCGCTCGCCTCAAGGCACTTGCCTCGAGGCGCTCGCCGTCTCACTTGGGTAGTGGGACGAGTTTCTTCACCGGACGCTTCAAGGTGCCGCCGGCAGTGCGCACCTCAGCGGTCCGGACTTCTCCGTCGGCCCCGGGAAACAGGGCAACTATACGGCCTCGCGGCCATGTGTTGCGAGGTTGCTGGCCGTCTGCGATGAGGATGGGATCGCCCACCTGCAGTTCGGGCCCGCGGGTGTGCGGCTCCCGCCGGTTTTGAAGCTCCGGCAGGTACTCTCTGACCCAGCGACGCCAGAACATATCGGCGAGTATCTGGGATCGTCGCCAGAGTCTCTTGCTGTCCACGTCTCGCTCGGTGAACACGCCGGGTGATGGTAGTCTCGCCGATCCACCGAGCAAGAAGTGGTTCGGTGTGATCGACTCGTCGTCTTCGCTGTCTACGGAAACATGTGTTAGTGGTCGGCTGTTTACAGTGTACTCTGCCTCACACAACAGTGTGGACAACACCTCTTCGTGCGGGTGTTTTTCCAGGAGCACAGTGCACAGCGCGGACTTCACGCAGCGAACAAGGCGCTCCCAGGCGCCTCCCATGAAAGGCGCTGAGGGCGTTATGAAGCGCCATACGACGCCTCGGCGACTGGCCTCCTCTCGAGAGGCCTCTCGGAGCTCCTTGTCGGCACCGTGCATGTTGGTGCCGTTGTCGGAGTGTATCTCGGCGGGGCAGCCCCGACGAGCAGCGAAGCGGCGCAGCGCCAGTATGGCGGCGTCTGCGCTGAGGCTGGCGGCGATCTCGAGGTGGACGGCTCTGGTGGTGAGACACGTGAACAGGGCTACGTACCTCTTCTGATGTTGCCGTCCGACTGTGACGGACAGTGGGCCGAAGTAGTCTAGCCCGGTGTACGTGAACGGCCTCTGGTGATGTGCCAGGCGCGTTCTCGGATGGTCGCCGGTCGCAGGCACGGTTGGTTGTGCCTTGCGAATGCGACACTGCAGACATCGTGACAGCACCCTCTTCGCTGTTGGTCGCATCTTCACGACCCAATAATGCTGTCGTACCTCGTTGATAGTGAGTTCTGTCCCACTATGCTGCAGGCTACGGTGTGTCCAGTCTATGTATAACTGGGTAATGTGATGGTCGCCGTGTAGTATCGGCGGACGCTTCACATCGTCTGCTATTTGTTCAGTAGCGGCTATACGGCTCCTCAGTCGTATGACGCCATCTATGATTTCAATTTGCAGCGGCCGCAGTCGACTATCTTTGTCTAACGTCTTCTGCTCTCGCAGTCTCGCCATTTCTAGAGCGAAAGATTGCTGCTGCACGACCTGTACTAGTAGTTTCTCCGCTTCGTGGAGGAACTCTGCTTCTATTATTTGCCCTTTTGGTCGAGAGTTGGATGTTTTTTCGGTTCGCTTCGGAAGAGGGGGCGCCGCTTTCTTCTGTTGTCGCCAGTCAGGATCTCGATCAGCGTTCTTTCTAGTTCTTTTATAGAACGTTTTCTCCCTTGATACTCTGCACAGAGATACGAAACGTAGAACGCTCGCCGTCGCACGGAGAAGTCTTTCCCACCTGGAGAACCTTGTCGGGTCTGGTATGGCTTCTGTTAGCTTTCGATCGTCTGTTTCTTCGACGGCGGTGAGCGCTCTCTCTTCTCCCGTCTCTTCTGCGACCGGAGGAGTCTCTGACGGCCATGATGATGGCTCCTCATACAGGAAATTGGGGCCACGATACCACTCATGTTGCGAGTCGAAGTGGTGTGGCACGTCACGAGTAGCTACGTCTGCAATATTCATTTTCGTAGGTACCCATCGCCAGTCTTCGACTCTACTATTCTCCTCTATGGCGGCTATACGATGAGCTACGAACGGCTTGTAGACTCGCGCTCCTCTTCTGATCCACGTCAAAATGGTCTTGCTATCTGACCAGTAGGTCACCGATGCGGGCTTGATGTCGTGTTCACGTATGACAGCTGCGGCCACGCGGGTTCCCATCACCGCTGCCTGCAGCTCGAGGCGGGGTATTGATTGCAGCTTCAAGGGAGCTACCTTCGCCTTTGCCATGACGAGGCTGACTCGTTGCTTGCCGTCTGTTGCTGTAGTTCGCCAATACACCGCTGTCGCATATGCCATCTCACTCGCGTCGGTAAACACGTGGACTTGCGTCTCTACCGCGTCGCTGTACCCCGGATAGCATCTTGGTAAGTTGACGTTTCCGAGCTGTAGTAGGTGTTGTACCCAACTTTTCCATTGAGTCGCTAGGTCTTGGTCTAACGGCTGATCCCAGTCGACTCCTCGCCTCCATGCCTCTTGCAATATTTGCTTGGCTCGAATGGTTACTGGTGAAGCGAGTCCGAGCGGGTCGTATAGAGACATCACTATTTTCAGCGCCTCCCTTTTTGTGGGCGCCTCTTTATCCAATATGCCTCTTGGTAGGCGTGCGAGCGTGAGGTTGAAGCCCAACGTATCTTCATTCGGTCTCCATATTAGGCCGAGTATCTTGTCTGTGTCATCAGTGTTTCCGATGCTGACGACTTCAGTTCGGATCTGTTTCGGATCTATATTTTCCGTTAACTGTGCGCTGTTTGACACCCACTTTCTGAGTTCAAACTTCGCCTGTAGGTGAATATTTTTCACCGTAGTTGCAATGCGCGTCGCTTCTTCGACGGTCTTGTAACTATCGAGGTAATCATCCATATAATGATTCCGAATTATGGCTTCCACGGCATCTGGATGCTCATCTATATGCCTTTTCGCGTTCCAATTCTTCGCGAAAATGGCTGTGCACGGCGAGCTCGCCGCACCGAAAATGATGGACGTCATACGGTATTCTTCCGGCGCCCCCTCTCTTCTATTGCCTCTCCATAGGTATCGGAGCGCGTCTCTGTCTTGACTTCGCACCTTCACCTGCATAAACATCTCCGCTATGTCACCAGAAATGGCTATGCAGTGTCTTCGGAACCTCATCATGACGCCGGGCAGGGACTGTAGCAAGTCCGGTCCAGTGAGAAGGAAGTCGTTGAGTGATAGCCCTCTTGATTTGGCAGCTGCGTCATGCACGATGCGGAGCTTTTCAGGTTTCATGGGGTTGAATACGTCGAAATGGGGTAGATACCACGTTCTACCCGGTGTCCTCGTCTTGGGCGCCTTTTCTGCGTAACCCTTCTGGATGAGAGAGTCCATCTGTTCTGTGTATCTATCTCGAAGGGCGGGTTTGCCATCGAGTTTTTTCTCTATTGAGACGAGCCTCTTGAGGGCTGTCCCGTAACTATCGGGCATTTCTATGCTTTCATTTTTCCACAGCATGGCTGTTTCTATGTGACCATCTTCTAACTGTTGAGTGTGACGAGTCAAAATATCTTCCGCTTTCTTCTCGGGATCGGAGTCTGGTCGTCTCGGGTTGATGACCAGTGATTCTAAGGCGAAGAATTTGCGAAGCTGTTCATCTATGTCTTCATTGCTCGCGGTGAGACGGTTGACGTAATGCACCTGCTGACCCAGGATTCTGGTGTGTGCGCCGTGTAGAGTCCATCCCATCGTCGTAAGTGATGCAACGGGTTGGTTCTTCGGACCTCTGCGGATCTCACTGGCCAATAATAGGTGCCAGTTATCTTGACCGATGAGTATTTTCGGCGCGCCAGTGTCGTATATCAGCTGTTGCCTCAGGTCATCCAGATGTTTGCAGTGCGCGACGTCCACTTCACTGACTGTTTGCGGGGCGAGGTTTAGCTTCGGTATGGTGCGCGCTCTGAACGGCACCCTATTCTTCAGCTGGCTCGCAAGAGTGACTGTGATTCTTCGCGAACATGGAGTGTCGATCGTGGTATTGCCGATCGCGCCTATTTTCAGAGGGTCTATTTGGCCTTCTGCCCCGACTTGCTTCGCTATGTCCTCGTCGATCAAGGAAACGGTTGATCCATCATCGAGAAGTGCGAATGTCGATACTTCTCCCGCCGGTCCAATTACTCGAACCGGAACCATCTTGAGGTAGGCGTGGCTTGAAGTCGTTCGTGAGCTGGCCACTGTCTCCTTTGACTCCACGTTGTTAGACTGCTCCTGAGTAACGGGCTTTTCGCTCTCTGCAGCGGGCTTCTTATTATAATGAAGAAGCTGATGATGCGTGGCTGTACACCCCTTTACGTCACACTTCTTCGGTTTGCATTTGTGATCGGGACGACGGCTTCGCAGGCAACGGAAACACAGGCTAAACTTCTTAGCGAGCTCCCATCTCTTGTCACTGGATCCCTCTTTGAACCTCTTGCAATCAGGAGTTTGATGTCCCTCCTTCTCGCAAATACGGCATTTTTGGGCCGACTTGTCTACAGCTGTATGGGTCCTTTGTGTGACACGCTTGCTCGTTGTTGCCTCAGCAGGGCCGATGTTCTCAGGTGGAGCGAAAGCACTGCAGAAACGAGCTTGCTCTGTGATGAATTCGCTGAATAGCGTAAGGTCCGGCAGCGACTGGTACTTTTCGGTGTACGTCCTATACCACTGTACACGTAGGGAGTTCGGCAGCTTCTCGGTGAGCGACCGCATCAGCTCAGCGTTGATCAGGTAGTGATCCTTCTTCAGCGCGCGCAGAGTGACCACACCGCTTCTGACTCTACTTGCGAAGTTGCAGATATCTTTAGGTGCTTCGCCACAGCGCGGCAATCCGCGCAGTCTGTCTGTTTCCGCTTGCGCGATCGAATCTGGACGGCCGAACTGCAGCTCGAGTTCCCTCATGATGTCATCTGGTTTGGCATGTCCGATGAGTTCTGAGCTCACTGTCTCTAGCGCTCGTCCCCGTAGGCTTCTTCTAAGTCTTGCTGTGTTTTCAACGTCGTTGAAGTATCTTCGAGTTGTCTCGTAGATGGCACGAAATGAAAGCCATTCTGTATGGGCCCCATTGAAGTTCGGTAAGGTCATGATGACCTTCGACGCCGAGGGGTGGTTCGGTGTCCCCTGTTCTGTTTTCCTGTCGGCTAGCGACGCTATAGCGGACGTCAACTCCGTTATGAACGGACGGAGTGAGTCTTCCCCCTTGGCTTCTATTTCCCTTGGTGGGATTCGATTCTTCACTTCATTCGCTGTAGGATGCGGCAATGGTACTTGCTTATCGAGGTCCACTATAGTTTCGAAGTCCACAGGGGGGGGCTGTTGCTCATGGCCTATATCACTATTGTCCCCCTCGGCGGCGTTGTCCCTCTTCTCCGGCTCAGGCTCAGGTGCCTCTTCAAGCCAGGAGCGCACGTACTCATTGTTTGAGTTTCTATCATCCATGTAACCGTCGGAATCTTCTTCCTCGGCTCTCTGAAGTGCTAATTGAGCAAGTTCCAACTTAATCTTCAATAAGTCTTCACGTGCTCTTGAAATTTTCCTATGTGACCGCGTCGTTCTATTCGTAGTCGACTGCGGCCTGCTATGTTCGGTACGGGCGTCACCCCGGGTAGTCATCGGTAAGGTTCGGCTGTAAGTTTCATCTAGTGTTCTTTCTATTCTGTCTGCAGGCCTCAGTGCTCTGTCTGCAGGCCTCAGTGTTCTGTCTCCAGGCCTCAGTGTTCTGTCTGAAGACTGCAATGTTCTATCTGAAGACTGCAATGTTTTATCTGCAGGCTTCAATGTTCTATCTGAAGTTCCTTCCTTTCTGGTTCCCTTCCTGACCGTGGATAGCCGTTCGGCTTCTTCAGACCGCGCCCGTGCAGGTAAGTCTTTACTTGTCCGCGGAACTAGGGGGCACTGCGGCGGTGGCTCGGCTCCTTCAGTGGTGGATGGTGAATTCGGTGGCCGCTCATGGCAGATGGCCGACCTGCTGCGGCCTCTGCTCACCTCCACTGTCCAGGCTTCAGGGGCCTTGCCTTGCGATCTCGTTACTGGCATGTTGAATTCGGGTCTTCAACACGGATCTTTGAAACGGATCTTCAAAACGGATCTTCAAAACGGATCTTCAAAACCGGACCTTCAACGGAATCTTCAGACCAGATCTTGAACGGAATCTTCAAACCGGATCTTGAGAACGGATCTTCAAAACGGATCTTCAAAACCGGATCTTCAACGGAATCTTCAAAACAGATCTTCAAAACGGATCTTCAAAACGGATCTTCAAAACGGATCTTCAAAACGGATCTTCAAAACGGATCTTCAAAACGGATCTTCAAAACGGATCTTCAAAACGGATCTTCAAAACGGATCTTCAAAACGGATCTTCAAAACGGATCTTCAAAACCGGATCTTCAACGGAATCTTCAAAACAGATCTTCAAAACGGATCTTCAAAACGGATCTTCAAAACGGATCTTCAAAACGGGTCTTCAAAACGGATCTTCAAAACCGGATCTTCAACGGAATCTTCAAAACAGATCTTCAAAACGGATCTTCAATCAGAATCAGTCTTCTTTACTTCAAAGTATTCTTCAGGGATAAGTCTTCAGGAATAAGGCTTCAGGCTCTGACGTAACTCTTCAGTGATAAAACTTCAGAAATAAGTCTTCAGGAATAATCCTTCAGGAATAAGGCTTCAGGCTCTGACGTAATTCTTCAGTGATAAAACTTCAAAATTAAGTCTTCAGGAATCCGATAACTCTTCAGGAATAAAGCTTCAGGAATAAGTCTTCAGGAATAATCCTTCAGGAATAAGGCTTCAGGCATGTCCCGGACGGGTCTTCATGTATCTCTCCTGAAGAAATCCGGCTCGCAAGGACCAGCAGATGTGCCGGACGGGCGTGATCGCTTGGACGCGAGGGGTGTGTGGTGAGGGTGTATGCCTGTCCCACTGTGTGTGTAGGGCTCCCGGTCCGCGCGGCGCTGACGTCCTGCACCTATAGATTCCAGATATCTTCAGGGCGGCTACTATCTTCCGGGCTTCATGACGTTACCATATGTACCAGTGTTACGACTCGTCTCAAAGAAATAGTTTCCAGACTTTCGTCTAGCAAGGGGGTGTTTTTTGACTCCGCTAAGGAGGGGGGTGCCTTACCTGATTAATAACACACGTTTTTATGTTTTTACAGGAAGCAATTTCAGAACACTACTTGAACTATATCTATTAATTAATTTAAGAATTAAATAAAATCTTGCCGATGACTACAAGTTGCTAGAAATTACACGTTTACTATCGTACTATGAATCTTTACCGTAACGAGAGCCGCAAATTGCTTCCTGTTTTTAAGTTTTATTTGTTCTAGATTTCATTACATTTATGACGGAATTATGCATATAACATCTCAATTTATTAAAATATACAAGGCATGTTACATATGGTTGCATTCCCCATGAAATTCCCCGTCTCCTGAGATATCCACATCAACTATATCTTTCCATACTGAAAGAATGTTTCGAGGAAACCCGAAAAAATTCTGAAAAATGTTAATAAATTTATTTTATAAGTTGATTTCCTCGAAAACTACTGAACGGATTTCAAATCCAATTATAGATATCTCAGGCTGGTCTGTAGACCTAAAACAATCTGATATTTAAAACTATACAACTATGGCTTTCAGGGCGTGACGCGCCCTGAAAGAGGGTTAGCAAAAACACAAATCTTAAGAATTACTTAACTAAAGTAACACGACATACAAACTCAATTAAGTGGGCTTTATCTTAGGTTTACATTATTGAAAGTTACGTCCAGGGCTAGGTCTCGGTACTAGGTTACCTGGACGCAACTAAAACTATAAGTTACTGCTATATAGCCCACTCAAATGAGGTTTGCAGGGGTGGTACTTACGGTTATCTTATACTAGCCGCTTAGTCACTACTGTTTATTGGTTTCACTATCACTCTTATCACTATGAATCTACGTTAATGTCAAAAACAAACTAATTAACTATGTAGTGACGCGTCGTCGCGAACAGTAAGACTTTTCTAAATGTCCATCACAGTTTTCTTGCATTAAATATGAAAGTTATGACTGTATGCGTTGTAAAAATATTTTTGTTGATAAATATCAGGGACAGTTTATAGACTCGGATACAAGCAATGATATAACACGTCCTGGTAAGAAACCGGGAACATTGGCGATCGGTTCCTTTACAATAAGGTAACTTTTCCCTACGCGGCTACTGATCATGAAGTTGTCTAGATAAGTGGCCATCGTTTCCAAAGCGTTTCGACTTTCACCAGGATTGACATACGCTTTCATTATTTCTATCGTCACGATATTATTGTATGGATAAAAAAGAATAAATAAAGAGTAAAATGGATGGAAATACGCATGTAAACGCATTAAGTTCCAAGAACAGTTGTGGCCCCGACTTACGAGTTGTAGGTTATACGTTCAAACCCAGACAGGCTTCACTTTGTACAAATTATTAGTTGCATGTTTGTTTTGTATTATTCAATTTTCCTTACTGTTATTTTAAAGGTATAATATCATAAATTTGTATTAATTCAAAAATAATATATGATTTGCATGCCTTTGTGACGGTAGAACATGGAGGACTTATAAAATAACACATCTATGTACTGTATTACCCATGTTTGCAAACCAATAATTAATGATTTATGATTTGTGATTTATGATTTTATGATCACCACTGCTCAGCTCTTAAAATGGTGTAACTCGTAAGTTGCAGGCCGTTACGATTGAGCCACGAATACTTGTAACAATATAATTTTAAAAAGTTTCCATGAAGTCCCTTGGCCGTTCTTCTCCATAGGAACCTCCTACGCTTTGGAAATAGCTTCATTTTTTCTGAATGACCAACTTCTTTGACCATTCGAAAGTATCCGTAAATGGTTTAGTCTATATATTAATACGCGAAGCAAAAAATTTTTGTACCCCTTTTTACGAAAAATACGCGGACGAAGGAGTTTGAAACTTGGCACAATTAAAGTGTATATGGAAAAGAACTGCAGAAAGCTAATAGTTTTATCTAATAATTCATTAGAAATACATTAAGTTTTAAATGAATTATGGTCAAATTACAACCACTTGGCGATCACTAGTTGAAATTAATGCTTTGAGTTTGAGTCTATTGAAACTCATAAAGTTACCACTGATCTGTTGCCAACTGTACTACCAAAACAAACAACTATTGTCAGGGACTTATCGGTTCAAATTCAATATGCCATAAGCAGATCTAAATTCAAAGGCCTAATCTAGACTGTAGCGTCGATTTACACGGATGCCTTCCCATCCACCTGTGTGACACAGGCTTAAATTACCGAACCCAATATTGGCAATGCAATATACCAGTTATACACGTGCGTGTGCTAAATACGATTTTAAGGTTTGCTTTATTTACGTGCTTGTCGAGACGAAATTGGATGTACATACTTTCATTTCATATTAGACCTAATAAGGCATTCTTTCAAGAAGTTTATGTAGCTTGCTTGGCTAATAAAAACCGGTCAAGTGCGAGTCCCACTTGCACCTGAGGATTTCCGTAGCACCGTGCAATATTTAACACTACATAAATTTAAAAAAAACAACACATTTCTTGTATGTCGACTCTTGTATTTTTAACTTTATTTCATTTTTAAAATTTGTTGTTATACCGGCAATGGAAATACACACTCTGTCAAAATGTCAACTGTCTACCTATTACGGTTCATGAGATGCGACCCGCTGACAGATATACGGACTGACGGACAGCAGAGGCTTAGTAATAGGGTTCCGTTGGCAACCTTTGGGTACGAAACCCTAAAAATCAATAGGATGACATATGACAAGCCGAATAATGTCATAGCATTTTAAAAATATAAGTAGGTATGGTGTTGCTATTGTTACTAAACTTCTTCACTTGAAGGAGAAAATCCATCAAATATTCTTTCAGCGATATGTTTTTTAATAAACCTTTCGGCGACTGATAGTTAACTTATTTATCTTTCCTCAGCAATATCAAAGATGATAACGCTAAACAAATTACCGTGCAAATGCTACGTGACGTATGTCAACCCCTATTTAATAATAGCAAAAGCAAAAATCATGGTGGATTCGACGCCTCACTCGGATTTATCACTAGCTTTACAAGATTACCCAATACGACAGTGACGGATTGACTCTTCGATGCTCCTCCTCCTTGTCTAACACTATAAAGTCTATATCCCCGTCTCCTTCCCCCACGTTGGTAATTAGGCGGCACCTGCATTTGTTCAGGTCACCAGGGATAGTGCTGGCGAGACTATCTAGACACCATGTTAATGCTCCAAGATTGATGAAAATCACGGTTAAAAGATCGCCTTTATTAATCGGCGGATTGTTGATGAATTCCACGTTAAGTCAGGTGTCTGCCCCGTACATTAGCTGTCACATATTCTCTCGGTTGTAAGGGATTTGGTTTCAATCAAGCTTTTATTCTGTGGGGTAAGCTGTGTTGTGAGGAAGAGATTATGAAATTCTAGTCGTTGGTTTGCGGTTTCGCTTAGTTTCGGGCTCGTTTAGTTTATGCTTTTATAACTATGCGATTTTTTGGAACTATCACATGTAGGAGTTTTTAGGGTAATATCTGATCAAAAGCGACTAAACTAAATATTAATACGTGAAGTTAAAACTCGTTACCGCTCATTACAAAAATTGGGCAGTCGGAGGAGTATGAAATTTGACACAGTTAAAGTTTATATGGAGTGCATAAAGTTATTAATTTCTATAAAAAGCATTAGAAAAAGTAGTTTGTTTTGAATGAATCTTGGTCGAATTTCGACACTGGACGACCACTAGTATGTATAAGTTACTAGTACTGGATTAATGTTGCATAAAATAATCTAATCAGTGGGTAATGTCGTGATTTCATTGATTTAGTTTGGAAAAAGTGTATTATTTTAACACCGAATTATAATATCTACTGTGGCAGCACTGTTAAGTTATTATTATCATGAATTGTAACGATCTTTTTAGATATGTTTTTATTATGACAACTCAGGTAATTTAATGTGTAATTGTACGATGGCAACACTAAGAAACAACGTTACCTAGTCGTTATTTCTGGGTGGGGACATAAATGTGTTTTAATGTATTTTATATGGTAAAATGGATTGCGGATCATTCGTTGTTCGACAGTCGAAGAGAACAGTTGTGAAATTAAAAGTATATGCAAGTTATAAGTATAGTTTTCTTTTACAGTAGGGTTTTTGTTGTAAATATATTTCAGGATTTCTGTTTTCGGGGTATTTGTGCCTACAATTTGTAGGTCTTCAAATTATTTAAATAACGCCAAATACCATACCATACAATCTTGACACTTCTAAGAATTAAACAAAAGATGTCTCATCAATTATCCGAGGTGATTACGTCACTATTCACCTTTTAGCTTCTACGAATTGTTATATAAACTGAACTTCTTAGTTCTTGTCTATATTTGTACAGGGTTGAAAGGCGCTTAACATTCGAGCCAGGGTTGTCACAAAGGGTCTGTGATCGGTTAGGGCTGGCACTTTGTTTGCTCTGTGTCTCAGGCAATTGACCGGTTCTCAATAATTTGATTACATCCGCAGATACTCGGCGAGCTTCGTTTGTTTTGCTTTGTTACTTGAGTTTAATTTGACTATTGTTTTAAGAGGCTGTTCAACGTGCTGTCTGAAGGTCGTATTGTATGTCATGTATAAATTAAAATTTATTGTAAGGTTACCTATTTGGATTGATTTTAACCGACTTCAAAAGGAGGAGATTATGAATTCGACATGTTTTTTTTTAATGTATGTGCGGGCATAACTCCGTCATATACAGACGGATTTGCAAAAATCATTTTTTGTTCGAAAGGAGTTTATTTCGAAATAGTTTCGTTTAAATTTCATATAGATGTGATGAGGAGTTTCGGAGACAGACTACGGAACTCTTCAAAAAATGACAGCAAATCAACGGCGGTTGTTGCTATCGCATAAAAATGCAGTGTATTGACCCCGAGGATGATGAAATTTCGAATTGATGTGGGGTAGGTACTATAACTCATCATCATCATCATCATCATTTCAGCCGTAAGACGTCCACTGCTGGACATAGGCCTCCCCCAAAAGGCGGGTTTTGCCATAATCGCCCTGGTAGGCAGGCGGGTTGGCGATCGCAGTATGGTGGTAAAATGCATAGAGCACGCTGCTGCCCATTCTCTAGTAAGTCCCTTACTCGGCTTCTACGACACCCGTGGGAAAAAATGGGATGATGCTATTCTTTTACGTCCGAAACCACACGGATAATAACGAAAAAGAGAAAAATAAAATCTATTTCCAAAAAAAAAAAACAAAAGTCTTCCGGATAAACACTAAAAAGTGAAAAATTACTTTAATTTCGGAAAGCGGTTACAAAAAATTTAAATACATATCCAAAGTCACCGACTTCCGAAATTTAAGTTATTTTTCACTTTGTAGTGTTTTTCCGGAAGACGGTTGTTTCTTTTTTGTTTAATGTGATTTTTAAGACGGATGCGCTAAGGTAGTCCGCAAAATTCTTAAGTTTTTTTTTGCAATTTACAGGGCTGTGTCAGGTTTTATGTTGACTTATAACATATTTCGCTACCGGGACTAATAAAGCAGAATTAGAATCAGTATCATCTGGGCTGATAAAGGAATAGTCGTCGGTGAAGAAAGGTTGACCAACTTACGTTTCGCCAATGACATTGTTTTGTTTTCATCTTCGGCAGCTAAATTAGGCGGAATGCTTGATGAATTAAACAAGGCAAGCCTTGAAATTGGTCTTCAAATGAGCATGTCAAAGACCAAATTCATGACCAATAGCGTCAAACAAAAACAGTATGTAGAGGGTGTGGTGGAGATTGCATATGTACCAGAATATGTTCACCTAGGCCAAATAGTCTCTTTTGAGGTGAGACAAGAAAAAACAATTGCTTGCCGCACCGAAAACGCCTGGAAGAGCTACTGGTCGATGAAGGCCCTTATGAAAGGAGATCTTAATGTATATATGCATTCTCCCTACCCTTACATACGGCGCTCAAACCTGGTCTTTGGCAGTTCAGCAGAGGACCAGGCTCGAGGTTTGCCAGCGAGCGATGGAGCGCAGTATCGTCGAAGTTCGACTTACCGACCGGATACGGAACACGATACTGCGCTCTAAAACCAAAATCACAAACGTCATTCAAAAAGTAGCCAAGCTCAAATGGGACTGGGCTGGAGACGTTTGCCGCATGTCAGATGCATTGTTGGCTAAGACCACCACAGCATGGGTCCCTGAAAACGTCCAACGGCATCGCGGGAGACCCAGGCGTAGATGGCGGGACGGACTTGGCGTTTACATGAGGGATTGGTCCATATTGGCCCTGGATCGAGTTGAGTGGAAAAGAAAAGGGAGGCCTTTGCCATGCAGTGAGACAATACAGGCTGATTATTATGATTATTATTATAATCAGTAAAATCACCAATAAAACCATCCTAAGTTCACCTAATCCCACTAAATTGCTATTTCATAAAATGGTGATTCAATTTAATTTCTTCCTCAGGGCAATAGTTAACGCTCCTTGGTTCACAAGAAATGATGAAATTCATAAATATCTATCTTAACATGCCGACCGCTAAATCTGAAATTGAGCGGTACAGGAAACAACACATAGCACACTAACCTCACACCAAAATTCACTAGTAGCGGATTTGTTGGGCCCGTCTGTGGTAGTCAAGAGACTTAGAAGGGGCCACCTTATTTCACTGGTAGGGGCGGCGCTGGCCGCTCCACCAGAAAAGCCATATCATCCCACTACAAATTCGCTTATGATCTAACGACCGGTTGCAAATAATAATAAAGAAAAAAAAAATCTTGAACGGATATGATTAATGATTTTAATTATTATTTTTCTGTAATTACGTACTTGTTACGATCGCGAATCATATTTTGTTCGACATGCAGCTGGACACAATTCGCAAATTGCAAAAAAACGTAAGCAAATTGAATTTCCCGGGCAATCCTGGCACTTCCCCCTTCACAGTTTTGATCGAAACATATTTGACTTGAAATCTGAATCTTTCTCAATAGCTCACATAAGTCATTGAAGGAAGAATACCTTCACCAGCTCGGATGCCTCACACGAAATCACGAAGTCGAGAGTTCGAATCCCAACAGCTGCATTATAAAGGTTCATAAGTTAACAAAACTCGATAACCATACTCAAACTACACAAAATAGAAATATTATGTCTGTTTTATTTGGTAAGGTCTAATAAAACAAACTATTCAGATAGCACACTATTTCGCGAAACGATTCCGTAACATAAAGTGTGGTTCGACACGGGAAGGCTGGTATCCGTAATACTATTTTATCGAACGTTGTGAGAATCCCCAATGAGCTAGTATTGACTTTTTGAACGCAGAATTATGAAGAACCCGCGGCCTCCTGTTAATCTTATTTAAGATCATCTTTACGAGATAGAGGGCTACTTTACAGACACTATTATGATAATGGCGTTTGAATTTCTAAGAAAATAGCGGTATAGTTAAGATCCGAAAAAATATCAGTACTGTTCTTTACAAAAGAGAAAAGAAAGAAATAAATTATTACGTGTTTTTACAAAAAAAAAGTGTTGTCCTCAATTTTAAGGAAATAACGTTATCGCAAATGGCCGAACACTTTCCGAAAAAAATATTGGATGACACAATCGTGTAGGTTTGCGGACAATACCGATAATTGTCCGCATTATAACAGTCGTACCCGTCCCACGTTACCGACAAATTATTTCCAATACCGCCATACATCAAGGGACAACTGCCGGAAAAAAGGGAAGAGAGGAAAATCTAAAAAAGGCAATCAATGGAAAAAGTAAGTGTCCGAGATAACAGGCTTTGAGAATTGAAGTCACGTCCCCGTTGCGTCCCCGCTCGTCCGCGGCACGGCACACACATAAATAACCCTAATGATATCCGATTGTGTTCAGTTTGCGATGCGACAAAAAAAATCGTACGAAAAACTCATACGGGACGTTATTGCTAAATATAACGTTGTTGTTAATAAAATATTATTGTGGTGTACACGCATTTGCGCTCCCCACGGATTTGTAAGCGTCGATGCTTACTCGTTAATATTTATAGGTTACTCGAAACGTTTGCGGATTGAATAAAAAGTGTATGATTTTTCTGATCAATTTTTAATCATAACTGGTTAGTAGTCATGTCGACTTATGCCATTTTCAAGTTGGGTTTACTTAGAATTAATCTACATGGGTATGAGTTTTATTCGAAGTCACGTTCTAACACTGATTCATCATCATTTTCTTTCGTACGAAACGTTTCCTTCGTTTCTTTCGTTCTTTTTCTGTCGTACGGTTTTTTCGGGTGAAAATTCTATATACTAACTAATTTCTTAAATAAAAGATCATGATCTTTTAAGAACGTTTTATTTGTGATCGTTGGTGTGAACATCAAGAAACGCGACTGCATCAACTATCGGGCAGCTGTTAAATGGCGGCTCGGCTGCACAATTGTTGTGATGCCAATATTCCGTTCACGTAGCTACAAGCCCGACTGATCGGCATAAATACCCTAATACCAGCCGTCTCTCAGTTTTAGCGGTAATTCGTTTTAATACCTACTCTTCAGTGGTGACACCACAGATTATCTGTGGGTGACACTATGAGTTTGCTGGTTTTAATCAGTAATTATGGTAATAATTACTAGTGCGCGATTACAATGCTGTTAAAGACAACTTTACATGGACAGAAATTAATTCCAGCTGGTGAGAATGTATATTCTTATAATTCCTATAATTCATATTTCTTCTTCAGAATTATGTCTCCATCATTACTTTTGATTACATATTGATAATTTGACTTTGAAAAACTTTAGGAATACTAATTGAAAAGTGACCCATTGCATGGTCAGAGCCAAAGTGACTTAAAAGTTTATGACAACAATAAATGACATTTATTGATTTATTGCTGACAACAATAAATGTAATTTATTATCATCATGTGTCATTAGCATGTAGCATTCAGTAACTACGTTGTCAATGTCATAAACTATTACGTCAAACCAAGTGCGCCATAATGCAGTGCGTGTCAGTCGGCTATTTTTTTTTAACTACTTACTACTACTAAGTATTACATAGGAATTTAAACTACCTAAAAAAAACATACAAATATTCTCTTTGTTTGAGTGTTTTTTTGCGCAATTTCCGGAATAGTAGGAAATCGCACACACTCATATAAATATGAATGTCATTCATAATACATAGTCGCGTTATTAAAAATAGTTCCACTGCAGGCGCATCGTTATGAAACATTGTTTCCGTTTTATTCCAATGTAATTTATAAGCCCAAAGACGACTTTATATTCTCAACACAACAATAAAATAAAAAACTAGCTTACATAATATCCACGGAACACAAAAACTCACCTGGTGTTGACATTTTATTATTTTTAGTTTTATATTTCTTTTTGCGGACTTAAGAATCCGAGGCAGTGTTCCTTCCTGAAGTTCACTATAAATTCATGGAGATTCCTACTATTCAGTAGTCAGAGGTCGGTGGAATTTCTGCTAAAGACTATGTTATGTGCACAGCCTCGAGCGATGCGACTTGCGACGCGACCTGCGTCAAATAAAACGCACGCGCGTCACCTGTTTCCGTCACTCCGCTCGCGGTGACTTGTGGCATGTTCTAGAGTATATACAAAGGATGATGCTAATTTTGGTACGATCCAATAGACATGTATAACTCTTTTTATACTGAATGGAAGGTACTATAGCGCCTAATTTGAAATCCTTGTCCTTTCAGAGTTATACTGAACCAAACATGTTAGTTTTACTAAAATAAAAAAATACAAATTTCATCATTTACTGCCTCGTTATTCAAAGACAGTCTCCTAAGAACGTTTTTCGGTAACTACAACGGTAAAGCTAGCTTCCCTTATTGCCTCGTTTTAACTTCCACCATGTATTACTCAGATCGGACAAAGAAACAAGACAACGGTCATTGGAATTCTTGTACTAAATCTTTATCCTACTAATATTATGCAAAAGTTTGGCTGTTTATATGTGTGTTACTTAATCACGAAAGAAACGACTGAACTAATCTATACCTACATAGAATACTTTTAACACGCTTTTATTAGCTTCACCTGTATGTATTTTTGTTTGTATGTTTGTAACCGACTCCTTTGGGCGCGATTTTGACTCACTTTAAACAGAGATTTAAGGCGGGGTGGGTCGGAAAAACGTCGTTTTGTATTGTGTTTTTATGTAGATAAAACGGATTTTTTTTTTTTTTAAACATGTTACATAGTTCACACCTTGATCTAGATATTCCAGCCATGCGATACACGATTACTTGCACTTTACTGCATCCAATTAAATCGCAAAGACAAGTCTAAATGGTGATCGGATTCTTATTTCATTTGAGTTATATAAGGTTTTAAACAATAAAACTTATACCATAATAAAGGTCGTAAAAAATATGATGAAATCCGGCCGTCATAATATGGACTATGCAAATACTTTTATAACAAATCTAGAATCCAGTATTTTTATCTTTACATGTGCGCGCTCCGTGTCGTTTAGTCCCAAGCGGAACCTGTTGGAGGTCGGACGTGTGCCAATTTTTCGAACCCGCCACCCCCGCTATGATCTATTACCGGCAGAGCAAAAAGTTGTTTGTAAATAATAATACGTGTCTAGAATAAACTAAATACAGGTATACTTTATGTATATCTAATTATTTACAAGCTTTATTTCGTAGGAAATGAAAGAAGTTAATATTTTGTCAAACAAAATGGGAACCTACAGAATGTAAAAACTTTCGATCCAGCGCTGGCTCTTCGAAGGCTAGTAAACAAAAAAAAAATGAGGATGGTTTGACGATAGTATTATTTACCTACATTCATTTTATATTTACGCATAATAGATTACTATATTTATTTATTATAGCTAACCTACTATTTGCGGTTTGCAAATGCATGTACCTACGCGTAATAGATTTGCGAACCGCAAATAAGCGTGTAGAACAGAATTGGAACCTTATGTCCGTGTAAATAAAGCCGCCACGCGCGCAAAAGCTAGAATGGTTTATTTTTCTCGCAGAATAGATTTACCAACCGCATGAAGTGCGCAAAACAGTTGAATTTGAAACCTATGTCATACAGCATAAAGCCGCCACGCGCGCAAATTTTATAATGGTTTATTTACTGTTTTCAGGTAGGTTAAAGAACAAAAAAAAAATGAGGATTGCCTGGATAGGCACTGTATGTGATAACACTATGACCTTGAGCTGGTCCAGCGTAATACGGAGTTTCCATAGGATAAGTCGACATTCAAACGGTCGTATTTTTTTTGTGCACTGGATTTTCAACTCTCGGTATTTAGCCGAGGGTTGAGAATTCAACAGAGTGAAAAATCCAGTACTTACGCGAAAAACATCCCGCCGCGATTTTATTACGTCTGTGTGAACGTGGACTTATTTTTCTTACTGTTTTCGACATAGGTTATGTATGTGTCACTAGTTGTCATGATATTCGAGGCCGCTGATCAAAATATAAGTCCAAGATGGCGAATGCAATTTTTTTTGAGTTTTCCATCATGGGTGTCTTTTTCAGGGTTTTTCGGGTTGCTAAAGCTGATGGTGGGGTCAAAATGAAAATCCAATTCCCTGAAAAAGACACCCATGATGGAAAATTCGAAAAGTTTCGCAGCCGCCATCTTGGATTTTCATTTTGACCCCACCATCGGCTTTAGCGACCCGAAAACCCCTGAAAAAGACACCCATGATGGAAAATTCGAAAAGTTTTGCAGCCGCCATCTTGAACTTATATTTTGATCAGCGGGCTCGAAAATCATGATAGGTAACACATGACTTTGTCAAAAACAGTTAGAAAGAAAAATAGTAAATATAAGTCCACGTTCACACGGACGTAATAATATTGCGGCGGGATTTTTGGCGCGCTGGATTTTCAACTCTCGGTAGTGCGCTGAAGATTGAGAATCCAACACAGTGCAACTCAGCGCGTTGAAAATCTAACAGTGTGGTTTACTAGTTAGATTTTCATCTCTCGGTACGTACTGTAGTCGGTATAGTTTTTTATGTAGGTATAGGTACATAAATAAGAAAATAAATAAAACAGTGCAACCAAACAACTACGACGATCAGCCTAATTGGATTATTACTTCCAGTCTTTATGTAACTTGAACATAACTGGCGAATTGTGGGTGTACTAATACACCACTGCTCAACCCCTCTGAAAGAATTCAGGCGTTATGTTATGTAGAAATCTAATTTCCGCAACTTATTAAATCTTTAAAAAAATACTTACTAGAATAATGAAACAAAATAAACTTTTACTAATCGTAATCAGTTCAAGTTGATCTACTGTATTGCTCTATTCGGTGACTGTGTAATACTGCTGCCGGCCGCCAGCCACGCCTGGCGCGCGCGTCGCTCGCGCATCGTAACTAATTACGTCTCGCTACTCGTTTCGGGGGCTGAGGTAAGCTTTAAATGCCTACTGCGCTGGGCTCACCTCGCCTTAATTTAAACTTTGTAGACTTATCAAGGACCGATGACAATTCAATAATTTCAAAAAAAAATGGAAAAAAACACGCTTTTGTCGTTAGCAGAACTAAAAAATAGAAAATTAATAATAGTTTAAAAAACTAAAAAACACGCTTTATAAACCAAACTAAAAAGTAAAAAATAATTTAATTCTATTAAAAAGCGTGGGGTGATTTTTATAATCAATTAATATCTCGCTCCCCGCGCTTTTTAATAGAATTAAATTATTTTCTACTTTTTAGTTTGGTTTTTATACTATTATTTATTATCTTAATATTACGTCCCATGGTATAATTTCGACCTTCAGACCAGTACATTTCTAATGATTAATCATTTATTCCATACATTTCGCGGCATCATCCTTCCATTTGTCTTCTCCACAGTCGTTGTCGCAAGACGCGTGTCGAGTTCGTAGCTCGTGACCAAGGGGTACAACCGTGGCCACTTCGCCAGCTATGACGAGATTCGTAATAAAGTTTTTCTTCACTTAATTTTATTGCTTGGCTCGGTTACTTCTTTGTAAATTTCAGTTCTGAAATGAATGCTCTGGAAGTAGGCACTGGTTAGCAAAAAGTGGCCAATTATATTATACTTACAGTATTAAAAGTTATTCTTTTTGTATGTTTCCGGAACCAGATTTCAAGAGGTCTTAAATATTTATTTCAGCAGCAGTGATTTATGTCACACTAGTTGTGCCTGCGGCTTTGCCTGCGTCAGTCAGAAATTATCCCATAGGAACGTGCCGCCGGTACAAAAAGAAGCCTATGTTACTCCTTATAACATCAACTATCTGCCAGTTGCGTGAAGTCCCGTCAAAATCAGTCCAGCCGTTTCGGATATTACCAAGAACAAACAGACAGAAAAAATTAGTTGTTTCAAAGCATTTATTTCAAATAGGCACTTAAAAGGCACTTTTGGACGTCAACATTTACATTAAAATAGAATTGATCCTACTCGCCCCTTCCAAAATGTAGTTTCGTATGGAGAAGAATGGGCAAGAAACTCTAGCGTTACTCTTTTAAAATGTTTAAAGTACATACAATATTTAACATAGTACATTCATTGTATAATTATTATGTGTGAAAACGATGCACCCAGAATAAAATTACCATACCAAAATAGGCAAAAATAATGAAATTAAAGCAATACAGATAAGTTAATTTTCTGATAGATAGGTGCATGGTGCTCACATATTTACAAACATTGTAAAAGTAAGTATACGATTTTCCTAGAATATTAACAAGTAATAAGTCAGTGTGTGAGTGAAAGTCGTCACTGAGTGTAAATCAATGTCATAAATACAATTAATTATACAATTCAATTAGCAACCAGTTTGATTTTGTCTAGAGTCTAGATTGTCCTATGGAGCAGGACCAACATGTTTCCAAGCATTCTTATTTTGGATATAATCCTCCAATTTGTAATTTGCTTGTTTACAAAGTTTACTTTTAATATGAGTTTTAAATTTCTTTTCATTTAATTGCAATATATGTTTGGAATGTTTGTTTTGTTATAAATACCGTATTATACTTTCATATGTACTGGTATCCAGCTGCATCTGGTAAGACTGGAAGCCACCCCAACATAGTTGGGAAACGGCTAGGCAGATGATGACACTTACACTGACACAAACTGAGGAACATCACTCTGAAATAAGTCAAATCATCCCATTCAAAACACGTAATTCAAACAGACCACCTAAACAGAACACCTCTCGACCTCTTACTAACTAAAACACAGTCTTACTCTTACTCTCGACACCACTACATTGACATACTAAGGCTCCTCATATCACACTCACACAACACAAAATATACACGTTTCCCGGTCACACACACACACACACACACATGCGCACATGCGCGCACATACACACACACACACTTACACTCACACACACACACAATCACATAACGCAACAAAACACACGACTCCCACTCACGCATCCAATCAACCACACAGTTATTTTACTTTTTATCTAATTTTAATTTAACTTATTTATTATTTTATTTTTTGTTTCCTTTTACTTTGTTGTTCATTCCGTTTTTCATATTTTCTTTTTCCTTAAAACACTACATAATAGTATAATCTTTTGTATGATATCACCTTACCAGCTCTTAATTTCCATAAAGGTTTCTAGTCGTCCTGCAATACCGACTAGGCTACTATACGTGTCCCATTTGCACCACTCTACGAAGACTGAGGACATCATAGAGTACATATGGGTGAAGATCAACTGGACCTTGAGGGTGGAGAAGTTGGAGCCGCGTCATAACACCAACTTCAAGTCGTTCGTGGTGCGCGTTCCAACTCACCATTTGATGACCATCCTCAAGGCAGAGTTTTGGCCGAAAGGTGTGCTGCATTGGCGTTTCCGCGGCCAGCTACGCGACACCTCGCAGCGTAACACGACGCCGACACTTCGTGTGCAGTAGTTTTATAATTTGATTAAAAATATGTATTAATTTATAGTTATTGTTTTCTATACTTATAATATATGTATTGTGTTTTATGGGCCTTAGTTGCCTGAAATAAAGGACAAATAATAATAATAATAATAGTGTCTAGGTGGCAGTAGAACGCTGACTCCTAAGTCACAGGTATTCCTAGTTTGGGTGTCAGGGTTTCAACATTTTGTTCCTTAAATTTTTGTGAACTTTAGCTAGTTATTTAACATATTGTAAGGACTTCTATCAATAAAATAATTATAATTGTTACTTAACAGACACTTTAATATTGTTTGTTTTGAGATGTGAGTTTAAGGTTTTTATTTTTCAAATTCTAATGAGTGTTTATAGGGTCGTTTAGTATTGAAATCATTTGTCCTTACAAACAAGATTTTTTTACTAGCAAATGTACGACAATCTCTTGGTATTATTAAGAACTTGTCAAATTAATAAAAATAGGTTAATCATATGGCTTTTTGTTTAGATGTTATCTAATGTAACAGGATTAAGCTAATAAGTAAAATAACGTGTATGAATAAATCTGAAACTGTTTAGCTGAAAGAGATTAAATATTTCGATGCTGAAAATACAGCCAGGCTAATATGACACTAATTATGTGTCTATCGTTGCAAATAATGATAGACACATATTTACTGTCATATTAGCTAGGAAGATCAAAATCTAATCGAATAACTATGAGAGCGATAATGTTCGGTAAACTAAATTTTGCTATTTTATAATGAAGTCATTATTGTTTTGAGTTTATTAATACTATTAATCGTTTATTAATTATTATTATTGGCGACCGCGTACCGGAAGACGTAGAGCGGGAAGGCCTCCCACAAAGTGGACCGACGAGCTTGTGAAGGCCGAGGAAATCCGCTGGATGTGGGAAGCACAAGACCGGTCGAAGTGGAGGAGCATGGGGGAGGCCTATGTCCAGCAGTGGACGTCTTTCGCCTGAAATGGTGATGGTGATGAATACCTAGTCATTTATGTTTTGTAACAAAATATGTAGTCAAAGAATTAATTAGCTGCCTGAATAAATAATAACAACGGTATTACTCAATAAAATAATAATTGATGAAAAACGTTTCAATAGTAAATTAAAAGAAAACATTGCTAACCTTTTAAACATTCTTGAAATAATGCTAATTTGCATACCAACATTTTGTTGTTTCATTAGTTTTGTTGTTTTTGTTCATGTTGTTTTGTTTTTGTTTTGTATTTTGTTAACCTACCATATTTATAAGAAAACTACAATAATCAATCTAATCTATCTGAATGTATAATAATAATAATAAGCGGTTCGGTGACCTCTTTGGGGAAACCGTTTCGGTGACCTCTTTGGTGAAAGCGTTTCGGTGACCTCTTCGGGGAAACCGAAGCTTTTGTCTGTGCAATTATGGATGAAGTAATGAAAAGAAAAAAAAAACGAACAACTACCGGAGGTTTATTGTGAAAGATAGTACGGTTGACATCTGTCGGACATGCCACCGTTCGGGAGAATCAATCAGACACATAATCTCCGGGTGTTCTCGTCTAGCTAACGAAGAGTACTTGCATAGGCAACCTTAAAGCCAGGATTATCCACCAGCAACTTGCTCTGAAATACAGCTTTGTGGAATCGGAAGTGCCGTACTACAGGTGTGTGCCCGACCCAGTTCTCGAAAATGGACATATCTCACTGTACTGGGATCGATCCATTATCACTGACAGGACTATTGTTGCTAATAAGCCTGATATATTGGTGGTGGATCAATCAGAGCGGCGTGCAATGATCGTTGACATAACGACAAGCCCGGGTCGACGGCGCGTTGTGTTCCACGCGCGCCTCAAAGAGATGTCATCAGCAACTGATGGGGCCCCAAGGGCCGATGCCTGCCAGGGGTGCGGGTTGTTCGAAAGAGATACCGCCGCCCCTGGCACACAGGCAACTGAGGGAACACGGGTGGGTTTTAGTCAGTAAAAGTCTGACACGCCCTCCCGCTCCGCCCAGAGCGGGAGAAGTTATTTGATGATTTCCCACCCAAAAAAAAAAAAAAAAAAAAGTATCTTGACTTGGCTCACGAGGTTGTCGACATGTGGGATGCGGACTCAGCGATCATTGAACCGATAGTCATTACAACCAATGGCTTGATAGCCAAGAGCCTCGACCAACACCTGAGGAGGCTTTCGTTGGGCAGCTGGGTCAAGGGCTTGATCCTGAAAGCGGTACATGTGGACACGGCTAGCATTGTTAGGAGGTTCCTCTCTCTGGAGCCCTGACCGCCGGTAGCTTGGACCCTGTTCCCGATACCAGTGGGCTACTACGGGTGCATGTGTAAAAACTGGCCTGAATTAAAGTTATTTTATTTTCTTTAGTTTATTCATTTATTTATTTAATATACGCATACATTCTCTTATTTGACCGAATAAATGATAATGCTAAATAATTTTACTTTTGTAAGTAGGTTCATACAAACATATCAATCATATATCGAAAACTAGATACTAGTTCAAAATTCATACTTTAAAAGTAACTATATTACTTGTCTGTTAAGCTAGGGTTTCCTAAGCCCACAGTGGCTGGTACATCATCATCATCATCATCAGCCTACAGCAGTCCTCTGCTGGACATGGGCATGTCCAATTGCCATTCAGCTCAATTCTCGGTAACTCACATCCAGTTGCTACCAGTCACTGTGCGAAGATCGTCGCTCCACCTAGCCTGTGGCCGTCCTAGCTTACGTTTGCCGATACGCGGTCTCCACTCAAGAACACCTCTACCCCAACGGTTATCGATTCTACGGCTAATGTGGTCGGCCCATAGCGTCCGTAATTTACCGTCGAATGACGTTACGTCACAGAAACGTCAATTATGAAAGTAAGAGTTTTTGAGATCGTAAAGTCAACCCCCGGTGCCATCATTTTCATGGCAGCCGTTACTGCGGTCCACCGCTCATCTAAGAAACTCTCGCTTTCTACTTTACGGATTTGGATGAAACTTGGCACACAAATATGCCATGACCTGGGTAAGAACAGAATCCTTTCATCCTGGTAGTATCTACCTACGTTCCCATAGGTTAACCTTAGGACCTTCTCGCGGGCGTAAAATCATAGGAAAAATCATGTTTTCATGAAATAATTATTTATTTATTTCTCACCACAATGTCCTTATAAAAGAGTTACATATAACAATATTGTCCAGGTATGCGCTCATAGATTATTATTGTAGGAGACTGGTGCCTAAGCTAAGCCGAAGCCTGTATTTCAGGCCACCAGAGGCCCTAGTGTGAGTTTCATTTAACCATCTACACCAAACGCAGTGAGCGCGTTTGGCACTCCGATTGGTCCGTCACCAATCCAGGGCCAATCGGAACACCGACCGCGCTCACTGCGTTTGGTATAGATGGTTAAATGAAACTCACACTAGGGCTTCTGGTCTCCGCTCCAAGTACACAATTATGGTTTCCCGTAAACTAAAACTAGACAATAATACATTTACATTTGACATCTAGGAGTGTTTGTGTGGTGAGTGGTTGTGTCAGTGTGAGCGAGTATAAGTGTGTGAGTGTGTGTTTCTGTGAACGAGGGTGAGAGAAATTGGTGCGTATTAAACTATTTGTTGAGTGCGATAATAGTAAGTGCCTGCAATAACGCCAAAACACAGACGGAATGCAGTCACTATTTTGGGATGGAAAGTAAATTTTCAGTTGTGCATAGTCTTAAGCCATTCGTTGAGTCTTTTCTTAAACAGGTGTTTTGTGAGTGGGAATATGTTGTGGACTTTATTCACTTTATTATAGATGTAACCCCCTGAAATAGTAATTCAATGGGACTAAATGAAGTTAAAGGATTGTATTGATCATTATAATGATTATAATAGTTAAGTAAAGCCAAGTTTTAAACCACAAACAACCTACCACCGACCTGTAAATTGCAAAAACGGAAAAGACTTTTTTTATTGGTACGATTTCTTTTTTATTAAAGAGTAAATGTTAAAAATAATTATAAGTACCAAAGATCTAGTGCATGGCTGAAAAAAATATTTACTTTTGTTTGTATTTAATGAAATAATCACGAAAAACCGCTATAAATTCGCCGTTGCCAGCCCGCGTGGGATGAACGCTTTTAACTATTAATTTTAAAAAAAAACGCGGCACCGTCGCGTCCCGCCTCCTGCGCGGGATTTATCTCAGTCCTTAGAGCTATATTCTATAGCAGTACTAAACGTACCAACTTGAACCTTCCATTTATTGATTTTATAATAGATGTCCCTTGGCTCCGTGTAGTCACAATCTATCCCTACGGTTAGGTTCCTCTCGAAGATTGTGGCGTGATAATTATGTTTATTATTTACTAGCTTTTGCCAGCGACTTCGCCCGCTTAGAGGTGGCGAATTATCTCATGGAACGTACTACCGGGATAAAAGTAACATCATCATCTGCTTAGCCTTTTCCCAACTATGTCGGGGTTGGCTTCCAGTCTAACCGGATGCAGCTGAATACTAGTATTAAAAATAACATAGGATACTTTAATCCAGGTTATAATTTATATGTGTGCCAAATTTCATACGCATCCGTTGAGTCGTTTTTACCCGACTGCGCCAGAAGGAGGGTTATGATTTTCGAGAGTATGTATGTATGTATGTATGTATAATTGTTTGGCACGCACTACAGCCTGAACGGCTCGATGGATTTTAGTTTGCGAGGTGTCGTTAGATTCGTAATTACTGTGAAAGTGATATCATAATAAAAAAAATCGGTAATTTAAAAAACTAAAAACCCGACTGCTTTTCTGGGTATTCATGGAAAAGCCCTAAAACAAGAAAGTCGTTGTAACCGATTGCACTTAACTTAAGAATCGCCAGTTGCTAAGGCGATGCTTATAAGCTGATAAATTGTAGCAGTCGGGACCCATTCTAGAAATGGAGGCTCAGTGAATTGAGAGCATATACCTATATTACATTGCAGATTACTCCAATCTACTGACTAGACGGCTGGCTTTGACAATGGGTCCCGACTGCTACAATTTATCTGCGTATAAGCATCGCCTTAGCAACTGGCGATTCTTAAATTAAGTGCAATCGGGTACAACGACTTTCTTGTTTTAGGGCTTTTCCATCAATACTCAGAAAAGCAGTCGGGTTTTTTAGTTTTTTAAATTACCGTTTGTTTTGCTTGATTGAGTGACAAACATCCAAATATCCAATATTGCAATTTTTCACAGTTATAATATTAGTGGGATAGTACGAAGTAGGATTTTAGTGCCTTCATGATAGAATAAAATCATAATTAAGTACCTTGCTGTTGATTTTAGTGCCTTCATGATAGAATAAAATCATAATTAAGTACCTTGCTGTTGATTTTAGTGCCTTCATGATAGAATAAAATCATAATTAAGTACCTTGCTGTTGATTTTAGTGCCTTCATGATAGAATAAAATCATAATTAAGTACCTTGCTGTTGATTTTAGTGCCTTCATGATAGAATAAAATCATAATTAAGTACCTTGCTGTTGATTTTAGTGCCTTCATGATAGAATAAAATCATAATTAAGTACCTTGCTGTTGATTTTAGTGCCTTCATGATAGAATAAAATCATAATTAAGTACCTTGCTGTTGATTTTTGGTGTTATTCTAGTAAGCTATTCATATTATATTGTCATTGACTGTTTGTGGTATAATAAACAGTTCTATTTCTGATACAAAACTGGTTCAGTTCTTGATTAATTATTCATATTTTCTCGTAAGGATTTTATAAAGATTTTTTGGTTTTATTCATTTATACTCACTATATTATAAATTCATTATACATTAATTTGAATTGGCCTTTAACATTTATCGACTATCGTATATACATATATGTATTTAACAAAAAGCTGTTATTTTGAAATTACTAAAATACACTTTAATTGTATTGAAAACTAATTTATTTTCTTCTCTTCTTCGTCTTTCTTTTTCTTTCTCACAAGTCAGCAATAGTAGAACGAAAACAGTAAGAATAAGAATAATTTGACATATAATTATTTCTATAATATTTTTTTGTATTTAAAATGTTTTTATGTAATTTATATTCGAATATTTAAAAATATAATCTATATGTATTTAATGAAATAAAGGAAAGAATAATGAGATTTTTTTGTTTTAAAAGTTACATTCAAATGCGTGGTTTCCTGGAACTCACACTAGGTTTCCCTGTGTCCCGAGATCCAGGCTCCTTCGTTCCGCTTAAATTTATTGCACCTAATTATAGTCACGTTAAAAAAAAATTATCTCTGCCTGATCTTGATGTAAAAAAATACCTAGGCTGCAATGTCAGTCTGATTAATTGCCCTACTAAAGATTATCGTCTATAGTAATAAAATTGCCGCAGCCCCTCATATCGTCTATAGATATAGCTTACTTTGGGGGGTTAATAGCAATACTCCGACCGCTCCAATCGAGCAATATTCCGTAAACCGCGTGTCTCCGTGAAAACTTTGGCGATAGAGCTGCCCTGGCAACTGGTGGGTAGGTATTTTATATAGATTCTTAGTACTGCAGGTCTATTCCGTAAAAATCTCACAGTGAAAAAGAAGGTGAAGCGACCTTCGATTGAGCTGTCATTCAACGATCACAATTTACCAAAATTTTCACGGTGAGATTTTTACAGAATAGACCTGCAGTACTAAGAATCTCTATATAATACCCATCAGGTATGGCACAATATCAGTGTCCATCCACCGATGACAGCCGGCACGTCTGCCGTACAATTACCTCCGGCACATATATCATTTGTATTCGGAACCTGTTATCACAGCCATCATTACTGAGCTAAATTCAACCGTTTCATGAAATACTATTAAATAAAATTACATATTTCACTGATTATGTTATTTGTTTCATGTATTTAGCGAGTGATTTTTAAACAATAAATTCAATTTGACGACGAGTAGTAGCGGCAACCTTCTTCGCTGTAACCACGACAGCGTAGCAGGGAACGATTGAGTGCTACGGCGTAGCACCTCTACAAAAAAAAATTATTTGCTATTTTATCAAGATAATATTTTTACTGTTTCCAAATAATAATTTCTATTATTAAACAATAAATTTAAATTAGTTTACTGTTTTTCATTTTATTTGTATTTTTTCTTAACTGTTGCAGAACACGAAAATCTTTAACACTTAACAGCTCAAAGCTAACGATTCACCTGAAACCAAAAAAATAATAAACCAAAGCAACCATCGATCAACCCTCACCTCGCTGCAGGTACATCGCATAATTCAAAAGAAAATACGGATTAAAAATCGCCAAGGGAGAGTGCTTGAATTTATTTTTCACGCGGTGAAATTGCCGCCGGTCGCTCTTCCTTCCTCCTAGATATATAAATAGCTTGAAAGTCGGCAAGCCACCTCGATTTCATGAATTTTTGTGGCTTCATATTTTGTGACAAATAGTTAGCGGGATGCGGCACGCGGAGGGTTGAAATTGCCTCCATATAAAAGCACGCACGAAGCCACACTGCATCGAATTTGTCCGTGTATGCATTTTTAAATGAAATATTGACGCGAGTTTTGAAGAAATAAATTTAAATGATGCGCTGGTCGTGTGAGGCGTAATTTTGATGTGAATTGTTTATGGTTTTGACGTATTTTTGGTCGGAATTGGGTTACGAAGGTTATATAATAACAGTTGCTGTTGTTAGATTAAGTTAAATTCGAACAAAAATAATTAGAAAATAAAAGTTTTAGTACATGGGATAGCGTTCTGTTTTTCAATGCTATTCTCACTAAAGTCTTCAAAATTGCAGCATTTTCTGGACATCATTAATTTAAAAAAATCTGAATACGTAGAAATATTCAAAGCCATCAGGCAAAGTATTATTGAATTGAGTGAGTAACTTACGTTTGAAGTAACTTACGTGTGAAGTTGAAGTATTGACCGTGACGTATATCGATGTACGGAAGAACATAATTTTTAACTACAATCTATGTATTAAACGGGATTAACTCTGCAATGTGCGTTGCCCGAGACGCACTCGGGTTTTTTTTTTTAAATGAACTGATTTTCACACAGTCTTGTATTTCTCAGTAGCAGCCCTGCAGGCTAGATTTACGCCCAAGTGATCGCAATGGCTAGCCCCCTATTACATAGGGCTTAAACGTAACTGACGAAATGTTGGTGTACCTACTCCAGGTACATCTCTGCCTACTCCAGGAAAAGCAAGCATCGTATTACGTCATGTGTTATTCAAATAACATGCTACAAAAGCAACCGTAGCACAAAACAGTTCCGCAAAAAAATATCCTTTAACACAACATTACCGTCGACACTCAAAACCGATTAAAAGAAAGTCTCACATTCATTCTGCAACACAAACAAAAGAACGTCACAAACTCCGCTCAATCACCGTGCGAACTATAAGCAAAGCTTCGTCCCTTGCAAAATACTTCATTCACTCACTCGTTCGCTCGCTCATTACCGTTCTGTGACGTTACATGACATTTTTTTCGACACTTATAAGCATTTATCATGCTTTATCTTCGGGGTATGTTCACAAACATCCGGCTGCAGATTACGGAGTCGGATAAGAATGATTACGGGTGTGTAATGAGTTGTGACGATAGAATTACTCGGCTGTCAGCGGTTACTTTGTGTCGTATGTCTTTTTTGTTAATTAGCAGTTTTGTTTATAGCGCAAAAACTACACGAAAAAAACTTTATTTAGGCACTTAAACGTACTCAAATTGCTGACTGGCTTAATCCGTAAGCTCATTTCACCTTACAACTGACCCGCCCATTTTTCACACAGTTTTTACAAAACGATTTGTCAAAACATCGAGTTTTGTTTTGTTATAAGTTAAACACTAAACTAAAACCTTTTTACAAAACTAGGTTTTTATTTAGATCAGGCTTAAACCACCAACCCCATTTTTTTATTAAGAACTCAATATGTGTAGAAATGTTCAGTTATTTTTAATCAGCTATCTGCCAGTGACAGAAAGTCCCGTCAAAATCGGTAGAGCCGTTTCGGAGATTAGCTGGAACAAACAAATGTACAGACATTTGTTTTCAAGTTGTTTTTTTACAGTTCTGTTTATACTTTCATATGCATCTAGTATAAAACTATTATTTTGACAAAACAATCAGACATTTCAATTGTATTTATTTGTATGTATGTATATTGACAGATATTTGATAGTTCGTGTCTTCGTGATAATAAAAGAGAAGAATATATATACGTTTGAGGCACCTCAATAGCTTTTTCGTACCTAAGAACTTTAATTTTGCTGTGTAGCAATAAAATAAATGTTTTTCTGTATTTCTTTAGTGTCATTTTCATTTAATGTTTTCGTCTATTTATTATCTAGCTCCTAAAATGTTGAACACGTCACAACTGAACGTCACCCACGGGATGTTTTGTTCGAATGATGACACCACATAATGTCCATTACAATAATGTATTGTTTGTAATGTAATTCACAGTAAAGTGGCCATAACGTATGTCAGTTAATGTTATTTTATATTTATTGAGAACGTTCTAATCGGTTTATGTAGTCATTTTATTTGTTTTTGTACGACAAATAGTGTTAATCGTTGTGAATTGACATTTTTTTTATCGAAAAATAGATAAAGAGGGGTTTTGGTGAGACGCAGTTTAAAATCTATCGATGTTTGTAATTTTTTTTGGATTGTATTTTGTAAGGTCACAATATACAACCTAATTATAACCTCACTTCGTAGCTATATTGTTTTTTTTTCCACCTTATAGTGAAATAATTCCTACCAACCTACTAATATTAAAAATGTGAATGTTTTTGGCACACAGATACTTTATAATCTGTATTAACACACGGGATACTTTTTACTCTGGTAGTGGGTTCCCGTGGGACAATTTTCGACCTCCACGCGGGCGAAGCCGATGGGAAAAGTTGAATGAAAATCATAATTTCATTGAATTGTTTATTTTTATCGATTTCGATTAGACAGAAACTAAGTTTATTTTTGGGAAGCGTGTTTCTAATTATAAGTACAAAAACTTACGTAGATATAGATACATTTTATTCATCTCAATACTGAAATTCGGAGTAGAGTAGTTAATAAATGTTTTCGTATAGGCACAGATGCAAGTCACCAAAATAAGTAAACTCATTTATTTACCTTCTGATTGCCTGCAACTTAACACTCTCACTCACACTGTCCGTAATATTTATGTAAGTATATTTTCATATTAAATGTGTATTTTTTAATTAGAGTATAATTTGTAATATTATGTTTTCCCTTCTTCTATTACACACGTTGTCTACATCTCTTTTATCTTCTCACCTATCGCAAGTGTGCTGGAAGAAATTTCTGTAGAATTATACATTACCGTTGTACGTATTTTTTCTGTTACTTTCTTCTTGTCTGTTTATATGTGTGTGCATAAACGGTTAAATAAATAAATCCACAACTCCCATAAAAATATATTAAATCTAAAACCACAGCAAACAGCAATACATCTGGGTAGATGATGGGTACCACACTAAATCATCGAAAGCGAGACATTTACATAACGTACTATCGTCATCCTGTATAAGGTACAGTCGGCCCCGCATCCAGAGACAACGGGAGGTAATAAGGTAACACGTGTCAAAAAGTACCTTTACCTTGTCTTTGGGCATACCGTTTTTCTGCAGGTGTACCGGCTAAGCCATTTTGAGTAGGTACGCAAATATCGCTTGTATATTCGAATACGTTTTTTTTTTTCGAATGAAAATGATGTGGATTCGGTTTAAATACGCCTGGTTTATTTATTTTGTGAACTTGTGAATAGTTTTTACAATTATAGTTGAATAGCCATGCACTGTAAATTGATGACATATAAATGTGCAAATCGTTTAGCAGTAATATGTTTTAGGACTAAACTGTGTATGTATTTCCACTGAAATAAACATAGGAATGATTATTTTATGTACAGAGTTCACAAACATTTATTGGTGATTGAAGTTCAATAAAATACATAATGACTTTTTGGGATGGTCCGTAAGCACCTCATTCTACTAATACTATAAATCTAAAAGTATATATGTTTAGATGTTTGTTACTCAATGACGCAACAACGGCTGAACGGATGTGTATGAAATTTGACAAACAGATAGATTATAACCTGGATTTTTTTTTTAAACGTTGCCCCACACTTGGAATTACTCCTATATTGTAGGTGCGTTTACAAACATTTAAATACACATACACAAACAGCCAGACCCGGAACAACTACTTGTAGGTCATACAAATATTTGTTCCGTGCGGGAATTAAACCCGCACGCAGCACAGCAGTCAATCGCTTAACCACTGCGCCAACCGTGCTGTCACTGACCGTCGATTACCATCTGCCGTGATTAACACATGTGATACTTTTTATCCCCGCAATACATTCCCGTGGGATAATTTTCGAACTCCACGCGGGCGAAGCCGCCGGCAAAAGCCAGTATTATTTAAAACAAAGTCTCCCATCGCGTCTGTCTGTCTGTTCGCGATTAACTCAAAACGTACTGAACGGATTTTCATGTAGTTTTCACCAATAGACAGAATGATTCATGAGGAAGGTTAACGTGTATAGGTTTTGTGTAAATTGGTTAACGCGGGCCACGCTGGTAAAAGCTAGTATTTAATACCTTTAAACGAGCAATTCTTGTATATGCAAGGTGTAATTTTAATCACCGTTAATCTCATACTCAAAATAAAATCAGTTGTTCCCCACATTTATGTTCGCTTATCTCGTCAAAATGTAAGGAACCGCTGATTTTATTTACGCGATTTCAGGTTTGAGCCCATAGTAAAAGTTGTTCAGAATGATGAGTACAATGACCCCTTATGAGGTTAACGGTGATTAAAATTACACCTTGTATGTATATATATAATCTGCATCTCGGAAAAGACTACAACGATTTTCTTGAAATTAAGTATGCAGGGGGTTTCAGTGGCGATAAATCGATCTAGCTAGGTTTCACTTTTTTGAAAACGTCAAACCAAAAAAAAAACGGAGCAAGGCTCGGTCATCCAGATTATTTATTATAACGATAACATGTATTCTAGTATTTCAAACCACCTCTCCTCTACCTACCCTGAATCACAGTCGCATGAAGCAACTGCGTTTACTTGCTCATTTTTCCAATAAAAGAAATGAATGTACATACAGTATACGCTGGTGGTTCATATACTTTCTCTGAAAAACACTCAAGACTAGAAATAGTAAGGTATTGAGAAACTGCGAACACGTGCCGATAATTGCCGTAGTGAACTACCTACATGGAGCAACAACTTTTATACCGTTTCAGGACTCGTGCCAGAAAATTTCAAACTTTGTGCCAGGGAGTTAGAGTTGGAAATTGCATGTGGTTTGCCGTCAAATAGTCATAAGCTTAGTATAATAGCTAGTATTGCTGTGTACAGAAATATGGGTCGGGTCTCACTGATGGCGATGGTAATTATGGCAAACTTGCTTTTAAATTCAGTTTTGTGTTGTGTTTGACGACGAATTTGTGATTTTTCTTTATAGTTTTGGTTAAATGGAGGGGACATTATAGTAAAACTGATTGCATGTTATTCGTTTGCGGTAATACCCATGCACAAATTCTGGGTTTTCTCTACCTACGTCAATTCGAAAAAAACTGGCCGTCCTCTTCAATTCGGTTAACAATGTCTCCAGATGAAAAAATAACGGGATAAATCAATTAAATGAATGTGTAATCTTTAATACATAAGTACCATTGAAGTACGTACTTATTTTTTTATATTTAGGGCATAAAATTAATTTCATTCCTCTCTCACCTTAGCTAAAGTGTAAGTATTAAAGAGAGCGGTCGTTCATCCTATCCACAAGAGAGGGTGTGGGTGGAGTGTCAACAACTACAGACCAATTTCGGTTTTACCGGCATTGTCGAAGGTTCTCGAGAGGGTCCTGAACAATCGACTCATGTCTTTCCTCGAAAAGCACAATATTCTCTCCTGCAATCAATTTGGATTTCGTAGGGGGAAGTCATGTGAGGATGCTTTCTCGGCCTTGATTGACGAAGTTGTTGAGACTCTTGATAAAAAGTCTAAGTGCCTGGGTTTATTCCTAGACTTATCAAAGGCATTTAACACTGTCTCTGTCCCCATCCTACTCAAAAAATTGGCTTGGAGTTGGAGTAAGAGGCTCAGCACTTGCTATCTTTACGAGCTATCTATCTGACCAAACGCAGAGTGTCAAAGTCGCCACATATGTCAGTGATGAATGTGGATTGTCCTCCGGAGTGCCAAAAGGTTCTATTTTGCGGCCTACACTGCTTTTAATTTATGTAAACAGTCTATGTGACTTAGCATTCCCAAATTGTTCCATTTACACATATGCAGATGATACGGCCCTCCTTGTACATGCTGAAAATTGGAACGAAGCTCGAGAAAGAGCAGAATCTGTGCTTGGTATTGTTATATCTTGGCTATCGGCCACTAGTTTAACTATGAATGTTGATAAAACCAACTTTATCACTTTCTGCCTCAAAGCTAATTCGCAACCCGACAACACACTTTCCGTTAAAGCGCATACTAATTGTAATGCTTACCCAAACCAATGCTCCTGCCTTTCCCTGACAAGGAAAACCAGCGTGAAATACCTAGGCGTGCTTATAGACAACCTCATATCATGGAATGCTCAGATTGGGGCATTGTCTGGCAGAGTTAGAAAAGTTATTACAGTGTTTAAAAGCCTGCGGTATTGTGCTGATGCAGATACTTTACGTATGGTGTATTTATCACTTTGCCAGTCAATATTAACGTTTGGCATAACAGTCTGGGGCGGTGCTTCGAAGACAAATATGATACAGTTGGAGAGGGCTCAGAGAGTTGTCCTAAAAGTTATGACCTTTAAACACTATCGGTATAGTATGGCTCAATTGTACAATGAATGTCAGGTCGTGACTGCGAGGCAGCTCTTCGTGCTAAACTGTACGCTACGCAGACATACTTCTTTACAGCTGGATCATGATCGCTTGAAAAAACGTAGGTCTACGGATGTGTGCCCCATAGAGAGGCACAGAACGAAACTTGCGGGACGTCATTTTAGAATCCTTGGCAGTCGTATCTACAACTTGGTGAACAAGCAATGTAACATCTACACGGCCAATAAATTTGAATGTAAAGGTAAGGTCTGTAATTAGATAATGACCCTTAGCTATGACGAGGTTGAAAAAAATATCAATACGCAGATTTAACCCCCTTTGACCCTAAAATACACCCCGTTCCCTATTACTGTATATGATATTATTATTGATAAGTCCACAAGTCCATTTTACTTGTTTCCCGCTACCAGTAGGACCACACCCTAAAGCAAGCGCTTAAGTAGTGTTTCTTAGAATTAGCTTTTGTTGAGTTGTATACCAAGAAGTTGTTTTCAAAAGTTTTCCATAATATTTTCTGCTTTTACATTTTTATGATTTTATTTCCAAAGAAATCTGTTAAAAGAAAGCACGTCCTCTAGCCTGACAAAAAATATTTGATCATTGAAAACGATTTCATGGAAATTCAAAAGGACTAAGATAAAATTGGTACGATTTGACTTCATCAATGTTGAAATTAGACTCGTAATTTCATATTTCACTTACAAATGTAGGTGGAAAATAGCTATTGGCAAAGGAAAAGTGAAAGGTAGGTACAATTTGCTCCACGCATTAGAAGGCCGCCGGCCTCACAAAGTCATTTCCTTCAAAGAATATTGTTACCTAAAAAAAAATTATACATTTCGCTGCGTCTGGGAAAACCTTTTTTTACAAAAGCTCTATAGTCCGTTCCACTATGAAACCGATAGATAAGAACCGTACAGAGTTCGGGATTAACACCCTTAAGATAAAGTAGTGGCGATCCCGACCAGCCATCACTTATACTGAAACATATTTAGGATTGAATAAAGCTTTCGCCTTTGAAAAATATACCTATTGAAGTAACGAACCATTGATCCGTTATTTGAATAGCGATGGACTCTTGTTAACCCAAAAAATATGCTTATATTTATTCAGGCATACTGCTTACAAAATCTTACGCAATAAGCTTTGGGTATAATAGTAGCCCGAGAGGTTGTTTAGAATATATATTTCCTGAAGAATTTCGAGGGGCTCGTGACTAAGTATTAACAGCCGCACGGGCCCATCCATCAGGTTAAGCTACGCTTGCCGGGGCTGATCCGTGCATGGGTGACAATCTTTACTCACCAAGACTCCTCCGTGGCTCGGAAAGCACGTTAAGCCGTTGGTCTCAGCTGTCATTTGTAGATCTTTGACAGTCGTTACGGGTCGCCAGAAGCCAGATAGTCTGACAACCTGTCTTACCAAGGGGTATCGTATTACCCAGTAACTGGGTTGTGGAGGTAAGATAGACAGTCATTCCATGTAAAATACTGGTACTCATCTTCATCCGGTTAGACTGGAAGCCAACCTCAATATAGTTTTGAAAAAGCTAGGTAGATGATCATTTATTCAGGCATACTGCTTACAAACACTAACGCAATAAGCTTTTTGGGTATAACAATAGCCGGGTTATTTAGAATATACATTTTCTGAAGAAGTTCAATTTCAATGTGCTTAACTTTGTGCTTAAGGTGAATCTAGTCGCTCTTTTTTTCCATATAAACCTCGGGAGTGTATACTCCATTGTTCGACAATGTGCATCAAAACATGATATGGTTTTGTCTCATTATTAATATTGTCTGTGTGGAAACAGAAAACTAATATAAAAAGCCATTAAATAGTTAGGACCCAACAAAGATTCATTTTTCAAGCTAATTTGACCTTTAATTCAAACTTTGGGCGTGTTTAAGTAATATAAGAAGTGTAAAATCTCCAAAATTAACTCGGTACCGACAAAGCTCAAATATGGTACAGTTCAATAAACTTTATTGGTAATAGGGCATTTTCCAATTTATTAAAAACTATTCTAACTTGAAGATTAGGGCGAACTATTCAACAGAAATATAAAAGTAAATTGATTTATATCCATTTTCTCAATAAAAAACGATTTAAATCAAATTTATTTTTCGTTGTTTTGAATTTACCGCCATAACGCTCCTTACGGTGACTTTTTATCACGTTACCACACGTGACGTCAATTTTGTGTAAACTAATGTAGTTGTAAACAAGTGAAAGTCGAGTTTATAAATAACAAGATTTTAATGGCTAGAAAGTGATATTACTGGTGCGCGGTGCCTCTGTGCACAAATACTTCAAAAACTGCGCCAAACTAAGTATGATTTATTGAACCGGTGCCGTTTACACAACGCTGACGTCACGATGTCACGTGATAAAAAAGTCATCGTAAGGATCGTTTTGGCGGTAAATTCAAAACAGCAAATAATACATTTTGATTTTAATCGTTTAATTGAGAAAATGGATATAAATACATTTTATTTTTATTTTTCTGTTAAATATATCATCCCAAACTTCAAATTAAAAAAAAAATATTCAATTAGAAAATACCCTATTGATTAATGCAGTGGTTTTTTCATAAAACCCGATCTTTCGAAGGACTTTTCTTAATTTTTTACGCGCTTGTTGCACTATAAATGATCCTGCATCTCAATCAATAACGTTGTGCGTGTAGATACAATAAAAAAATAGCGTCTAACTGCTCATCACTGATACTACCTCTGTCGGACACGATGCCAGGTGAGACAGCGTTCTGTTTAGCCAGGCCCACCAGTGAGTTTGAGCCCACGACTAGATTCCCCTTAAAGTTCACTGTTACGTGGTCTCAGTGCGGGTGTAAATTAACATGAGACACTTTCATTAGAGCTGTAAGTCTCCCGTTTAATTTACCAGTTGGACGCTTCGATCGACCGTTTTCGCCTTCAAAAGTAAAAGCGGACATATTTCTTGACTGCGTTTATAATCCCGGCGGCAACACTAGTCCGCTAACGAAGTTAGTTCTAAGGTAAAGTTTTAATTGCTCTCTGGCAAATCTCAGTTTATCTTTTCGCGGTCTCTACGAAACAGCTTTGTTGACTATAAATTCAATTTGAGCGAGGCGGAAAAGATTACCTCTTTATTTATGGGAGAGGGACAGGATTGAAGAAACAATTCTTGGAATAGTTTAGAGTGGAAGTTGCTGTCGTGTGACACGCCACCTTTTTGTGTATGGTTATGCAATCAACCTAATATTCCCACTGCTAGAACATAGGCCACCTGTCTATGAGAAGGAGTGGGCAATCCACCACGCAGGCACAGTGCGGATTGGTAGTTGACACATGTTTCCGAATTTTTGTCTCTAAGACATGCCGGTTTCGTTACAATGTTTTTCTTCACCATTTAGGTACAGAAACACGTACACAGTATCTTTATTTTTATTTATAACAATTTGTTAGTGTTAAGTTATAAATAAACGTACTACACAATTAGCCTATAAATGTTTCTACCGCTGGGACACAGGCCTCCCCTTTGTGAGAAGGACAGGGCGGTTATTTACCACGCGGGCTCAGTGCGGATTAGTAGAAGTCACATGTTTTCAAATTTTCGGTTCTAAGACATGCCAGTTTCCTCAAAATGCTTTCCTTCACCGTTTTGAGAGCAGCGGTGATTAAATAATTTACACAAAGTAAAGCGGCTGTCCGAGTCCGAACCGACGACCGTAAGTCGCGGCCGTTGCCACTGGGCCACCACTGTTGCACCCTCTTATATAAAGTATATAAACTGTGTGTAAACGGAAGAGGCAGTAAGCACCTAAGTTGTCGAGTGGAAACTGTCACAAGTGCCTTACTTTCAATCTCATGAAACGCAGGATGGAAAATTTCGTTTAATAATTTAAGGCCACGACAGGCCTTTAAACGTCGTCTGCTGGTTTTATCACCTGAGAGTCACGTAGGCGACCCGCGCCGTTACTTCAGCCCGGCTAATGAATTCTTACCTTGTTTACAATAAACCAAAAAGCTTTTATGAAGCTCATTCATTAAAGGAATCTGTGGATTATGCGTGAAGCCGCGCTAAGAACGTGACTTTTGAGATTTTCAACAAATTGATTCTGGTATGCTTCGATAAAACCTTACAAGCCAAGGGTTAGAACAGTTTTACGCGTTCTGTAAAATTATAGGGCGATGTTTACACGCTTTCTTAAGGCGCCGATAAATGGCTGGTAGTAAACGTATGCAAATTGATATTTAATGCCTTTACATTTTTCTTTTTTAAGCAGCCTTTCATGTTCACGGTTTCATGCTTACAGGTAGTACATTCATAAAAAACTTTTCAATTTTCTCATTCAATCTATGGCACATAATTGCTGAACGAAGTTTCCCTAAGTTGCTTTTAAGAGGAGAATACCTATCGGCAAGCGCAATGGAGGTCACCACTAAGGTCCAAAGACTTGAAATTCCAGGGACTCAGGCCTCCTCTCTGTGAGAGATAGTGGTCCGTAATCCACCATGCACGCCCAGTGTGGGTTGGTAGATGACACATGTCTTCGAATTTATGCTTTTAAGACACGCCAGTTTCCTCACGATGTTTTGCTTCACCGTTTTGAGAACAGTGGTGATGAAGTAATTTACTCAAAGTATAGTGCCTGCCTGGGTTCAAACCCACGTTCTGAAACTCTTGAGTCTCGGCCCTTACCACTGGGCCACCATTGCTCCTCCCCACAATACGTACCCGTAATACTTTCTTAAAGACATCCTTCACCAAACACACCTGAAGCAGGTGAACAAGTATCATTGTCTGCTTGTCCTTGTCCCAAATATGTTTTGGTTGGCTTCCAGTCTCAGCTCAGCTCAGTACCAGCATTTTGCATGGAGGGACTGTCTATCTGACCTCCTCAACCTAGTTGCTGGGCAATACAATACCCCTTGGTAAGACTGGTTGTCAGAGTTTCGGGCTATTGGCGAACAGTGTTGACTGACACCAGGACCAGTGTCGACCCACTACTTACAACTCGTAAGTTGCGGTCGTTACCTCTAAGTTGAAAGTAAGAAAGAAGAAAGAAAAAGTATTTATTAGACTCGCACAGGAATATCACAAACTTAACTACACAATATGCTTAAAAAACAAATTAAAATTTCAAATATAAATAAAATAAAAAACAAAGTCCTGTACTTGGCCAAAAAGCTCCTACCTCAGCATGATGCTGCGACATTTAAAAAAGCGTCGCAGCGCTGGTATTCTGATAGGACCCACTGTGATGTCACGGACAGATATATAATTAAAATAATAAGTAAAAATAAGATAAGTAAGTGTAAAATACCTAAAAAAGAATGTACGTTAACAGTAATTTTTGTAATCCGCGTGTCTGTACCCCACGTAACATCTATTATTTGTCTATGCTTTTAGTCTGTGACACTAAAAGCATAGACAAATATGGAGTCGCTGTGACATGTAATGAGACGCAGTAATAATGATAAGTTCCCCTTATCATTATTAATTTGCACACGTTAAAAAAATGTTCCGTGCGGTGCCGGACGTAAAAGAATAGCACCATCCCATTTCTTCCCGTGGGTGTCGTAATAGGCGACTAAGGGACTTACTAGAGAATGGGCAGCAGCGTTCTCTATGCATTTGACCACCATGCTGCGATCGCCAAGCCGCCTGCCAAGCGTGGCGATTATGGCAAATCCCCCCTTTTGGGGGAAGCTTATGTCCAGCAGTGGACGTCTTTCGGCTGATATGATGTTAAATAATAACAAGAAATTATTACACAGACACACGCTAATGAGCATCTCATAACATGACAAAACAAACATGGGAATTATGTACAACTAACACAGTCCGCAAAAAATGATCAATTGTTTTATTGTAACATATTTCATAAGATAAATTCATCCGGTGGAGGGACGGTATCGGGCCGGGTGGTAACTGGGCGTTTGCCGGGTGGCTGCCGGGCAGTTGCCGGAGGGCTACCGTCGGCCACTGTCAAGAGAGACCTTATCTAAACCCCCGCCGAGTAACAACGAGCTATGCGACTGTGGAGTTGGTATGATGACGTCACTTAAAGAAGAATCAAGAAAAATAAGGGTTCCTTTTTAACTTCGGATCGTTGGCCGATCGGGCCGAAGATGATGTACAATTTCTTTAACAAAAAATAATGATATGATGGAATCATAACGATTTAACATTTATCTATTGTGTGATTTGTAAAAACATAATGGTTTCATCGTGTTATTTATTTGAAACGAAAGTATTTAAGTACATTTGTCTTTAGCTTTGATTTTTCGTTTTTAGGGTCCTGGACCTCAAAAGGACCCCTTGTAGGATCACTTCGTTGTCCGTTCCTCTGTCGGTCTATTCAGATAATATTTATAAGGAACGCGTGGAGATATCAAGTAGAAAACACCTCCACCAGTTAGACACCTGCTCCTTATTCAGAAATAGGTTCGTCCACAGTAAATAGTAATTGAAAGTGGCTATATTAACACGTACGGAAATAAAGGCCATAGAAGTCAAACTAAGCTGTAAACAAAATAAATCAGTCTGAAAAGACTCTCCCACAATCTTTTACCTCGGTAACATTTTACAAAGCCTCAATATTAATGAATTATACATAATAGGTATTGTAGACAAAACGTTACTTACTCAGAATAACTAAATAACTGGTCATGATTTTGACGGCCGAAACCTCAAACACTACTGATCACCGTTCATTCTCATGCTATCTCCGTCACTTCAAAGAGTGTGGTGGCGACAGTAAGACTTTAAAAAACGTTTTAAAGTTTTGTGTTTATTGAGATTTCTGGGAATAAAGTATGTTGGGGAACGTTCGGTGCTGGGATAAGCTTTGACACGCTCGTAAATTATGTACGTATAAAATGTTGCCAGCATTTGAAACATTGCGTTCCAAAAGTACCCCAATGTACTTAATTTTAGTGACGGGCTCGTTGTTACATAATAACAGCTGCACGGCTCGATCGATCAGGTTAACCCTCGCTTGCCGCGGTCGGTCCGTGGAGAGTTAGCCATCTTTACAAACTAAGACCTCTCCGTGCCTTGGAAAGCACGGTAAGCCGTTGGCCTCGGTTGTCATTCTTAGATCTTTGACGGTCGTTACGGGTCGTCAGAAGCCCGAACCAGTCTTACCAAGGGGTATCGTATTACCCAGTAACTTGATTGTGGAGGTCAGTTAGGCACCCGCTTCATGTAAAATACTGGTACGCAGCTCCGGTTAGACTGGATGCTGACCCCAACATAGCAAGGAAAAGACAGACGATAATAGTTACATTAGTGTTCCTACAAAATGAATGCAAATATCCCAAATCAGATTCAAAATATAAAAAAAAACAGATATTAAATTGTCCCGTAACACCCAAAAGCCTTTGTTTTACACGAATAAATAAATCCGGAATACATTAAATTTGTGCCGTGCGCTCTACATTATTCATAGCTCTGAGATATTCTGCTGACTCGAAACGGCTAAGTAAGGGCTTGCTGAATAAAATGTTAAGTACAATTAACTGGTCAAGTATCCATACTAGTTTATACTGAGTGACTACTCAGTAGACTGAATGATTTCATTCATTTGGTACAAATTGAGTCAGACAGTAAAATTCTGAAGGTAAAGATCTATTTATGCATAGGTATATTTGCTTTCGGTTCGTAGGTTTGCTTTTGCCAGCGGTTGCCGGGTACATGTCCGAAATTATACCATAGGGAAGTACTACCGCAAAGAGAAGCATCCTATGTGTTAATCCAGGTTATAAACTATCCGTGTGCCAAAGGAGATGTTTCATTTTTGGCTAGCACTTGTACATTATTTAAAAAAATGGTGAAAAATACCCAAAAGTTTGGAAAAATATTAATCCGTGAATTTGAGAATGTTGTTATCTTTGTTGTACACACAAATTAAAGTTTTTCAATTATTGCGATTGTTATCTTTTTGCCTACACTACAGCGACATCCTGATAACATGCATTCTGAAATCAGAATGAATCTGAAATTTTAATCTGAAACCGTAAATACAAAATTATTACTTAAATATTTTTTTTCATTTTTGTAACAACAATTACCAAACATTTTCTATTTCATTTTTATACGTCTACAATACAAATCTATACTTATTATAATTATAATATTATAATCTATACTATATTATCTATATACTTACTAATAATAAAGCTGAGGAGTTTGTTAGTTTGTTTGCTTGAACGCGCTAATCTCAGGGACTACTGATTCGAATTGAAATATTCTTTTAGTGTTGAATAGCCCATTTATCGAGGAAGGTTATAGGTTATATAACATCACGCTAAGTCCCTTAGGAGCCGAGCAAAGAGATAAAACGTCATGAATACGAAGTACTCGCACGGGCAGGCGATTCGAAGCAACGGGGTGGGTCGGGGTAGTAAGAAATATGACGCCAACGAAGTCGCGAGCAGAAGCTAGTTAACTATATAAATCATTCCCTGTTACACGTTTATAGATCCATTTCACAGATTTTTCTTGAATGCGTGTACATTCCAGAAAATCTAGCCTAAATTCCATACCAAAATCAAACGTAGGAGACGTTTGATTTTGGTATGGAACTCAAACTTCAACCAAATTCGTTCAGCCGTTTTTGTGTGATCGAGTAACAAAACTCCGAACGTACAAACACACATTTCACATTTATGATATTAGTAGGATTTTTGTTTTGAAATTTAATAATCAATAATATTAGAGTGCACTCCGACAACTTTAAAACTAATTTTGTCCAATTTTAATATTTTAAGTCGCTTTCAGTTAAGATTTATGGTAAAAGTTTTAAAAGTACTAGCCAAAACTTTCACCAAAATAGATTTTGTTTACCAACTGAGCCAAAATCGATGTAAATTAATTAGCAAATTATATTTACGAAAACTTTAACTTATTTTCAGCCATAAGCTTTCTTTAATATCTTAATTGCAATCTCGGTTTCCGACTCGCTTAAAATCGTCCTGCCGAGGTTTTTGCAAAGATCAAATTTAATTACCGTTTCACCTTCAACCAGCTTTTACTTCAATTTATCCACATCGAATGGAAAAGCAGGTTTTTTTACTTCGTTAAACTTGTTTTAATTTCGCTGTGATTGCTCGATTCTTTTTAAGTGCTGTGCCAGTGCTAACTGGAGTGCCTGTTTTCACAGGAAACTATTAACTTTTATAGGAACCAGGTATAAAATTTACATGACAATTTTATTATAATCACACAGAAACATTTTCAATTTAAAGCATAAACTCAATTACTCTGAGAAATTAATTGCATTGTTTTCACAAATAAATCTCGTACCCGAAACAGTTAATCTCAAAAAACTCATCGATTCTCCCAATAAAATAGTGATGGGACACGCGACCGCAACGCGTGACAGAGCCCACTTAATTTAGTGACAGTCCGCTATGTAAACACGGGCATACTATGTAATTTTGTTTTACTCTCGACCGCTGATAAATTGGGTGCGGAGGAAGCGCGGCCGCGGCGTACAGGCGACCAATATTTTTCATTACTATGCTAATTTCATTGTCCCAATAAACGCGACGCCCCCACTCACCCGCAAAGAGGTTAGCTGTTTCACGAGCATTTTTACTGTGTCCACTGAAAAATTTGAATTCGCTTTCCAAAAGGTCGGGCCGGGTTAATTTGAAATGCAACTGGGCATTTTTAGTTTTCCGCCGCGCCGACGCCGCTTGCTTTTAAATGGCAGCCAATAAAATTGTGTATTAGTGACTTTATTTAAGCTTTTCACGATTCGATAGTTTGAATAATAAAGTTTTCAAATTATATTTTTGTTTGAAAGTTTTACACTCGTTGAGCTCTCGTTAGCATAGTTTTCATGGCAATAATTTATTTTGGCCTCGCTTGTTAAATTTTACGAGGCATCGTGCTATTCAATGAAATGATTCCTGGTAACAAAGCTATTTGTAGCAACTTGAAATGCAAGTTACATCTACAAATTCATGGAGCATGGTCGGACAATCAGTTTAAACGAGGGTCATAATACCAGTAGTGCGGTATTATCGCGCACACAATCGCTTGAAATGATTCAATAGATCAGTGTCGGAGGTGTGGAGCGACGCATTCCGCAGTGGGGTCACGTAGCCCCCGAGAGGTCTGGACCCCGAGGTATGTGCCCTGAAACACGTGTCATATTGCCCTTCCTTGGACGACAATACTCAATTCAATAGCTATTGAAATTTTCCGATGTGGACCGTTGTGCGTTTGTCCCGGAATCTTATCAGCTTATGGGGGTATACCAGTCCTTTTATTTGTGTAGGAATACAAATACAACTTACTGTACAAACTACGACATATTTTCAAGAAACAATTCTGCATGTCAAGGTCAGAAAGTGTTATTGAGTTTTTCTTTCTGGAATTTCTTAATATCGGCCCGGAGTCGGGATTTTTGTGCCGTTTGTGGCAATAAGCTCGTGCTATTACATGACACTTAGGCATAATGGCGAAATATGGGTGTACTATAGATACACCTCTGCCTATCTCTTCGTGGAAAAAAGTCGTAATGTTATGAAATCTGTATGGTTTATCGATAAAATAGTCTTCTTAGTTATTATGCATTCCTTTAGCTCTACAGATATCTCCGAAGATTCTGTTGGCATCTTTCCTACTATCAAAATCTATCCTGGAAATATCCACTATTATTAATCTCTAAAACGAGAACGCATAAGCAAAAGCCATTATAATCAATGCTACACTAAAATAAAACAAGTTCAGTTCGCTTTTTATGAGAAAATTTATTTTCAATTCAACAGTACAATTTTGTTTGGCAAAAAACTGTGGAGTTAACATAGCTGAACGGCTACTGGTGTATTTTCCAAGCGACCATTTTAATTTTTAGTGTTCACTTGAGTGTTTCTAATACTCGGATGATAAAAACTACATTTTTTTTTGGTTTTCCTGTAGATACAGTCATTTTTGTGGTTAATAACTGTTGTTGTTTTTTTTTTAGATAGAAGGGTGTTTATACAACCTGTCAATAATGTGTAACTAAATTAATGCACAATATAAAAATAGTTTGCTTACAATTGTTAACTGAATCGATTTCTGTCATTTCTTTTATCGGGAATTTTTTATCCAGAAAAATAAATGAAAACCAAAACGGTCGAAATACCTACTATTCTAGGCCCTTATATGGGTATGACTGTGTGCGTGCATAGATTTGTAATGTGACAATTATTTACTCCCATAGTTAGTATAACCAATTTAATAAATAAACAAAGTTTTATAGATGATACTAAAAATTCAGTGTATGTTACATTACATACACTGAATTTAAAATAAAATTTTAAATAATCCCATGATTATAGCACCAAATAATAAAATTCGGGTGTTTGGTGATGTGCTTTGATTCCGGGACGTTTTGTATAGTTACATATCTACGTATACCTACATACATTCTGTTTGTGACGTGGTTCAGTTATAAAATATTGGTTGTCAGTGGTGACGACCACTGACGTGGTTGAATTGTATTTTACATTGTAGTCCGCGTTTTCACAGCTGTTTTTTTTTTCAACCATTTTTATATAAAATTTTGTTGTTGTTCATTCTGTTTTGCTTTTAAAGTCTCATTACAGTCGTGCGGAGACATCAATTTAGTTTGGAACTAAGGTTTGGAAGGACTTTCTTTAACGCGGGTCGCGATAGGAATAAAACTGAGAATGAGATCATTTTCATGGTTTTTCCTTTTTTAAGTTTTAATTTTGTTTTATTATTACTGTTTTTTTCTTTTCTTCCAACAATAATATTTCGTTTAAGCATTTACCATCTATACACTAATGATATAATGTAAAATTTCTTGCTATTTGTCAAATAAGGTGATATGTTTTGATTTTATTTATCCTATAGAGGGGAGTCCCTGGTGTCCTGAAATACAGGCCATGGCTTAGTTTAGGCACCAGTCTCCCGCAAATTAGCACTAATGTATTGTAATATTATTGTCAATTTTTTTTTATATGTCTAAGTGTTATTTGTGGACGATAATAAACATTTTATTATTTATTTATTTTATTATTTATTTATGGTTTTCGAGGTGGCATTTGTGAAAAAAATAAAATTTGCCATCATGAGTGTTGTTCTCAAAGTTGTCAAGGGTGCGGAAGCCGATAATGAGGTCTAAATAAAAATCGTCGATGGCGGCTGCGAAAATTTTTAAATTTTCATGAGTGTCGTTTTCATAGTTTTCGAGGTTGCTGAAGCCGATTGTGAGGCCAACATAAAATTTGACTACATTCAAGATAGAGTAAAAGACATTACATTCGGAGTTAAAGAAAAAACTTAAGGAACTTCGTACCTGACGGGAGTCCACCGACCGCGCACGTTTGTTTTCTGAAATTTAAAATATAGTTAAATAACTGTAGATTACTAGCATAAATAAATTTTATTAATTTATTATAAAACACCTGAGTTGTAGGTATGGCTTATACCGCTTAGCTACCGTGCCAGTTAAAGCGTCATCATAACATGAATCCCGGGTCGACGGTGCGTTGTGTTCCACGCGCGCTTCAAAGAGATGTCAGCAGCGACTGATAGGGCCCGCAAGGGCCGATGCCTGCCAGGGGTGCGGGTTGTTCGAAAGAGATACCGCGGCCCCTAGCACACAGGCAACTGAGGGAACACGGATGGGTTTTATTCAGTAAAAATCTGAGACGCCCTCCCACTCCACCCAGAGCGGGAGAAGTCATTTGATGATTTCCCACCCAAAAAAAAAATCATAACATGAATGGACACTAAACAATAATTCGTTTTCTTGAAAAACAGAAATCCAGATAATTTACACATTTAAGATACTAAAACAAAGTACTAGTCTTGTTATTTCTTAATATCCTCCATGATATGTGTTCTCGTGTCGTATCAATTTAACATGTAACGTTTAGTTTAGGCCTAACCTAACTAATTGAATTAAGTAACTAGCTTTGACAAATTATAAGAGGGCCACAAATACAGCTATGAAACAAACCACATTACCTACATTTCAATTCAACCATTTTTATTTTTAGATTGATTGAAATGGGCACTCAGAGAGAAAACCATAATTTTGTAAGTGTATTTTGATTATTAATTATAACAGAAAGACTAGAGATAAATTAGATTATCTTATATCTTTTGTCTACCATTGTTACGATTTATAAAATAACATGACGCCTTGTTTCCTCGAAGGGATGAGCAAAAGTGTACCTATATATAGTACACCCACATTTTGTCAGTTATGTTTAAGGCCCATATAATAGAGTCCTATTGCCATCAATCGGGTACAAATCTAGACTCCGGGCTGCTACTGAGAAATTCCAAATAAAAAAACCCATTAACACTTTACCCGACCTGGGAATCGAACCCAAGACCTAATACTAAGCAGTATCGCTTGCTACTACTAGACCAACAAGCCAGTCAAAGTTATAATTCAGTAACAATTTATCTAAACCAGATTATTTGTTTTAGTATTCTTCGGTCACAAACAAACTGCCGGAGTTTTGCGTGGTAAAGCAATGTTAGATCTGCTGAACTAACTACCACTGATAATGTGTGGGTATTATCACCTATGAGTATTTATCCATACATATATGTAAACAGGCAGAAACTACAGAACACCACCTGCTACGATTGTTGCATACTCCTATTGCCTTGCTTATTTTCAAACATCTGAGGGGCAATTCTCGAAATTATAATAATTTTCACAATAAGAAGGCCGATTCTCGTCATTAAAAATGTTCAGTCTAGTCGCGGTTCCATCTCGGCGACAATCTTAAGTCATAAACTTGTCAAAAATGTATTGGAAGTCGAAGTATTTTTGACAGATTGAGACTGACATCAGACTGTGACTGTTTTTAAAATTACGGGAATTGCCCTCGGATCTCAGTCGCAATCAGTCAAAAATACCTCTTATTTCTCTTCATTTATGACGAATTTTTGACATTGATTGCCGCTGAGATGGAACCGCGACTAGACTTTGAACATTTTTAATTACGAGAATTGGCCTTCTGTTCACAAGCACGCCGGTTGCGAATACTACGCACCTGACTTATCATCATCTGCCTAGCCTTTTCCCATCTATGTTGGGGTCGGCTTCCAGTCTAACCGGATGCAGCTGATTACCAGTATTTTACATGGAGCGACTGCCTATCTGACCTCCACCACCCATTTACTGGGTAACACGATACTCCTTGGTAGACTGGTTGTCAGACTTTCGGGCTTCTGACGACCCGTAACGACTGTCAAAGTTCCACAAATGACAGCCGGGACCAACGGCTTAACGTGCTTTCCGAGGCACGGAGGGGTCTTGGTATGTAAAGATGGTCACCCATCCACGGACCAACCGCGGCATGCGTAGCTTAACCTGATCGATCGACCCGTTTAGCTATTGTTACTAAGCCACAAGCCCCGTCCTGCACCTGACTTATCTATCTATCTACATAAATCACTCATCTATTCTATCCATATTGTATTATATTTCACGCCTGAACAACTAAACCGATCGTTATGTTTGACAAATAGGTAGCTTGGTTCCTGGAAAAGGACATAGGCTACTTTGCATCCTGGATGTTGCATCTTGGTATAAAAAATAAATTAACACAAAAAAAACGCAGTCAAAGTTGCGGGCAACAGCTAGTAATATATGCAACTCAGTAATATTAAGTCAATCACTTACTTAACATTATTGAACCAAACACACAAACAAGTTGACGGAATTCCCTATTTATTACTATATATTCTCAACTTTGAGAGAATATTTACCAAAGTGCAGTCTCTGCGATGTTTAAAACGGGTCATAGATTTAAATTTAAAAGTATAAATTTAAATTGTGTGCTAGTTGAAAAGCACATCCGTTATACGCTGGAATTGCGAACTAAGGACCGACGTGTTTTGACCAATATACTGCGATAACTCGAGTTGAAAACTGCATGATATTAGGAGTTTTTTGTTTGTGACCGAAAAAATACCGTGAATAAATCTGAAATGATTAATTATTCAAACTATCGTTATATTTAGCTTGGTCTCCGATGAAAACTCACTAACACAATAATTATGTGAGTGTGTGTGTGTGTGTCAAAAAGATAAGAAGCAGCGTTATCTTTTTCCAAATACATACTAGATAGCTGACTAGCTAGCTTGCATTATAGATGGCTAGGCCATAATTAATTACGTAGTAAACAAATTATGTATTAGGAGGAAAGTTAACGCTGCTTCTTAACTTTATGACATCATTTTCATAGTATACCTAAGCTTTCTTAAAGTTCTATACTGAACTTGAGTTTTGAAAACTTACGGTATTTAGCAAGTAGTAAGTACCTAAGTTTTCAAAACCCAAGTTCAGCAGTGAACTTTAAGAAAGCAATTGGTATGATAATCAACAGTTTCTTCAAAGATATATCTCTAAATAACTAGGAATATTAGCCGCTGTCGTCTACAAAAAATACTGTCTTAAAGCATCAATATCCTAAACTCATTTTTTATCACCTCAACTAAACACACGCGTTCACACGTTGATCAGTCTTCAAATCCCCCGCAAGTGTTTTCGTCTCATAGCAGAATATTAGAAAAGTTTTTCGATCCCCTGAATAGTACCTACTACGTGAGACACAAATATTGCAGTAGAGCCACGGATAATCTGCTGGAAGCGAGCCAGTTCACAATATGTAAGCGCAGTTTTCAATAGAGCCGTTTAGATATCTGCTGGTTGAGGCACCCAGGCGACAATTAAGTGAGAACCCATGCTATGATTACCAGTATTATCGCGGTATCAGTAGTGTAGGAGTTTGGGAATTAATTTGTTTATCTGATTGGGTGGTTATTGTTGTGGAGGTAATTGAATGTTGCTGTTGTTTTGTGTGGTTAGGATAATTTGACCAAATACACACGTATTTTTATTCATAAAAATCTGAATGATCAGGATTCTGATACTTAGATTGTTATAAATAAAAATGTGTGTTTCTATGCCTAGTAATGACTAAGTAAATAATGCAATAAGTGACTACTTTTCAGTTAAAAAACAGACAGTATCCATCATTATCTGCCTAACCTTTTCCCAACTATGTTGGGGTTGGCTTCCAGTTTAACCGAATGCAGATGAATCCAGTATTTTATACGGAGCGACTGCCTATCTGACCTTCACAACCCAGCTACTGGGTAATACAATACCTCTTGATAAAACTGTATCCATATCTATACTTAATACTTATGAAAAATCCAAAAGTGACTCTGTCTGTCTGTCCGTCCGTTTCTGACACAGGTGGATTATGACCTGAATTAGGACATTGGATACCTGTCATTTTTCTATAAAGGGAAATAGGTATCAGTCGGAAATTAAACATTTCCAACTTCCACGCGGGTGAAACCGCAAATGCTAGTGTAACTAGTTGTTTCATGTTTAAAAATAAATGAATTTAGGTCTCAGTTTATCTATGATAGGCTTACGTCTGATCACTGAATAGTAATTACGTTAAAACATAACACACCAATTTTATTCCGAAACAAAACGATAACCATCCGGTTTACGACACCAGCTCCGCGACTACACCGGATAATTCGGTCCCCGTGACCCGTTTGCGCGTTTATTCATACCTCATTCATCCGATTGCCTTTATGACGGGAATTAGTTTCGGAATGTATGGCTTTGCATTATAACCAAGGTACGTTTTGGTTGCAAATCGAACTGTGAAAGCGGGTCTCCTTTATGCGAGCCAGTCGGGGAGAAACGTCGTTGACGTTATAAAGCTCTCGGTACATATTCGCTGTATTTGTGGTTTTAATTAGTATCTCGTTATTATTAGGCTATTATTAGCCCATTTCGTTGCTTGAATTAGCTAGGGTTGTGGCGGAGTGATTGAACGAAATTGTTAGCAACTTATATATACAAGGTGGCAGAGACATCGACGCGCAAACTGTTTCAACTGTTTCACTGTTTTCTGTTTCTGTTTCTGTTTCAAATTATTCGTTTGTTATGAAAGAAAAAACCAGTACCAAAGATCAAGAGCTTAATAGGCTTGCTGAAAAGAAGAAGAAGAGGTTGGCTGAAAAAAAAATTACTATGATTTATATTTAACTAGCTTTTGCCAGCGGCTTTGTGGAGGTCGGAAAATATCCCACAGGAACGTATATTTCCCGTAGGATGATATTCTTCATGTTAATCCAGGTTATAAACAATATGTGTCCCAAATTTCATCTAAATTCGTTCAATCGTTGTTGGGGAAGCTAGTCGCGGGCTCGAACTCACTGATGGGCCTGGCTAAAAAGCACGCTGTCTCAACAGGCATCGTGTCCGACAGAGGTAGTATCAGTGATGAGCAGTTACAAGCTAGTCTGCACGTACAACATTATTGAGTGAGATGCAGAATCATTAATTATAGTACAACAGGCCCGTAAAAAATTAAGAACAGTCCTTCGGAAGATCTGGTTTTATGAAAAAACCACTGCGTAAATCAATGACCAATAATTTATTGATGTTTTCGATATTTGAGCTTTGTCGGTACCGACTTGGTTTTTCAGATTTTACACTTCTTTTATTACTTAAACACGCCCAAAGTTAGGTTAAATTAGCAAGAAAGACGAATCTTTGTTGGCTCCTAACTTTTTAATCGCTTTTTATTTTAGTATTCTGTTTCCGTACAGACAATATCAATAATAAGACAAAACCATACCATGTTTAATTTTTTATGTATATTGTCGAACAGTGTAGTAATACACTCCCGAAGTTTGTATGGGAAAAATTTGGACTAGATTCACCTTAAGTAACAAACATCCAACATACACATATTTATAATATGGATATAATCACGAAAAAACAATAGAAACGCGTTGTTGCCGCGGGGGTTGAATGCTCTCTGGTCGAAATTCTACCATAATTAATTTAAATTTTAATCCCCAATGATCAAAAATATTTGGTCTGCACTTCTTGTCCATATAAACTTTAACTGTGCCAAATTTCATACTCACAATTACCAAAACAAAACACATCACACCTCTAATTTACCCAACAATGACAACAATAAAGTGTGGCCACACAGACCACTGAAGGAAATCATGTATCATTGACAAACACACAAGTTGCTGGGCAGGAAGCCCGGGCAAAGTGTTCCATCACCCGGGCAGGGCCTTCCGCACCCGGATATGAACCCTGTATCGTCGCGACTGCCCTCGTCACTTTAACGATCTCCGCTCACTAAGGTTTTTACCTTATTGCTGGATGATGCTCGATATATGAAATGTTGTTAGGAAAATGATTGTCATTGTTTTTGCTAATGTTAGGAGGATGACATTGCATTATTTTCTTTTGAGGTTTTAGTTTTCTAATTTTGAAGACTGCTTTTTTTATTTTACATTGTTAGAAATAAGTTTACTTTGAATTTAATTTATTTTGTTATGGTATATTTTTGTTATTGTTGTGACTTTATTTTGCTTCTTATAAAAATGTGGGTTTACGTCGATATTTCAAAATGTGATGTTCAAACTTCCAAAAATAAATAAAAGCTTTAGGACAGGTTCAGTACCTACCATCATTTCATTATAGCTTACCATGTTCCTTTATTCTTTAATTGTAACCAAAAACCTGTTTATTATTCAGGGAAAATTTTAACCAGTGCCCAAACTGTAACCTTGAATTCACCATAATTATGATTCTAGACGCCTAAAGAAAAAAAGTCGTCGGTTACCAAAAAAATATATTAGCAGTTCCTTACATTTTGACCGCGTAGGTATGTTATGTGCGGTACTGTAGTACTTTTTTTATGAAACAGCAGATTTTTGTTTTGATAACCGGCGAAAATTTTCTACTCTAAGGGGTCTAGAATTATATGCTTAATGTTCCCTCTGCAGGCTAAAGGCTTCTCTTTGAGAGAGAATGGGCCGTAATCTAGCACGCGATCCCAGTGAGGGTGTTTGGATCACATATGCCTTCGAATTTTTGGTTCTAGGACATGCTGGTTTCCTCACGATGTTTTCACTCACCATTTTGAGAGCAGTGGTTATGAAATTATTTACACAAATTAAATCGCCCGGCTGAGTTCGAACCCACAACCACTTGGCCACCACTGCTCTGGCTAAACCGTATGCCAAAGGAGAACCTACTCGTATTTATTTAAGAACTAATCAACCGAATGAAACAAGCATTATTCCTCGAAGCCTTTTCAAGTATATATGCATTTATTAGCACAGCCTACTGATCCGTTAGTAACTAAAATTGTATTTACTCGTTGCTGATTGTCGCATGCAAATTATATAGGACACGATAAAATGGCCGCCCTACAACATTGTATATTATAATAAGTAATTAGTCTACGGGCCGTATAAGGTCGGTGTTTGAAATATGACTACACTAGAGTAGTTAAGTTACTGGGCAAACTAGGTTCTAGGCTTCGAGTGTTTGCCCTAAAGTACGAGATATTTTTGGTAGGGAACTGAAGCGACTACTTCAGTGAAAACAATCCTGAACTTAACTATAGGTCAGTGTGGAAGTTTTGTTTTGATAGCTACTTAAGTGTAACATAATTATTACATTTTTTTTTTATACAGAAGGCAGGACGGCTTTCGGACGGCGAGTAATGGGAAGCTCGCTGTCCGTTAAGGACCCAGCCCGGGTCGACAGCGCGTTGTGTTCCACGCGCGCCTCAAAGAGATGTCAGCACCAACTGGTGGGGTCCGCAAGGGCCGATGCCTGCCACGGGGGCGGGTTGTTCGAAAGAGATACCGTCGCCCCTGGCACACAAGCAACTGAGGGAACACGGGTGGGTTTTAGTCAGTAAAAGTCTGACACGCCCTCTTGCTCCACCCAGAATGGGAGAAGTTATTTGATGATTTCCCACCCTCAAAAAACAAAAAAAAAACAACTGATCATTGACGCGCAAACTATAACCATTAATTCATCACATGATTCTAGACCTCCTAGCGTAGAAACTTAAAACGGTACAAAATTTCCTGTATTTTCCTAACAAATAACAGACAAAAAGTAATCTAAGTGAATTTAACATTATAGGTAAACATTGTCAGAATAACCCAAGTTTGTTCATCTGTGTGACTGACCAGTATTAAAGACTCTCCTGACGTGAAGCCATAATATGAACCAGCAGCGGTCTTTTTCTTTCACTGCAGGTAACCTTTGACTTAAAAAAAATGGACAACACAATGTATTGGATAGGTTAGCAAATTCATAATTTATCAAATTTAAATGTACAAATTACAAAAAAAATACTATTATTAAATTCAAACTATAAAAAAATAGAAATTAAAAAGAATGTCAATAAATACACGTCAATCAAGACGGCGAAAAAGTTGAAAACTTTTTAAATTTTCCAAAAAAGTATTAATCACGGATTGTTGTAAGTTAAAAGTTTTTTAACTTTAATATTTAATAAGCAATTAATTATTTTTAAGGTACGCACCATTCACTTTGCTTTGTAATTTATTAAACTTTCCGTTCATGGTGTCAAAAATGTATATTTTTGACACCATGAACGGAAAGTTTAATTTGAATAGAATTTAGAATAGAGTGTTCAAACTATCTTGAATAAATGTATTAGAGGGAGCAAAAGCGAGTCTTATCATACAAGCCTATGGTTTATATTTCACTGCAGGTTATAGGACCCTGCATAAAAGGCAGATCATCATCACCATCTACCTAGCCTTTTCCCAATTATGTTGGGGTCGGCTTCAAGTCAAACCAGATACAGCTGAATACCAGTATTTTATATAGACTGCCTATCTGACCTCCTCAAACCAGTTATTGGGTAATAAGATACCAATTGGGTTAGTCTGATAAGCAGTCTTAACTGGTTGTCAGACTGTCGGGCTTCTGATGACTCGTACCGACTGCAAAACTTCCACGAGTGACAGCCAGAAACTACCTACAGCTTGACGGCCTTTGAACCTGTAACTTTGTACCTCCTTAAATAAGATAGCCCAGCCAGCATTAACCTCCAGCCATCACGAAAAGCTAACAAGTTGTTACTTATTCAAAATATGCACTCAAAGCAAAGTATTCGCAAAAAAACTACTTAGAAAACCAATCACGTAGTGCTTACCAACTAAATAATGTTGCCATCTACAATAAACCGAGTGGGTCGCGTATTTTTCAACGTCATCGTATTTATGTACCTAGCTAAATCGGTCAGGGCATAATATCCGGTCGGATGCTCTGTCTTGAGCGATGAAGATGACCGTCCTCCGCCCCCTGTCGTCCCCCTACTGTTGCCGTGCCGTCAACGTACCGTCCACGACCCGTCGCCCCGTCGTCACGTGCTTTTCTCGTATGTCTTGTCTTGTCCCGACCTTATTCTTCACACCTCCTTGCATCGTGATTAATGTTGAGAGCCATTTAACATCACGTCAAGATGTTAAAATGAATTGTTCGTGAGATTTGAAAAGGATTTTATGATTTATTGTTAGTTTCTGATTTAATAGTGGAATCGTTGCTTTAGGTACCATTTCAGCCCGCGGGCTCTCAAAACGCTCTTGGCAATTAATAGCTAAGACTAGTCAGAAATTCAGCCAGCAAATGCTTGCAACCTTTTCTGTTAAATTTGTTTAGAAATATAACAGAGAGTCGAGAACTGCATTTTGTATGGAGGGGTCGTTTTCTATAAACAACACTTTTAGTTAGTTACATTCATAGCTCATGAACACAAGTTCATGAAACGTCCAGCTTAAAAATATAGGACCTATTCTTGGAAATAGTTCTAAAAGCACATATCTTTTGAATTAAAATTTACACAGATATTTTATATATGAATATAACGACAGGTATCCGCCACTGTGAAAGGAAAAAAAATATTAAAATATTTCATTTTGTTTGTGAAGCGAGAAATTCATCTTAGAAAGTGTTTACCCCGACGTGAAATAAAACTGCGAGCATGTTCAAACGTGTTTACTCGACGTGACTCTGAATATGTCTCGACCATGCTATGGCAACTAGGAGTAAAGTCAAAATTGCGTTTTTTTTATTGAAAACAGCGCCATCTATCATAACAATAGGGGAACAAAATATTTAAAGATTGCGGTGTTGCTATGGGTAAATATATTATTCCTATACTGGGAGTTTCCTTACTAATGAAAAAACATAAATGAAGAAATAAAATTATGATCACATGTTATTAAGGTAGTAAATTTTGAAAAATAACAGAATATATCAATTTGAGCATAAAGAGGTTTTTATTATCAGCATAATAATGTAGAAATTATATTTTGGCATATAAAACGTGCGAAATTGTATTTTTATATGGGCACACTTCAATTGCAAATGGCTTGGTGCATGTGAGTTGTAATTGCTTGCGCGCATTTAATTTCCTTTTGCAATAAAGTCCTCGTTGTTTCGCAAGTGCATTTGCTATCCACGTTGAGTTGAGCTGCTGTTCCTCCGACTCCGTGTTGCTGTGCCCCGTTACAATTCGTTCGTTCGCTCGTGTTGAGCACGCGTTATTGTAAACAACATCCTGAACTTGTGAAGTTACTGTGGACTCTGGGCATAGGCACTCTTTAGAGTTTGGACCTGTAATTGCGAATAGTGAACAGTGAACTTCCACCATGTCACAAAATTCTTGCTGTGTACCTGGTTGCCATGTGCTGTGGTTAGGAGAGACGGTAAGATTTTTTAACCTTTATTTTTGGCCAAACCGGCTTACACTCTATTCGTCACTATGTTTCATATACCCCTATCCCTATTGTAATAGATCCAGGGTAAATTAAATGAACCGTGTAGCCTAAGGATATCAAAGTCAATACGTTTGCTATGAATTGCCTTGGTTGTTGTTCTTATTCACTCAGGGAACCAACCTTTAACCAATGGCCCAATGCCAGAGTACAACCTTTCATCTGATCTTACCATGGCTAATCAGTGGTTTACAGAACTGTTTGTACAATGTAAATAATATAAATATTTGAATTGAGACCCTACTTGATAATGTATTATGTGAAATATAAATTTCCTTCTGTCCCAATCTCCCAAGTGGACTGCTATTATTTTGCCAAGTTAATTACAGTAGTGGACAGATAATTAGATACACTATGTGTGACTTTTATTTTTAGTACAAATTTACTTGATAATAATGTTTCACGTATCATAGAGGGCTGAACATGAAGCATGAGCATGAAGTATTATAATGTCAGTTTTGGAAATATCATACAACCATTTATGTAAAAATTGGTACATTTGATAAAATATAGCCCATTCTTCTTGGCTTGAGACACCGTAAGCAATCTTACTATGTCCTTTTGTGGTAAAATATGAAATTATCTAATGTAAAAAAATTCAAAACATACTTTAGAAATAAGTGTTTCAAGTAGATCAGCAGTACACTATTGCTTTGTCAGAAAATTTTATGAATGTTTAGAAAGTAATTAAATTTAATATTGTTTATAATTATGTACTTTGTCTGAAGCTCTGCTGAATAAGGTATAGTTCCTGCAGTGATTGATTTAAGTTACACACCTAATTGTTTCATGTTTTCAGGGGTGCCTCTACACCGGTTCTCGAATCCAGACACAAGTGCAGAGAAATTTAAAACTTGGATTTTAAGCATTGGTGGTGAAATAGCTCTATTGGATCATCCGACTATCTATAGCAACAAACGTGTTTGTCATAGACATTTTGAAGAAATTCACAGGTATCCAACTGGAAGACTGTCTAAATTGGCAATTCCAACACTACATATGCCAGGTAATACTATTCATTGGTAACTATAAATATATTTATTTTTATCAATGTATTTATTTTGTTGAAACAAATCATAATTTAATAGATTTTCAAGCTCAATCATTTGGTGAAGCAATGGTTATGTCAACCTCTGCTATATATATATCTCAGATATATATATATCTCCCAAGGAAATCAATTATAGGAATCAGGTATGTCTGTAATTACAAAAAATAATTAATTCAATCAATCAAATATATTTTTATTGTACAGCATTATCAGGTACTTATGAATAGTCAGAGTATAGTTGCCTCGTTCCAAAGTGTTGATTTCCTATGGAGACAAACAGGCAAGATACTCCATGGTTACTCTTTGAAACTCGAAATATTGTGTAATGATAATAAGTAAATTTATCCATTGATCTCAAACAAAAATTATGTGAGACATCAAAACTGTTAGTTCAGGTTTCTTATCTTCTTTCTAAACTAGTGCATGATTGCTTTTGGGCCTGAACTATACTAGATATTTAAATATATTTCAGGAAAAGAACTCATTGAAGCTTTAATAAACAAGCCGGCCCTAGCTTCAACAAACATTAAGCTCTTACAAGCAAGCTGGCCTTAGCTTCCACATCAAACGTTTTAAGGACACCATCAAGCGATTTGATTTGGTATCAGGTTTGTATTAGTTCTATATAAATATACTAATATTATTAAGAGGTAAAGTTGACTGTAGGAGCTAATCTCTGCCAGTACACAATGATATTTTTATGTTCAAATCTTTTTTGTATTGTATAGATACTAAACATATTTATAATATAAGCACTTTAATAATAACTATGAATATTGTATTTACAGAACATCAAAATGTTATACAACCTGACCAAACTCAATGCAGAGAGCGGAAAAGAACAAAGACAACTAAATCAAAAGGCACGTAGGTATAATTCATTTAACATAAGTAAAACAGTTAATTACTGAATTGCATGATTAAAATCGAATAGAGATCCAGGCCTCTAGGTTATAGGTAGTAGTAGTAGACTAGTAAGTATAGTTGTAAGTCTTACTAATAAATTACTAATACGATTTTAAAATCTTGAATATGTTTATCTTTTTTTAAAGTTTGATTGTTATTTTTTTTAAAGGAAAATAACTTGTTTTTCAGGTCCTTGTGTAACTTTGGCACAACATAAGGAAAGTGAAAGATGAGATGATCGTTGACATACGGTCCCGCATGACAGGAACCTCGTGAAAGCCGAGAAAGATAAGCAAATCAAGTATCTTGACTTGGCTCGCAAGGTTGCCGATATGTGGGATGTGGACTCAGCGATCATTGTACCGATAGTCATAACAGCCAAGGGTTTGATAGCAAAGAGCCTCGACCAACACCTAAGGAAGCTCTCGTTGGGCAGCTGGGTCAAGGGCTTGATCCAGAAAGCGGTACTCCTGGACACGGCTCGCATTGTTAGGAGGTTCCTCTCTAGAGGCCTGACCGCCGGGTAGCTTGGACCCTGTTTCCGATACCGATGGGCTACTATTTTTTCTAATATTTAAAAATGTAATATAAATGTATTTATTGAAATAAAGAAAATAATGTAATTTTATTACCACTATGTATTGTTTTTTGGAATACCTTTAAAATTCTTCCCATAAGCGTCACATGACATATAAGTACGTACCTACTATGCAGCGTACAGTACAGCAGTTATAATAACAGCGACTTACAATCAACTTCATCTTTACTTTCCATGAGCAACTTTACCAATGAGAACTGTTCTTATTTCTCTCTATATCCAAAAATCTGTTGCCGCTATTTAATATCGAAGCGATACAGAAGTAGAATAATCTACTAATTGTAACAAATTTTAAGTTAACGAGAGATATTTTAATAATTCAGTTCTCATTGGTAAAGTTGCTCATGGAAAGTAATGATGCCACAGTTAACGGTACCAATCTATGTATATATATATATTTGTATTCATTAGTTCCCTTAACGAAAAACTAGATGGCGCTGCGTTTGTCACTTGCTAATATAAAAAAAAAAGTGGAGCTGCCTGTCTATTGCCAGTATACTATTGTAGTCTTTGGTCTCGACAAATATGTTTTTTCTGTCGGCAAATTCGAAAATCACCTACAAAAGAGTGTAAGGAAGGGGCGAGGACGTGTTGCCAGCGGCAAAAAAAAATTGCCACTCGAGTATTATTCGCATTCTACACCCATACGTGTCTTGCTAAGCCGATTTTTATTACTTTTCAAAGCAGATGCTTAGAAAAGTACAGATTAATGTACACAAAAGGCCAAAGCAATGACTGTCGGAATTCTCCGCATATTCTATACGTTCATGTGAGCGTCTTATGGGATGTCTGAAAATACGACTGCCGTTCATTTCTTTTCTCGTAATTCAAAAGTGCTATTGATATCTTGAAATGAGAGATATTAGGTATAGAGAAGTACTAATGTTTGTATGTCTCTTGAAGCTCGATAACATCAAAAGAATCGTATTCTTACACTAAGCCTAGTGTATGAACACGATTCTTTTCTGAATTCCGATATTTTTATTGAAAAATATTCATTTAGAAGTTATAAAGTTCATCATGCTCAAATGGTTTTTATATTTGCATGACCATTAAAATTGATTTCACTATTGTTATTTCTATAAACTAAGCAAATTTATGAATAACAATAAGGTTACCAAACAGTATTTTAACACTAAACACACATATTGTTCAAAATTTACATTCTGACTAACAATATTTTATAGTGTACAAACATTTTCCAATCATAAATCGTGAGTGCGGTCCACTAAAGAAAACAATACAACACTAATAGGAAAAATAAATTCATGAAGGTCGTGGACCGGGCTCTAGATCGCCAACGCTCATTGGCCAAATTCCATTAGCATAGAGATGGGATACATTGCTCATTTGCGATCGTTGCCCCTTCGCGGATTACTGACGTGTACGGCCAGAGCGGGTAGAAGTAAATTATTGATGTTACATACTTGTTTAAAACCTAATGGATTTAACTTGTGCCGAGACTTAGGAATACTTATGATTTTTAGTTCATCTTCAAAACAAAAATAGGTAAGTAAGATTTTCAGTAAGATTCAATGTAGGTTTATTATACGGTGTAAAATCTCTCTTCCTCAAAATAATTAAGATGATTAAAATGTGTTACATTTTATTTTGAAAGCCCTTATTAAGTCTAATAGAACTTTTATTTCAGACTCTTTCTGAAACAAAAGTATTCTGTATCTATTTATAGACTGAGTCACAATTTAACTTAACATCTTGTGTTGGGAGGTAAGTGCAGACATAGATCAATGTACAGTTAAATGGATCATGGAGCTGCAGTATCGGAGAATCCTACCGATCTGAAAAGTCACTCTGTATCACACGGTGAATACTATAAATGTGTCTCAATTGTGTTTCTTATGCCTCTTGTAAATACCTATCCTCCATCTTAAAATTGATGAATACATTTTGAGCAGGTAGGCCTTAAATAATTATAAAGTTAATTTCTAGCTTTGTGTACTTTATACATAAACAAGCATTTTGATCGTTTAAAGAGTTAAACAAGAACATGAAATCTGCAATCAGGAAGCAGTTATTAGGTATACTTATTACTTACGGGGGGCATGTAATAAGTATACCTAATAACTGATTCTAGGGTAGAAATATATCGTCGGTTCAATAAAAAACTTCTATTTATAGAAAACTGCAAATGATACCTATCATCTTCTTCATCGTTCCCTCAATGCTGAGGTTCACGACCACATATGATGCGTCTCCAAGTAATCTTCCAAGATCTTTTGCAGTGTGGACCGCTCGGTAGATGCTGAATCCAACAACCCTCTAAAAGGTACACGCGGACAAAATGTATGGAGCAGCTAATAATCTATTCATGGTACTTAATACATTTTAAAATATGAATTTATTTCGAGGTTATTATACCTATATTATGTGAAATAAATAAGTATCTATAACTGAATTGACGATTTTATGTACCTACCGGTTTTTATTTATACGATAGGAATAGCTAGTTACCAATTTTAGATACTTATTAATAATTGTGGATTTTTGGTAGGTACTTAATACTGAAGAGTTTTGGCATTTAAGATAGAATAATATAGACAGAAAAGCCCAGAAAACAAGTCGTTTATCCTACTATTCAATTAACTGGGTCTAGTAATTTCATTTCAGCTTGAAGCTTTCTACAAACTTGTTAATTTCTTCCATCTAGAAAATTGATTAATAATTTCTGTGGACGGAAAATAATATCATGGTTAGTTACACGATTTGATTCTGGATGAAGTAATTAAGCGTTAAGAATTATAATATCAAAAGCAAAACGGTGGCAAACACGTGTAAGTACGTATTTACAAATATTGGTTTACATGATTGGAAACTGAATTAAGAACGCTGCTTTTATGTTAAAAGAATATGTGATTTGAAGGAATTGATTTGGTAGGTAATACCTACACAGCCCAAAAAGGTATTTTCCATTGTGTTTCCAAGCTTGAAGTCCTTTCTCTCAGTAGGGACTGGTCATTTCTTTGCTGCTACGGCTTATTTCAATTCCATAATTGTTTTACTTTTTTAAATGCTTTTAATGTGAACGTTTTTGTTCTCAGATGTATTATTTTAACATCATCAATCATGTAAAGATTTTTTTGGAAATTGTTGACTTTCTTGCCCATTTTTCTCCATTGGTACCTACGCTTTGCAATGGGCAACTCAAAAGTGCCTGGGATTTGTTTATTTGAAACTAGCTTTTACCAGTGGCTTCGCCCACTATGCGAGTATTATACTTACATTTAAACCTTTCTCTTGAATTATTCTCTCTATTGATGAAAACCGCAATAAAATCCGTTGCGTAGTTTAAAAGATATAAGCGTACAGACACGAAAAGCTACTTTGTTTTATACTATGTGAAGATAAATGCTTTGATTTTGAGTTTCATGTGCCTATAATTTAACAAGCACCAAAATGGAGCTAAGAACAGTCCCTAATAAAATAGTGGTTTCAAAATTCAATCAGCAAAATAAACTTACTACCAACCATACATTTCCCGAACAAAAACCATTCCATATTTTCGAAAACTCAGAGCCCTAAATAAAATCCCAATCAGTTTTCAAAATAATGGATTAATTATTTAACACAGATCCCAATCAGTTTTCCAATAATAATTTCGACACAACAGAATAAAACCTACTCCTTATTAGGTGCCGCGTACATCAGGTACACAACCCGTGGTCGAATCGTACCGCGGTAACAGAAAAGGTGACCACATCGGAAATCCGGGCGTGTTACCGTGGGCGAGCTAACTAATTGGGGGAGGCGGGTCGGATGTGAGAACACGGCAAATGAAGATTTATCATCTGACAACTCCTTCGGCTCCGGACCCCGATTATCTGTGAGGGATTTTTGACTGGGTCTCGTGGATTACATGGTATTTTAAAGGGTGATTTTAAGTTCCTGTTCTATAAATTACACGGGTTGATCTATCAGGTTAAGCTACGCTTGCCGCGGTTGGTCCGTGGATGGGTGACCATTTTTACATCTCAATAGCTGGGTTCAACGTGCTTTCCAATGCACGGAGGGGGCCTTGGAAAGCACGTTGATCCCCACAGGTTTAGTGGTAACAAGCGCTACTTCTGAACATGAGAACCTGGGTTCAATTCCCATGTCAGGCAAAGTGTAATTGGGTTTTTCCATCAGGAATTTCTCAGTATCAGCCCGCAGGCCAGATTTCTGCCCAGATGATGGCAATAGGTTCAACCCCTTTTACAAGGGAATTAAACATAACTGGTGAAATGTGGATGTACTATGTCAATAGATTGACACCTCTGCCTAACCCGTCAGGGAATTCAGGCATGAACTTATGTATGTTATAATAAAGAAATACCAAAGCCGTAATAAAAATACAACATAGCCCGAAGGATAGCCAAGTGGCAGTGGGCAGGGCACAGTGCTCGCTGAACAGATGGCCGATGGGGCCAAAAGGTTCTGGAGTGGCGACCGCGTACCTAAAGAAGTAAAGTTGGAAGGCCTCCCATAAGGTCATCATCTTGTGAGGGCCGCCGGAGTCCGCTGGATGCGGGAAGCACAGAACCGGTCGAACTGGCGGAGCCTATGTCCAGCAGTGGACGTCTTTCGGCTGAAATTATGATGACGATGAATAAAAATACAAGAATAGCTACATCCTGTACAATAACTAGATACTAATTGGAAAAACCCAGTAATCATTTCCCCAACCTGGGAATCGAATTCAGGACCTCATGTTCTGCAGTAGCGCACGCGACTACTAGACAAACGAGTCACTGCGGTAGTCTATTAATATACACGCAATTATTGAGTCCATATATTAGCACATTATGGATCAACTCTCGGAATTAGAAATAAAATAAGCCTTTATTGCTGGTTCTAAAATTATTTTCTTAAAATATCGGCGTTCGGTGCAATCTTTTTAAACCGCTTGTCTATCCACAAAGGCCTCCTAGATTTCCATCTCTCTCTGTACCTGTGTGTGTCTTGCCCGCTGAATCCACTCTGGACCAGCTACTCTTTTGACATCGTCTTCCCATCGTTTCGCTTGTCGTCCTTTGCTCTTTTTTTCCATCCCTTGGGGATCACTCTGTTATTATTTTGGTCTATTTCCTCTCTTAACATATGTCCTGTTCATCGCCATTTTTATGGTTTTCATACTTTATGTGCATCTTTAAACTTGGTTAGACTTTTTATTTCTTTTAATCTCACTTTGCCTCTTCTCTTGATTCCAACTACACTTATTTGTATACTATATTGACAGACTTTTATTTTCTGACTCAATGGTTCTGTTATTGCCCATGTTTGGCAACCATAGGTTAAGCACGGCAGAATACAAATATTGTAAATTTTTATTTTGTCTTTACTTGGCCTGTCTTTTTTCTTCATAACTTCGCTAAGGGACCAAAATCTCTTCCAAGTGTTAGCTATCCTTCTATTAATTTCTTTATGCTTATGTATCAGTTGCATATATTAACTATCTTAAGTAAATATAGTCTTCTACGTATTATATTGTTTCGTTAATTACTGATAAACTGGTCTGTGAGGAATTGATCATAATTTTGGTCTTAGTCATGTTATTTGACATCCCTGCTTTTGCATTTTGATCTGATAATTGCTGGAGCAAGTCTAGCTTTTTTGGGCACTCAGAAAACTGAATTAGATCATCGGCAAAGCGTAGATGGTTTAAGTCTTCATCGTTTATGTTGAGTCTATTTTCATTCCATTCAAGATTCCTAAATATCATCTCGAGAACTGCTGAAAATGACTTAGGTGAGATAGGGTCCCCTTGCCGGACGCCACTCTCTATAAGGAACTTCTCGCCCATTGTTTCCAATCTGATTTGTGCAGTAGTTACAGAATATAGGTTCTTGAGTAGTCGTATGTACTTTCCCTGTACTCCTTGGCTATGCAGTGCTTTCCATATTCATGTTCTAAGGAGTCAAAGGTTTTATTGAAGTCAACGAAGCCTAAATAATGTGTCTTGTTGAATTATTTATATTTTTGTACAAATTGTAACAGAACATGTTTATGATCTATGGTTGAAAATTTACTACGAAAACCAGCTTGTTCTTTAGGTTGGTTTTCGTTGAGTCATTCGAGATACTCGTAATATTATTTTGGAGAAACTTTACATACATTACAGATTAAACTAATACGCCCATAATTCCCTACTTCGGCTTTATCTCCTTTTTTATGTAACAATATTATTGTTGATTTAGTCCAGTCAGTAGAAATATTTTCGGTCTCTATTAAAACTCTGTTAAATATGTCTGTCAGAATAGGAGCAATCACCGGTATAGTCGGCAGTTCAGTATATTTAGTAGTTCATTGGTTATTTGATCCGATCCAGGTTTTTGTTCGTCTTTTCTAGATTTCTCACCTTTGTTTGTGTTTTCAATACGATAGATTTTGTTTATTTCATAGCTTTCTAAGTCATTTTTAATTCAGCCGCAAAATTTTCCTCCACATTTTTTATGAATTCCATTGTATTCTTTTCCCCCTCTTTCAAACCATAGATATAAGTTATTGCTCGATCTTCTTTTCCAGGGTTTCCACTTTAAGTTTCAAATTTTTATTCTCTTCTAATATGGGTTTTACTTTTCATCCATTCTATCCATAATTATATTAGTTATAGAATCTGTTAGTTCCACTGTTTGGTTCTGCATCTTCAATTTTCATTTTGATAAATAAAAGTTGAAATTATTCTTCCATTTTATTTTTTTCGTGTAATGGAACGTATTTACTATGGTAGTTTTTATTTTTTTCCTTGGTGGCAACACTAAGGTGACACTGACAGTTCTATTCTATTGTTTGTGTTGTCAGCATGATGTTCACATAAGGTTACCACTGACAATACTAACAGTTGCAACATTACATTTCTAACCTCAATTACTCGCCGGTTTTCTGCTTCTCGTGTTTTTGTTAATTCCACCAGATAAGCGATGAATGATTACTTCTAGCACTTAACTTCACTTAGTTTCTTGTTTGTACACGATGTGATTTTAAAACTCTGGCTTCTAACTAATTTTATTGAGATTTGATTCGGAGCAGCAATGACAGCGATGTTTACGATTCGAGAACTGGAAACGGAACTCTCAAAATTAATCGAAACTAAATATTACATTATTATTATTATTTATAAAACTAAATATTTAAATCTTAACGCATGTACACAGATAGAAAATCATTTTATTAAATTTATCGTTTATTTATTACAAGACCAACGGTTAAGATCGATGACCAGTGAAAGGTTGTGAGTTGTATACTCTCTTGTTGCATTATTGACAATAAAGTCATAGTCGTGGACTAGCAGGCCTGGTTATGAGTTCTATTTCTAATAATCTACAGAGAAGATTCTTCCGTTGCTCTAAAGAAGCCCCTTCTAGCACAAGCTATCAGAACTACAAAAACATACCATCACGGCTGAAATTCTCGAAGAGTTAGGCAGTGGTGAACCTATAGTACACTCACATTTCACCCAAGTCAACTCCCATGTAAAAAGGGCGAACCTACTGTCATCAATCGGGCACAAATCTAGACTCCGGGCTTCGAAAAAATCCCAATAGGTGCTCCCCGACATGGGATTTGAAAGCCGTTAGGCCTCATGCTAGTGCGACCTAATGGCAGTTTAATAGAACTAAGTTAGATAAAAAAAGACCCAAGACCAAATCTGAGCACCTTAAAGTGGAGACGCGTAACGCATAGCATATTTATACCTATAGTTTGGCCTATAACTTACACAAGTTGACAAGCAACTAATATCCTCTATGTTTGTCTTTTACCTATCAAGATGTAAACATACATGGTACACCCTTGCAAAACCCTCTACGACCCGAGTTCCCTTCTTTTACCTACTAACATTTTGTCTGTGAGCAAAAATGTTTGTACCCACACATACCTACTTATTGTTATTCTTCGGGAAACCTTTTCCTTGTAAAATCATATCACATATACTGCTAAGTATTCGGACCACTATCTATACACACTCAACGTAAAATAGACGTTTTTAGACCGTCGTCATGTCTTCGTTTTTTTGCCCGTCTATCGTGAACGTCAAAGGTAATAAATCTTTTTCTTCTGCCTAAATAGAGCTATCCCGAACAAAGACTAAATCTAGCCCCTCACCGAAGTATGTAGCAACCTATCAAGATGTCCTTGCGCTAAATCTTCAATAGGTTCTCCTTTGTGTTTTGTGTCACTTTAATTTTATGCGAAATTAGACTAAAGGATAAAAGAATATATTTTATGCGAAGGGTTTTATGTTTTATTTTTTACATGTCTGTAAACTTACACATTTTGCTTAAGGGTGTACAGGTCATGTAAAGGAAAAGGGGTAGTAGTGCGCCCGGGGGCAATGGGCCTGGTTTCCATTCCTGTCGTGATCCGTCAACCCGACACGATATTGCCCGCGGCAGTACGACCACGTCCTGCTACATCACGTACGAGAAAACAAACAATAAACACATAAAACAAACTATTATCTCATTATGATCGGGATTAAGAACCGTATTTATATTATGAGCCCATTACATAACACAATGCAGTTAATTATCGGGTTGAAAAACAGCGGCCCGTAAACAGCAGGATGCAGTATAAATAACAGCTGATTTCATAGCAATTAAAGTGAGGGATTATTAGTCGGCAGCCGATGATCGACGACCGGCGCTGGCCCGTCGGCCGTCGGCCGTCGGCTTCGGCCTCGCTGTGAATTAACTTAATAACTGTTTACGCCGCTCGGGGGTATGTTGCCCACGAATTACAGGGCTTCATGTAAATATTATGAGAACACCTTGCTTATTTATATTTTGGATGTGACGTGAATTACCTGGAATCTGAATGGTTTTTAGGTAAAAGTATTTTGTGGGATTGTTATTAACAAATAAAAGAATTATATCCAAGATAAGAAAGCTTGGAAATCATGCTGGTCTTACGCCATAGGACAATCTAGAGTTTAGACAAAATAAAACTGATTGCTAATGGAATTGTATAATTCATTATTTTTATGACATTGATTTACATTCAGTGATTACTTTAACGCACACACTGACTTATTCATTGTTAATATCCTTGGAAAATCATAATATGTCTACTTAATATACTTACTTTTACAATGTTTGTAAATATGTGAGCGCCATGTATCTATTATCAATAATTGATTTATCAGTCATTGCTTAATTTATACCTATTGTGGTAAAAAATGCTTTTTATGTGCCTATGAGAAATAAATGCTTTGACTTTGACAATGTATGTGATAATTACGTTACCTAAAACGTTATGTTGAAACGAAGGTAGATAAGTACTAAATATAATTCTCGTAGAAAGGAAAAAAGGAGAGTTTTTACACTAAATAATAATTGTATGTACCCAATTACAATATAGACCTTGGCTTTTGTAAGTAGGTACCTATTGTTTGATTACAATAGTTATTTATGTAGTGAGACTTAAAGAGTAAACAAACTAGGTTCTTAATTATTATTTTTTTCAAAATTTAAGTCCAGTATGTGCTTCAAAATTCACGGCTAAACTTGATTTTTTAGTGCCAGACTAATGAGACAGTTCACTGAGGTAGATAGATATTAATAACATCACCAACACAGAAATGATAGAAAAGCCTTTTAAAGAAAGCTTATTATTTTACGAAAAGCAACATAAACCTAAAATGCATTAAACAAAGAAAATAATATTAACGTTCTCATAAAAGCAAGATAACGTAGATGATAGGTACTTGTACCTCGGCCTTCCCGACGAAAGAATAAAACTATGGCGAGAGGAGAAAGAAAAGAAAAAAGACTGCATTAAAACTTGGCTTGTGCAAACTTCATAACTTTAGTAATAATTGACTTCATACGTAATAAGGCAGTCTGCTCTACATTAATCTGTAGTCACAGTATAATTTCCGTGCTCCAATCGATACTCCAACAAACACAATTTCGAGCCCCTTGTATACTGATTTTAATTACAGCGCTCACATTTACCTAACTAATTTATTCGTGAAGTTGACTCGTTTTGAAGTCTTGTCACTACACCGTAAAGGTGGGTGCTCACTTAAAGTTCAATGTCACTTATAATCCGAGTCCTAAGAAGTACGAAGTTTAAACTGAAGTATGTATCACTAGGGGTCGAAGAGGGTACAATTACTTTGGGAGAGAATTTTGTAACACGCGTGAGCTCCTTTGATACTCTAACATAAAGGTAAGTGAAGGTGTGAACGATTAATGGCATCTAACCGAAGAATGTCAAGTGTCTCCTGAGAGAAACGTTCAGTAAGAAAATGACTGCGGAAGAGCATTTCACGGGTCACAAATTTCCCCGTGAAAACAATCGTAAAACGCTTTTATTACTCAAACATTCGCCATTGATTCACGGGCCAAAACAATAAAAATACTGACTCAATCAACCCACCGAATTTTACGAGCATTGTAGGTGAGTGGATTTATTGTCAGAACGCCAATAATCTTTCATTTACACCTACATCTAAGAATGGAATTCGCCGAGCCTAACGTTTTATGAGCCCTTGTGTATATGGAAAGAAATAAGCGCCCGGGCGGACGAAAGTAATTCATTTAGCTTGGTAATATTTTTTTAATTACTTTCATTTTAATCAACGTAAGTGTTGGTGTTTATTCTGAACAGAAACACCCGTTGTGGGCTCTCGTCTATTTATATTGTAATCCAGCTATTAAACAGACACCTTTCGTCCATAATTATAACAAAGTTGGAAAATATAAGAAGGAAAAAATATACCTTACTTGCAAGCATTTGATTTATGGCAAAAAGTAAAAAGAAACATTGCTAGCGCAAACGGAAAAAGTCGTCGCAATGAAAAATAATGTCTTTATGACGGCGCTATTTGAATGTAAACTACGATATCAAGCTATTTAAAAAGCTGCAATACAAGAAATATAATATAGTGAAACAAAAACGCGCTCGTGCGGCTGGAAAAGGTCATTTGCCATCATACGGCGCCGGCGGCGTACGGTGGCGGGCCGGCGACTGTCCCTTGCCTCTGTTGTTCATTTTTCTTCCCCTTTTTCCGGGGCCAAACGGTAAAGAGAAACTTAATTGGAGGCTTTCCCGCCGACTCTCAGGCTCAATGAAAAATTACGAGCTAAACGAGCACACGCTTGGGAATGTTTCGCTCATTCTCGACGGCACACCAGCGGAAAGAAACGCGTCTACGCAAGCCCCTTAAACTTAGATAAATGTAAGCTGACGAACGTAATTTCAATGAAATATACTGCTCATTACAAGAATTAATTTAATTTCGCTCTTTTAGCGAATTGTCTGCCGGCGTCGCGGCTCGTATAGGTGTCTTTATGAGCCTCTTTACGTGTCTTTAGGCATTTTGTTTTCCTTCTTTTTGCATTATTGTCATTGTTTTTTGTGAATTATCACTTTATCAGTTTAAAAATGTTCAATATAAATACCGAAACTAACATTAAAATTCTTTGTTTAAGGTAAGTTGGTAGTACCTACTTTCAAAAATTTATAAAAAAGCTAAAGAATTCGAAATTCTAACACTGTCTTGTCATAGTAAAATAATACTTCTAAATGCCCAGTATCTCAATCGGTATCAATTTTACCTACCGCTCTGCACTCATAACAGCCAGATTAACAATCGGTGAACAGAGCCACAGACATAAGCACACATGTAACTTACAAAACACTCTTAATTGGTTTACCAACCCGATGGTGGATTACGCTGGATGTTCATTATTGCGCTTTCGGGATTTCCCTTGGAGGCAGCTGCATAATTCACGTTGCCACGATTAAGCTAAATGCATTAAATGCATATGCTAGAGCCGCTTTAATGTCTTGTATTTGGTATACCTTAACGTGTGATTTCATAGATTTAGTGTTGCCTTTAGAGGTCCTATTTCTTCCGTAAGTTGCCAAGGTAAGCTGAGAGCTGCATACATTTAAGTTGGTTTAATTATTTTCAAAGAACGGGAATATAACTATTTTCACGTTCACGAGCGTTCACGAGCGTTCAGCTCGAATTAACAAAGATTCCAACCTTACGGTGTACTCTGGCAGTGCTACTTCTTTTTTTTTTAAACGACTACGGCGATGCTAAAAGGAGGTTTAGGATTTTTACCGGTATGTATATATGGGATATGTATACTATGTATTTCGTCTGTTCCCTCATAACTTATTACATAACTACTTATTATGATTTCACGAATGACGCATCGTTGAAAGCATCTTGATCGTCCGTGGGTTATAGGCTATGCAACGTCACATTGAATATAGCGCGCTTTTGAGGACATAAAGTGACGAACTAAAAGTGAGAATCTATAAAGTGCCAAGCTATTATTATGGAATACTTCGATAAAGACAGCAGTGCCTACCATTACAATAAGATACGAGATTTTTGTATTTTTCTGTTTTTAAAGTTTAAGTAAGTACACAGTTTTCCATATGTGCAAGCTTGTAAATGGCAACTGTAAGCGCTAAATGAACATTATTTACCTAGATATTAGACTGTAGGCTTTCTGAAAAATAAAAAAATAAAATTTAAATAAAAAATTGTTGGTCACTTTATGTCAATGTAATCAACAAGAAAACATTCTCATTTGCCACCTAAATATTACTTTCTAATGATATTAGTAAGCGATTATAAGCTTTAGGGCAAAGTTGCGTAAAACCAGGGCTTTCAGATAAGAACATTCTCTTGTTTCGTGTTTTTTAGAGCGTGATCTTTCAGTAATCGGGTTTTACTTTTTGAACTTATTTAATTAGGTATTTAGCCTGTCGAAGTATTGCTCATTTACAGTAAGAACAAGTAACAACTTTATCCTATTACGGATATGGTTGGTATTTGCCCTACGGGAAAACGGTCGTAAGAAACTGTCCTTAACTTTTTTAGGCATTTTGATTTTGATGAAATTTGCAATTTTCACTAAAACTTTTTTGACACCAGGCGGTCTTGTTATAAGGATGAAAAAGCTCTATTGGTCAATTGAGGTTTGAAAACAAGAAAAGTCAGAAATCGCAAAAAACTTGTAGCAGATGTTTTATTCATTATACAGATTAATAAATAATAAACCTTGGGGAACATTAAAATCTCTTGCAAAAATCCACGACATCAAAACACAGTATGCAAAAAAAATGGGTCACCACCAAAATATAAACTTCCTTTCCGAATTTAGCTGCGCTCCAACTACTGTCCTAGCCAAGGGAATCCATTTTAAAATTTAGACACGTAGATAGCAAAACTGGGAGGGTTTTATATCTGCGGTCAAGTTCCGGATGAGACACGGATGACAAGCCGCAGACATTTTAATTAAAGGCACCGGCAGCTGGAAACTCGGTGAAAGAGATCGAGTTGATTAAAGTAACGCTCGGTTCGATACCGGACGACATTAATAAAAATGTGGAATATGACATGCGCGGGATAGTATACGAGGTGGGTATACTTACTTAATGTGTTCACTGTAAGCATCCATCATATTATATGTCTAGTTGTGGTGAAGCGTATTCTAGCTTTCTGCCCGCGGGTTCGCCCGCGTAGATATTGGAAATTATTACACAGGAACGTGCTACTGGAAAAAAGTAGTCTTCTCCAGGATGTCATCTCCTTGCCAAATTATATCGAAATCCGTTCAGTGGTTTAAACAGTCAGAGTTACTTTCGAATTTACAATATTATACAGTATGGATAAAGATGCGAGGAGGAAATTTATTTGACTATATTCACACCAAATAATAATAATGCCACCACAGCCACACGCACTCACGAGAAATTAGTTTTCCTTCTGACTTGAGCAGCCACCAGCATCAACTTGATGATGAAGAAACACGTAACACGATCACAAGCGAGTGGGAAACAGCGTTACCCAAAGCATTAGGAGTTCCAATTTAGAGATTATACATGGTATTTTTTTTTATATCCCATAACTCTACGGTATGAATGAGACCATAGCAAAGAACCAAATGGCTTATGAATTATTTATCAATTATGTTTTTTTTTTGTTTTATTTTTTCGTACAAAATAATTCGACGAAGTCACGATTATTAATGTAAAACACCCTTACGTAAAATATGTCAACGTCGCATTTTTTTAGCTTTAAATATGAATGATTGGTTTGAATGGAAATGAATTATTCGTATTCATCAATGAAACTTAGATACCTACACACATCGAGAGTGTAGTGTTAGTATTTAGTACGGTAATTTGGCAACGTCGCAAAAGTAAATATTCGTCATACGGGTGACAATTGTTGACCTAAATTAATTATGATTGATGATATAACTTCGAAACTATGCGTTTTTGGACCACATATTCTGGGACTATTCCTATAATTTTTACTTATAGAATATAACCCTAGAGTTATGGGATATCAAAAAAACACATTGTATAGTACATAGCCGTCTCCTATTTTGAAGAGCAGCAGCGGAGTTTTTGGCGGGATCGCGTTGGAACATGTCGCACGAATTTTCATTTTCATGGAATTTAGTGAAATAGCGCATTGAATTGTATAATTTTGATAGTGAATTATTCAATTTAGTTACGTGTGAGTGCACAAGTGTAGTGAAGGTGAAAATAAATGACTAACGTGGACTTTTCGTGTTCCCCCCAAAAACTCCTATTAGGTTGTTGTAAAGTTACTACCGCTTTACAATAACTTTGATTTGACTTGACTGACTAAAGACGACTATAACTGTTTTATAACTTCGTGCCCGACATCGGGCCATTTACTTGATCTAAAATAAAAATTACTTGACACTGGCTAAATGCACAAATCGTGTGAAGCCAAAATAAAAAAAAAAAAAAAAAAAAAAAAAGAGCAGCAGCGATAAATGAGAGATGAGCGCAGTTTGATGGCGCGCACCCAAAAACTACATAGAGAAACGGTATACGCATTGTCCATCCTAGATATGATTATACTTAAACTATGTATTTGTGCAGTGTACCCACAGATTGGTGTTTTTATTATTGGGTGAACTTCAGGTGTAAACCAGCTGCTTAAATTTGAAAGCTAACAGGTATTTTTTTGCAATTTGCATTTACAACAAAATTTAAATATTTTATTTCACATAAACGGGAACTTATGAAACGTCAGAAGCTATGTGCACTGTGCAATTACATATATTATTATAACAGAATAAAAACAAACCAAAAATAATGGGAATAAGTTCGTTAACCTTCGGCATAAATGACTTCAAAGCAGTCTATTCTATTATTTCTTGGAGCAAGGAATACTATACGCTGTCGTTTTAGAGTTCCGTACCTCAAAAGGCAACAACGGCAACCTAATCACTTCGCCGTCCGTCTGTCAAGGCCCTTTTTTCTCAGGAACGCGTAGGTATCAAGTTGAAATTAATATCAAATACGTTGATCACGGTCCCTTGGAGCTCAAAAAAACAAGCTTCTGAGTCAACGCAATACAAAAATACTGCCATTTATGCGACATATTTTGGAATCAAATTTTATAAATCAAAACCTATAGGAAAGTTCCCGTTGACCTAAAATCATGAACTTTGGCAAGGTTTTTGGTCTTATAGCATAAGTAATGGAAACAGTCTGAAAATTGTAAATTTGCAGTTTTATCATACTAAAAAATGCAATTACAAATTAACATTTTCTGTTAGAAAATTGACCGTGACGTATATCGATCTATGGGGGAAGATATTTCTCAACAACAATGTTAAGATTATTTTTGGGATAAATTCTACGGAACCCTTCATTGTGCGTGGTCTGACATGCACTTGGCCGGCTTTTTTTAGCTCGAAAAACATGAGTATGTCTGTAAGTTTATTTTGTTAATTTTTTTGTATGTTTAGTTGTTTTGTTAAAACTGTAGGTGCACTTAAGCAGGAAGTAACTTCAGGCTGAATGAAAATGATAAATAAGTCTGCTGCAGTGCTTAAAACCTGATACAAAATTGTGCGAGCAATCTGCTTACTCAGAGTATGCGACCAGTCACATGCGGTTGGAAGGCCCGTCCGCCATTAAAGCCAGGCTTTGAGGGTACACGGAACATAAATGTGTGTTTTATGAACCTTTTCTCATAAGTACGTACCCACCATTTACCTGGTTGGTGATAGGAATATAGCTGCTAATAAAAGGAAAATATTATGGAAATATAACTCAACTGTTAACTTAAATGGCGTTTAATTAATATGACATTTGGTTTTCATTATGTTGCTAAAAGGATAAATGCTCGAATTGCCTACGCAAGTCAAAGATAGAATTTGAATAAAAATGTACATTGTTCCAAATTACTGTTTGCACACATTTGCTTACCTTTATAAAACGTCAACATTTTACCATCGTTTGAACTCTCCAGCGTGGGATTAAAATAATATTCCAAAACAAAGTACATCTCAAAATCAAACAACTACACACTTAACAGAGTTTATTTCCTTATATTTTAACTGTTTCAATTTATATTATTTACAAATTATTTATCACAATTTCACAGTCAATACATACAAAGTTATTTACAACATTATATTTTACAAACATTTACAATTAGATGTACACTGCGGGACAAATTCAGGGTTACGATTTAACAAGACAAAAATCTATTAAAAATAATCACGGTTTCCGCCGTATTATAATGTAGCTTTAAAAAACAGGTTGACAAAGTTAATTTAAAAGTAAATGAATACCTACCGACACAAGTCTCGGGTTTATTTCTTTCTAATAGCAGCGTTTACGAGATCAACCGTTCCGACAAGCGATTAGTATTCTACAGGTCACACAGTCATCTTAGGCCAAGTCTTATCCAAGTCTGGTGTTAGTGTCTACAGGATTAAGCCATCGAGGCTAATGTTCTTTAGCAAAGTAATTCTAAATTCTTGAAAATTATTTGCTGAATTTTTGTTTTGGTGCTAATTCTATGCCAGTATTTTTGGCATGTACTCCTCGTAGTTGGGGTTAATGCAGAACAACCTGACGTTGTAAACGTTTATTGGTGTTCCACTAAATGTATCCGGCAGTGTAAAGATAAAAAAATGGCAACGGTTTGTACAAAGTCTATTCGCCGTTAAACTACTCGCCAAAACATTTTAAACTACTCGCCAAAAAAAAATATTTAAACTTAACGGTGAATGCTAAAAACCTTGATACGCCGTGGTTGAATAAAACATTTGTACAATAATGCTTACGTGTGTTACAAGTAGTTTATTTACTTTAAATGAAAATGAAAAACCCACGAATATGTTGAATAGAATAAAGTACTTTCAGTTTTTAACAGAAATTTGCAGAATAATCGTTACCTTTTAACAATGAACAAAATTTCAACAAACCGTTAGCTAAGACGAGACTCCACCACAAGCTAAAACATTTCTCATTTAGCTGTGTTCTGCTTAAATTGTAAGCGCAATTTGTAAGCTGCAGGCAGACGCAACAAACGAGCTAAAGAATCAGTAGTCTCTTAGAATACTAATAAATAAATTGTGGAGTTTGGACCTGACGACAGAATGTTGCACATTTTTGGGGTCTTTTTACCATCGGTATTTCATAGGATAAACAAAACAACAAAGGAGATGGGAGAATGAGATAAAAAAACAGCGGGCCCTAACTGGAGGAGAGTGGCTCGTGATAGAATTCAATGGAAACTGCTAGAGGACGCCTTTGCCAAGAGGCATGCTGAATTGAGACACTTTAAAAATTTACTACAGAGTAAAAACAATTCAGAATTAAGAGGCCTAAAAAAAATCATAGGACAACAAGCCGTTTCATGGGATTTCTCATCGACAAAATGACTACTTACATACAAATTTTCATTTCTTTGGGGCATACCCCCATGCCATCCCATTAGAAAAATATCCCTTAAAACGCGTGCGTTGTCCAAAAATAAATGAATAAATTAATTTAATATTTTTATAAAATAAATACCAGTTTTCTGACAGATTTCTTTACAGTTTTTTGTCAAAACTTATTTAAAGATTTCGTTCTTAAATTTGAAGAATCTCGCCTAAAAATAATGCTCTATTTACATAAACAATTTTCTATACACATTTATACACAACTCTCTGGTCCTGGTATTTCTTCAGCTATAAGATGTTCTCTCCTACTTAACGTCATAGTGCCTACAGCAATAGGTGGCTTACTTAACACTGCCTTCGGTGGTGACAGTACCTGTGGAAAGAAACAACAGTTATTAAAATTTCTGAGTAAGAATTACCTGTGCCATATTTACCGCCAGGTATATTAATCGTCGGACTTTATGATGGCTCTGAAGTGAGGTACTCGCTGCGCAGTAGCTCACCGCTCTCCCCCGCAGACAGTTGAATTAGTTACTGCGTAGCGACTCGTTCCGAGCCGTAATAAAGTTTGCATCGGGCTATACTGTAAGTAGCCGTAAATAAGGCACATCGAATCAAAAAAGGTTAGGCTTTGTAGAGCGACACCTCTGTCACCCATACCAGAGTGACGGTCTCGTTCTAAAGCTTAATGTGTCATTATATCGCCCGATAGTGTACTTGTTTTTGTTACTAGCTACTACCCGCAGCATCACCCGCGTGTATGTCATAAATTAGCCCACGGGAACGTGCTGCCGGAACAAAAAGCCACAAGTAGCCTTACTCCTTTAAAAATCTGCTATCTGCCAGTGAAAGTCCTGTCAAAATCGTTCCAGCCGTTCCGGAGATTATCCGGAACAAACAGATAGACAAAAAATATTAAGACTATTTTTTGTTGTACGTACCGTTTATACTTTCAAATGCATTAAGTAAACTGTTCTTACTTCGACTCTTCAATTTTATTTATTTGTATTATATAGAAAACCTCAGTTTCGTATCAATTGTCAGCTCTTACATGAACGAAATAAAATGCTGTATCGTGAAAATTATAATTTAAAAAGATATGGACGATCTTATAAAATTGCAGTATTAATTTACACCTAATGCTTCAAAACTGCTTCAGTTTTTCCACAGTTCATGAGTAGACTTTTCCAAAGTACATATTATAATCATGTGCCGAGTGTCTAGTCTATGACATAATTAAACCTACGTTTTAATGAGTTGCATTTTTCACATCGGGTTAGCGCGCGCTTTTAATTTAATAACATGTCTTGGTGTACAAATACGTGAGTATGTGGGTCATGCTCTCACTTAAAAGCTTAGTATTTAGATATAAAACTGCTTTTGTGTTTAGCAGGATAATACCGTCGGATTTTGCATCGGTAATACGATCTTTAAAAACTGTCTTTATTTCTCTTTTCAAATCAAATCAAATCATTTTATTTCGGACAACTAAAATCCATAAATTGTTAGTAACAGATTTGCTTAAAACACTATTGTTAGTAATTTAATCTAAAGAAAAATGAATGAGAAGACCACCCAACAACTAAAAAATATTTTAGTTTTTTCTTTTTAATGCTGGCCAACTTTAATTAAGTGTATTTTTTTATAAATTGAGTGTTTATCAAAATCAGACCACTAAGTATTGAAACTACCATCAAATACTACTGTTTGATAATTTTATTTTATTTATTTATTTTATTTTATTCGGGAAACGTACACCTAACTTAAACAATGTTATTAAACAATATGAAACAGAAGGTCATTTACAAGTTTCTACTGATAAACACTTAACATGAAAACAACAAAAAAGGTCGGTACAAAATACCTATTACATAACTTGGGAAATAAATAATACACGATCGACTGATTGTTTTATGAAATAAAAATAAATTAAACACCTGTATTCCTTAAAAATTTAAAACCGCACTACTTGATACTCACGGGTCGGTAATCGTCAAGTGCTGCGCTGGCGCGCTCGCTCCCCCACTCCTCGGTGGCGTGGAGTGCGCCATTTTTCGCGGCCGCCTCTGTAACGCACTTTGTGCTCGGCGGAGCCCCGTCTGTGTGCAAACCGTTTGATACTGCTCGATTATTTTACTCATACTCCGTTTGGGGTAGGTAAGAAATGGGATCGGGTTTGTGGTTACTGAGGAACGTTTTCTCTGTACAATATTAACTATCGACTAATGGTTGACTCCCAACGGACATTTGTAGGTTAAAATTAAGCCTCTTATATCTTTACCGACCATATAATACGTTCGTGTAGTGGACACTGGAAGTATCTATCACATGTCAAATTAGCTTACTAAACTATTTATTTGCCCATTTGAAAATAAAAAAATGCTACCATTAGTAAGTAAAACCATCCATTTTTGTTTATAGGAACCAAGCATTACTTCACCACTGTAATATACCGCCTAAGATATTGAAGTTCAAATGGTCGAAAATTATTAAGAATAAAATAATAAATGGCCAGTTAACGATAACCCTACGTGTGCAATTTTATGGGCGAAAATGATGTTAAAATTCACGTCACGATCCCTTTAAGATGAGGATTACAAAAACAAAGAAAAAGATTATCTACTTCGAAAACTTCAGGTGTAAAACCAGCTTTAATCTTCATAAAAATGTGTTTAAAACCATATTATAGCTTTAAAACGCGATATTAATTTCAAACTTTCCTCATAAATCTTCAGTGTTCTATCAAAAAATTGATATAATTTTTACGACGACCGACGACGTGAAAAGTGTCTCGTTCAATGAAATTTTTAACGCGATTTTTAGACTTTCATCAAAAGATTAACCTGAAAAATTGCATACCTACATTTATGAACTAAAGCAAAAGGCTTCATGCCATAAGCTTTAAAAGAATTAAAAGCTAATTCATTAATTAATTTTCGTTTTAAAATGCTCAATGCTCGTAAGGAAACCGCAGTTGTTGAGAGAATATTACACACAAGGGAAGGCATTCCTTTCGCAGCGTTAGTTTTATGCCTTGGAGAATGTAGCAACATACCTATTAATTATCTAGGTGAATGAATGGACTCCTTTTGAAGTTACATTAGTATTAAATAAAGGCTTGAATGAAGGAACCATGTAAGTAAGTGAGATGTCACAGTTGCAGTGCGAGTCTGGTGCCAATGGTAGGTATGTTATATCACATAATATGAACTTAGCAAAGTTTCTGATATTGTTTAAGCCATCAAGTCAGTTTTTGCGTAATAAGAAAGTTTACTAACAATTTAGACATCTGTGAGTCACAGTCTAAACATAAAAAGGTTTAATAGACTTAATTTAAGTACCTCTAAATGTGTTATTTTCTTTTTTTTTTATGTCCTATATATATGTTTTAATTGTTTCCAAATTCTAAATATAATTAATATTTTTACTTTGCTAGCTTAATTGTTAACTCCATTGTGCATGATGTGGTCTCCTAAAAGTGAAGGAGCACACCTACTTAATACCCGATGTTGCCCTTTATTTATGTGTCATGTATTGTGCACTGAATGGACAGTTCCACTCAATCTGTCTGGTTCTTTCCTCAAAAGACCATTTCAGACACCGATCCACATGGTCTTCATATGATCTGACCAAGATTACGTCTGGACTTTATAAGAGACTGACCTCTGAGTTTGTTTCGGCCTTTCTTCTCAGAGTAGTCAGACAGGAAACGCTGACCTCAACTCGTTAAAAAAAATATTATTGACGTGTAAAAGTGTTCGTACAAAACCTACTTACAGAAATAAAATCATTTTTAATTTATCATTTACATCTTTTGTTGGAGATCCTAAATCTATAAATAAACACATAACCCCATGCCTTGTTTTCCTGAAGGCTTAGGCAGAGGTGTAACTATGGTACACTAAATTACTCAATAATGTTATTTGTAAAAATACCTGAGTTTTGTATGTAGTAGTAGTACTATTCAATACAAACAAATCTAAGTAAACATAACCTCGAATAATTTTTGTTAGTTTTCGTTATAGCACTATCTGGAGAATATTTTCGGATAGGCCTGCCTTACATTTGCAATTTGCTTTTCTAAATTCTAATATTTACATTACAATCAAGCTGAAAAGGAGGCGACATGGACATAAATAATAATATAGACAAAATATTTAGGTGCAAAATGAGTTCAGAAAATACTTTACAGTTATATTGACATCATAAACGTTACTTTTTTGCCAGTTATTACTGCATTTTCAGAACTCATAACTGTTTCTTCTACATCTAAGACATGCCCGGCCTCGGAATTTTGGCCTTTAGACATATTTTGACCACGCTGACGATAATTATTAATCGGCTGGAACCCATGTTTTATCATTTTAATCATTAGAGACGATATAAATATAATGTAAACATTAACGTAAACATTGGCGGCAACACGATGACAGGTCTAAACAGTTTCTTTTTTTGACCACACCGTGGCTCTCGTGTCGATTTGTGCTGCCATCTATAGATCGTGCACATTCCCTATTAAGAAGTTAAAGTTCTTACGTAGTCGGATGAAGTCCAAAATTTCAAAACAAACCTGGGTAAGCTACAGCTTGTTTTGTATTAATACGAATAGAGTTTGATATACACCGTGATATTTTAGTCGTCTTACAAAGGTGGTCCACTCAACGTATCCGTCATAAAATACCTCTAGGCGCGATTAAAACATTGTTACCATTAATTAAGATAGTAGGTACAAAGAAAAATAAATAATGCTTTAGAATTATAAAACACCCTCCCTGTTAATAATGTTTACGTATCAAACGGTAGAAGATATCTACCTAGCTACCATTACATTCCATCATTAATTGCATCTCCATGATAGGGTGTTTCAAACTACGTCATGCGTTTTAGTGAATGATATTTTCATTTGATTAATTATGCAAATGTTCAAAAAATTTTTTTTAAAATAAATGATTAGTAGTCATTGGATACATGAAGTGGGCTGCCGTTGTTAGACGACTAAAATGTCACGGTGTATAATACATCAACTCTATTCGCCTAGCTTATATTCTGAATCAATGGCATTTTCGGATTAGATGAAACTTTTTAAATGTAAAATAGTTGTCTAGAAAGTCTTTAGTGCATTCTTTACAAAGACACAGAATTCAAAATAACTTAATAATACTTATTAAACATTTTCTGTTTTGCTCAAAACCGTTCAACAGAAGATCTATTAAGCTTTTGAAGCATTGTAAATTCACCAATACAAATTAGCCAGCAACCAAGCAACACTTAGCATCAGAATCGTCGGACCACAACCGCAAATGACGATCGAACGGTCGCTCAGTACCCTGGCTATCTTCACTGAGACCGTTTTATACTCCACTTGTTACCGGAATCTCACTCAATAATATCGCTTTGACGTATGTCGGCTGAGGAGAAGTACCGATTGTACTTATTCCGTGAGATGAAGACGTCGTAAACGCATAGGGAATTGTAAAGATAGAAGATTTTGAGTCTTGTTTAAAATTGCAAAGAGTATGGGATTTTTTGTGTTGGACTATATTTTAATTATATGTCTATTAATACCTTGATTTTAACAACACTCAAAGCACGATACTAAGAGTAAGCTAACATGATTATTTTTGAGACAACGACCAAATAAAAAAAACAAAAGACTGTAATACGCCCAGGGTATTTACAGGGACCATTTCATGTGATATTTCCCCTAACCATATCTTCTTATTCAATAAAACGAGACATATGAAGTTTATGGTATTCTAACAATTTTTATATTAAAATATTTTCAATTTTTATTATACAATTTTTATAAATATTTTTTTGTATTAAAATTAATTGAAAAACGAAATAAGACAATTATTACAAAATAAAACCACGTAGGTACCTATAGAGATAGCAAATTCTGAAAAAGCCAGCTTATTCCGAAATCGTATTACAGCCACAACATTTTTCATTTTTAACAACCATTCCATGACCTTACTTTATCCCACAAAAGCTAGATCCTTACATGATTGATGGTGATTTCAAGACAATCTTTCATATAAGAATCAATCTAGAAAGGAATCTGGACGGCTTACCTGGCGGTGGATTCAATATGTCCGGTTGCGCTTGCTTGGGCGGCTTTAGCGTGTACGCCACGACGTACTGACCGTCCCCCGCGTTGAGCTGGAGTTCCGACGACTGCTGCTTTGTTGGCGGATTACTCCTGGTATAAAATATTTAAGTTAAAGCCAGGAGATGTCGACAGTCTGAAAGAAAATGTAGCTGAAAGTTTTGCATTGAATTTGATGGTTTGAAGAGCACTTTGTTAGTACGTAGGTGTATGATTTTTCTATTTGTTATGAGCTGTAGGAGGCTCATCAGCTTTCCTATCTAAAGTAGTAGTGTTTTGGGTTAACTGAAATTGTATCATCATACTCAATGAAAGAATAACAATTTAATTATAATATATAAAAAGTGTCACATTCTTTGCGGTATCACAGGTAAACGGTAATACATCAGTCTATGTTATAAATGGACTTATGCTCAGCATATTATCGTTAGTAAATATTTCTGCATATCTATACAAATACTATGGTAATTGACCTACTTATAATTAGCTCACATTAATATTTCATAAATACGTATCAAAATTTATGTTCATTAAAATAAGGCACGAATATTCTATCTATCTTTCCGTACAAGCTGGAAAATTCCATTCCAAATGTTACAAAAGGTTCCTTCATAACACTGACACACCACGCTATAACTTTGACGTAAGCACAGTAGACTGCACTCATACAATTTTAATGGTAATCGAAATCGATTCCCTTTGATTTAATCATGCCTCAAATGTTAAATTGAACCATTTGCGATCCAGTGCATGTCAGTTAAGTGAAATACTTACTTACATAGCATGAAATTTTATTAAATTACATTGATTTGTAAGGTAAGTAGGCAACTGTATATTGGCAGTAAATGAATGTTCATTGATGGAATTCCTATTCATTTTATTATGTAAGCAGAATGTTACCAAGTTGCTTAGCCCGCAGCAAGGAACCTATACCACCAAACTATACTGTGGTACCTACAGGTGATTTCGTGGTGGTGATCTGATGCTGGCAGTGTTTCTTTTGGCAATTGCTGCCAGAATACCACAACAATATTTTTAAGCGACTTCAATAAACGGAGGAGGATCTGAATTCGGTTATGTTTTTTGTATATTTTTGTTACCGTTAGCACTCAGTAATTTATAAAATTTGTCCCATTTGAAAAATTCATGAAAGGGTACCTATAAAGTGGTCCCATATAAAATTGTTTAAGTTCTGATAAGTGGTTTTTGAGTAAGCTTCAATAATACGTAATTTTTCCACTGAGTGTATGTTGATGGTGTTATGGTAACTTCTTATTACTGTTATTTACTTATCAAGTGAAGGTAGGTATACGAATTCGAGTGGGGTTGGCACCACAACTAAAAAGTGAAAAATAAGTTTATTTAAAAAAACTGACCTTAAAAAAACACTACAATGTGAAAAATAAGTTTAACTTCGGAAGTCAGTGGCAAAAAAAATACAAAACCCAAAAACACCGGCTTCCAAAAATTATAGTTATTTTTACTTTGTAGGGCTTTTTGAGCGGGACTCTATAGAGCGCCTTATCGTGCAGGGTAGAGTGGAGGGCACTAGACCACGCGGACGCTCACCCATGAGATGGACTAACCAAATAAATCCACAGTGGGCGATACCTTGTTGGAGCGCGGAAAAATCGGAATACTTAAATGGCGAAAAATCGTGAGACGAATCACATCAGCCCCTAGACAAGAAATTTCATGAGGACCACGACCGCTCTGAAAAGTGTGTTACTAAGAAGAAGAAGAGTTTTCTTTATGGAAATCGGTCGTTTTTTTTTAAGTATACTTTTTGACTATAGTAAATACCCAAAATAAAAAGAAAAACAAATATGTCCAACATCCAAAAAAAAAAACAAAACGTAACACAAGAACGTACGAGTACCTACAATAGTTAGATAGTCTTTTGTCAAGTTGCAGTGACTATAGTGTTGCAGCTATGCTCGCGACTCGAAACGTGAGCAAATATGTATGTTGACGTAATTCAGATTGCCAGGACATGTGGAACTTGCGACGCAAGTCGGAAAGTTTAATGACGTGCTAAAGCTAGGGAAATGTAGGTAGCTGTGGGTGTGACGAAGGGAACAAAACATTTTGTTATATTCGATTGAGTATTTGAGTGATTTAACAATAACCTTGATTTGACACGCCTGTAATCGCCGTAAGGTCACCACAGTGTGTACCTCCAGTCAAACTCAAACTCAAAGCACTTATTTCAAATAAACCAATTACAGGCGCTTTTGAATTGTCAAGGTCGGTGAGTTAGAAAGATGAAGCTAGTTGCCCATTCCAAAGCGTAGGTACCTATGGAGAAGAACGGGCAAGAAACTCCATGGACACTCTTTTAAAAACGGACTCTTTGGACAGTCCATCAAAACATCGCCAGTTATATTTAAGTCCCATGTAATAGGGGAGAGCCTATTGCCATCAATGTGAAATTACTGAATGAAAAACCCAATAAGGCTTCGCCGGACCTGCGAATCGAACACAGGACCTCATGGTCAGGAATAGCGCTTGCTACCACTAGACCACCGAGGCAGTCCAACGATTTTCAGAAACAGTTAAATTAACTTTGGAGTACAATGATTTTCTGTTTAGCAATTTGTAGACATGGAAATTATGGTAATAATTAGGTATAGCGGGAATTATATTTACTGACGCTTTTTTTTGTATTTGGCAACTAAGGCGATGTCGACTGTTCTGCCAGCGTCTTATTGATGATATTTATTCAAAGATATCTAAATGTTTAATGGTGTATGAACATTTATTGAATTTAACCTCAAATAAAAATAAAAACCGTTCTACATAAATTATGTAACTTTTTCAGTTTCATCTCTCGTAGGTGAGCGAACATTAGAAATTAAAATTTTGGTGCAGAATTTCATGAACCAAGCCATTAAACGTAAACGTAACATTACACGTTAAACATTAACGTAATCATTAAAATAAGAACACGAGTTACAGTTAATTTAATGGAATTGTGACATAGAAGGAATACTTTACTTTATTGCGAACGTTCTTACCTCTTTCTGCGTAGGAAAAAACCAGTGAAAACGGCCGCGCAACCGCAGATTATGACAGTGAAGATGATTGACCAGAAGGCAGCTTTGGAGACTCCGGCCATCAGACTGCTGCCACCATCTAGCATTTAACAAATTAATAGGTTAAGTATCTGCTAATTTTTTCTACGAAGAATACCCGCGGGATAATTACGTAACACACCAACAGTAGGAATGGCTTTCATTTTGACAGTTTAAAAACATATTGCGTTTTGGAACAGACAAACTTTTCGAACATGAAGCAATGGATTAGCAATAATATTCAAGATGATTCAGATCCTAAATAATAGTGTGTTACGCAATTAAAGAGCTGGTCAGCTTCAATAAAAAAAAATTTAAATATCCATAATTCCAGTGTGTTAAAAGGTTCAATATATAGACAATACACGGTGAATTTTTAGTCACCGTTTAAATTTTTCAGGATGATAGTACCCTTGAAATTGAAGAACTTTCTACAAGAAAAATGGATCGAAATATGAAAAAATATCCCATACAAAATCGATCAGTTGACTATTGATTTTGCATGGGGGGTCTGAATTTTTTTTTCCATATTTCGACCCATGTTCCTTGGAGAAAGTTGTTCAGTATCACTCGTACTATCACCCTGAAAAATTTAAACGGTGACTAAAAATTCACCTTGTAGTGTAGCATAGAATATCCTCGATTCTTAAGTGTCACAGTAAGAACCCCACAGGAGACATCATGAACTAATAATAGCTGAATGACTAGTTCTCAAAATCGAGATGAAAACACGAAATATTGCGAGACATTTTAGTAAATATTGCAATTTAGTAGTTTTTTTTTTCACCATATACATTTTTATTTATTATGAAAAGTATAACTGAACACTGTTCTGACAAAAGCGACACACTCAATTTCCAAAATTCATAATGTAAATATGCATTTAAATTCACCCCTTTGTGCTCCAAAGGATTTTTAAAAGCGTGTTCTAAGCGACTGCACCATTATGCTCATGTTACGTAAAAATACATCAGCAGTGTTTTTAGCAGAGCCTTATAATAATGAACCGTATTTAAAAAGCACAGTCAGTCGTAAACGTACAGCTTTATGTGTATTTTTTGTCTCGAATTGCACCCTAATTGCCGTAACACACTATTTAACTCAATAATTAATTATTTGAAAGTCCATTCTTCATGCTTCATCATCTAATCCATTGCTTCATGAATAGGGATGGGATAATCGGATGCATATTTACCTAAAGTTAATTTTTAGTTACGAAAATATGGAAGCGGCTTCTTAAAATATTTTTTTGTACAAAAATCCTGGGATGCCAGCAACACCGGGAATGCATAACTAGTGAGTTGTATAGTATGGAAGCGACTTCTAAATGATTAGGATTGCATAACTATTCAGACGCATATTTATTTAAAATTAACCGCGATGGAAATATGTGTACGTATACCAATGTACCTAGGGTGTAAGTCTGTAAGAGTAGGGAGAGAGGTAGTGTGTGTTCGTTTTTTTTTACATTAAAATTAAGATCTTTTTGGTACAAAAAGCGCCTTCCATTTTAGCCAAAATCTCAACTTTAGGTGAATATGCATCCGAATATCCGATCTCTATTCATGAATGTTGTTGAACTGTCAAAATGAAAGCCATTCCTACAGTTAGTGCGTTACGCAATTACCCCACTGGGTACATAATCTTTTTCCGAATGGGCCTGCTCTTGATCTCGGTCAAGCCTATTATAAAGCGATGGATGAGGTCTATGATAGAATGAGCGTGCCTAGAAGCTAGTTCACTCTTGCTTTGAAAGCACATGGGTTAAATGTGGACGATAACATAGACGCTGTCAGACACAAAATAATGTAATTAAATTGATATAACAAAATAATAATGTAAAGTGACCTCGGAATTGGTTTACCACTTTTGAAAACAATTTCTACTGAATTAAATGAAAGGAAAGAAAGCCAAAAAACAAAAATATTTATTTGTAGCCTATTTTGTCCCACTTTAGGGCAAAGGCCTCCCTTTCTTCTTCGAAACTCTGGCCTCGATGTCGCCAGATTTGGACCCACAAGACCCACAAGGTGATCGATTTTTCCCATGACTAATTCGACATGCGGTTAACGAGTCCGGCCCAGTCCAACTTAAGCTTGACTGCTTTTTGGGTGGCGTCGGCGATTTGTGTTTTGGAAGTTAATTAGATTTTTTTTTAAATCAGACCTATAATCATCAGCATCAGCACGTCGTGACTGTGACAACAATACTTCCGCTCAGCATAATTCACCAACTGGACCTTGAGGGTGGAGAAGTTGGAGGCGTGTCATAACACCAACTTCAAGTCGTTTGTGGTGTGCGTTCCGACTCACCATTTGATGACCTTCCTCAAGGAAGAGTTTTGGCCGAAAGGTGTGCTGTATTGGCGTTTCCGCGGCCAGATACGCGACACCTCGCAGCGTAACACGATGCCGTCACTTCGTGTGCAGTAATTTTAAAATTTGTTTTATAAAATACGCATTAGTTTATAGTTATTGTTATATATGTATTGTGTCTTATGGGCCTTATTTGCCTGAAATAAAAGACAAATAAAAATAATAATAATAATAATGCTGTGCTACCCACAGCACAGCGGTCACTTGATAACGAACAAACGAAAGCATTGAAACTTCTCGAAGGTTGCAACTACCTCACAGTCACGTAGACAAAACAACCTTGGAGTGATAAAGCAGTTACGAGGTCGGCTATTCAATATAAATACAGAAGAAACATGAGACGTACATACACTGTTAAAGTTTTAGTACAATAGTGCCACAGAAGTTCTAAAGTACATTGGAACTACACAAATCACGTGAAAGTAAATGATTTTTGTCAATGTTGTACAGTAAATTATTGTAGGATTGGCTATTCATCATTTATTTATTTACGTGTATTAATGTTCCGCGCCTTTTTCGCACGATTTTTATGACGTGACAAAACTTAGAGTTTTCCGTATATGTACCTATGCTTAGTATTTATCCTTACTTATATTATAAACGCGAAAGTTTGTATGTATGGATGTTTGTTACTCTTGCACGCAAAAACTACTGAATGGATTTGAAAAAATAACCTAGATTAACACAGAATACTTTTTATCCAGGTAGTACGTTCCCGCGGAAAAATTTTCAACATGCACGCGGGTGAAGTCGCGGGCGGAAACTAGTTTATTATACACATAAACCTTCCGGAATAAATTTTGTAAATGACGTTAAAAATCGCACCGAAATCCGTTGCGAAGCTTAGCAGAACAACGCGGTTACAGACAGACACGAAAATAGACTTTAATTTATAGATTACTAGCTTTTGCCAGCGGTTTCGCCCGCGTGGAGGTCGGTGTATTATACATATAAACCTTCCTCTTGAATCACTCTATCTATTAAAAAAACCCGCATCAAAATCCGTTGCGCAGTTTTAAAGATTTAAGCACACATAGGGGATATAGGGACAGAGAAAGCCACTTTGTTTTATACTATGTAGTGATTACATTAGATTGATTATTGAGATTGATTTGATTAGATTATTTTTTTGGTGTTTATTTTTAGATTTTATAGATTTAAGTTCATTAGGTACAGCACAAAAAATAATAGGTACCTACCTCTATTATTTTTTTCGTACTGTTTTACTTCAACAAATGTTGCTAGATTCCTTTTCTACAGTTTTACAATTCCCAGATTAATTACGTAATATAACTAACCACAATCTTGATTCCTAGTTTTTTTTTAGATATGTAAAATAATGATAAAAACGTTGTTTGTTCCAAATATAGCACTTGATGATTAGCTCCACGTAAAGAATACAAGTGTAGTTCAATCCGGAAACTCAACAGGCCACTGATTAGCTTTTAATAATAGTCTATGGAGGCAATATTGTATTATGAAAATAAAAATTATTCCAAATTCTCTACACGTGGGAAATAAGGTTAATAATTAATCTATCGAAGTTTCTTGATCGTAATTCTTCATAGGTACACACTACTGCTCTGCCCATTCCGCTTTGGAATGGGCAACTAGCTTCATCATTCTGCCTGACCGACCCCTTGATAATTCAAAAGTGCCTATAATTGGTTTATTTGAAACTAGCTTTTGCCAGCGGGTTCTCCCGCGTGGAGGTTGAAATTTATCCCACAGGAAAGTTCTACTGGGATAAAAAAGGTAGTTTAAAGTACTGTAGGTGCTAATACAAGTTATTATCTATCTGTGTTCCAAATCTCATCCAAATCCATTCAAACATTTTTGCGTGATTGAGTAATAAACTTTCAAACATCCAAACATACATTCTTTCACATTTATAATAGGTGTTTAGTAGGATAAATGCTTTGAATTTCAGTTTATCGAAAATAACTTTGAAATATCAGAAGGACGATCGTTCTATCAAAATGGAGACATTTGGTAAATCTGCACAAAGGAAAACAGAAACATACTGAGCCAAAATCGGCTTACGAATGTTCCTCACGCTCCTAGCTTTAAGTAATATTATTATCATTATTGATAAACCATTACCGATAGTTCGATTATAAAATAATTGAGCTAACGTACAGTAATATTCATAAAATATAATCTCAAGGTATATATTTGAAAATTAACCACAACAGACGCCCATTACCTTATTATTAGTTCAGAATATTACGATATTGGATGTCAGACGGTGAATTAGCGTAATTACACTGCTCTCTCTCATTCTGGTACGCCTTGAATACGGAGGGTATGAGCGAGGTGGAATGTTTGTGTAACGCTGTTAAGCAGGTTCAAATTTACGCCTGGCTATCTAGCAGATTGCTTGCTTATTGTCTTCCTATCAATGGCAAATTGCGCTGGCCGTAATACGCCGTGAAATTAGTTTGTTGGCCATCAAAATGGGTTTGAGATATTTTCAGATTAATTATCGTTAAATTCTGTGAAGTTTAATACAAAGTAGAGCGCCCTTGTTTTATATGCATAAATTTTGTGACTTGCTATCTATGCTTATGGAAATTCACAGCGGCATTTTTACCTAACAGTAATTATACTTTGAAACCACATATTGGCGTTTAGGTAGGATTGGTTTAAAAACGTGCTGTTCACTTGACTGCTTGACTAAAATCAAATACAGACTATTTGATTCTTTCTCGACTATCTAAATTCTTAAAACTGTAGAATGCGGAAATGACAAAAATTCAGGTCTGGGTCATACTTAATTAATTCTACTATAAAATTATAAATGTGAAAGTTTGTATGTTTGGATATCTGGATGTATGTTACTCAATCACGCAAAAACGGTAGAACGAACGGATTTGGATGTAATTTGGCACACATATAGTTTGTTATCTGACGCCTATTTAATAAACGTGACAATCCGACAATTGTCAAATTGTCGGATTGTCACGTATTTTTTGTTTAATAAAGATTATCACTGACAAATTTGTCAAGGTGGAAGATCTACAAATATGACGACTTGTCGTGACAATTCGTCCTGAAAAACTTGTCAAATTTGTTTTATTAAACACTAAATTGTCATGGACCATCGACGTAAAATAAATAAACAGGTAGGTAATTATTAGCAACAATAACAAAATCATGGTCAGCAAGACGACCAGTCACCACAAGCAGCACCCGTTCACGAGCACGAGCAGTTTACGAGCAATTTATTGAATAGACCCCTAATTATAAATCTAGTCATTAAATTGATAGGCTGATTCAGATAAACAATAAAACCAACGAAAGATTACAATCACTCAGTTATCGTCATTATAATGGCTGAAAAAAAAATGCAACCCGTATCAATTTATAACATACCTGTTCTCCTTTCAGGGTCCTGATACGCGAGAGCATGCAACAAGATACGATCCGAAGCTCCCTTATCATTCCGCGAATGCACCGTCAGTCTGAGCGCACTGCCGCTCGACCATAGCACGCCGGCCGGCACGAGGAATATGGCAACACCGTCTAGGATTGCAGTTTAATGGACGAGGTTAATTGTCTGGAAGATTGTTACGACTGGAGGTCTATAGTTAAACTGGGTAATTGTTTGTCTATTGCGTTTAATGGGAGGGGTTTTTGTAGTGGTGGTATTGAGAATTTGCAGTTTGTAAATCTAGGTATAGTTAATTACAGTACAACTATTTTCTTAATGTCCCTCGGCAAACTTCGTGTTTCGTCAGTCGTCGGATTTCTGTCAGTTGACCTTTTTGTACTAGGTGCAGACCGGACGCTCTCAATCGACTTGGAAGTATATAGAGTTCTTAATACTCTTTTTACTTAATGTCATTTATTTTTAAATGAGAGTAAAGCTCGTTTGTATTGAGAAATGGAATGATTCCTGAGATACGCATAATGAAAATAGACACTAAGAAAATAGTTAAAAAGCCTATTAAAATAGATCCCTTTCGGTGAAACGTGATAAAGTTTACAGCCCCGCATGCATAAATTCAGAAAGTGTTGTTTTTTCTTATTAACTCGACTACAGGCAGGTTATTTAAATCCGACTGATTAGCTATAAGACTAGAAGAAGATTGAGGAAACATTATTTTGTTCGTTTACATGAAAAAATATATTTTAACTCCAAGTGGGACTGAAAACTGAAATGATGGCTGATAAAGACGTATTGAAAAAAAAAGTCATGATGAGCACGCTACAAATAATAATATTCATCTGGATTATGGGTCAGTGGGTCGTCTTAGGGGCGATGATAGCACAGCACCTAAGAAAAATAATTAACAAGAGTTTTTTTCTTTACCAGTCTCATTCGCAGTAACATTGAACCGTATCTTCCCACTATCGGAGTCCAGTGCTTCTAACACCACCAACTGAGGCAGTCCTCCATCATAGCCGGTGACGCATCGTACTACCAGAGGCTCCCCAAAGTCCTCCCGGCTTGAGTCTTCGATCCAGTTGGAGCCGTTCCCTGAAGATACCGTGCAGTTCCGTGGAGGTGACGGACGAGCTATGGAAAGAATAAGTATGTGACGTCTGCATTTTGTGAACTAAGATGACGGGTAGTGGCTTTGAAGGAGTGGATGGCAAGCCTAGACATCACTGTTCTGGTAAGATTTAATAGTAGTTGTATTGACTTGTACGTACCAGCTAGGTGTAAAATTTTCTAAGAGAGTAGCCAAAGCGAAGTCGGCTTTAAATTACTGATTTATCAGTAAAGAAATGTAAAGAATTAAATACAATCAAATTTAACAGCTGAAAACCAAATAAAATGTGCAACATTCCTTGATCTCGTTCTCGCTGACGCATTTTTCTATATCTGTCTCTGTCATAACCCAATGTACAACGGCTTGCTTTCGTCCATATCAAGCGGTGCCACGTGACTGTGTATGTGTAAGCGTGATGTATCGCTGTTGTATGAATTTTTAGTTCCTGAAGAATCAGGAACGAAAAATTCATACAACAGCGAAAATATGTTTTTTTTTGTAATACAAAGCTAAAAACAACCGTTTTTGTTGTTTGAATGTGGTGAACTAAATACCGTAGTGTAACTATATTTTTTGACAATAGTAGCCACTATTGATGTGCCATTTTTTAATAGCGATAGAGTTGCCGATGCGAATCCCCGAAGGGAAGCCGGTAGGAATCATGTTTTACGGTGCTTTCACCACTTTGACATTAAATGGTGGGAGTTATAGTGGGAAGAAACTGAACAGCTCTGAGCAGTTGGGTATTCATTCGACAGCGGTCAATCTAAAGGGTTGTCTCATGTAACCAAATATTATTTCCTAGTGTAATATAATTTATGTATTAATTATTATTAATTAATAATTGGATTTATTTGTGTTGAATTGAAATAAACTAAGAATTTGTGAAAAGTATAATAGACTTGTGTTATTTGCTGTACTCCTGAGCATCTCCAACAGTACCATGCCATCTTGGTCAGCCTCTATAGGAAGGTGGACTTCACACATCATCCTTTATTGAACTTTTCCTAGATTATTACTGTTTCTGGACCGAGCAATAAGAGTCAGTTTTGAAACAGTAACAAACCTGTTCAATAGCTTTAGTCGAAAGAATTTAAAAGTATCCAGCTATCAAGTACTACTCTCGCGAAATTAAAATCTCTTGCATACCAAATCGCTTTACCGTTATTAAAGCAATACCTGCAACTGAACTCCAACTCGAAATCAACATTGCAATGTTCGTTAATTGCCAAATATTAGCCATTCTAACTCTGTCTACAAAACTATCACAATGTTTTTAATATAATTCGTCCAACTTCGTCAATTGAGAACGGGCCCAACTTCAAACTAGTTGGAGATTTGGGCTAAAGATAATTTTGTCTCTGAACAAAAATAGTTGGTAAACTTGGCCCACGTTACTCGTCTCACTGACTATGTTTAACTTTCTTCTTTGGGAGCAAATTGGAATATTTGCTTAGAATTGTTCTGTATTCGTTCAGATCTAGAATCGCATAATTTAGACATTAAAATGTTGAAGACTTTAAATATATTCAAAGCATTGTTGACAATTAGTAACGAGGGTCCATTCAGCTCAAATGTGCGATTCATTTAAGAAGCTCTTAATAATGACTCTGCATAAACTTTATAAAGAGATGAGATTCCTATGGAAGCAAAAAAATAAAGAATAAATAAAACGGAACGATATTTGGATCCGTGCACCTAAATTCAGATTTTTGTAAGTATGTATGTATGGTTCAAGTGGGAAATAATTACTTCAAATCTCAAAAAATGTGATTGATTTCAATGTTTTGTCAAGGTTTGCTTTATCAATAGATAACACGTAAATATTTAAGAGTTTCTTGGACTAAAGTCGTATTTCTAGCAGTTAAATTTTCTTAGATGGTACTCACCAGCAGGAACGATTTGGAAGACACAGGGTTGCGCCTGTCTGCCTACGGTGTTGGTACCGCGACAGGTCAACGCGCCGTAGTCGCGCTCGCTCGCGGGAGTGTAGCGAAGCTCGCTTATGCTGCCATTTACTGTACCTGGGTAGAAAAAAAAAAGTCAATGACATGAAAAATATGAATGATATTTAAAATGTCAATGATGTTTAAAATGTCAATGATATTTAAAATGTCAATGATGTTTAAAATGTCAATGATATTAAAAATAACAATGATATTAATTTCAAAAAAGGATCTGATATGTATGATATCGAAGACTTGTAAATTGAAAGGACATCTCAACCTTTTTATGGTAGCAAAAGAGTAAACGAGCAACCCACTTTTCAATTCCTTTGCAAGGAGGTGTCAGTACAAGAAACGATAAGAATAATAAATAGCAGCCGGAAGCTTATCAACCCGCCATAAGACTGAAGGCGATTGCTTTTGTAAATTATTGATATGAAAATGACCAGAAGTGATCGTTTTGAAAACCGAAAATCTAACCTAACCAAAGCACGCGTGTACGAACACGCAACAGTTACATTCATTTATTCCGAGAACCCGAACGTCTGGTTGCGCCGACAAAGGCCGACTTCAAGTTTCTCGAACATATAAACGCGACTTCACTTTCGTTAGGACGCGTTGTAAACGTCAAATTGTATTAATTTTGGTGAAATGCAATCAATATTGTCTCCAAATAAAGCAGAAAATTATGTATTCAAGCTAATCATCATTTAACTTCGATCTATTAACAACCAATCCAAAAGAGACGACAGCAGAAAGAACATCGACAACTAAGCACTCATAAGTAATTAGGTTCATTTACAGGCAGTCGAGTGGTCCAACTGTACCGAGCTAGTCGAGTGTTTGCAGCAAGTACTCGAGACAGATCAATCAGCACCTCATGTTCGTATCACCGCACAGTGGAACGAATGTATGGGAGCGGTTGGACGTAGACATGTCCGAAAAATAAGAGTAAAATTATGACAAACTAATGATGCCATCTTATTCGATTACTTAATGCCTTCATAAATTGTGGTGATGAATTTCTTCATAACTCCCATATTTCGGGAGTAATTTGAGAAAATGTGAAATTTTACTATGAAAATGAGTGTATCGAGCTCTCTCCCTCCTGATTCCGGGCTTGTTTCAAGTAGCGGTCTCTAATATCGTAATGCTATTACTAAGAGCTATATTTAATACTAAGACACATAGTGCGCCAAATGTGCACTTTCTGGGATAAAAGGAAATGAAAATTTAAAAAAAAAAACGTTTTTTCCCCATTTGTATTTACTTTAAACCGCAGACAGACTTATTAAGAGGTCTATAAATATATTATATATATATACAGAAATATATATTAACAAAAATATTCACAAGAACTGATGAGAGTATGACTTTTAAGTAAGTTGATAATAAATTACCTAGTTTCATTAAAAGTACAATAAATAATTAAGATGTAAGCTCTAATTTACTAAGTTACACATTTTAAAACAATAACATCATTTAATTATCTTCGTCATCATCATCATCATCAATTAATTCAAATTCAGAATCGATGTCCGCTAAATCATTTATGTTAACAAATTCGATATCACTTTTCTCAGAATCCGTAAGCTCATAAAATTCCTTAAAAGAAGATTTTTTTACAAACTTATTTCCTTTTGGACGGATACTTGTAACAAGTGGATCAGAAGACAGTAAAAGATTGTGCATAATATCTTCATTGCATGAGATACTGCTATGCTTTCGAGAATGCCCCTCTCTATATTTTCTAAAATCTTTATTTCTAGCCTCAGATGCCTCTTCGGATAGAAAACCAATGGGCACAATTGACATGTTCTGAACTATGTCTGGCCCATGCATTAAAATTTTATGAAGTGAAGAAGGCATATAATACCATGGGTATAACTCCACGTAAAGCTTAGCAGTATCAAAGCAGAACTCTCGGAATTTAGTTACGTTGATCTTCTCTCCTGATGAAATACACTGCAAGATCACACAGATTTTTCTTAAAAGCATAGCATCTATTCCGGTCAGTTCAGCAGATTTAGTGTAGTTTTCAAAAAATCTCCTTGCCGAGTTGCCATTGTTGGTGGATCCACTGCCTTGTTTCACAACATCGAGAAGTAAGCCCGTTTCTCTTCTTACAGCCTCTTGAACTCTTTTCTTCCTGTCATCAACTTGCCTTTTTGCTATATCACCCCTTACTTGCCATGATTTTATGTCTAATTTGTAGGAAATGTGTAATAAGCATTCCATTGAGCGAATCCAAGCGTGAAGGGTGCTTAAGCTATATTTATACATGTCCTCGTTTGCGTGTTTATCTTTGATTAACTCTAAATTATTCATTTCTTTAGGACAAGCCTTGCATATGTCACACACTGAAGCTGCTGTATTGGATATAATGGAATGAATTTTACCATCAATCATTGTCAACAGCAGTTGGTGTTTGACACTAATTCCATCAGTGATGGTGGATGGAGTTAAGGCTTCAATCTCTGCTTCGATTTCAGCCATCTCTCTCTGCACATTTTCTTTGGTTTCCTTTATAAACTTAAACAATATTGGCCGGCAAAATGAAGTGGAAGATGGTCGCTCGTTTTCCCAAATTGTTACACCTTTTGAGACGAGCCGCAGTGGTACAAGACTAATCATAAAATTACTAGCAAGATCGATTTGCTCATCTTCACTCGTCCTTTGATGATAAATGCTTTGGCTAGATGATCCGTCAAAACCCCATTTGCTGGTCAATACGAGCTGTTGATTGGGATCAACAGGGGTTTCTAACGACCTAATAAGTCTTCTTGAGGTTAAATCCATCAAGGCTTGTAATTTGATTTTTGCAGAGCTCTCTGTAACTGTGAGATCTTCTTTGGCCGGATAGCACTTAATTTTTTCTTTAACCAACATGTAGTAACTCGGGTATTGAAGAGCTCCTTCTTGAGTGTTGAAATCCCGAAGAGTGTTATAGCGCCATTTCGATAAGTTCATCGATACATAAAGAGCCAATGCCTTCAAAGGGGATATTTCCCGTACCTGAATTGATTTACCTTCAATGAAGGCTTTGATTTTTGAGGCCTCTTCTGGATTCTCCGTCAAGTATTTCATAACATAAGCTGTATCGCTTTGTCCTGCCTTTTGAAGCGCCCTTTCGGCCGAAAACATAATTTCAGCGCTGCTACTGCTGCATGAAAGACTATCTTCAGTGCGTCTTCTTTTTTGCCGGTTACTAAGGTCCTCAAAAGATTTACGAGGACTAGGATGTGTACAAGTTGAAGCATCAGATTTAGCAGGAGAAATTATGGGCTCGATGACGTCACTTATATTTTCTGTAGAAGGTTCCATATTTTCATTCTGTAATTCCGGCCATTGAATTGCAGCCTGTAGCCAAATCTCATGTTTCTTCCGAAACTTATCTGTGCTTCTTCCAGACTGTGTCCATTTTGCATAAATGCGGTAGCAAAATCGACGACACCAGTCTTTTAAACTTGTTTCAGCACTTTCACATAACTGAACACAACTGTTATCTTTTAAAACACTGAACAAATAGTTAAAGTCGCGTAAATCTTTATGTGCGCGTGCGCATAAAGCAACGTGAATATCAAGATTTGTATTAAAATTTGGAAAATACATTGCGAGATTAGCTTGGATACAACGAGGTGTAAATCAACACTGATTTTAAAGTTACTAATAGTGACCTATTTATATAAAATCCAGGTATCCCAGGTATCCTTTGTTAAATATTGCAAGGTAATTAGTTATTGTGATAATTAGTAAATGATGCATGCTAAATTAGTGTATTAAGAGCCATTTAGTAATTAAATAATAGCAATGTTCTTATCAGTAATCATTAGTGCATCAGTTTTATATGTAAACCTTAAGTCCCTAATTATATATCCTAATTAGCTTATATCTTCTCTAATTGGCTGCTCAGAAATGTTATTGTAATAAGGTAAACCTTTAGAAAAACGGTTTTAATCAACAAAATAAACAAAAAATAAAAAAATTGTGTTATAAAATAAACATCACTCTTTATCCCAGAAAGTGCACATTTGGCGCACTATGTGTCTTAGTATTAAATATAGCTCTTAGTATTAGCATTATGATATTAGAGACCGCTACTTGAAACAAGCCCGGAATCAGGAGGGAGAGAGCTCGATACACTCATTTTCATAGTAAAATTTCACATTTTCTCAAATTACTCCCGAAATATGGGAGTTATGAAGAAATTCATCACCACAAGTTATGAAGGCATTAAGTAATCGAATAAGATGGCATCATTAGTTTGGCATAATTTTACTCTTTTTTTTCGGACATGTCTACGTCCAACCGCTCCCATACATTCGTTCCACTGTGCACCGCCCTGAATATGTAGCGAACCGCGCTACGTAAATGGAATTTCTTTTAAACACTATGCGAACAATCTGAGTTCTGCTTTCTCAACTTGTTTCAGTAAAAGATTTGATAAAAAGATCATTTGAAATAAGATCTTTGTGGTTTTTGTGAATGTTTCTTTAAACTTAAGATTATTTTCATCAGTATTACTTTTTGATTTCCAATAGTTTTAGGGGTAATGTTGTTCATGACAATATTGAAAGAAACTGATACATTATTTTCTGAAACCGATATGTTTTAACTTAATTTATTTCTTGAATAATATCTGCCAAGAAATTTAAACAAGCACTCCAGCAAATTAATTTGTGGTTTGCCCGCATTAAGATTCCGTATAACATAGTAGTTAAAGGTAATACAATAAATTTGTTTTATTATAATTGATGTGAATACTTGTTTATTATTTCTTCAAAAACTACGTAACTGATCCTGGTACTTATTTTCTCAAAGAATACCTCACCTATGTACATCTTATTCTAAAAAACAAAATTGAACACGTTTAGATACAAGTGCAGTGTAAATATCACTTTTTTTATGCATATCGATGATTGCTTCCATTTACGAGGCATACTCTGTGAAGGCATAATAACAATGTGAAAATAATTATTAATCATAATTATGTCGTATACAGGGTGTAAGGGAAACGCTTCCGAAAACGAAGACAGTGATAGGGCTAGTGATTCTCAATACAGTACCATCAAAAAATCTAGATTTTTAACAATTTTTACCTACATTTTTTAGCATTTTTTCTACACTATGCTGTGAGAACAGTTAAATGAACCATTATTTGAGATTGAACACATTTAAAAACGACCCCAAGTCCAGGCGACGACTTTAGGTTTAGGCATCCTTTGTAAAGCGCCGCCAAAATAAAATAAGTGGAAACATTACGGGAGCGTCAAACGTTTTAAATTGATGCAAAATAACCAATTTAAGGCGAAAGGTTATTGGTATCCGTTTGCATTTAGGTTGTATATAACCTATGTTCTGGCTTCGGAAGCGTTCCCCTTACACCCTGTATAAATATACGAACCGTATCTAGCAGGTGACACATTGAAGCTCTCGCCGCTGTTGTTGAACTGCCACAGGAAGGTGACGTCGGCGGGGTCGGCGTGCACTGAGCAGCGCACGCGCAACGCCTCGTCTAGCGCCGCGCCTACCACTTGAGGTGACGTCTCGCCACATACTGGGGCATCTGTGTGTAGAATAGTTAAGTTATAATGTTGAAGTATAAGGTCTGTCATTGCTGCAAGAAAATCACTCAGTGAGAAATAATGTAGGTTGCCTACGTCGTAGCTGGCATATGGGTTGTACACCCACTATAATGTAACTTTAAATAAAAGAAACCCACGGAATATAATGAAATATCAACTTTCCATTCAGATACCTATTAAAACTGTATTTATTTTATCTATCGTCGTTTTGATTTCTTTCAGATATTATAAAGACACGACAAATCTGTTTAGTTGTTTTTCTTGCCTTGTTAAACATCCTACTAATATTATAAAAGGACTAATATTATAAATTGAAAGTTTGTATGTTTGTATTTTTGTTACTCAATCACGCAAAAACGGCTGAGCAGATTTGGATGAAAGTTGCCACACGTATAGATTACAATCTGGATTAACACATAGTTTACTTTTAATCCCGGCAGTCTTTTCCTGTGGGATAATTTTCAACCTCCACGAGGCTGCAACCGCCGGAAAAAGTTGGTAAATAATATTTCTGGCAATACTGTTATGTAGATCTTAGCCTGAATAAAGGCAGTTTTACGTCAGGGTGCTACTGACTGGCAGTCTTCCTCCTCCATTATTGTGCTAAGTGTAACATCCTCACTCCGACCACCGATATATTAACGGGGTCTCTGACATCCACATACCAAGGCAGTGATCCGGCAAGAATGCACAACAGATCTCATAACGAGAACAAAAATGTCTTCGAAGAAATGTAGCTAAACATTGTATTATTTACTCTCAATAATAAAATTAGGTATCACATTGTTAGTATAGTCTGCTTCTTTTGTAACAGAATCTCTCTGATGTTAATAAAACGTTACAAACATTCATGTGTTTCTCCGCCTTATTTCGTTTTACATATTATATTTAACTGCCTCGTTGGTCTAGTTGCAAGCGTTAATGTTGAGCATGTGGTTCGATTCCCAGGTTAATATATTTATTGGGTTTTTCTATCTGGATTTTTTCAGTAACAGCCCGGAACCTTTTTTTCATAACACGCTTTCCATGCCTAAGAAAGCACGTTAAGAGGCCTTTCAAGTATTACGTAAGCAGATTTTTTACAGTTATTAAACGCCCCTCACCCCCCTCCCCCTCGTCAGCAAAATTAAGGAAAGCTCTTAAATGCTGACGTAAACATTGGTACATGCATTTTTCAATGTATTCTAGTTTATTTATTGATTCATGAGCAGCAGTTATAAGTCTAGAAATAAGGAATACTTAGCCTTGGAATAGAGGACTTAAAGGCATATAATATTTATATAAGCAAATTTTATTGAGATGGTATTCAGTTATACCACAGAGGACGGAGGAGGAGGTGGTGTTCAGTTGGTGGTTTAGTTCTTTAACGAATAAAACAAACTTCTTTTAAAATTTTGGTATATTAATTCAAATGAACAGTCTTCAGTCCACGACACACGAATCCATGACTCTAAGTCTTCGATGACATTGGATGAAATTTTTTTTTTTTTTGGGTGGGAATCATCAAATAACTTCTCCCGCTCTGGGTGGAGCGGGAGGGCGTGTCAGACTTTTACTGACTAAAACCCACCCGTGTTCCCTCAGTTGCCTATGTACCAGGGGCCACGGTATCTCTTTCGATCCCATCTGTTGCTGCTGACATCTCTTTGAGGCGCGCGTGGAAAACAACGCGCCGTCGACCCGGGCTTAGTCCTTACCGGACAGCGAGCTACCCATTACTCGCCGTCCGCAAGCCCGTGCCTACGGTGGCCGGGAATCAGCCTGGGATTCCCGACGCCCAGGGCGTCTCCTGTGAAGGTCACGGCTGTGAGGGCGCATGTACTGCATCTCCCTCACGTGCGCCGCCTCCCTCTTTGCGAGCATAACTGCTTCGCTGAAGGAGGCGACTGCTAGCCACGCACTGTTGCTCCGTACCATCGTCTCATTATCATATCTTAATCTTTAACAAACAAAACAAACTTCTTTTAAAATTTTGGTATATTAATTCAAATGAACAGTCTTCAGTCCACGACACACGAATCCATGTCTTCGATGACATTGGATGTTTGCTGCTCAATGTTGTGTGTCTGCTCACTTTCATGTGATTTTGGAATATCGACATCGTTTTCTTCGAGCCATTCACAGACAAGTAGGGTTGCCATATGTGTTCAAACCAAAATCGACTAAATTTAGCAGAAAACCCAAAAAAAAGTAAAAAAAATACTGCTAACGTAATCACCATCCAGACCCCCATCCCCCATGTCATCAAAAATAAGTAAACCAAAGACACCCCGTCCCCCTGTAGTGCTTACGTAATACTTGGATGGTCCCTAAGCTGTTGGTTCCAGCTGTCATTTGTGGATCTTTGACAGTGGTTACGTGTCGTCAGACAAGTCTTTCTAAGGGGTATTTTACTACCCAGTAACAGGGTTGTGGAGGTCAGATAGGCAGTCGCTTCATGTAAAATATTGGTGTCCGGCTGCATCCGATTAGACTGGAAGCCGACCCCAACATAGTTGGGAACCCCCCCAGTGGGGTTCCCGCATTGTCGTTGCGGGGGGGCTCAGTAACCGTGGTCCCACCTCCCACGGTGAAGCGAAGAGGAACCCCAAGGTGGGGCCGCTCGTCAGGGCTTGTGCCTCCAAGCCGACGACGTAGCGGCCAAAAAGTAGGTTGCGGTGAGGTGCATCGCAACTGAGGCGGGCCGCGATGTCGAATGGGAGGCATCGCGGCTGAGGGTTACAGGCTGCGGCGGAGGAGGAGTGCCGGTACTTCTGAGTAGCGCTCTTCCCTTCCGTAGCCTGGACGGGGCCGCCACCGTTTGATGGCGGACGCGGTGGGGCCGCAGGGGAAGAGGAGTGTCGGTATAGCGTTGGCCGCTCTCCCTATCCCCTGCGGCCGAAAAGTGGTTGGCGGCGGGGCCACTGTACTGACCCGTCGCAGGAGGACGTCAGCAGCAGCTGGTGGGGCCCGCAAGGGCCGATGCCTGCTAGGGGTGCGGGTTGTTCGAAAGAGATACCGCGGCCCCTGGCATACGGGCAGCTGAAGGAACATGGGTGGGTTTTAGTCAGTAAAAGTCTGACACGCCCTCCTGCTCCAACCAGAGCGGGAGAAGTCATTTGATGATTTCCCACCCACAAAAAAAAAAAAAAAAAAAACATAGTTGGGAAAAGGCTAGGCAGATAATGATGATAGTAATAGGCTCGCCCCTATTCCATGGGACTTAAATATAACTGGTGAAATGTGGGTGTACTAGGTACACCTCTGCTGAACCTTTCGGGGAAACAGGGCAAAATGTTATATTATATTGAAAGATCGGAATAACGATAAAGAGAGCATCGGCCGAAAATTCGCCAACAAAATATCGTCGACTGGAAACGGCCCAGGCCGGACGTGATGGGTATACTACAATTTGGAAACATTAGCATACTAGGCAAATACCCGGTACATCGTTAACTTCGCTACCCCACAACGGCCTCCTAAATAACAAGCATAAAATATCCATAAATTTAAAAACTCCAACGACCAGTTTTCCTGTCATAAAGCGATAAATATAAATCAAGTGAACAATTATTTCGGCAGTTACGAATTATTTCGTCTTCCCTCTCACGTCGGCAATTAAGTGTCGGCCAGTAGGGCTCGGAAGGAAGCTCCTCGATGCGCCAATATAGAATTGTGTAATAAATCACGCTGCGGACGTTGTTGTTGATTTACGTACGACCATGTAATCAACATATACCCTCTAATTATAATGGGATCGTGTGTTTTCCCAGTACGATGAATCCGTTTGCAAAGTTTAGAATTAATTACATTAGCCAAACCGCTTCCAAATCCATACTCTGCTGCTCTTTACAAAATTTAATCTCAAAATGTAAAAATGATTTCACCTTCCGTTATTGAATACGAATACGGCGAGCCCTTAGAATTCGGAACAACGTTTTGTTATTTAAAATTTATTTAACTTTAGTAATTAGTCAAATTGATTTGAATTCCTCCACAAAACAAAATTTTATTAATCGTCCTCGCTGATTCGCGGAACAAGTCAAAATATCCATTAATATTTCGGATTTGAAAGTAAATCAAATAAGTAAGTACTCAATCATTAAAAGTAAGAAAAAAAATTGTCCTTTTGCTCTCTTAACTTGAATTTACCTTTTTCGTTGTAAAACGTAGACGTAGTAACGAGATTTCATTATTCAATAAATCGTTACTGGGAATTCCCTCTCGATTTGTTTCAAGAAAATAATTTCAACACAACTGAACACCGAACAGCCACATATTACGGACTGTTGAAATTTATGTATGCTCAGGATTTAAATAAAATTTATTCAATCGAAACAAAGCTGCGAATTAAATTAAAGGCACGAAATAGCAGATTGAGGAGGTACGGTGAGAATTGTAGTAATATTAGACAATAATTTTGATGATTTACCGCCGGTGCCGCCTTCCCTCGTGCCAATTACTATGCGGACGGTCGGCCACGGAAGGAAGTTGGTACGTCGATCCCGACCGCAATCATTTGAATACTATTCGCAGACACGTCGGTATTTATAGGCCAGTAATTCATACTGTGCTCGGTGACATTTTATGGGATGCCTGTGTGTCCGATGTATATTACCAGGGATTAGGGATATGCAAATGAAGTGTCTAGTGTGTACCCGTTATAATTTGATGTCGCTACCTTCCCTCGCGGTGGCGACTGTTTGTCGGGGGTGAAATTAAAATGTAAATAGCATTAAGCGTCTGACGGGAAAGAATGTTGCTTAGTAAGAGGGAAGCTCTAATAGCTAATTAAAAGTTAATGCTGTATGAAAACAAACGGGAAAGAAATATAAACAGTAATATAATTTTAACAGCAAGTTAAAGCCTTTGCTTCCGATTTATTGTTAAAATGAATTAAAACCGGAAAAGTGCTCCAAAAGTTTGACATAAAAAGAAAATTAAGGGATGTTTCCTTATACCCTACTAGCTTAAAGGGGCGTATGCCCTCAGGCTTAACAAAAAGTACAAAGAGTGTCTGGGAGCGTAAATTCGTATTTGTCGGCCAAAGTCACGGCTCAAACGTAACAAAAAGAATATAAAGTTGAAGATTCTCGCTTGGTGAACTTCGCAATTTTAACTGCAATTTCTCTCGTTCTTAAATAAATAATTTAACAGAATAATAGCACTGAATGTAATGAATAATATGATAAATCGTAAATGCTTTCATGCCTCGGACGATCTTATGAAGGCTGTGAAAATCTACTGGACGCGAAACGACAAAAGCTATTTGTTGTTGAAGTTTAAGAGAGACATATACTTATTGTATTAGCCGTTTTACAGCTGAGAAGAAGATGAGGAAACAAGCCAGATATCCAGCAGACCATTCAAATTGTGTTAACGATGGACTATGTAAAACGAATAAAACATAATCTCTGTCTTGAATTCTGGGCTGAAAGATTCGGAAAAAATATTTGCCATTTCGTTCAAAAATTATTAAATACTCACACTGAACTCGCAAACTGACGACTTTACTTGAAGTCTCGCCCCTCGCATTAGCCGCTTTACAGGAGTAGCTACCAGCTTCTCTTCTCGTCACCTTCTGCAGCACGAGCGACCGAGTGCTCACGATGATGCCCGAAGTCATGTTCTGACTCACTGGCCTATCCTGCAGGATAACCCACTAGTGTTATAAACAGTTTACTAAACAATCCTGTACGCAGTTTGGCAGATATTGAGTTACTGCAATATAAGAGACAGGTTTGATCACATAATACTGAATAGATTTATTGCATTATCCATAATGAACATATAATTTTCCTACACGTGGGACACAAGCCTCCTCACTGTTAGGAGTGGGCCATAATCGACCACGTCGGGCAGTGTGAGATGGTAGATGTCACAACATGTCTTTGGGTTCTAGGAAATAAAGGTTAGCTCACGATGGGTTCCTTCACCGTTTTAAGAATAGATTTATTAGTTTATCCGATTTTGGATTCTTTGCGTGTAGGAATTGAAGATATTGTAAATGATATTTTTCCATTTACAATATCTTTAATACACGCAGAGTTTTAATATTCTTCTGTTGTAGAATTGCCTGTACCATGTAGGTACCTATAAAGTTTAGGAGAACCTCAAAAAAAAGTACCACACGTTTTTTAGGTGCAGATAATAAAAGTCACGACTCAGTGCACGGTTGGAAGATGTTCCGCATTGCACCATTTAGATGTCCCTAATTTGAGGTCTTGCCTTGAATAATCAAGAACAATTCACTTTTTATTTTAATCAAGCAATTGTGGAATTTAGTTTAAGTTACGAAAAGCGATAGGTACATAGAAAATGTCATAAAATTGTCGTAGATTCTGTTTACGAGCTTCAAATTTAACTACCTCCAAAAAGGAACATAAATTGAGGAAGCAAACGACATGTTATAGCAAATCCTAATAGCTTAGCAATACTCTAGAAATAGTTAGGTACCTACACGATTCTCAGGGGTGCGGTATACCAATTAGTCTTTTCTACGTTAAACTTTAATAAATTGCGCTGAATCAACTAAAATGGCAATTGAAAATGAAAACTAGATTCTGCAAGTCTAACGGTAGAAATTGTTTTTACTAGCTTTTGGAAATAGCATACGTCATAGAACATTGAAAAGAAATTTCAGAGGCTTTTGGTCAACATTGGGACATTCCTGTTCCTGGACATTGTGACATGATTACATCCACCGGTACAGCATACATGCTTGAAATAATATTAAAAAAAACTAAACTAATAACATAAAATAAGAAAAAAAATTTACAAACTTTTTCTAAATGATCATTTCTAATATTTGTCATCATCCCTACTAACTTCAAAACGCAGACCTATTATAACAGAATCAATAATTTATAACTTACGTTATGGAACCAGGAGATGCGATGTTCCCTAGGGTTTGCCTTCACGTTGCACTCGAAGTATACGTCGTCGCCTTCCTTGATGTCGTGCGGGTTGAGCGTGCTGCCGAGCGTCAGCGACACTAGGGGACTGTCTGGATTCAACATTTATAATATTAGTTGACATTATTGTAGACATTACGTACAATAAGGGTAGTTTTGAGATTTGTGACGCTGTGTTTTCTGGTCAGACTTAAGTTTGCTGGGATGCTACGTGGGTATACCGGTCGGCTACCGCGACGTGAGCTAGATTAGTGTTATCAAAATAAATGTATTCGGATCTCACAGAAAATCTTGAGTCTCAGGCATGGTTTCACTTTGTTACGCTATGGTCTAGTTCTGCTACACAGTGCTACGGTACTGCTATACAGTGCTACGGTACTGCTACACAGTGCTACGGTACTGCTACACAGTGCTACGGTACTGCTATGCAGTGCTACGGTACGGTACGGTTCAATAGTGCCTGTATTTGGTTTGTTTGAAATAAATGCTTTGAGTTTAACTATACAGTGCTACGGGTTGGCTACGGAAGAATTACGGTTCTTGAGTATCGAATACAACATTGATGTTACTTACTTTTTAAAGTAACGCTCGTTAGTACGTTGTATTTCAATTCCTGTTTACGAAACTTACATTCCACATGAGCGTAAAAATATGTGAGAAAGAACGATGCTACTTTTTCTACAACGTTATTCATTTAAACTGCTTCGCATTCATTCAATATGGAATATAACATTATCACTAATTATATGCCGTAATTCTTCACGTTGCTAAGAAAAAATCATTCTAAATCCAATAAGCTCAGATATTCGCAATCAGCTATCATATCAGACTATCCTTTGGGATATTTATCACAATTTTATCAAAGAGAAGTTCTTGGAACTGTATTATTAAATTACCTTGAGACGGGCCAAAGGATTATGAGGAATTGAATCAATATTGAACACAAGTAACTACTTCGTTATTAGGTACACGCTAAATACCTAAAGTTTGCTTTCAAACCATGTTATAGTTGATGAAATTAAATTGTTCGTTGCGATACAATTTAATAAAGCGTTTAATGTTTACGACATATTTTAGTAGTTAAGCAAATAGCGTGTTTATAAGCATTATAGAAATACTTACTGTAAATAATTTGTTACCATGATACTATGAAGACGGATTGGTTACTACAGTGACAATTTCTACTGTAGTCTACTCTTCTCTCATTCATTTTAGGGCCAGTTTTCAGATAAAGGCAGGAAAATTAATTATTCAGCGACTTAAGTTGTCATATCGTGCATATTTAAACCACGGAAACACGGAAAATTGGCTTAGGGTGTTTTGGGTAACTACTTATTTCCTTGACTGTATTTAATTGAAAGGGGCCTGTGGTTAAGTAATAACAGCCGCACGGGTCGATCGATCAGGTTAAGCTACGCTTACCGCGGTTGGTCCGTGGATGGGTGACCATCTTAACATACCAAGACCCCTTCATGCCACGGGAAGCACATTAAGGCGTTGGTCCTGGCTGTCATTTGTGGATTTTTTACAGTCGTTACGGGTCGTCAGAAGCCCAAAAGTCTGACAACCAGTCTTAGCAAGGGGTATCGTATTACCCAGTAAATGGGTTGTGGAGGTCAGATAGGCAGTCACTCCATGTAAAATACTGGTATTCAGCTGCATCCGGGTAGACTGGAAGCTGACCCCAACATAGTTGGGAAACGGCTAGGCAGATGATGATGATTTCATTAAAATCATAATGACAATCACAAGCCATCCTTTTGACTAAAGTATCGCAGCTAATTCCTCCGGTTTTTGTCTTTCGTTTCTGGATATTTAAACGTATTGTTCCTTCGAACAACAATACTTGTTCAAACTAAAACGCTATTTTCTGTAAATATACAGGCACAAAAACAAAGGCTGTGGAGAATAAAGTTAGGTCCTATTAGAAATGTAATACTTACATACAACATTGAGCTGCAGTTGGTCGTCAATGGACTTGGTTGGTAGACTGGGGTTGGCGGCAACACACTTGATCATAGCCCCGTTGTCCACCGGGCTCGGGCTGAACACCAGCGTACTGCCTGACCACGTCTCGTTAGAATGGTCTGTTACCTACGGAAAGACACACATTAAAACACTAGCTTCGGACAGCGGCTTCGCCCGCGTGGAAGTCGGAAATTATCCCACGGGGACGTCCTACCGGGAATTTTTGAGTTTGAGTTTCCGCGGTTTTTGAGTAACAAACATCCAAACATACGAACTTTCACATTTATAATATTAGTAGGATAATTTATTTTTGGGACGGACTACTATGTATTTATTTATTAAACTTCATGCAACATAAAAGGTTCAAAAGCAGACTTAACGCCTTAGTCATCCTTTACTAGTCAACCTAATTTGGTGGATAAATACCGTGGAAGATGCATTTTTCGTGTGTGTGTTTTTTTTAAAGATAATCAATCGTATTTTCAAAGATATGTCGCAGCCAACTAGCTTAAATAGCCTTTTATTTAACAGCCTACTGGACACACCAGCTTACCTAGCCACTTAACCGATAGCCGTTAACAGATAAGATAAGATAATGATTTAACAGCTTAGCTAGCCTTTTTAACAAACGGCGCTGTTCAACTAGTGGCCTGAAAGATATTAATTATAGGTTAGGTTGGAACTGTGACCAATTCACGTCATCTATAGGTATATACATTTTCAATTTCTGTCTTATTTTGAAGTCAATTACCATTTTTTTTTCATTTTCATTCCTATCGATAAACGTCGCGTACCTAATAGTAGTGTACATTCAATCTGTGAACACATGATACAACCGACAGGTATCGAATACTCCTTAATTTGCAATATTGTACACACGGAATTGATCACGTGGCAGTGAGCCCGCCGCACTCCCGGATTAATCAAAAATATTCCCAACCATAATTTTGTTGGAATAAAGAAATCAATGCGATAGTTATTAAACCCCGAACATATCAACACGAGACTCGAATGAAGCTGCTATTAACCCGAATATTACACTTTAATGGAGCTTTATTGGATTCTCAACGACAAACGAAAACTCATTCGTCGTCGAGACTTTCTAAATAACGTTCCTGTAAATCAGACGCTTGCATGCAACGTACACGATATTTCAACTGAACTCAATAAAAAAGTCACAAACGGACTATTCAAAACAGTTCCGTTTCTGTAAGCTATTGTATAAGCTAGAACGGTCGCTGCGCAATTAGTCGGGCGCTAAATCAAAGTCCATCAATGACCGAATCCGACTATAAAACGCGACAATCGATTTAAAAGCCACAGTGCGTGCTTAGCTTTAGAATGGAAGTTAATTGAGGGATTACCTGCCGCGCTCCGCGCAAATAAGACCACTGGACGTTGAACAAATTACAAGTAACTGTACATTTTGTGGGAAGCGAATTTTTGCCACATTCACTGCTAAAAGATTAATGTTTTCAAACTTTTTGAACTAAAGAATAATGTGGATAAATGGCGCAAATTATTGCTAGTTTCAGTCAACGTCTTTATTTGAACGAAACTTATGTTTTAAATACATTATGGATTTATTCTTTATTGTGTATAAAATAGCTTATAACCTCTATTTCTCATTCATAATAGGAGAATGTTCCAGTCGGTGTGACCACGGCGGGTCTTATGAAGGGGATCACGTACAGTCGGCCCGAGGAGGCCTTCCGGACAAACGGATTGACCAACTCAACTATACAAAGCCAGGCGTATGAACAGAACCAAATTAACACTAAGTAACCTTTGCGCTAGAATTTTAGAAGATTTTTAAAATGATAATATTTTACTTTGACATGTAAAAGTGTTTGTACAATCCCACTTACAAAAATAAAATCATTTGTCATATGCTGTTAAATCCTGCTATGTGAAGAACTGGTCTATCAGTAGCATGCAAGCATGAAAGCATGACAACTCCAGAGTTATCCAGATGTGGAGGTCAGATAGGCTGTCGCTCTATGTAAAATACTGGTATATTCAGCTACATCCAGTTAGACTGGAAGCCGGTCCCAACATAGTTGGGAAAAGGCTTGAAGGATGATGATGTTTAAAATATAATATTTATGTCATTTGCTCCAATTATCTCAAAGAGGCTTCCGCGAGAAAACCGCGGCTGACTTGACATTTAGCTAGATCTCAACGCTATTCTAAGCGAAGCATTGACACTGCGTAGATCGCCCTGAGGACATGGTGGAGTATATGGTGGAGGTCTGTCCGGCTTGGGTGGAGCACCGCCGTGTCCTCGTGGAGGCGATCGGCGGCGGCGATCTCTCGCGTCCGGCCCAGGTCCAAGACATGGTACGGAGCGAGACTGCATGGGTAGCTGTCACTTCCTTCTGCAAAGCAGTAATGCTCGCGAAGAGGGAGGCGGTGCACGTGAGGCAGTATATGCGCCCTCACGCCCTAGTCGCCGCAGGAGACTCCCTGGGCGTCGGGAATCCCAGGCTGATTCCCGGCCACCGTAGACGTGGGCTTCTGGATGGCGAGTAATGGGTAGCTCGCTGTCCAGTAAGGACCATGTCCGGGTCGACGGCACGTTGTTTTCCACGCGCGCCTCAAAGAGATGTCAGCACCAACTGGTGGGGTCCACCAGGGCCAATGCCTGCCAGGGGTGCGGGTTGTTCGAAAGAGATACCGTGGCCCCTGGCACACAGGCAACTGAGGGAACGTGGGTGGGTTTTAGTCAATAAAAGTCTGACACGCCCTCCTGCTCCACCCAGAGCGGGAGAAGTTATTTGATGATTTCCCAAAAAAACAAAAAAACACTGCGCATATAGTCGGTTGGAAATAGTATTGTGTGCTAAAAGTTGCAAACTGTTTACCTAACAGGGCCTAGCTAAGTTATTCAATTTAATGGGCTCTTATTTTGAAACACCTACATTTGGAAATAGTTTAGACGCTAGAATTCAAATGATGAAGATTCCTAGTTTAGCGTCAGTTTCGTTTTTAGCTTATATTGGGGATCGCGAATCGGCGAAACGTAAAGTACGCCCTCAGGCTAGGTGGAACGACGTTCTTCTAAGGGTAGCTGGTAGCAGCTTGATGAAAACTTCCGAGAGTAGAGCTAAGTAGCGAGAAATTGGAGAGGCCTGTATCCAGCAGGATGATGATGATGATGATATCCAGCAGTAGACTGCTGTAGGCTGACGATGATGACTTACTCAAAATTTAAATCGCAATACTATTTTACGATTTCCTTAATATGGATGTTCCAATTTTGACAAAGGATCCTATTATTTATACGAGTATCTAGCTGTATTTTATATGTCTTTCATTACTTTCCATCGCAAGAAAGTTACACACAAAGTTATTACAAACTTCCAACCATTGCAAAATAATTGTAAATAACTTACCATATTTCTGTCAAAGACTCTGTTGTCCTTGTACCAGGCTATGTGTGCTGGTGGACGGCTACCTTCGGAGACGCATCGTAGGGTCGCTGCGGCAGCCGACAGCAGCTGCTGTGGTCGATTCAGCAGCGACACCGATAGTGGAACCACTGGTGAAAAAGAACGGTACTTAAATATTTACTGGCTTATTTACTTGGAGAATGTCACTCTTATTGGCAGCAGTGGATGAGAAACGACAGATAGTTAAAAGCTGTCCCACATGGTTATAGACACATTGATGTAACCTTTAGTACCTACCTACCTATAGTACCAATATCAGTTAATAGCTGTTACCCGCGGCTCCGCCCGCGTCAATGTTGAAAACTATCGAAAGGGAATTATCTCTCGGGTGGAAAAATCTCATAAATAGAATTGCATGGCCCAAGGAATAACATTTTTCATACAAACTTTCACCCCCTATTTTACCCCTTCACGGGGCGAGTTTCTAAAATTCATTCATAGCTGACGTTTCCTACTCATAATCGACTTCTGTGCCAAATTTAATCTTCGTAGGTTCAGTAGTTATTGAGATTTCGTGATTAATCAGTGAGTAAATAAATGTATGAATGAGTGACCTTTCGCTTTTATATACAGAGTGGCACTGAAGTCATGGGCATTATTTTAAACTAAGACTTTACTTATGACACTATTTGCATTAGAGCTACTATTACGCAAATCACAAATGTTATTAATGCAAGTATGGAAAACTTTAAAAATGTAGTAAACCATACCGATAAAGGCTATTATATTGCAAATTAACATTAAAATATTAATTAATTTACAAGTCTTAAAGTATCAAAATCTTAAAAGCGCAGTACAGCGTGGAAAGAATAGTAAACAAACATCAAATAATACTTCTTCACAAGTCGCAATAACAATAGGCTAGCAACATTACGAATATCACCACCACCTGGGCGTGCCAAACCAATGTCATAACGACTGTGTAGGTGTGGTGAAGCGTGTTGTTTTTAGCAATTGATCCAGCGACGTAATCGCCGCACGCGCCTTACTGTGCAAGGTACTTACATACTATTGGATTGCAGTGCATTAACACAGTGGACGAATTGTGAACACGATGGCTCGACCGCATAATGTGCAGGCTTGGTACACAAATCAATAATTTAAATAATAACATTTGGTGAAGTGATGAAGTCACATTCACCAGAATCGGACTATTCAAGAGTCATAACGAACATTAGTACTGCGGCCGTGAGCACAACCCACATGTAACACGCCGTGAAGCTTTTTAACATCGATTCGCTGTAAATATCTGGACAGGCATTACGACATGATAACTGGGCCGTAATAAACCTAACCGGAACCAACTCCTTACTAGCTGTTGAGGAAAGGCACCGTCGTGGCGGCTCTCTTACCGAAACTTTTGGCGAGTGATGGGTAAGTCGCAGTGGGCCCGTGCCGTGGCCGATGAGTTCATCCAATTTAACACCGTTGGATTCTTTCTTATGGGGTGAAATTAAAAGAATTGCATATGCGCGGGAAAGTGAGTCGAAAGGCGATGTAAAAAACAAAATTATTACCGCATTTGAAATAGTGAAATCACAGGCCAGAGTGAAAGACAATCACAGACGTCGGGCACAGTTGTGTATTGAAAAAGGCGGTGACATTTGAACATATTTTTAAATATGTTCAAATAAGTGTAAGTGCTAGTTAATAAGTTAGTTAAAATAATTGGAAATACACATCGTGATTCCTGACCAACTATTGTAAATACTGTGACTCCAACTTTGTAAATACAACAAAACTACACAGAAATTAATTTAACCTACGTATTTTTTTGTTTTATCGTATTTACCAAGTCGGAATCATGTTGTATGTACTTTGAAATGTTTTATTGTGTGACGTACGTTTTTTTGACCGTCCTAAGCCGGCAAAGTATGATGGGAAACTTGAAATGAGTTAGGAATCAAATCGTTAGCAAATACCTATGACACGTGAGACGGGCGGGTTCAAAGAGTTCACGCGCAGAGTCTACCTATAGCAGTATTCGCTATCGCGATGCGCGTCTTGATACGTTGTACGACTTACTACATTACTATGGTTTTCTTTCCATACTTGCATTAATAATGTTTTTGAATTGGGTAATCTAAGCCCCCTAATCTCCCTAATGTACATAGTGTCATGAGTTAGTTATTTATGTGTCTACATCTTGTGTATACATCTTTCCTCTCGCTTTCCTACAATCTGTGGAAGACATTTGCGGGAAGCCCGGGCTGTTGATTTGACCAATGAGCGCGCGCGTTTGTAGAGTTGGCTGTCAGATGGTTAGTCAGTTGGTTTAAAATAATGCCCATGACTTCAATTGCACCATTTTAATCTAGGAATTGTTACGTACAGCGGCAGACGCCATAATCTGGAATTGGCACCTACTTTATGGCTCTTATTATTTAAACTGATGAGTCACTTTAAAAAAATACAAACATTCGCAGTCTCATCCTTGTTCTATACCTAATAAATTAAAGTAGTGATTTGCATTATTTAAAAAGGTTCCAGCCTTTTGGCTGTTTAAAAAAGGTTCCAAGAATCATCTATTTAACACACCACACATATTAGTCTACAACGTATGTCTAGACAAAGAAAAATTAATTTAAATTAGTCTGGGGTAGAAAGGATTTATAAAATATTTTTCAGCTCAATAAAGCTCGAGTATGTACAGTAGGCAACACATCAGTGGCAACTTAGACCTTGAACTGGCCTAGCCCTGTAGCGTGGTATGGAATTTTGGTCGAGCGGCCTACCAATCCAATGCTTAAAAAGTATTATATCGTGGTAGAACTTACACGTGTAGCAATGAAAGGAGCCTTTACATAATTTCAACGTGAGAAACGACTTTTATTAGGTTTCGCAAATATCTGTTTCACAGAAATATAAAATACTAGCACTTCGTCCGCGTAGATTTCGTATTTTCCCCTACAAACTTTAACACCCCTCAATCCTTCTTTACGGGGAAATTAAAAAAAAAACAACTTCAAGATTTACAAAAGTATTCATGCCAAGTTTCAAGTTTATTGGAATAAAAGGAATAAGATTTTTCATGCAAACAAAATGCCCCCATTTCACCCCTTTAAAGATCAAATTCACAAAAACCCTTTCTTAGTGCTCTCCTTCATTACAAAAGAAAGCCGTATTCAAAATTGTACGTTCCTAGTCCCAGTAGTTTTGGCTGTGCTTTGAAATGTCAGTCAGTCACTTTTTAATTTTTATACAAGGTGTAATTTTAATCACCGTTCACCTCATAAGGGGTCATTGTACTCATCATTATGCACAAATTTTATTACAGGCCCAAACCTGAAATCGCGAAAATAAAATCAACTGTTCCCTATTTATGTTCGCATAACTTGTCAAAATGTAAGGAACAGGTGATTTTATTTTCGCGATTTCAGGTTTGGGCCCACAGTAAAAGTTGTTCATAATGATGAGTTTGTACTCATCTTGAATCGATTCAGTATGTTTTTTTTTTGAGACTGAATTCCTTGACTTGTAGTTTTGGTTCGAAGTTTTATAAAATTATAATACTTATTTCATGATCTTACTTGTTGACCCTTTATGAGGTAAACGGTGATTAAAATTACACCCTGTATATACATATAGGTTGGTTTTTAACGCAGTACATTACTGACAGGCCTGCACTGTCATCCCATACCATTACCACTGTAATTTGAGAACATTGTAAAAGCCAATTAATTTTAAAAGAGTAACCGTGGAGTTTCTTGCTGGCTCTTCTCCATAGGAAGCGATAAAATGGAACTGTGCACCTAGCTTCTGACGTTTCATAAATGCGCATGTAGGTTTGTGTGAAATGAAATAAGAATTTTAATTTTATAAAACTTCGAACCAAAACTACAAGTCAATGAATTCAGTCTGAAAAAAAAACATACTGAATTGCATTTGACTGAGGATTTATAGCTGTTTAGAAAATGTTCTAAAGAAAGGGAACGATTGTGTACAAAAGTAACGTCTTATCTTATATTTTAATCTCCGTTCGTCCATGTTCGTTTCCTAGTTCGGATTGAGCGGAAATTCAGGAAACAACAAGTCACTGTGGATTTATTTGCTTTGGTTTCTCGAACAAAACAATAAAAGAGGTAGCCTAGATACGTTAGGGTTACGGACCAGCTATGCTATTCTGTAACCATCTGACCGGGTGAAGTGAGCGTGGAGAGAATCATAATCGGGATGTAATCCCGATTATGATTATAAATGTAATGCTTGGTCAATCTCTAGCATCAGTGGGAAGACACTGACAACTCAGTCTACGCTCACTCGGCTCACTTCACCCGGTGAGATGGTTACAGAACAGCATGGCTGTCGTGCTATTCTGGAAAAATCTCACCGTGATAACTTGAGTGAAGAGATCTTAAAGTGAGCTGCCATTAGTGGCAATCCCTAGCATCCACCGGTCTATTCTGTAAGAATCTCACCGTGAAAACTTAAGTGAAGTGAGTTTGAAGTGAGCTGCATCCCCCGTAATGCTAGGAATTGACAACTCCCTTCACCTAAACTTTTGGCGGTGAGAAGTTTACAGAATACCACTGCTGATTGAATGATAGATCACTACTAGGTTACTTCAGCTAAGTTCACACAATGAAATTTTAACAAAATAGATCGGATGTTTTATTTTGCGCAATTTTGAATGAAGTTATTCCTAATTTAACTAAAAACGTCTAGTATCTAAATCAACAACATAGACTCTTATCTGAAAGTAAGACATGAAGAGATGTGTTAGATTTAAAGGTATAACAATCTAATTACACAAAGAGAAAGATGATTGACACACTAAAACCCACACGAAATCAGTATTCTTAGAAATGAGTCATTTGCCTTTTATAGCTTTTTGTGCGTAGGCACTAAGAAGACAGGTATGCCCTTGTGAATATGAAGAAATGCCAAATGTTAAATGCCAGTAAATGGTCTTCTAGTCTAAGCACGATGTATGGTAGCTGATCTGAACATGGTTATGACGTTTGGACGATTTGATAGGTGAAGGTATTTTCTTATTGTGACATAAATCGGAAGGCGCCCTTGGTCAGTTTACATGGTAAATTATAAAAAAATACTTTTAAGGTAAAGCTTTTACCAAAGACTAACCAAAAAACGGAGTTCTTAGGACCTGCTATTAATTAGAACTTAAGGGCTTACTTTACTTAAAAAGGGGTGAATTCCACGCGAGACACTACTGTGCGTTGATAATTTTATAATTATTAAGGAGACACGCAATAATTCTCAAATTGGACCTTCAATTTTATTTGACACAAACGGTTCGAGAAAATTTCGTCTAGCATCTCGCACGGGATTCACCTCAGTTTGACCAGAGCTTTAAGTATGGCATTGATAATTATGCACTTTCTACAATTTCTACACAAGCCTAGCAATGGTGGACGTTCTAAAAAGTCTTAATCTGTTAATCCCGGCTAATGAGACACAATTCATTTTCTATTGTATTGGAACCAACAGGTTCCACGCCGGACTTAACCGGTTTAACTTTAAATGCAGAGGGTAAAATAAATATTGGTATTTAAATCTTACAGTTCAACTCAAGCCTGACGACTTTCTCTTGTGGTGGTACGAGGTTTGTATTGGATGCTCTGCACTTAAATGTGGTGTTCAGGTCTTCTCTCTTCAAATGCTGCAACTCCAAGCGGTTGACGATCACGTGTGTGTCCGTCTTGACACCGATGTACTGGGAGGCTGGTGTCCCGTCTATCCACCAGGATACTGTGGGCTCGGGACGACCTAGTAAACGAAACTGGAGCTAAATACATTTTACGAGAAAGATGGAAAAAGATGGAGTTTGATGACCCACAGATCTGTAGCTATACTGAATACGTATACAAAACAGTTTTATCTGAAAAAAACGATTGTAGGAACAAGTTGAACAAATTATTATGTCGAGTCAACACGTGTTTTTAAAGATTTTTTGTTATTGAAATGACACGTTTCATAGAAACCATAGTGAATTGTATTGGAAAAATTAGAACGGCATTTATTTTGTGCTCGTGATTTTCAAATAGTTGAACTAAAAACATCATGTTTTGTAAATAACGTTTTTTTTTTCTTTGTACTGCAGAACAAAAGCTTAAATTAGGTATGAATAGCGTATAATTTATGCAACGTAAAATTCGATGAAGAATTTTAGATTCAATTACATAAATCTGTACACAATTGTCAGTACAAGTTTTGCTTAACACAAAGGCAAGACTGTTTCACTAACTGTCACTAATATAATAATGTGTTTTCTTGTTTATACCACTAAACAAAATCAATTTAGAATAAAAACCTACCGGATATTACTAAAGTTCCAAATAACAAAGTATTACTGGCTTATCTTTCATAGGAAATCCGCCTCGTTGTTAGATCAGAAAAGAACACTAAAGAAAAGTATTGTGGGTTCAAAAAAACTAAATTAAAAGTAAGTAAAATTATTTTGTGGTAGGTACTTTTATTTATACCTATGCTGTAAGTACAAGTCATATGTTTTTAAAAATGACGACTATTCGATTTAAAATATAACATGGATGGTGACTTCGGAACACGCATCATTGAGACACTTCATGACCAGTTTGCACAAAAGACCTTAATTACTTTGAAATAATATAAAAACGTTAGCAACAGGTTACAAAATGGCTCATTTTTCAGTCACATAATTAAGTATGAGCGTGATATCAGGGTCAAAGCCTAAACTCCCCCTGTCCGGCCCGCTGCATCATCACAATTGGTGGGCGCACGGCTGAAGATAATCCGCTGCGAGCACTGGCTCGAAGCCAGGCGGCCATACTGCGGACTTTTCAATGAACCCATTCGAATGGAATATCTCTTCCAATGTTTCCATAAAAGAAATCAAGCAATAGAAAAAAATTTAGCTCCCCCACTGTTCAATATTTTTGCGACGCTTTAAGTTAAGCGGCGAAGTGAATTAACTTGCTTTTTTGATCCGGGATTTGAAATTGTAGATTTGATTCATTTAAATTATTTCTGCATAGGTGATTTCTTTCAGATACTGACACACGAAAGTATATAAATAACCGCTTAGTTAATAGTAATTTATGTAAACAAAAAATCAGAAAAAGCTCCTACGCGTATAATTGTAGCCGGGAAACCACTAAGGTGGTACGTTAAGGCGGAAATAACTCAAATCATGCAGGTAAAGCATTTTTCCAGGTACTTTTTCCCGTGAGGTGACATTTGAAAGAGCATTCGATAGAATAGGTAACCAATAAGTGTTAAAACGGTACGAGCGGATGTTAACAAATATATTTCAATGTATACGCGTATATATTGCTATATTAAACTTTTGAGCGGTGAACCGAGGTTTGTAGAATGTCAATACGTTGTTCATAACACTGTTCAGTTTTGCGTGTAGCGTAGGTGTAGATACTGTATAAAAGTGAGCTTTTAGGACACATAGTATCTAAAAAGAGTAGTTATTCCAGAAGCTTCCAACCTAGTATGCAAATTATAACCTCGGTTTAAATTGGTCAGAAAAACTGAATTCTAGGTTTTATTAGTTTTCTTCAAAAGCCGAAGTAGTTCAAGGCTTTTGATGAAAATTAGGTATGTATTCAACCAGGGAAATTACTTAACACACTATCAATCGCTTTAATTTTGAGATTTCAACAAAATGTATTGCGTGATTTACCTTGTTGAGCAGTAAAATTTTTGAACGGATAAAGCGATGTATTAGCAATATCCTTTAAAGTAATTCAGATTGTGACTGAGAGTGTGTAACGCGATTACGGTGATTTTTGGTTTATCTAAAAGCTGGCGCCATCATCATCTGACGCAAGATAAGTGGGTACTTGTAGTGAGTAATTTAAAGTCTACTTACCACCTCGTACTTCACAGACCAGCACCAATGCTGCTCCTTCCTCCAAAGGCCCCACCACGCCTGACACATCCGCGCCAGACTTGTCATACATCAACATCTGGTGAGGAGGCACTACGACAAAAACCCACACGAATATAATAAGATTATTTACTCATACCCTATTCTCACCATCTTCATCATTATATCAATATGGGAATGAAAACTGAGGCCGTGATCGTTCACGATATTACGCGAGCGCCAGATTTGATTATTATTTGACGCCATTAATGAACACCCTCCGTCCTCAATGGTAATTGGATATTTTATGATGTTATGAATATGCCTGATTATGTAAGTAAGAGAGTTCTTTGTGTGAGCAGTCCCTTTGCTAACAAAAGGCTCCTTGCAAATTACCTCTCGGCGCGAGCAGACTAATGGATTTCAATGGAGTTGCATATATGCGATGTAGGCTTACTTTTAAATGCTTTGTTCTGCGCAAAAGAAATTTACTTCCCTCATCTCCTTTGCCCACGTCTTTCGTCGCCTTGAATAGGGTAATTTCTTTGAAAAGCTCAACGGTAGTTTGCTCGGCATTTTATAGGCCATGTTTATATTTTTATGCTCTTCGCCCGGTAATATTTCTTAAGAATACGGTTATGCTGCCCTTGAATAAGCCTATTAGAGTAATTATAGAGGAACAGCCGTGATACTTGGCAAGGTTATAACATTAATAAAATACATAGTGAACATATATTGATGTGGCAACCATATGAAATGCCAATAATTCACATCGATACGGATTGTGGAAGTGGTAAATAATGTTATGAAAACACGGCACTGCGCAATATTAATTATAACAGCATTCACCAAAGAATGAATACAAAGTGCTCGTAACTCATTTCATAATTTAGTGAACCATTTTCCGTCTAAGGTTTTAATAAGCAAATAAAGGGGATCAGTACGGCGGGCTGATAACGTACAGACAATTTGATCTATTCAAATCTAATTTCCTTTTAAATTTAACCTGTCTCCTGCAGATTTTATCTGTGTCATCGTCGGCGGGCATCGTTTTTATCAGCGAGGCAGCTGAGCAACCTCGCCGATCCCGAGTCGACAGTTGATAATTAAAATGTCTGCGCGATGTCATCACTCGGCGACCGCGCGGCTCCCGCGATTCATCGTAATGACTAAATTGATTCCCAGTTGTCGCCTCATAAAATTTTCATTTTAAAGTTAGTTGATTTTTATTTTAACGAGATTGTCTAGTCTTGCATCACGAAAGATGATTGCTCAGATCATAATAGCCTTTAATTTAAATGCTTTATGAACCAATTCAAGTTTAATGCTTGAAACTGAATGTTTACCGAGAATTAGCAGGTGAAGAGTAAACGAAATATGGTTTTGTGTGCACGATAAAAAAACAGAAGTCTGGTCTAGACTGATTAAATTTTGCTTTTCTAAACTTGTACCTGAAATGAGACAGTTTCTTTGATCTAGTATTTTTCTTTGACGCTAATTCTATTTGCTTGGTTTCATTAAGCTTTGTCTGCTTAACTTTAGTTTTTTTTTTATCTGCACGTGTCTTAGATGTTGTTATCAAGTAACTTACCTATTACTGTGAGTCTGATTTGGAAGTTTCTTGTTGGCGAGTTTTTGAAGTCTACTCTACATCTATAGACGCCTTCGTCGTCTAGTTGTACTGAGCTGAGTGTGAGAGCTGCAGGTCGGGCGACTGTTGCGAAGTATGCTCGGGGTCCGAACGCGCCTGGATCCGACCATTGTAGCGCCTTGTTGAACGACCGACCACGGACGTCAAAACTGAAACAAAAGCATTTATGATTTCGGAAGATCTGTACATAGACCTTAAAATGTTAAAGTTAACACTTTACTTTGGTAACAAGTTACTTTCCTAATAAAAATGGTATTTCGTTAGTTAATATAAATCAATTATAAGTATACCTTATGACAGCCAATCAGACATAAAAAGCGTCGTACAAAAACCAGGTACAATCAGCTCTAACACAATCACGTCCCCCGCGGAATCTAATGAAAGCGCGTAAATTGCCACATGGTCCGCGTCTGAATTTATTTTCCTTATAAAAAAAACTGTCAAATTCTAGAATAAAAGAACGGCCCAACACGGTGAAGTTTTTCAATTTCCGGACAGGCTACTTTTTCTCAATCTACCGACCTCCATCCTAATTTATAAAGCAAGAAGCTTTGAGAGAGATGATTTGATCGCACACCCTGGTGTTCTCAGGTAAATTTAACAATTTGAGCACGCACTTTATGACGGTATTATCTCTGCCAAGTATTCGTTGCGCCCGGTTGCTGATATAAAATAGCAATTATAAACAATTGTATGGGGATTTTATCTACATAACTGTTTTGGTTACGTAAGCAGATGTTTGCTGTTGAGAGTTTATTACGCACGTTTTGCGTAAAGGATGAGCAAAATTAATTAATACTAAAACATATGTTTACTTTAAATATTTCTTTGAGTTCTTGCTTGAGTTGAGACAGGAAATTAATAAACTCGTAGTTATTGGTCTCGTTATTCCGTCTTATTCTCAAAATCCCTACTAATATTATAAATGGGAAAGTAACTTTGTCTGTCTGTTACGCTTTCACGCCTAAACCACTGAACCGATCGTCATGAAATTTGGCAGAGATATAGCCTGAGATATGGAGAAGGACATAGTTTACTTTTTTACGCGATAAACGACATCCACGCGAGCGAAGCCGCGGGCAAATGCTAGTTGCCAATAAAGAATTCAGATTTTTCTCTGCAAAATACTGAAGCCAAACCATCAAAAAAACTCAACGCAAAAAAAAAGCGTAAAGCAAAGCTAAGTCCAAGTTAAGCCACGTGTATGCAAATCAGGTTACGTATGAGTGACAAGAGCTAGCTCACAGCATAAGGACATTGATGGAAAGTCCTCGGACCTCCATCGTCAAGTGTGATTTCCTTAACGAGCGCCATGACATCTTAAGTGTGTTTCGTTGTACGTTGTAGGTGTGTTCCTAACGTTAATTGGATTGGTCGTGCTCGGCTTCCGCTCATCCGTTTAAGGTAGCGAACGGTTCATTAGGCCCGACTTTATGCTATTAATTAAATACGTATTCACAAAGTTTTTATAAGGCACTGCCCAACTGGAATTATGGCGACTGTTTGACAAGTTGGGCTGGCTTTTATTAGCTTGGTTGCTTTTCGTTGATACCTATTTTGACGTTTTGCATGCAATAAGTGTTAGATTGTGTAGTGTCAGTTCAGTGTTATTTTGTTAGTAGGCTAAGTGGTTAGCTATAAAACAACTGTCAAACTGCGATTATGAATTGTCTTGGAGCTTTGTTCCTCATCATCATCTGCCTAGCCATTTCCCAACAAGTTGGGGTCGGCTTCCAGTCTATCCGGATGCAACTGAATACCACTATTTTATATAGTGCGACTGCCTATCTGACCTCCGCAACCCAGTAACTTGGTAAAACGATCCCCCTTGGTAAGACTGGTTGTCAAACTTTTGGGCTTCTGACGACACGGTCAAAGATCACCATTTGACATTGTACGAAATGATTACACGACACATTGAAGACACATTGATGACACGACACATTGAAGTAAGTTGTGAATTTTTGGAAACAGTTAATTTCACTTGTAATAGTACCTATATACAGACAGGGCAATTAATTATACCACCATCCCCATTTCTGCCAATACCTGTATTTCAATTTAATTTGAACTAAAGCTTGTTCTAGGCAGCAAAATTTTGAAGTAATTATTAGTTTAACCTCAATAAGCAATCGCTTGCTCAATACCGATAGTGTGAGCCAGTGAGGTTAGTCGAGAATCAAGCTTAGAGGCGAGCAATTAGGGAGCCCTTTGTCCTGCGTCCTTTGAACTGAACCGCTATGTACTGATGATGATGAGGATTAATACGTTCATGACATCAGTGTAGTATAGACATGAAACGGGTAATCATACGTTTTTTTAATAACAGTTATGTCCGAGCTTTTTTGCATGAATACATGCATCAGCCATGTTACAATAACTGGTTCATTGTGTGTGGAATAAAATTCTGGAAGCATTTTTTACATTCAATATTTGCACAAAAGAAATATTTGTATGTAGGTACATAAATATAATCTATTCTCTTTTTTCTATCGGATAAAATGTTTGTTTTTTGACGTGTCCTGCCGAGCCCTTATTTTACTAATATGGGTCGGTAAAAGTATTTTTTTTTAGTCTAGACCGAATGTGAAGAGCCATGAAAGTATCAAGCGGTAGGCTCAAAAGATGACGACAAAGTACCGACGATGTTGTTATAATTATCAGAAAATTTATGAAAATGATAAGCAATATTTTCTCTAGCAGTTCTTTTCATAACGGAATGTTGTTTTATTTTATAAAATAAGGTTTTTATTTTAATTGTCCCATTTAAATAAAAACCTTATTTTATAAAATAAAACAACATTCCGTTTAATATGTGAAAAGGTAAGCATCATTCATTTACATAAAAGCATTCATATTTATTGTTATAAGAACTTTGCACACAATGCTCAATTTTTCAGTGATCCATTAATTAAGTATAGTAATTTATGCCGATTGCATTATTTGCACTGGAGATTGTAATAGGTATTTATGTTGATTTATCACTATTAAAGTGGTTTGGATTTATCTGAATTTTCATACTTCATTGTTTAAACAATATGATTGCAGTAAACGAGCTATCATACTTTCATAATGAATAATTAATTTTCAGAACAAAATCTTATGACGTTTTCGGCAATCAAATAGTTTAGTAGACTTTTTCTCTTTCCTCGCGTGTCCTTATAATTTCCTACTAGTATTATTGGCATGTTTATTATTTTCTGTACACCTATCACAACTTTGTCCTTGTAACCCAAAGGGGCCAAACCTTTGGGTAACAGGTGATGTACCAATATTTCACATGAAGTTTGCGTATGAATTAATAAGTAACCAATTTTCAAACAAAGCACAACTAATAAAGACTTTTTACAGACTGAAAATATGAAAATGCTGACAGTAATTCAACAATAACATATTTTTATAGTAACATCAAAATACCTTGAGTCCCCAAGTTGTAAGAAAAATTACAGGATGTACATTCAGCTGAAGCTGACGTTTCAGTTTAATAAGCTAAAAGTTTAAATTTCGATTCCGTTCAGAATTTTTCCGGGATAATAAGTTATGCATGGGCTTTTAAGTTAATTCGCTACCCTACCTACTGCGACGGAGCTGTCCTGAGCGTCCTATACCTTATACTCGTAGTTATATTTACTTCTTATCGTCTCATTATTCAGCTGGAAGGTTTATGTATTACAACTGTTAAGTAAAAAGGTAAGAGAGGTTTTCAGTTTTTTCCTGTAATTATCGTCTCTTGCTTTATATTAGTAACAATCACCATAGTCGTCTTAGAGATTATTCATGTTATGGAGATGGTTTTCAACAAAATTTATCACTGATAAAGTTTGACCTGGCCAAATGTATACTAATATTTTTTTTAGGCGAAAGTTGGTTTAGGTTTTACGCAGGTCTAATAGTTGCCACGATTGGGGCACTTTAATGGCTTTTTAGTTAGCTAAAATATCATCACAGGTCATCACTAATGTAGATATCTTAAAACATGTTTGTAATATTTCAGGCATGTGACATCCACCAACCCGCGCTGGGACCGCGTGGTGGATTAGCCCACACCCTCTCATAGAGAGGAGGCCTGTATTCCAGCGGTGGGAAGATTATACGCTGATTATGACATGCCAATTATAATCCGTCAAAAAAAAAATCAAATTTTCTCACATCTGTGTTTTTGACATTGATTGTCGCTAAGATAAGACGACTAGGTACATGTTAATTATAGGAATCGGCCTCCTGGTTTAAAATTGACTCACATCCATCGTTAAAGTGAGCTAAAACTTCTAATTTATGCTTTAAACCTCACTTACCTATAAATAGGTTTCCCCCCACTCTTCCTGAACCAGAGCACCATATAGACCCTGTCTTCATTAGTGTCGGGCGTGACGTCACACGGCAGCGACGCCGTGCGACCCAGCACTGCGTCGACGTCCACCGTCGACACTGCAACAATGGAAATGTTCTGTTAGTGCAACAATATCGGTATCTAGTAGCAAAGACCGGCTTATCAAGATGGCGTGTATGTAGCTGTGTTTGACGGTGACATACTGCTGAATCATTATATAAGTATAGGTACTTAGATTGTAAAAGGTTTGAAGGTATTTGTTATGAAGTAGACTGTTTTTTACCTACAGGGTAAAGTCGATAAGATTCTATCGATTATTATCACTATAAAAAATTTACTGTTTTTTTAGCATGCTCTTGCTTCGTCTCCTCCAAAAGTATAATATGAAAATGCACACAAAACCGGTACATGTTATGTTATTCTTTCGCAATTTCCCACTAAAGGGAGTTGGTAAAACATTCATGTGTATTTAGAAAGTTTCAACATTATTTAACAACATTTAAAATAACATTTTTAATAATAAAAAAATGAAAAACATCTACCAGGTAATTTAAAATTAAAATTTTGGGTATAAATATTGAAATAATTAAATTAAAGTCAGTGATTTTCTAAATGGCATCTAAAGGTATTCGTATGTTTTCTGATAGATGCAACGTTCATGTACTCATGCGATATAAATATTATAAATAAATCGGTATGATTTCACAACAAGAAAGGGTAATGAGGTTGAATTCAGAAAATCCTAATATTTATTCAGCGTCTCTTATACAAGGAGTGACTGGTGTCAGCCCCTGTAGCCCTCAGGGATTTCTTTGCAGTTAAATTCGCACCCTTAATCCTTAGTCACCTTTACGTCAACAGAAGGAGTAGCTGTACAATGAACTTGTTCAATTCAGAGGTGTTTTGCTTTTATTTCATTATCTTGGGGTTTACAGTTATTGTAGAACTCTATTGTTACCAAAATAATATTCACTATGGTTTAGCCGATTAGAAATTGTTGTGCATTAAAATAACAATTAGAAAAATCTTTTAAAGCTTAAAATGAGGAATGAATCTTCAAAAACTGCTTAGGTTATAATTTAATACAGAAATACAGCAACGACAAAAACAAAAATTGGGTTCTAATAAGTGTAATTTCGGAAATATTAATAATTTACAATGAAACCCTATGGAGAAGAAACATTAAGGGGCAGTTTAGTATTTTTTATTTTATTTATCTTTTTACCAACAGCTTAAATATTCCTTTATTGTGATTTCATCCAGTTCATTTTGCGAATTACAAAGGTATGACAGCGGCTTGGACAGCCCATTTGCATTTAGAAATAATCCAAAAAGGGCGTTGAAATAAAATTTATTACGCCCTAGATAAAAAAATAACTCGGAGCATAAGACACTTTCGACGGTTTATAAGAAAATAAGGAAGCAAAAACTGAAGAAAGGAATCCCGTGTGTAATACATTTATTCATTATGAAAGTCATTTAATGAGAAGTCAGTTTGTGAGTGGACTGTCATATTTTAGGCGCGTTCCGTACAAATACAGATTTAGAAGAGTGTGACACTAACTTTTTTCTAAAAACCAAATGCCTGTACAGTAGAGTGAAACTTTAAGGCTAAGTTGGGCAAGCTGACTGACGCGTATTTTTGCTAGGCAGTTGCGCAAACTTTATAACTACCTGGAATTGTCCGTAAAGTGCTTGTGAAGCGTACCTTTTTGAGCTAAAAATAACTGCGTAGACGTACGTCATAAAATAGTAGATAGACTTCGGTACAGCCGAATAGATATCGTTAGCATTAATATCCTACTAATAATATTATAAAAGTGAAAATTTGTATGTTTGGATGTTTGTTACTAAATCACGCAAAATCAGCTGAACGGATTTGGATGAAATTTGGTACACAGATAGTTTGTAACTTGGAACAGTACATAGGATGCTTTTCATCTCGATTGTACGTTCCCGTGGGATAATTTTCGACCTCTTCGCGGGCCAAGCCGCTGGCAAAAGCTAATATTACAATATGAAAAGAACTAGAACAAGTTACTCTCAAACGTAATCGTAGTATTGCTTGCGACATAAGAAAAAATTAGCAAATCATGAATTTAAAAAAATCTTCTGAATGTACCTGCGTTTTAGCTTTTAGAAGCCTCTGCTATGATATTTGGTGTGAGTCTGATTAATTACGCTATCATTACCAAGCGTTACCAGTTTGGAGCTTATAATGGCTTCCTTATTAGACATATCAAAGATCAAACATTCGCCTTATTGACTTACAATTAATCCAATATGTTTACTGAACTGGAAAAGGCACTCATTTTCCAGTGTACAATCAACACCGGAGTGTATTCAAATAAGGGGGTTTAACTTTTGATTAGTCGACTAGACCAGTGGTTCATCTTCGTTATGAGCTCGTTTATACATATTACAATAATTTGTGGTCATCTTGGATTCGAACCACAACTTCTCCGGCTAAGAAGTACGCGTCATTGTGTTTTTCTGTTGAGAATTTCTCAGTGGTAGAAGGGATTCCGGATTTGTGCATATTGAACGGTAAAAGGCTTGTACTAACATGAGATGAACACAACTGGCGTAATGTTGTACTGTTCCCTCACCTCTGCGTATCATTTCGGGGAAAACATGCATGGTACAGTGACACGTCGAAAATTAACAAAAAACAAAAGACGCACCACAATTTATGACAAAGTAAGCTATAAGAGTTCCGTTTTCTCATTGTAGCACGGGACACTAAAAACGTTACCATGAGGTCGAATGGACCGAATGTTTTGCCTCAACTGCCTTCTGTTACAAAATAGATAGTTGCAGAAGGTCGGCTTCACACAACACGGTAAAACAGGAACACGTACAGACACCAAAAGAGATAAATAACCACGGTCGTTGGATACAGTTGAAGTTTAGTTATAAACCGATAGTAGTTTTTGAATGATATATAATTTTATAAATGAATTGTTTGTTTTCTATTAATTTTATTTTATTTTATTTGAAAATAGTCATAGTTTTCTCATTAAACTTCAACTATATCCGACGACCGTGGTTACTTATCTCTTTTGGTGACTGTACTTATAATCTCAAGATACACGTAACTCGAAACGATCAAATGCATGATCTATCTCCCTGCGAACTATTTTTTGTTTTAACAGGGATAAAGAAATTATTTCCTTGGTTTATTCATACTAAAATGTCAAGAATATTACCAAGAACAATATAATGCTTCCGTTCTCATTGTATGTCCGTTTGGTCTGAACTAACCTTAAGTCGACATTCACACCGGACGTAATAAAATCGCGGTGGGATTTTTCACGCACCGGATTGTCAACTCTCGGTGTTGAACAGAGCATTGAGAATCTAACAGAGGGTAGTGCGAGTGAGGCTCAGTATATCGAGAAAACGAAGAGTTCAATTTTCAACTCTTAGCGGTAAGCAGTGTGTTGAAAATCCAGTGCGCGAAGAATTCCCGCCGTGATTTAATTACGTGAGAGCGTGGGCTTAAGCGAATGCCAATTTCGAGTGCACTTGTAATCGCTGTACATGAAGCGCGTGTATGTGTGTTTGCGTTTTTGTTTGTTGTATGAACCTTTTGTACATATTTGTTTTGGGCTACTGTTTAGGGCCAACATTTATCTCGACAAACTTAATTGGGGCTCCGTGTTTTTCCTTTTGTACATTTATACATGTCTACAAACTGTTAGGTGTACGAAATTTCTTTTGGCAATTTAGTTACGCGTAAACATACGTGTTGGGTTCGGGAATCAATCTAATAAGGGAAGACAAAACTCGATTGTTGGTTACAAAGGGCTTCTCTATCACATCACCGCTTACGGAAATGCTATTGGGTAAGGAATTTCTTGGCACTGTACCTGTCAATTTGTGCATACGTGTATTTGAAATTTTCGTATATAGCTTATATAATGTATGTAGGAGACTACGTTTCTTTTTTAATCATTCAAAATGACTTGAACCTATAAAAACAGTGGAGATCGCCAGAATATTATAAGTTAATTAAAGACGTAGTAAAGACGGCAGTCGATCCATGTTAAATACTGGTATTGACCTGCATTCGGTTAGACTGGAATCCAACCCCAACATCGTTAGACACACAAACGGACATCGTAACAAATACTAGCCAGATGATGTGATCAATTAAAGTTGTAGGAAACGAGATACGATACAAGATTGAGACAACATTGCCATTGACGAGATGAAGCTGAAAAAGGGTGGTCCCCATAGTAGCCAACATCTAATAGACGCTTTGACGTGGAGTGGCGGACATGACGTGGAGTTGCAGACATGACGTTTATTAGAAGCCTAGCAATTACAATCTAAATAAATGATAAACAATAACAGTCTTAACACGGCTGTCACACTTTTAAAACACAGTGAAATAATATTCGTAACTTTAAACAATAAAAACTTCCACGTAACTAGTAGTTTTAGTTCATAATATTAACGTTACAATTTATGTTATTGTTAACTCCTTGAACTAAGCCTAATGTACTTGGCTAGGATATAACAAGTATAATAATTTACCAAGTTAAAGTTGGAGCTCACGACCCGAGTTGTGAACACCATATATGTACATTGTGGTATCCTCACTTTTAATTGTTATGTAGAACACTTGTATTATGAAGAGCAAAACTTCCTGGCTTCTCTTGTTGAGGTAATCAAGTAAAGATCACTTTACTTCCCGTTATTGTTAAATTAAATTACCATCATCATTTACGATGTAAACGAAATAACAAGGTTTTATAAAAAAAAAAATCCTAAAATATATTTTTACTTTAGTACTTCCTGTTGGATGAGTACTTCTATTCTATTAATGTAGACTTGACTGTTAATAATTACAGTGAATATTACGCATAAATTAATGTTGTACCGAATAAAAATGATATGCGAATAATAGAGTAGCCTATCGCATACCTACCTATCGCCTACGCATCAGCTACATCGTAGTAAAATAGCAAAAAAAAATACGTTCATCTATTTGCTATTTTAAACGGTTTCAGGATTTAAATGTTGAGAGTAAGTATGGGTTAAGTATGTGGATACTTAGCCTATACTTGGGCTTAATATTTAAATCTAAAATCCGTTTCACGCTCACTCAGATTATAAAAGAAATGCTCTCAAATTATAACAAAGAGTCACGTCATACCGTCAATATGTCTTACTCACAAATCGCGTTTTTCAGGTATCCGTTATTGCGTGAAGCTCAAACCGTTGAGACGAGGCATGCATTATGATAATTCGCGCCGTTTCCGTCGGAAGAGGCGGCGGCGGCGCCACGAAACGCTTGGCGGCACGTGATGAAACGCACACAAATAATTTTATAATACACTTATGTTCTTTATATTTTTGTTCTCGTGAGAGTACAATAGAGAACGTGAATGGATATAAGCTCTTGTTGTTCGTAAACGTGCTGCGCGGGTTTAAAACTGAAATACCTTATAGCAGTATCACTAATTGCTTGTTTTATTTAAAATTCTGGCTTTTGCCAGCGGCTTTGACCGCGCGGAGGTCGAATTTTATCCCATGAAAGCGTACTTCCGGGATAAAAGTATGTGTTAATCCAGATTATAAACTGTCTGTGTGCCAAATTTCAATCAAATTCTGTTTGGCCGTTTTTGCGCGGTTATGTAACTAACATCTTAACATACAATCTTTCACATTCGCAATATTAGTAGGATTAGGATAAGCTCGATATGAAACTAATTAGTAGCAAAAATTATACGCCATGGGTTTAAAAGATTTTTTTTAAATTAGTACTTTTATAATCAACCTATTCAATCAAAATAATCGCAAGTGGGTTTTGACTATAATAATTAAGCTTATAGATAATTATTTTCCCGTCTAGACGGTGCTCAGACTATCAAATTAATCATGATTAATTTAATAATGAAAATATACATATAATTAGAAGGGGTTAGCGAGGTTATTGTTTTTTATTTGCTTTTAGTGGAGTGACTAAACGACCTATCATTTCGATCAATTCAGTTAATTATAGGTTATTAACGTCGACCCTAATTATAAATTCACGTGTCACGGACGACATTATTTAACGAATTCCTTCATACATTACATCAAGACTATCCTGATGAAACACCTACATTTTGACAAAAAAAAAAATTAAGTGCTTTGTAAAAAGACCAAGATTCTTAAAAAAAAATCCTCATATAAAAAAATCATTTTGCTCGACCTGGAGATCTAAGCCAAGACTCCATTCTAAGCAGTCTTCCTAATAACCATTAGACTAACGAGGCAGTCTACTAACTACACAATTTTTTGTACAAAATATTCAGTTTGTCTTATATATTTACTTCATATGTGTACTAACTCTCGTTTAATACCGACGTTTACTGCTATCCGAGGGTAAAACACCAACAAAATCCTTATATTATACCTCTTACATGTTTTATATCCGGAATTAAATTGCTAAATTTCTTTTAAGACGCTCTTTGCGTAGCTTGTTAAATTCTACAACAAAATAACATTACTTTTAAAACGGTTTTTATGACAAATATAATGAGTAACTAATCATCAGAGACGGATGAGGAACAAGGAATGTATTACAAGTTAACAGTAGGCTAAGTAGAGATTTGCGATAAGAAAGTAAAAAAAAAAACTTCTGTGTCACCAGAAAAACAACTACTCCTTGGTTTAAAAAAATCTAGAAACCGTAGCTGGCACGAACAAGGTCTCAATAAGAAACCTTCCGCATGCAACCCCTAGTCAACCGGTAGATATTCCAAACATCTAGCATTTCAGGACGCCGAACTATTGACCTAAGCGAAGCAAAACAAAGGTGCTCATTACATAGCCCCTATATTAGGCGGGTCGGCACATGTATCGGGGTGGCGAATGAAACGGCTTCGATCACGCGATCCCACTGAAAACCTGAAAGAATAACCCAATACCTGTCAAACTGCAGATATTTTGTTCACGAAAATAAAATATCCGATTCCAACTCTCAGTTTATTATTCTTTAACGACAACACATAAAATAATATTATTTAAAATCCAGTGCGATGTGAAATTAAAGGCATATTTAAAACGTTAAATACTTACTGTCCATAAACATTCGTTTTAAACTAAAAGTTTACGGTTTTAAACAATAAAGCGTATATATTCTCTTTGTATAAAACGCGCATTTTATCTATGCGAAATGAGCATCGTTACTTTAGATTTTAGGTGGCAGTAAAAGATATGCGAAGATGTTCAACTCTCAAACAGCTTTGCTTTTACACTAAATCTCGGTAAGTGTCCTTAAAATGAATAGAAGCGTCTCCCTATTGCTCACCTAATTACGGACTAAATTGTTGCACACTTAATGTTTGAAGATGGAAAATAATGAAGAGATTACTCCAAAAAGTATAAGTGAAGAACCTGCTTAAAATTTATTTAGAGTTTGGCTTTGAAATGTTGAAGATATAATATGTTTGAGCAAAAGCAGATCGATTTGAAACCGATTCGAAATATCACGTTTGGCACGGTGTCTCTGTGAATCGATTATTCAATTCGAGTGAGTCTCGCGTGAGGAGTGGAAATCGGTCAGTGGCGCCACAAGGGACCTCCGCCGCACTCCCTGAGGTTAGGGTCCACGTGACTGGACTTTATTCAGCCTGCCACCTTTGTTCTGCGTCGCGTTACAGCCGACAATCTGGATAGATGATGTGATTTAGCGGCTACATCTGTTTTGGGTAGATTGGATTTATTGCTCTGAGGGTCTTACTGTTCTGTATATTTGTAGATTGAACGGTTTTTACTGAGAAGAGCTTACATGGAAAACTGACGTAGCACTCAAAGAGCTGGCAATTTCCAACAATGTAACAGACAACAATTGTACTACATACTATTTATCATCCTAGCGGTTTTTTTTTTGTGTCTTACTGCAAAGGTTGTTTACCAAAGGCGACCTTATGTTGTACAGGCAGGCAATAAAATAGTAGTAATTTAATCACATTCGTACTGTCAAGGGGATTTAGAATAACCCTTCAAATATTTCCCCCCCAGTGGGTTCCCGCATTCTCGTTACGGGGGGCTCAGTAGCTGTGGTCATCCTCCCACGGTGAAGCGAAGAGAAACCCGGAGAACCCGGAAAAAGATGGGGCCGCTCGTCAGGGCTTTTGCCTCCAAGCCGACGACGTAGCAGCCAAAAAGTAGGTTTCAGTGAGGTGCAACGCAACTGAGGCGGGCCGCCATGTCGAATGGGAGGCATCGTGGCTGAGGGTTACAGGCTGCGGCAGAGGAGGAGTGCCTTCCCACCCTCCCGGAGGAGTGACTCCCCGTGGTAACGAAGTAGACATTTCACCACGTTAAACAAAAAGAAAATGCCCGGGTCGACGGCGCGTTGTGTTCCACGCGCGCCGCCAAAGATGTCAGCAACAACTGCGGACCCCCACAAGGGCCGATGCCTGCCAGGGGTGCGGGTTGTTCGAAAGAGATACCGTGGCCCCTGGTACACAGGCAACTGAGGGAACACGGGTGGGTTTTAGTCAGTAAAATTCTGACACGCCCTCCTGCTCCACCCAGAGCGGGAGAAGTTATTTGATAATTTCCCACCTTCAAAAAAAAACCCTTCAAATATAGAGACTGCACGTAAGCGTGGAATAAACGAAATAATCTGTGGATACACGCATAAACGTGTTTTATTGTTAAATCCCTCAGGCCCTCACAGTACTTACCTACATTATTATTTACCTATATTAATGTGATTTCATGACAAAAAAAAACTAAAAAACACGCTTTAAAAACCAAACTAAAAAGTAGAAAATAATTTAATTCTATTAAAAAGCGTGGGGTGCTTTTTGAGGTATTTTTATAATCAATTAATATCAAGCACCCCACACTTTTTAATAGAATTAAATTATTTTCTACTTTTTAGTTTGGTTTTTAAAGCGTGTTTTTTAGTTTTTTTAAACTATTATTTATTTTCTATTTTTTAGTTTTGCTAACTACGAAAGCGTGTTTTTTCTATTTTTTTTTAAAATTATTGAATTGTCATAGGTCCTCGATAAGTCTACAAAGTTTAAATGAAATCTGACCGTTTAAAGTGGGTCAAAATAGCGTCCAAAGGAGTCGGTTACATAAAAATATACAAACAAACAAACAAACGAACATACAAGTGAAGCTAATATAAAGCGTGTAAAAAAAGCGGCCAAATGCGCGTCGGACTCGCCCATGAAGGGTTCCGTAACGGCAAGGAACATAATATAAAAGTTCTTGTAGTTCGTTGTAACTTTGATCGATGTTTTAATAATTTTATCTAGGCACCTATAACAGATTTATTATTAGTAAATAATGGTTCACGGTTTATGCATAAAGTATATGTTTATGAAATTAAATGGTTTTTTTTATATTTGAGTTGATTGAATGAAAGGTAAATTGCGGTTTACGATTTATGACGTATTAAAAAAAAACTACTTACTAGGTCTCGTTCAAACTAATTTTCGGTGGAAGTTTACATGGTAATGTACATCATATTTTTTTTTTAGTTTTATCATTCTCTTATTTTAGAAGTTACAGGAGGGGACACACACATTTTACCACTTTGGAAGTGTCTCTCGCGCAAACTATTCAGTTTAGAAAAAAAATGAAAACAGAAACCTCAATATCATTTTTGAAGACCTATCCTATGAAACTCAAAATATTTTTTTCATCAAACCCATACGTGTGGGGTATCTATACCCCACACGTATGAGTTTGATGAAAAAAAAAATGTCGAGTTTCAGTTCTAAGAATGGGGAACCCCCAAAATTTATTGTTTTTTTGTTCTATTTTTGTGCGAAAATCTTAATGCGGTTTACAGAATACATCATAGTTCTTATAGTTTCGGAAAAAAGTGGCTGTGACATACGGACGGACAGACAGACAGACAGACATGACGAATCCATAAGGGTTCCGTTTTTTACCATTTGGCTAAGGAACCCTAAAAACAGTAACTCGAAATAGTAAAAACAATCCGCCACAAACATAAAATTAAATCAGTAAATTTAGACACAGAAAGTTAATCGTTCATCGACTCGAACCGAAATAACACATTTAGTTCCCTGACCACCAAACCTCATTTAATAAATATTATATTCGTTGCAGAATAAATAATTACGAATAGTTCACTATTTTCAGTGCAAATTAATATGCGGAACAGGTGAAACAATATTAAAGCCAATCCCAGTTGGGGAAGCTTTCGCGTGACTCCATTTTATGTTGTAAGCGTAACATTATAGCTTTCGTCCTAATTGCACTAATGATTCAAATTAATAACGTGGAAAGATAATGAGATGTGTTACACGCGTAATGTAATTAATTATGCTCACTTTTTTATCATAGAATCCGTTTAGAATGTACATTTATTAAAAATACGCCATCTTTTTTAAATTTCGGAACACTATCGCTGTGTTTTGTGTTTATTTTTAAAATCTTTTATGTACCTAAATGTAACATAAACCTTTATGTAATCAACTTACTGTCTGCTCCGGAGCCGGGACCCTTTTTTGGCAAGCGTTCAACTTTAACTGATGAGTTGCTGGTACTTCTAATGTTTAACATTAATTTCATTTAAAGTGAGTATAATATGAAATTTTTATAAACAGGTACAGGGATGAAGGCTTGTGGTTAGGTATAATTTTTGTGATTCGGCTGAATACTTATCTCCGTATTTAGGTGTAACTAGTTCGTTTTGTTTCTATTTATTTAAATCTCTATAATGTGATCTATTCTAAAAACAAAATCCATGAAATGGGGCTCTAAATATAAACATTCTTGGTATCACTTTCTATCCAAAAATACAGATTCCTTTGAAGTGCTATGAAAATCTTTGGAAAACACCTTTACTGTAAGTAAAAGAAGGGTATCTCAAAAAAACAAGATAAAATGTTTCATAATGTATACAGTTTTAAATACAAGGACATCATTTGTTTACAAAGTTCATTAATAGTTTGTAAACAATTTGTAAATTCCTGTAATGGGCATCAAGCGGTTGCTGTATTAAACTACGGTGCTTTAAAGAACGAGAATGAATCACGCAAGGTGAGCTCGCACTTGACCGGATTTTTAGAGTTCCGTACTTACGAAGAGAAAAAGGGACCCTTACAGGATCGCTTAGCTGTCTGTCCGTCTCTCTGTCTGTCTTTCAGTCTGTCAAGTCCCTTTGTCTAATAAGGTATCAAGTTGAAATTAATGTCGAATACGTAGGTTTACGGTCCATCAGAGCTCTAAAAAATCAACTTTTTAAGTCAACTCAAAAAAAATATGGCCATGTATGCAACATATATTTTGATACCTTATCGCAAATAACTTAAAACCTAAAGGGTTCTCTCTGTTGACCTCGGATCATGAAGTTTAGCAAGTAGCAAGGTCCCACAGCACAAGTAATGGTAAAATATCCGAACATCGATAATGTCTACTTTTATCATATAAATAAATATTTTGTGGCAATAACAAACTTACATTTGCTGTTAGAAAATTGAACGTGACGTATATCGATGTAAGGGCAACACGTTTTTCAACTGCAAGGTTAAGTTGATTTTGGGATAAATTCATTCCAACTACGAAACTCTTTATTGTGCGTGGTCCGACACATACTTGGCCGATTTTTTAGTTTACCATAGATTTTAACGGCTGTGGTAGGTAAGTGAAGTACAATCTGTTTTAATGAAGCTTTATCAAGTGCATGCTTAAAGTATTTTTATCTGTCTGAATTCCAATTAACTGATATTTTTTTAGCAAATTGACACCCTACGTCACCGCTTGTAAAAGCCATTTCATACAAGTGTCCAAGAACAACAGCTGTCATTCAAGTTCACGGACATTTTAAGTTGAGTAAACCGGGGTTACTTTAATCAATATTGAACTTTGAAGGTTTAAATCTCTTAAATTTGTGGTTATAAAAATATACAAAAAATGTCCAATAATCGGTTATTTTTTAACTCTCAATTCCTGAATAATACGTGAAAAACATTGCTTTATTTTGAGAAAAAAAATTAAAACTGACTGATCAAAGTTATAGGTACGATGTAGGGTTACTTTGATACCCCCTATTTTATTTCGTAATTACAAAGTAACCCCAATATTATAATTGCCAATACAATTTAAAAAATCAATATCAACCAACAGGAAAAATAATTAAAATTATTAATGAATTCCCAATATGTCCTCTGGCAAGGATTTGACAGTTCTTTAGTATTGCAAACCTAGAAAAAAAAACTACCATGTTGCGTTTCGTTTTACGCAATTAGCGATTTTAAATGTAATAGAAGTTTTGATCAAAGTCATCCCGCGAATCAAAGTAACCCCGGTTTATGGTACCTACTCAATTTACTTACAAAAATATGTTCCTGCTTGTACTTTTAGTAGCTTTCATAGAATATGACATGTACAAAAATATATATTTTCACAGTCTTAGCAAAAGGACGTTAATGCCGAATAATACTTTTATTTCATTTATTTAATGCACAATGTACACATCCATAGTTACACGCTAAGCTTAACTAGTGAATACTTACATGACCCTGTTAGGGCGCAGCAAGATAACTTAAAACTAATATTATTGCAGTGAGTATCTAATAACTAATATGACGTAGATGAGGGACTTTAACAATTAACAATATTACATTAATTAAACTTTTATTTAGCATTGTGCAAATTCCAATACCATGCAAGCAAAACTTGAGTTACTATTTTTATCAAGTCTACGCGACCGTCTTGGCATGATAGCTTACAAAACGACTTCACAAAACCCTCATTTAACTTGAGACAATACGGAACGATATTATGACCAATGTTTGTCACATTCAAACTTGCCAGCTTCACCAAGTATTTTAATAAAAACTCTCTTCTTGAAAGGAACTCGCGAGGAGTTTCTAGTAAAGGTGTATATTTGCATGATTTTAATTAAATTCTACCCTCCGTATAGCAATAAACGTTAACAGAAAAAAAGCAATTTTACAATTGACTAGGTCGGGAGGAAGTAATAAAGTCTCAAGATAGTTTATAAATACTGATAAGCAATTTATTTAGCTTTTCTTTGTATACTTTTTAAAGGAAACAAAAGCTTTTAATATTGTCTTTACTGCTTTCAGTGACAAAAAGAACCTGGTTCAAAGAAATATGTAAATATATAGATAGAACAAGTCAGCTGAGAGGGGTGCCGACCGCGCAGTCATTATCTCAATGGGCATTTGATATAGTGGAAGAAGGAAAACGGGATTAGTGGAGGTCCGAAAAAAGTGGCGTGTTGGAGGGGCCAACACTTTACTGATACGAAAAACAAGTTGCTGTCCATAAAGGGATACTTTAACTTGTGCGCAGATATCGGATCGTTTGTCAAGTTTTTCCAGAAGTTCGTTATGGTGAATCTAATCGACATTTTTCCCATACAAATTTCGGGAGTAATAACTCCATTGTTTGACAATGTATAACAAAAATTAAACATGGTATGGTTTTATCTCATAATTAATATTGTCTGTACAGAAACAAAATACTAAAATTAAAAGCCATTAGAAAAGTTATGAGCCAACAAAGATTCGTTTTTCCTGCTAATTCAACCTAATTTTGGCCGTGTTTAAGTAATAAACACGTGTAAAATCTCCAAAACCAAGTCGGTACAGACAACGCCCAATTATCTAAAAGTTCAATAAACCTTATTGGTCATGGATTTATGCAATAGTTTTTTCATAAAACCCGATCTACCAAAGGACTTTTCTTAATTTTTCACGCGCCTGTTTAACTATAAATGATCCTGCATCTCTCTCAAAAACGTTGTGCGTGTAGTTTAGAGTCTAACTGCTCATCACTGATACTACCTCTGTCGGATGCGATGCCTGGCCAGACAGCGTGCTTTTTAGTCAGGCGCACCAGTGAGTTCGAGCCTAGATCGCGACTAGATTCCCCTTAACATTTGACAGTTAGGTAGGAGGCTGTGAGGCACACAGTGTTTGGTGGCTCGTTAAGAGCTGACAAGCGTAGGTAAGTCCACGGTTCGTTAGTGATGTGACTCGAGTCTTCGTCTCGCTGGCACATCGATCCTATTGATGTAGTGACTGACAATAATGTTGAGCGCTAAACAGCGTACAAGTACCTACAGACATGAAGTAACTATACGTTGTTTATCAATTTACAAATGTTTTTATAAGAACAAGCTGTTATATCACTATATTTGTATCGACATTATATCAAAGGGTGTATATTAAACTGAACAAAATACGCGCTTTGACGTGGAGTTGCGAATACTAACCCGTCTCACCAATATTCTCTCTTTATAACACTATTTTCTATTTATAAACTTAGCATAAACAGCTTCATAACAATAACAAACCAAAACACAACCCTAATTATAAATAAGAACCGAATTTAACATTAACAAAGCTACATTTCATTTAGTTGGCTGAAAGGAGCCTGTCAAGTTGCGCAACGTGGCGCACGCCTTGTCATCTGTCCGTAAACAAATTGTGCTGTATTGCCCCAACCCATTGTGGACTGCTCACATCCGCCCAATGCGATCAAACACCCGGCAGCGGTACTGTCAGCGTAGAAAGTGACCATTATACATTTAAAAAGGAGGATCGTTTGAAAAGAAAATAAAGTTTAAGTCGGTATTTTGAATATGTATTTTAAATTTTTGTCACCGCCTTCCGAAATTAAAGTTATTTTTCAGTTTGTATTGTTTTTTCGGAAGACGGTTGTTTTTTTTTTGGAAAAAGTTTTTATTTTTCACTTTTTAGCTGTAGTACCTACCCCACTAATTCAAAATTTCATCATCCTTGGGGCCAAAACAATGCATATTTATGCGATAGCAGCAATCGCGATTTATTTACTGTTACTTTTTGAAGAGTTCTGTTGTCTGTCTCCGAAATGCATCATCAGATCTATATGAAATTGAAATAGGACCACATGGAAAGTACTAGCTTTCAAATAAAAAAGAATCATCAAACATTTAAAAAAAATACAGTCGAATTGAGAACCTCCTCCTTTTTTTGAAGTCAGTTAAAAAGGGGAATCATTTGAAAATAAAATAAAACAATTGAATACTTACAGCAAAAGTGTTCAGATAAATTCTCTGCTCTACCAATTTATCTCAATACGTCAAAATGTAAACCAATATGCTGACCGTACACCCAAAATAGTATAAAACATTACCGAAGCAAGTCAACGACGACCACTCGTCGGTACATAATAGGCTTTAATCCCCTCATGCGTGTTTAACAGCTGGATTACTCGATTAACCACCCTCAAAATTTCTAACGACGGAATTCAAAATTCAGCGCTCTTTTAATTGACCGAAAAGGCCTGTGACAGAGCGTACCCGAAAAGTTTGCAGCGATTATTTTTATTCATATTCGTTTTTGTTCCCGACCGGGAATTATAATGCTAAGTAGCTGTACAGATTTATTTTATGGACGCATTTAAAATACATTGATTTATTTTAATTTACATTCGTTTTATATGAATAATGAATGGTGATGTGATTCACATACAAAGTTGGTTTATTAAATAAATGATTAATATATATTCTATACGAATGGTTTAACGTTACTCTTTGGAAGTTATATTTTCAATGTTTATTTTATTTATGTCGGGAACACACTGGTAGATATTTCAAGAACAGACTATGTAAAACCGGGAAAGATAGCAGTTGTGGAGTCCTAGGATAGGTTTAATACAATATAATATTAAGTCAAATTGACTTGCTCAGTGAACCTTACTGAGAGAATAGGCCTGGATCGTGCTGTCCATATACCAAGGGGTTGAGTACCCACTTAAGACAATAAGTGGAATGGATCATCCTAGAAATATCACTATCACTACATAGTATAAAACAAAGTCGCTTTCTCTGTCTCTATATCCCTATGTATGCTTAAATCTTTACGCAACGGATTTTGATGCGGGTTTTTTTTATAGATAGAGTGATTCAAGAGGAAGGTTTATATGTATAATACACCGACCTCCACGCCGGCGAAGCCGCTGGCAAAAGCTAGTTAATAATAATCATAAAAATAGCTTACTTCTCTCATAAAGGTACATTGTTACAGTAATTTTGTAATCAAATTTTGCCTTATTCTAGACTGGAACCTTTGTGACCAGCTGGAGTCTGAACTAGGTTCGGAACCTGTAGGACTGGACAGGATCTCCAGACTCACACCCCTTTAAACATGATCATAATTTACGGCATTTTAATTCTGCCTATAAATAATACTATTACAAAACAATTTTGAAAGTGAGGTAAGACTATAATAAAGTTATGGTTATATTTGTGAAGTCTAACATAAGGTGATATTATTGTAGGATTGTGTGTGTAGTGTGTGAATGTGTGACGGTTTTTTGTGTGTGTGCATCTAAGTCCAGTGCAAGTGTTTGTGCTTATTAGCAGAACTGAGTAGGATGAAATTATTTAACGGTTTGGATGATACTTTCTACACCTTCATAGTCCAAATCCAGCAGCTACAACTTACAGTTGTTTTACATTTACATTTACCATTGAGTACATATGTAAGATTGTATTAACTCTGTTGTATACATAAGGACCAAGGAAAATATAGGATCGCTGTGCTAGCTTTGAATGAACATTATATAACAAGACAGAGTACAATTTTAAGTATTTTCTAAGAATCCTACATACAACTAATAAACCAGAGACAAGTTTACCCAGCAACAAAAACAGACCCACCAAACGTAAGAGAGCATCAATTGAGCGATAAATTCATAACGAAATCGTATTCGTGGAAAGGGCGCCACAAAGTTCCGTACCAAAAAAGCACAAATGCCGTAGTCTTTATTCAAAACCTTTGTGAAACTTGACGCCGAGTCCACAACGCAAAGTGGGGCGGTCTCCATTGCGAGTGTGAAAATGAAAAGCGTTCTTGTTTAGCCCTAAATACAGACTTGAGATGAAAAGTCAGAATTAACTTTGTAAAACTAACAAACAACAATTTATGACTTGAAATTTTCTATTCTAATTCCAACGTGTAACGAAATCCCGTCTTTCAAAGTGACTTTTCCGTTCAGAATTTGTACAAAGACATCAAATTAATTGATCGTAATTATGTCTTAAGGTGAACCTAGTCCACATTTTTCCCATACAAACTTCGGGAGTGTTTTACTCCACTGTTGGACAATGTACATCAAAAATTAAACATGGTATGGTTTTGTCTCATTATTAATATTGTCTGTACGGAAACAGAATACTAAAATAAAAAGCCATTCAAAAGTTAGGAGCCAACAAAGATTCGTTTTTCTTGCTAATTTAACCTAACTTTGGGCGTGTTTTAGTAATAAAAGAAGTGTAAAATATGAAAAACCAAGTCGGTACCGACAAAGCTCAAACATCGAAAAGTTCAATGAAGTTTATTGCTTATTGATTTATGCAGTGGTTTTTTCATAAAACCCGATCTTCCGAAGGGCTGTTCTTAATTTTTTACGCGCCTGTTGTACTATAAATGATCCTGCATCTCACACAATAATGTTGTGCGTGTAGACTAGCGTCTAACTGCTCATCACTGATACTACCTCTGCCGGACACGATGCCTGGTGAGACAGCGTGCTTTTTAGCCAGGCCCATCAGTGAGTTCGAGCCCGCGACTAGGTTCCCCTTAAGCAAAAAGTTCTAAGAGTTTAATTTACAATTTATTTGAGTTTTTAGCTTTCAAATAAGATAAAATATCTACTGAAAACTAATCATGGCAACTTCAAAGCTGAGATTCAAAGCCATGAATTTAAAAATGGTTATCCGATAAGTATTGATTGGTTCTTCAATTGAGTAATTTTGAAAAGACAGCAGGCAATCATCAAAGCAATATATCTTTGGATACACCTGAAAATCGGCTTACTGAAATTTTAAAACTATTGATCCATTTTTCGAAAATAAAACGCTATATCATTTGTACGTGAGATAAAGTACGTTTATCGCTCTAAGTAGTAAAGTAAGTAAATTGGCTCTCTGTGGCTGAAGTTGACTTGTTAATTCTTGCAAGTTACACCTGATTAAAGTGTTTTTAGAGGAGCGACCGCATGCGGCTTCAAAGTTCGACTACGTGGAGCAATTAAGTTGCGCTCAGAGGACGAGCTACACTTTAATTGTAATCAAAACATCACAGAATAGTTACAACAACCCTACCAACTCGTTGCGTAACTCCAAATTAAATTACGGCTTCGCTTAAACCCAGAATTTGAAAACACTTATATATAAGGTTATAATAAAATAATAGTGTTGAGCAACTATGCTCTGAAATGTTTTTCATTTTCTTCCGACGATCCAGTAGTATTAGTGTTACAATCACAAATTGAATTAGGTGCTACGTGGCCTAAACCCGTAAAGGCACTTAGAAATCTAAGATCAAATTATATCTATTCTTGAAGCACTTTTCCGAAATGGCTATGTTTCTATTTTGGATACCTATACATTCCTCGGCTATATGATATAATTAGGTGCATTAGATCGGCTACACTGTTAACGTGTGATTTTCAAAAATCTATAGAAATCCTCAGACCGAAATTGTACCTACCTAACTTAGCTAACAAAGTATGTAACTTAACATGGATTCAATTCGAGTTAATGTTACATAATGCCATATTGCAGTATTAAGGTACAGAAATTGGGCCAACTGCGGCGGCCGACCCACCTGCTTACTAAATTCGTACGGGTAGGCAAATCCAGAAAACCACATATGGCTTGTGAAGTTTCCCGGCGTGAACCAATTAACCTCTAGAGAGAAACCCCCTCAGGTATTAAACAAAATTGACTCCAATATAATTTTACATTCGCTAGGTAGCCGAAAATGAGATTTAACCTAGGATAGGGCAGCCATAAACGTAAAGCCCACGACCGGGCCGTTTGTGATACACGAATGAAAAATTAAATTAGCAACTAAGTTGAAACTTGCTATAAAGTTGGGCTTTGTAAAACTTAAATTTAAATTAAATCCTAGTTTGTGCTGAAATATATTTTGGTACATGTTCCTGCTAATTTGATAGGTACCTACTTATACAATGTTCACTTGCTTACCTAAATAAAGTGATGGTCGCTAGTCAATTTAAAGCGAAACTTATAGTTTGATCCGATAAGTTCTAATATTACTACCACTACCGAGATACTACGGTAAACCTCAAAGGATTCCTCCGTCTCCGAAGACAACAGAGGTCATTGCCCTTCCACTATAAGATTTTATCAGAAAGTCTATAGCTACATACCTAGGAAGAATACGTTAGAAAAGTGTTGTGGCTCCTTTGTGTATGCTAGTGGTCGCGCTGTTGTCGAAACTCGACCATAATTCATTTAAAACTTAATGTATTTCTAATGCATTAATATATGAAATACTAGCTTTCTGCACTGCTTCTTTTTACATTAATTTTTACTTTAAATACTCCTCCGTCCGCGTAATTTTCGTAAAAAGGGGTACAAAGTTTTTGCTTCACGTATATATAGATTTCTTCAGTATCATTATAGACCTCAGGCTATTTGTATTTTTTTTGCGTTGACAATAATAATATTAAGGTTCTTATTTAGATACCGTTGCTCTAAATAAAGTGTACTGTTGCAACAGAGCGAAAGAATAAATTAAAGTTAACAAACACTTCATTCGCAAATCCCGGTTTAGTTCTGTCAGGAGTCAGAGCCCTCACTGACGATCCGAACTGTTTGGGGAACTATATTTTGTTCACGAAACGACAGTTTAATTGAGCTGTACGTGTGCAGCACTATTGCAGCTTGGACATTTTAAACTGTCAACCAAACTATTGTTCCACTAACAATCGATTCTGGTCTTTTCAGCTTGACTACAGCAACTGTGACACAGCTTTTATGGCTGACTTCGTTTAAAATAAAAGCAAATCTTAATGACTGAAATTGAGGACAGTTCAATCTTCTCTATAGGTATGGCCTTCAACAAAATGTAGATTTATAGTTCATACACTATCGCTGCCTATGACTTCGATAAATATGTACACATATTTAATAGTAGTTAAGCTCTTAAGTTTAGCAGCAAGTCACTGAATCTCCATCACTTACAATAGAGTTATTGGAATTGAAATAGTTATTGAAACTATTGCCAAGAAGATAAATAATGTGCTTAGTTGGAGTAAGACAAATACTATCAATTACAGTCGCTGAAACTGGAGCTACAATGCCACTGGATTCTTGGTAAGTAAAAGTTAAAGATAGCGTCTAGTAAGTACCTAATATTGATCAATATACTTTAAGTTGTATCAGAAACTTTATTCCACGAACGTTGCTTGAAGATCGTAGTGGCGTATTGGCGGAGCTTTCGTCCTTTGCATAAAGGCTTTGATGCCAGGAACAGGAAAAATATATTTGTATGGCTTATTGATATTTGTTTTAAGTCTCGATAATGCGTGAATATCAAGTGCCTGCGGAATAGTTTAACGCTGAATTAGCAAATTATATTTGCTGTAGTATCATACATAGTTGTACGCATAAAGAAACTGACATTTTACAGACGTGTTAATAATTATTCAGTATCTGTTGAATATACTAAATCAGTTCCACGTATACGCTTTTCTCTAAACCGTATCCAATATTGAGACGCCTATAGACGACAAAAACATATTGAATGCAACACGATAAGTAACAGATCGCGTTATATAATTTAGTTATATTTGTGGATTGAGTTCAGTCGGTCGCTCAGTCACGCACGATCTGTAATCACCCGGAAATCTATGTATTTGCCCTATTGCGCCGACTACGAGTCCTGACTTTGTACGTTTGCACCAAAATTACAGGCTACAAAACATCCAGATACCATTTATTAACAACGTGATAACACGTTTAATACATACAACAACTACAAAATTTTTTTCGTTACTGACATTTTATTGGGACGTTTTTAGTGGCATCATAAATAGTCGATGCAGTTTCCACAAATATAAGAACAATGCGAGTGTGTTATTACGAGTGTGTAACAAATGTCGACATAGTTATCGGAGTCAAATATATTTCATCAATATGAACGCCGTATCTATTATATATATTATATATCATCATCATTTCAGCCGAAAGACGCCCACTGCTGGACATAGGCCTCCCCCATGCTCCTCCACTTCGACCGGTCTTGTGCTTCCGACATGCAGCGTATTTCGCGGCCTTCACAAGGGCATCGGTCCACCTTGTGGGAGGCCTTCCGATTCTACGTCTTCCGGTACGCGGTCGCCACTCCAGAACCTTTCGGCTCCATCGGCCATCTGTTCTGTTATGAGCAATGTGCCCTGCCCACTGCCACTTAAGTTTGGCAATTCTTCGGGCTATGTCGGTTACCTTGGTTCTCCTGCGGATCTCTTCATTCCTGATTCGATCGCGTAGGGAAACTCCGAGCATTGCCCTCTATGGATTGCTCTTTGGGTGACTTTAAGCCTTCTGATAAGGCCCATTGTGAGCGACCACGTTTCTGTACCATAAGTCATCACTGGCAACCCACACTGGTTAAAGACTTTCGTCTTGAGACACTGCGGTATTTGGCATGAGAAGATATTGCGAAGCCTCCCCAACGCTGCCCGGCCGAGTCGGATTCGACGATTGACCTTTTTCTCGAAGTTGGACCTACCTAACTGGACAGTTTGTCCCAGGCAAACGTACTCGTCCACAACTTTGAGCGTAGCGCCTCCGATCGTCATGAAAGTGGGCATTACATGGGCATTTAACATGACCTTTGTCTTGTCCATGTTTATTTTTAGACCCACTCTTTCGGAAGCTCTACCTCTTTCGGAAGTTCTGCTCTATATATTATATAAACATATATATATATATATATATATATAACGGGATATCAGGAACGGCCGGGCCGGGTTGTTGCATCTGATTGCTGATTCGTGACTTCGTCAGCACGGGAATCCATAGTGGGCGTTAAACTTCAGGAAACGTTGAAATAAATACGCTGTAGCGTTGACTGTTCACTATTTTAATTTTACAGACACTTAAATGACTTAAACAATTAAGGATTGCAGCAATAATTAACGATTTAGAGCCAATGGGTTTGCGAGTGACCATCACGTGCAACGGCTGTCAACAACTTAATGAACTGACACGACGTTGCCCGCCATGACAGACGCAACTCCATTCGGTGTTACCCGCTCTTAATTAAAATGACCATTTAGTTGAATTCAAATCGATTCATCTTTAAAATAACAGAATAATGACCAACGATTAAAAACATAACAAAATAAATTACAACTCTCGAAATTATCTGATTTTCATTATTTAATAATGCCACGCGCCGTTATATATATATATATATTATATATATATATAATATATATATATATATATATATATATATAATATATATATATATATAATATATATATATATATATATATTAGGGGCTTTGTATTAAATTATAGAATAAGTTTCGTCATTTACATGCACTTTTGAATTTTCAAAAAGTTGGTCAGTTAGTCAAAAATAAGCTTAGTCGATATAGTAGCTATTACGATATAATTTTTCTTTATACGGGTTAAGTTCTAGTAATTTTTGTTACGCTGTTTAGGTACAGATTTTTTATGTACATTAAACTGTGCAGACTTACTAAATTCGATGTAGAGACATTTTTGTTTGGTCTCTCTCTGACTCTGTAAATTCCATAATATTAACCATATTTTCAAGCACATTTATTCATTTCCAGCTATATATTTCCAGTTTACGCTGATCTTGCACTAGCCGAATATCTTATACAATGCGAGATCAGCTTATACTGGAAATGTAAAGCTTGATATGTAGCCGTGAGTACAATATTTTATTTGACCTTACAAAGTATAGTAGAATTTCTGCGCCTAGTGTTCATTCGTTTATTTTCGCTCACTCGAACCCTCAAGATCCTTGACCTACAAGAGAAATATATTTTATATTACGACACGCCACACGTTATTGATTTATTTGAGCCGAATATTTTATTACTGGTAACATGGTTGGTATGTACTCAAAAAAATGCTCATCTAAATTCAGTTTATCTGGAGAAAAGGAAATAACACGACTGAGACTGCGCGTTTTTCTTTTCTTAGCTCATTTGCGACAATTAGGTCAACTTAGGTTGCTTTTTGGCTTTAAAACTTATCACGGTATTAATTAAATTCGTGATAATTATTAGTCGGTAACCAAGTACGAGAGTAGAGGTATTGGCCCCAACTTACGAGTTATAGGACGCGGGTTTGAACCCAGGCTGGTGTTTTACTTTGTGTAAATAATGTCATCACATCTGCGATGCAAAACGGTGAAGGAAAACATCGAAAGGAAATCGTCATGTTCTAGAACCAAAAACCCCGCATGTTAGATTACAGCCAACTCCCTCATAAATCCTCGTGGAGGCGATCGGCGGCGGCGATCTCTCGCGTCCGGCCCTGGTCCAGGCCATGGTACGGAGTGAAAGTGCATGGGTAGCCGTCACCTCCTTCTGCAAGCAGTGATACTCGCGAAGAGGGTGGCGGCGCACGTGAGGGAGAGGCAGTATATGCGCTCTCACGGCTCTAGTCGCTGCACGAGACGCCCTGGCCGTTGGGAATCCCAGGTTGATTCCCGGCCACCGTAGGCGGGGGTTGCGGACGGCGAGTAATGGACCAAGCCCGGGTCAACGTCGCGTTGTGTTCCACGCGCGCCTCAAAAGATGTCAGCACCAACTGATGGGGTCTGCAAGGGCCGATGCCTGCCAGGGGTGCGGGTTGTTCGAAAGAGATGGCACATAGTCAACTGAGGGAGCACGGGTGGGTTTCACTCAGTGAAAGTCGGACGCGCCCTCCTGCTCCACCCAAAGCGGGAGAAGTTATATGATGACTTCCCACGAAAAAAAAAAAACTCCCTCTCGAAGATAGGAGTCCCAGCATTGGAAACGAACATTATAGGCTGACGAACCAAGTACCAAAAACATTCAATGACAAAGTTTATATTTGAAAGAACCGTTGCTCTTGACAACAAAGAGCAAAAACAGCATGAGTGAAGTAACACAAGCTCCTAATTTAATGTTGGCTGTGCTGCGCAGGGCTGCACCTCACTCACGTTCAATATGTGATGCTTACTTGTACAGACGCCAGCACATCAAGCTACCCCGAACTGTAAAATTTTCCCAATTGAACATGAACCTTATTCATTTGTAATAAAGTTCGAAATCTATCAAATAAATTTGACAGATTGGAGTAGCTTCATATGCTGGCATCTGTACCGTTCGATACTATTATAGACATTTGATCGGCCATCTCCGGTATGATAAAACCAGGATTGTTGCCCCAGGGGTATAGTTACCCCGATTTTAATTACTCTAGTTTCGAGGATGAATTGCATGCTATTTTGTTAATCTATCGAAAAACTCTCCAACTACCACTAAGTTGACCGTGTCGCATGTCTCTATGTGATTGCATGGGAAGGCAAAATGCGATCCAAGTTTTTGCGGGATAGATGTCCTGTTTCTCGGCGGGGCATCTATCCGAAACGTAATTTTTATGGATTAGGCAACTATCCCCTATGTGGGATAGATGTCCTAAAATATAGAGGCCTGCATAATCGCTAATACTCTAGAAATATTAAAGATTTTTGTTTTTACTTTTCATAAATTTGTAGCTAAAAAACCAAAGTATCGGCCAGTTTTCAAGTGACGTATTTTGGTTTTTGTTCTGAGAGATATAGAGTGATTTCAAAAAGTGTGGCAACTATCCGGCTTTAGCCCTACATCAAAGTCAATATGCACAACACCATTACATAGGATCTGCGCGCAGTACCGGGATTTACCGATTTACCCCACCGTAATACATTATCAACTAGTAAGGCAGATATTGGGACTTACTAGTGGCCTTATACAGGGTAGCAATTAGGTAATTATATTAAATAGTACAGCGGTTATTAAAAGTTGCTATCAGTCTGTTAAACAATAAAATTGTCAATTTTCCTAAAAATTTAATTTAATTCTTCTAACAAAATTTAAAGCATAAAAATTGGCATGAAATAAATCGCCCTTGATAAAGGCACTAGACACGCGCGGGGCGATGATATCAACAATTCAACACAAACTTTATGGTATTTTAACCAAATAATCACAAAAATAAGTTTAATGTTGCTAAATACTGAAACGAAAAGAAAGTCCCACGGCTTATTTTAATTGTGTAAGTTTTAAATACGTTATTTAGAATTCGTGGTTTTAATAAATGGGATAACATAATCACCAATCTGTATACCTAGATAGGTAACGTAGGTTATCGTAAAGTATTTATTTTTGGGCAAAGGTACCTTTGCCCAAAAATAAATACTTTCAGCCGTTATAATTTTTTACTAGAAAACTTATCTACAAGACTTCTTGTAGACTAAAACTAATTAGAAATAGTAAAAAATGACTTTAATTTCGGAAGTCGGTGACTTTGGATATGCATTTTAACTTTTTGTCACCGCCTTCCGAAATTAAAGTTATTTTTCACTTTGTAATGTATATTTCTAATTTTTTTACAGTACACTAACTCAAAAGGTTTTGTTCGTTTTAGTCGGGAAAAAAATCAACCGACTTCCGGAAGTCGGTTACGTTTTTCCGGAAGTTGGTAGATTTTTTTAAAGATTTGATTAATATAATTATATCAGATTCTAAGAAAATGGAACGGACTCGCGTAAAGTACAATCATCACTATCGTACGTTTTAAAATGATGATCACGTTACAATTATTAGTCTAGATTGTTATCAATTATTAAGCATTAGATTCTACTTAATAAAGTTCCTGCAAAAAAAAAGACTGCTAGTGAACTGACATTGAACGAGTTAGTAAACTAATACGAACGTAATGTTACTCATAATCATAATATTCTCTTCATTATTCCATAAAACTCTGATTTATTTAAAAAGCTTCTGTCAACTTTAAATCTACTTTTTTTGTTACCTACTCAATGAATTAGCCCTCTTTATAGGCTTAGTATTAGGGCTTTAAAAGAAGTTTCTAGACAAACTTTCAGTTTTAATACCCAGATTAAAGTTAAAAATAGTAAAACAAAACATTAGATTTCAGACGAAAACTTATTAATGTCTTTGTAAAATGTATATTATTAAAACAAATGCAGTCTAGTAAATATGCGGCGTAAAACCGCTTTTGATGATAAAACTCGAAGGTTGTAAGTAATTTTTAGTTAAATGATAAATGATAAATGATTTTATTCCTGTAAGTAGGTTTGTACAAACACTTTTACACGTCAATCATATTTTTTTAAACTAGATGAGGTCGGCGTTTCCTATCTGACTACTCTGAGAAGAAAGGCCGAAACAAACTCAGAGGTCACAGTCTCTTTTAAAGTCCAGACATAATCTTGGTCAGATCATGTGAAGACCATTTGGATCGGTGTCTGAAATGGTCTTTTGAAGAAAGAACCACACAGATTGAGTGGACCTGTCCATTCAGTGCACGCATTTGTCAGTAATCATACAGCTCAACTCAGAACTTGAGGAGCTCAACGATTTGACGAACAATACCAAAGACAGGACATTTGGGTAGGCCGCATAAAATACTCAAACTGCCAGATTAATATTAAAACTAGCTGAGAAAGAGATGAAACACAAAACAGAAAACACAAAAACAAACAAAAAATGACCCAAATAGTCCTTACATTCACAATAATTAAAACAAAAATAATATTATACTTCTAAAGTAAATATTCATGTCAAAGTGTATAAAATAATTATCAAATGTCAGAGTATAAGTTTGCAAAAAAAAAAAAAAAAACAACATTTAGTATGTAAAAATTGGAGCAAGTCAATCCCAAGCTTTTGTGTCCTCAACATAATCTTTAACAGTATAAAAGGCTTTCAGGCACAACTTACGTTTAATGAATGATTTAAATTTATTGATACTTAGATCTTGAACATGGCTTGGAAGTTTATTATAAAAGCGTATACATTGACATCTGAATGACCCACCTATTTTCTTGAGCCTTGTTGATGGTACAACAAATTTGTGTTTGTTCCTAGTATTTATACTATGGATATCACTGTATTTTTTAAACAATTTAATATTTTTATGGGCATATAAAAGATTTTCAAAAATATACTGTGAAGGCACAGTCATTACATTAATCTCCTTAAATTTATCTCTGAGAGAATGTCTCGGACTTAATTTATAAATTGATCGAACAGCTCTTTTCTGCAAGATAAAGATAGTCTGAATGTCGGCGGCATTTCCCCACAACAGAATACCATACGACATTATACTATGAAAATAGCTAAAGTACACTAAACGGGCTGTCTCTGTATCAGTTAAATTACGAATTTTTCTAACAGCGTAAGCTGCAGAGCTTAGCTTTTTCGACAATTTATCTATATGTGGGCCCCACTGAAGTTTGGCATCCAAAGTTAAGCCCAAGAATACAGCGCTATCTTCAGGATTCAATTCTTCGCCCTTTATCAACACACTAGTTTTCACCTGCCTAACGTGAGGTAGCGTAAACTTAATGCATTTGGTTTTTTTTTCATTAAGAAGTAAATTATTAACATTGAACCAGTGAACTACTTTTGAGATTGCGCTATTTACATCGTCATTAACCAGCTGCTGACGTTTAAGTTTAAACAAAAGTGAAGTGTCATCCGCGAACAACACTATATCATGATTATCCTTTATGAGGTAAGGCAAGTCATTAATATAAATAAGAAACAAGAAAGGACCAAGAATTGAGCCCTGTGGGACTCCCATTGATACTATTGATCCGGGAGATCTTTTCCCATTTACATCAACACACTGAATCCTATTACACAAGTATGAAATAAGAAGATCCAGAGCGGTGTTCCGGATCCCGTAGTGGCGGAGTTTCCTGATTAAAGTTTCATGAAGCACGCAATCGAATGCTTTAGATAAGTCACAAAAAATGCCCAAGGCATCGTATTTATTTTCCCATGCATTGTAAATATGCCCTAAGAGTTCAACACCAGCATCGGTAGTTGAACGACCCCTTGTAAAACCGAACTGTTTGCTATGTAATAAATCATGTTTATTAAAGAATCTTTGCAATTGGTCTAAAATTAATTTCTCAAATATTTTACTAAAGGTAGGTAGTACTGAAATAGGTCTATAATTAGAGGGGTCTGATGTACTACCTGATTTAAACAAAGGTACTATTTTACTATTCTTCATTAGGTCAGGAAACTCCCCACAGTCGATACAATTATTAAATATAAGAGCTAAAGTAGGTGCTACAATGTCAATAATGGACTTAGCGACTTCTACAGAATTACCCCACAGATCTGCAGTCTTTTTGACGTTCAAAGTGTGAAAGGTTTTAATTATATCTCTACAGCTAATATGTTCAAAATGAAATTCTGCATCACAAACATTAACATTTTCCTTAAGCAAAGACTCAGCAACAGAAGGTGATGTGTGTAGAGATTTTGTAGTTGAAACGGGAATATCTGCAAAGAAATTTTCAAAAGCCGCGGCGACTTGCGAGTCTGATGTTATTATGTTGTCATTAATAGACAGGCTGTAGTCAGTATTTCGCTTACTAGACCTTCCCGTTTCATTATTAATAATATTCCAAGTCGTTTTAATTACATTACTACTGTTTTTAATCTTAGAACTCAAATAACGCGACTTGGCCATCCAACAAACTTTTTTAAATAATTTAGAATAATTTCTAACATATAAATAAAATTCAGCAGTGTTTACATAAGTCCTTTCATTGTACAGCTCATAAAGTCGTGTTCTACTTTTATGAATACCAATGGTAGCCCAATCACTGAAAGAGACGTTACTATTAATCGAAATAGTCTTTGGAATAAAAGTTGAGTTAAATTGTTTACAATATATCTTAAAAAACTCATCATATAGATGATTAGAATCAGCATTCGCAGACATAACTGGTAGTTTATTAACGAGTTTAACTTTAAAGGCTTCTAGGCGAAATGCAGTTTTGGGGTTAACAATGATATCCTTTTTACCCATTTTTTTATTTTGATTTTGAATGGTAATCCATTGCCCGCAATGATCTGAATCTAGTAAATTTATAATTTCTTTGTGGCTCGGTATAACATCTGTATAAATATTATCTAGGCATGTGGCACTACTAGGGGTTATTCTTGTGGGCTCCTTAAATAGGTTTACAAGATTGTAGGACTGAAATAAACTTATTATTTTACAACAATAACCTGAGTTATCTAATAAATTAACATTAAAATCACCGCAAACAATAATGGACTTGTTTGAGTTACAAGTCTTGTGTAATACTTCATCCATTACCTTTTCAAAGCAGTCATACAATCCTGAAGGTGGTCTGTACACACTTAATACAATAAACTGCTCCAATTCTATACAGGCTATTTCAACTGTCCGCTCAACAGAGAGGCTCACAATATCCTTACGTTCTTTTAACGATTTCAGTTAACGATGAACACAAAACTTTTAGGTATGAAGTAGGCTCTAAATCCCACAGTTTACGAGAGAACAGGTCGCTCTCTAGGTAAAATACCACACAGTGTTATGGCACCTGAGCCTCTAAAATTATGATTGTACCACGATATATTGTATTTTCATACTGTGCCTAAGTATTTTATTGAAACCTCTTTGAATAAGCGGCGTTTTATGTGAATAGTGTCCGACAATAATTAAATGTTGTGGCTTTTGGGTTGATTTACATAAAATCTGGGATAGATATCGTTAAAATAATTTAGAAATTCCTGGATCGGTTGTTTGTTATTGTCGGCTATGTTTTATTCAATAAGCTGGATGGCCTCGTCTATTAAGTTTAATGATTAAAAACATTTTAAAAGGGCTAAGCTTACTAGGTACGTGTGATATTATTTTGTAAGATAGAGCTTAAAATAGCAAATACATAAACCAGATGTACCCGTTAAATTTTTGAGAATAGAATAGTCTTGGAGAGTGGGCAAAGATCGTCACTAACTAGACGCCTGAGGAAGGACATAGCCGTCGAGGTAGGCCACGGTGAAGGTGGTGTGACGATCTGATAAGATTTGCAAGGCCTATATGGCCAGAGAACGTGCAAGACATCCCAGTTTGGAAGAGAAAACCGGAGGTTTTTTGTAGGTACTGTGCCCAGCTATAGGACACAGTACCTACAAAAAAAGAATAGTCCTGAACAGCGGATACAAACAGATGTGAGTCAGATTACCAAAATGTAACTACCGTAAATGCTCGTTTACGTCATGATTGATAAAGTTAACGCTATATAAACAAACAAGTACAATGATTTATGTCGCGCTCAGTCCAAAACGCTCGTTGTGAAATTACAAAGTTTTCCGTGCAAAATTTCTAAAATTCTAAAGTGTCCCGTTTTCCGTCGCCCGTTTTCCCTACCGTTGTCTCTAAAACTGAGGAGTTTGCGAGCCGGGTTTAACTTAGTAGCGCCTTAAATATAAATTTCACAAGTTTGCTTCACGAATGAAGTTACGGTGTTATGTCGTAGCTCAACAAGTTAGCACGGAAATTTTAACTTTCGTATACTCATAATAATGGCTCCTGAAAGTGGATATGAGAGAAGCATCCCCTAATATCTAATTAAACATGTACACCATCTCAGTTGGCTTGTATCTTAGAATGTTTTACGTTATAATATAAAAGTGAATACCTATTTTTCAGATTACAAAAAAAAAACAAAGAATTAAAAAAATTAAATAAAACTGTTATTTTATGTTTATCGACAAGTAAAATAAACAATCGGGCATTCAAAGCAACGACTTCGAAGATGTAGTTCCCACAAACAATTAGCTGTGCGGCTGTGTGTGTGTCTAGCGGTACTAGCGGTGACGGCTTGAACCGGCTGCCGACGCACTAACCCATGTTCGGCATTAGACGGTACAAGGGATGCTTTGTTCCTAAGTTCGGTATTACACCCGGGAAATATAGCAGGAATGTTCGACGGATCGCTACGAGTTTGCCGAGACACCGGGGAGACCTCTGCAAACATCATGATAATACATTTATGTCGTAATGAAACTATTTCGCAACATAACCGTGTTTGCAAAACGGTATGCAAGGGTATAGATAAAAATATTTTTGTGTTTGTCAATCTTCGATGAGGTATATGTGAAAATATTTTAAAATTGAGAAATAGAAATCGTTTATTTGCCAATAAAATAGTGTTGATTTTTTTTTATATTAGAATAAATAAAATAGTAAAATAAAATTGTGTTAAAAAATAGGGTTGAACGAAATAAAACAGAATACAACAGTTGCTATTAAAAATGACATACTAACTGATACTGAAATAGATTTATTGTATACATAACCAACACTTATACACCGTGAAATTGAAATGGTTGTTTTCCCGCGGCAGAACAACTTGCCATAAGGAGTACTTTCGAAGCATAGAGTAAAAGTTAAAAAAATAAGATTTTTTTGTTTTAAAATAATTAAAAAAGTATTCATCAACTTGATAAAACAATACTCAACAGTAACACTAGAGGTAAAAGATATAGATACTACTCGAATCGCACGCACCGCTGACAAAGGGAACAGCGATGCATAAATGATTAAAGCAAAATAAACTCTCGCACGTGGTGATTTTTCATAATGGTTAATCTGCCATTTTTTGTTTTTAATATTTTATTTGATTATAAAACGATTGTATTGCCAAGACAAAACCATTTCGCTGCGGGAAAACAACTATTAAAATTTCACGGTGTATACAAAGTACTAATGTTAGACAAATATTTATTAATATCTAGGTATAGATCAACTAGAACTCAATAGAATTCGCTCAAATCCTATCTACAACTACAGTTTCAAGCCCCCATTGTCACCAACACGAGTTTCTGTAACACTAATCGGTTCCAGTCCATTGTTGCATAGTTTTGGTGTATCTTAAGTTGCTATTGGCAGCGTTGTTACAGACTTCCACAATGTAAAGTCGATACAGCGGGGAAATTTCATAACTGCGTTAAGTGAAATGCTTCCGTACCTGCGATATTAAATGCGGGTGCTGGAATTTGTAGATATTACTGAGCTTTGTTCGTGGTGTTGTGTTATCAAATTCAATACAGAGATTTTAAAGTAAACCATATTTGATGTTGTCTTTTGATATATAAAAGGATAAACCAACAAAATCGGTTTATGTTACAGTAGAGGCAATTAGCGTATGTAGCTAAAAGCAAGAAGTAAAAAAGAAAACAAAAAACTTTATGACGTAAGGCACCAATGATCAACCGTAATCACTATTGGACATAAAATAAAATATTAAAACCATACTATACTTCAAATGTGCTATTAAAACCATACATTTCCATATCTTGAATATTGGCGCTTATCACTAAGTAAGCAAGCTTATTTTTGTAATTTATTTTTTATACATGTAGTGCGTATACTATAAGAATTGTTGCGCTGTAATTTATTTTAAAAAATGTATTATGTCACTATGTTTAGTGTCAACAATAAGTTGGTAAATCTAACAAAATAAATAAATATATATCGCGGGTATTGATATAGAACACAAAACACACCAACTTTCCAAACACACAAATGCTTTGAAACGGAATCGAGAGCCAAGAAAAGTCCAGTCGATTGGACCATTTCCAAAGGCTTTAGGAAGCAACGTCCGGAACCACCTGTAATATTAGTAGCGTATTGGACTTGACAAATCTGGGATCAATGTGTCTTGCTACCATGACTTATGGTGCCGAAACAGGGGCGCTTACTACGAACACTGCACGGAATGGGATTTGCACAAAGGACCATCGAAAGCTCTGTATGTCTTTCTCTTCGGGAGATTTGGTTTATTTTGGTATAGAAACTTGTGGTCCTGATAGGATTTGCCTGGATTCATGGGAGACAAAGTCACTGCTAACAAAAGATATTCTATTGTCATTGATGCACATACGGCACCAAACTTAACGATGACGACCATGTATATACTAATATCATAAAGAAGTCAAACATGTTTGCAAGTTTGTATGTCGGATCTGAAAAAATCTTTTCTATTTGATAGTCCAATGCTTGAGAAAGTTTATATGGTATTTAACATCACGCCACGACCAATAGGAACCGTGCAACAAGAAAAAAATCGGATAGAACGCTTAGTGAAAACGCAGTAAACAACCGCAGCTCGAGCGGGCGATGGAATGTGATGCGGCGGGTCGGGGCCAAAATTTCACGCGGCCAAAGTCGCGGATGAAGTGGTATTACTAAATAAAATTAATTATGTTCCTAGCATTAAGGAACACTACTTACATTGGACGGTTTCGAGAAACATTTTCTTTCCTCGTCCATAGTACCTAAGCCACACCAAACCTATTATTAGATTTTCCTTGAAGCTACGCTCTAGAGACCAGGCTAAACAAAATTACCCAAAACAGACGTCATAGTTACAACTAGGGCATGCAAAAACCGGGTTGCTTTAAAAAACCGTTTTTTTCGGGTTTAATGTTTACAAAACCGTTGAAACCGGTTAAATCGGTTTTTTCGGTTTTTTTTTTCAATTTTTATTAAAGAAATGAGAAATATGTATGTAAAGAAATAAAAATGCTGAAGTCTAATCAAAATAGGTTTTTTTTACTTTATCTCAGTTATTTTAATACTAATGAGCATTTGTTTACACTGAAATAAGCTGCAACTACTAAGTAACAATACAAAAAGTTTATTTTCTATAAACATAACATAGAATCAAAGTTATTATTTAGGAAAACAACATATTCTTCAATACTTAAGGTACCTAACATCCAAAATTAGGAACATTTGGTAGGTACACAAAGGTCAAAAAAACAAAAATTAATAGGATATTAAATCATTCAAACGAAAATTAATAAAGCGCTCTTCCTCGCTCTAGTTATTTTAGTTATTTAAAAATTTGCTGTGCCCGACAGGGTCCATAATTGTTTCTAATTTTTGTACCACCTGTAAGTGTACATTATGGATTGCAATAAACGATTTGATTTGATTTGTCTAAAATCACAGAATATTAAATAACAATTTAACTGTCATAAAATACAAACAGGCAAAATCAACAGTACGTAAAATGCAATCAAAATAATTATTTAAATAACACATAAAATAGAAGTCTTATTCCTAATTTACCAAAACAAAATAAATCAGTCATACTTAAAGATATAGATTGAAAAGGCGCTCTCTGATTCCACACTTGTTGGAGGTATAGATTTCAAAGCTTTATGTACTTTTGATATATATTATATATACTTTATATACTATTCTCCCGTTTTTCCTCCACCGTCGTAAAGTGTCATTTCCACCATGATTTTAGTTTCTAAATCAAGTTCTGTAGATGGGCTTGCACCAGAGGTATGTTGTTTGAGCGCGTCAGGGCGATCTTCACAATGGAAACACCCGGGCGTTTCCTCCCGCCCTATTCGAAACAGGAACCTCCCGAAACAGTCGTGTCCGGTGAGGACCTGTGTCAGGTGGAAGGTGAAGACACCATGCCGCCTCTCAAGCCACTCCTCGAAGAGGGGACTTACCGCCGCAATGGCGGCGTGCCCATTCTGTAAATGTTAAGTGCCATTGTAGCAAAAGTTCATGATCATAAACCTTAAAAATAATAACGGACAACTGGAAGGAAGTTTTACGCCACGTAGTCTAGTTAAATGCACTTTAGGTGCAGAAACTCAACGACAGAAGATTTCGATTTCCAAGATTCTAAATTGAAGAAAAATAAACAAACAATATGCCACATTTGTGCCATATTAACTACTGTAAAAAACTTACTAAAAAACGCACTCTTTGTAAGTCTACTTGGCTAGGTATTAATTTTATATTTTTAACATTCACATTATCCAAAAACCATTAAAATTTACTTCGTTGTTAATATACGTAATCAAAACATTAAAGTTTAAATGTAACAATGTGCTGTGATCAGCTCAAACTACTTCAAATAAAAACAGGCTCTTATTAATTATAGGTTCGTTACATATTTACAAAAATGAGAACGTGCCGGCTGCCATAACCTAATTAATTATAGCTATTACTTATATGCATAACATCTCTGCTGTGCTTAAATTTCAGTATTTGGTCATACACTTCATGTAATATTAGCAATGCATAAAATACGAGTGATATAAAAGAATGTGACCAAACTTACCTACGACAAACACAACACGGGCACTCGTCTCACTCACACATTTCGCTATACACAGACTGACCGAAAATCAAAATGGCGGCAGCGTGGCATAGTAGTGCGACAAGGAATTAAATTAACGTAGCCGAAATAGAAACTAAACTAACGCCGCCTCGCCGTCCTGTTCACATTTTTCGGTTTTAAGTAAAACCGAAAAATCCGGTTTTGTTATCCTAAAAAACCCGGGTTTCAAATCAGTCGGTTATCCGGTTTTTTCGGTTATCCGGGTATCCGGTTTGCATGCCCTAGTTACAACCAATAACAGTCCGTAACTAGATACCGGACATTACTCTCCGCGCAAATTCGATACGTTGAGTTAACGAATCGAAGCCGGCCAGCTTCGAGTTAAAGCCAGCTCCCGACACTTGTCCATTAGTGCGTTCCTATACGTCGGAGACAAACCGCATTCCTGTTCATGTCCAAGTTAACACCTAATAGCCGGTACCGATGCGGCCGCACGGAATGGACTTGCCTGCCGGACGGAACCAGACTTCATTGCATTACGCACCTCTCCCGGCGAGCCTGCCGGTGAGATCCGGCCAGATATGTTAGAAATGTAGCCGACATTAGCTAGTCTAGATGCCTTTGTAAAATCAGGAAACGTGATAGAATGTTGGGTGCATTATGTTACGGAAAATATGCTGTTGGACTTGTTTTTTTACAAAATAGTAAAAAATAGAGACTTAGTACACCAAACTAATTTATTTTTATAGGTCCTGTCGCTTTCATGATATACATATATATGTATGTCACCGTGACATTAAGAACATTGTCAGTTTATAATCTATCTCGGGAGATTATACAAAGTATCGAAACATTGTGAACTGCAAAAACCATTTACAATTTAACGGACTATTTTTCGATAGATCTGTCCGTGACAAACCGACAACTTATGAACTGGTTACAAAGTTGCATGCGACGGATAATATCTTGCGATATTACTAAATAGCCAAGTAACTGCCACTAACTTGGAAGTAGCGCTCGCCGGCCGCTGCCGCGGCACCGCTCGCTTCGCTCGCTCGGCTCGCACGTGGTTGGTCGCAGTTCTAACCTAACCTATTTGGTCGGGTGCCATTGTAAGCAGTATAGTGCAGTTTACAATTTATCGACAGTTTATAATATCGCGAGATAGATTATAAGCTAACGGTATTCTCAATCATACGGTGACATATAGGTACATAATCAAAAACAGAAAAACCACCTCTCATTTTATTTTATAAAAGTATAGATCATAACGCCTGTTTTCCTCAAAGGGCTAGGCAGAGGTTGTCTATAGTAAGTGAACCCATTTTTCACCAGTTATGTTTATGTCAGTATAATAGGAGGCGAACATATTGTCATCATCCGGGCACAAATTCAGACTCCGGGTGTTCCTAACAAATTCGTAATGGAAAACCTGGAGATCAAACTCAAGACCTCTGCTCAGTGGTTGTGCTTGCGACTACTGAAACAATGAGGCAGTCAAAACAGTTTTTAATTTTGTTCAAATGTGTTGTTCGCATACGGTTGTGTGTCAAAAGACACTTTATTTTCTTTCTTTATTTGAAACTACCTTCCTCTCTACTTTTTCCACGAAAAAAAAATCAAGCAAAAATTCCAATTAAAAAAACAGTGGCATTCCGGGAGCGCCGACAGAAGTGAAAACTTGTAATCAACAAAAATTTTAACTGATTTTACATTATTTGTAAAAAAATAAAACAAAAATTTGTAGGTTGAGTCAATTTTGGCAGCTATTTTACCAAATAGGTAAAAAAAAAATATTACATGTAATTTATACTGATCAAGCTCAACTAAAGCTAACTTATATACAGAGGTGTCGGTAACGGTGTCGCGAGTTCAATTATTTTTTCCCAGCTCAACAAATGGCCAACGCGCCTAAAGAAGTTTTCACTTCAAAAATCTTTTGGCGCAACACACAAAAACACAATTGCTAAAACAGCGCTAAAAACCGCGATAAAGCTTATCCTTAACTGATGACGTTGGCTAAAAACGCCCGACAGTATTACGGTAGCAGGTAAGTGTTGTTCTAACCTGAAACTAGGCTTTACTGCAATAACACGGCACGCTTTAGGGGAAAGGGAAATCGTTTAAGCCTCTACCCCAGTGTTGTGCCACCTGAGTCTCACGAGTATTAGTTACTCTGGGCGGTAATTTTCGGCGTTGCTAACTATTACCCCGGCCACGACAGCATTGTTCGCTAATTTCGGCCTTTTTACTCCGGACGGCGTATTGTGATTAGGTATACTTGTGTTTGTAGATAATAATATATACGGTATATTTAAGTAGGTGTTCGTTTTCGTTGAGGAAGCTGTTGGATTATATAGGATATCTTAATTGTTATGGATTAAGTTTGAAGGAATTAGCTGTGTTATGAAAGTATTTTCTTGTTCTTTAATACTTATATGAAAACCTCTGATGTATAATTTCATGTTCTAATCCTATGATTTAAGTGCCTAAATAAAGATAACATCACGCCGTGATTACCCGAAGGGCTGACTACTTTTTTTTACTGTGGGAAATCATCATATAACTTCTCCCGCTCTGGGAGGGCGTATCAGACTTTTACTGACTAAAACCGACCCGTGCTCCTTCAGTTGCCTGTGTGCCAGAGGCGACGGTATCTAAAGGTTAACTACCTCATTGATCAAGTGGTCGCAAGCGCTACCTACTGCTGAGCTGGAGGTCCTGGGTTCGATTCCCAGGTCGGGCAAAGTGTTATTGGGTTTTTCTATCTGGAATTTCTCAGTAGCAGCTTGTAGCCTGGATTTGTGCCCGTTTAAAGGCAATAAGCTCGCCCCCTATTTAAATACCAATCTCCAATGTAAAGCCTCTCATCATAACTTTTTGTTGTTAATTATTTTATTTAATAAAAAAATATAATATCAAAACAAAACATTCAAGCTAATTAAGGTCAGGACATAAGTTTCAGTGGAATTCCGTGCTGCGGGACAAATAAGGGAAGGCGAGCAAAAACCGCCTCGGAAAGAATGAAGGCATTAGGTAAAACCCTCTATTAGACCAAGTGATAAACGACTAGAGGCTCTCCTGTTTCATGGCGATTACTTATGGACCCTACAAATACCCTGGAGGGCCTAACTAAGGTAACAACGTGCTCTGAGCTTCTCAGGTAAAGTGTTGACGCTTTTTATAGCGCCCGCCGACTATTTATAGCCTGACCTAATAGCGTTAAGCGAAAATAAGGAACTCAAGATTGATTTTAAGCTCTTAACAGTTTCTGTTTAGGGGGGCTTGTGTGTGGCTAAGTAATTATTAGCCGCACGGGTCGTTCGATTAGGTTAAGCTACGCTTACCGCGGCGCGTGGATAAGTGACCATCTTTACATACCAAGACCTCTTCGTGCCTTGGAAAGCACGTTAAGCCGTTGGTCCCGGCTGTCATTTGTGGATCTTTGACGGTCGTTACGATTTGTCAGAAGCCCGAAGTCTGTCAACCAGTCTTACTAAGGGATATCGTATTACCCAGTAACTAGGTTGTGGACGTCAGATAGGCAAAATACTGGTATTCAGCTGCATCCGGTTAGACTGGAAGCCGACCCCAACATAGTTGGGAAAAGGCTACGTAAATGATGATAACAGTTTCAGTATCGAAAAAATTCTTAAATATTACCGCGATTCAATATTCTTAGAGAGCAACGGAAGATAGCAAAGTGCAAACTGATATAGAAACCATTAGTTCCTTCTAAACAATTCCCAACTATCATTCTTCATTTCTTTGTTGTAGTTAAACTTGCTAAAGACGTTGGTAAACGTTTCCCCGTCGGTAAACACGTCTGACATAAGTGAGCAAACTCGAACATGATAGAAACGCGTAATCTTTGCGGTCCCCACTCCGAAACTGTCGTTAATAAAACTCCCCTGTGAACTTATCTTCCCCTGGGCGAGATAAAATATTTCTTACCAAAAAAAAACAAACGCCTCGTGTGAGGGTGGAATTTTTGCACAATCACGCGCGAATCCTGGCGACGCTCCTGTACTGCAGACTCTGATCACGATGCAGGCCTGATAAGAAGTTTTTTTTACGCGAAAACTCTTTTATGGTCCGGATAGTTTTGGTCCAGCGGTATTAAGGGAATTTGTAGCTACAAATTCCCTTAATACTGTTAGACCGAAACTAACATATCGGGAAGTATTTTGAAGTTGATGAGCCGATGAAATTACTGTAATTATCTTTAAGGTAGATGCACTATGCTTCATCCCATTGCATGACTATTTCATGAGAATGTCATTTAATGGTATTAAATGAAATTAGAGGGCTGTATTGATAAAGAGTTACCGTGGCCCTGGCACAGACAACTGAAGGAACACGGGTGGGTTTTAGTAATTTTAATTACTTACCTATTATTGTATGGAATTAAATTCTTCCAACTTAACAGACAGCTGTGCTACTGGGGATTTTGTTGTGCCACTTCTTCTTAACAACTAAAGCACTAGGAAGTGGTGAAGGGCGAGCGTTTTGGGAGACTGTCTTATGTAATTTTGACGTTCAAAAAGTGCTGACTCTCAAACTTGTCTGAATAAATTACTTTTTAACCGACTTCAAAAAGAAGGAGGTTATCAATTCGACATGTTTATATATTTTATCTTTTTTTTTATGTATGTTCGGGCATAACTCCGTCATATATACACAGATGTGCAAAATTCTTTTTTTGTTCTAAAGGGGTTTATTTCGATGATGCGTTCCGGAGACAGGCAACGGAACTCTTCAGAAAATGACAGCAAACAAACCGCGATTGCTGCTATCGCATAAATATGCATTGTTTTGACCCCAAGGATGATAAAATTTCAAATTGTGTGGGGTAGGTACTATAACTAAAAAGTGAAAAATAAAAAACTTCTTTCAAAAAATAAAAACAACCGACTTCCAAAAAAAGACTACAAAGTGAAAAATAACTTTAATTTCAGAAGGCGGTGACAATTTTTTTTTACAAAATACATATCCAAAGTCACCGACTTCCGAAATTAAAGTTATTTTACACTTTGTAGTGTTTTTTTGGAAGTCGGTTGTTTATTTTTGAAAAAGTTTTTTATGACTTTGATCTTGATTCAGTAAAAGTCTGACACGCCCTCCCGTCAGAGCGCGCCCCAGGGCGGGAGAAGTCATTTGATGATTTCCATTACAGAAAAAAAGGGCTGTATTGATGATTTTACCGATTTTAATTTTGTAAATACATAAAAAGTCCGTGTTACGGTCGGGAATCATATTTTGTTCAACACACAGGCTGACCTACAAATTACAAAACACGTAAGACAATTTTAATTTTGCGGGCAACCCTGTTGATTGACCTTAGGTGTATTGCATTTATCTTTCAATGCCAATAACCTCGGCTATTAACTTAAGTACTTAGTCTGTTCACGTATCGGTTCCCATGGCATGGTTGGCGCAATGGTTAAGCGATTGACTACTGCGCTACGCGTCGCAGGTTCAATTCCCGCACGGAATAAATATTTGTATGATCTACAAGTACTTGTTGTTCCGGGTCAGGCTGTTTGTGAACGTGAGTTCAAATGTTTGTAGGTAAATGCACCCACAATACAGGAGAAATTCCTAGTGCCCCACACTAGGAATCCTAACCTAATTAAGTTAAGTTTTTCCTAGGAAAAAACCTAACCTAATTAAGTTAATTATAAAGGGATTTAACGTCGCACTTTCAACTGTTTTTTTTTTAATAATTCACAGGATTTGAGTGGTGCCAGGCGCTTTTAAATCGTAAAATCACACTAAAACATCCATTGACACTTACTAACAGTAAAACATTAAACAGAAGCATTCCCCACCCCTACTTTCCGTACCCCCAGTTTAGTTTAACGGTACTTTTAATTGCCGCTATAAACCAATCTTACAAAGGGTTATACTGCCCTAATGTGTGTCAGTCTATTATACGCTAAAATTATGCAGGACTCATCTAAATGAATATGATTATCGCGGATCGTAATAAGAATATGTAAGTACCACAGATGTAGAGGAAGGTAGATAAGTGGGTCTCTGCGTGCTCTAAAGGTATCTCGCTTAATCTGTAAGTCTGGAATAGCTCAAAAATACATTTTAATACTAACCCTTATGACTTCTCCCGCTCTGGGTAGCGCAGGAGGGCGTGTCAGACTTTTACTAACTAAAACCCACAAGCGTTCCTTCAGTTGCCTGTGTGCCAGGGGCCATGGTATCTCTTTCGAACAACCCGCACCACTGGCTTTGGAACTAGCTTTATATTTCTGATTTACCGACTCCTTGATAATTCAAAAGTGCCTGTAATTAGTTTAATTGAAATAGACTTAGAGTTCAACTTATCTTTGCCTAAACATACTTCAAGACTAGTTCATTTTTCACGAATTTGCGATTCCTAACTTAATCTATATCCGTGGTAGGCACCAAATTTTATTGGAGAGAGCGGCCATTACCATGTAACTTTCCCGTGCCCAGTCTTATCGTAACCCATATTCAAGCTAAAATCGTCACTAATTAAGTGCCGTGTCAGTCGTTATTAAGGTCTTATCTCAGGCTCATATGCCTCATGAATCAATTAGACCGTCGGATACTGGGCAGGGCGGCCATTTTAACAAAGACTTACGATATATTGTAGACCCGGACATTGTTCGTGTTCAGACGGACAAAAGCGGTGAGCCGAGAAACCTGCTTGAAGGGATGTGGTCGTGTAAAGGTGAAAATGGGTGTACGTCCCACTTTATAATTTGTGTTTATTCGTTTGTGGGAATGTCTGTATCTGAGGTCCGTTTTTCTGTAGGTACACAAAGGAAGCTGTATTAGGAACTAAATGCGAAGCTTGGTAAAACAAGCAGCAATTTTGTAATAGATACATAATTATAATATTAATGTATAACGTTTGTTCTCTCTACACAAGTTATGAACATAACGAAACCAAGCTAACTTTGTGAGAGACTGGGGCCTAATAAGAGCATAAACTATAACTCAAATGTACAAGTAATTTAAGCGTGTATAACATAAATTCCATTTGTTCATTTTGGCGTCATAAACATTGAAAAGTTATTATAAATATGAATAAAAGCAAAAAACCTAAAATTCTGGTTATTACAATATTTTCAGAAAACATCGTAAAAACGTACGTAGTCTATGGTCAAGTGTTTCAGGCGCTTCTGCTTACGTGAGCCGTAAAGAATTTTTCTATCTTTTTTGTTGCTTTTTACAATAGCACTCACTCAGTGACTTACCATAAAGCCCCATCAACAAAATATTTTTCTGTTTGAATGAAGACGAAGAATAATAATAAATTCCATTCCCGATTCACTGACAGTAAGACATATTTGTATAAACACGTGTATTAAGTAAACAGGCAAATTGTTAAATTATGAAACCTTTGTCAACAAATATAAGGTTTTATTTGGTAACACAGAGGAATTGTGTTTACGCTTACATCGCGAAAATAAACAGGAAAACGTAGTCAGTTGAATTACCGTCGGTTAACTTAATGTCTACGATTGAATTGTTTGTTCGTTCATTGACTAAGGAAATCGAAATTTAACTGATCGTGAATAAAATCACGGATGAAATATTGATACGGTTTGTTGCATTTCAGTAAATCTTTTTTCATTGCACTATTTTTAACTGTTTCCGTGAATTGTTGCCAGTTTGAAGTTTTTTGGAACATTGTGGTCTTTACAATTTGTGTTGCGTAATTTTAATCTTCTATACAAGCGAAAATTATTATTATTTTCAACTTTAAAGTGTTTTTTCTCCTGTATCCACGTTACTAGCACAGTCATTAATAAGACATTTTTTTGTTGTGTGGGATATTATCAAATAACTTCTCCCGCTCTGGGTGTCAGATTTTTACTGACTAAAACCCACCCGTGTTCCCTCAATTGCCTGTGTTCCAGGGGCCGCGGTATCTCTTTCGAACAACCCGCACCATAGACTTTTACGTCTCGTTTGCGCTGACCATTGGACCAATAAGACATTGTCTTCATAACTTCCAAAATTATAATGCCATTTTTATATTATCATATCATTTTTATATTTTGTAATTTTTTGCATTTTTTTTGTGTTTCTGTGGGTGTACTGTAGGTCTGCCTAACCGTTCGGGAAATCAAGGCGTGATCTTATGTTTTGTTGTTGTGCTTTTATATCGATATAATTCACAAGACTATTTTTTGTAGTGACATTGAAAACCTTCATCGCACATATACAAAGATATAATTTCAGTGTCATAGTTTAAATAGGGGTCTTTTATGTATGATTAGGTAATCACATACTTAAAACCTTCTTGTTCCATGTGTCTGCATCATATGTGATGTGTCAGAGTATATTTGTGAGTAGTGTAAGTACCACAATAAAAAGCTGCCCTACGAACAAGTGAAACTTAATATACTGTCAGCCATTGTATGCCGAGCTTTCACAATCGCTTCCGACTCTGAAGCGGGAAAAGGGTACAATAACCGACACAAGTGTAGTTACACAAGTTAACTTAACGATAGGAAATATCAAATTATTCAACTAATATTTAAGTTGTCATATTCAATATGGGCATTATTGCGTAATAAATACAATTTTATTAATCAAAGTTAGTTTTTGTGTGGGTGTTTGTGTGTGCGAGGAAACCAAAAATTCGAAACATTTGACATCTAACAACCCACACTGTACCACGTGGTGGATTACGTCCCACTCCTTCTCACAGAGAGGAGGCCTGTGCCCCAGCAGTGGGAACATTATATGTTGATTACGCTATATTAATAAAAAAATCTCGTAAAAAACATACCTTAGGGTGTTTGTTAGTCATTTTAATTAATTGTATTATGCAGAGTTAAGTTACTAAACAAAGCATCTAAGTACTTTTGTAAGGTTCCGTCTAGGCTTAAACAATACAATTAAAGTTTGTGTAACCGGCAGTACCTACTCCATGTTACAAAAGCTTGGAAAATATATTGCTTAATGCGTTGTTTGAGAGCGGTTATTTATTTTACACACAATGGGAAATTTATTTTGACGTAGACTGTACATGCGGGTCTGACGGTTCTAAAATCAAATTAAGAAGTTGAAATGGTCATGGACGGTAAGTATATACCTACTACGGTTCGTTACATAATTAATGTATTCAAATGTATAATAATATTCGTAGAAATACAATATTATTTGTACGGGCTAAAACTAGTTTCTACAATTTTTTCAGAGCAAATCTAATAAACCAAAATGTCCATTTACCTATTTGGTTTAGTTTAATACAATTCGCAGAATTCGCTGCTGGATAAATTACAGAGTTCTAAATGTATGACCTATTTTTTTGTCTAATATAGAATTTGTTGTTTTTATTTGAAATAACCCGATCCTGTGTCGTTTTTTTTTCCAAATCGAGGACCGACCCGAAATTAATTGAGGGAAAAAGAAGAAAAAATTATAATGGAATTTTTACATTACCTACCTACATACCCTACATACAATATTAGGATGTTTTAAATTTCATCTGAATACGAAGCCCGATGTTTCAATGAGATCAGAGCAAAAGTACAAAAACCGGCCAAGTACGAGTCGGTCTCGCACACGAAGGATTTCGTACCAGCGTACAATATTTGGCACTACATAGTAAAAACAGCAGAAAATAATTTCAAAAAAGCGTGGGGTGCTTTTTGAGGTATTTTTATAATCAATTAATATTATGCCAACTCAATAATCATGATATAAACTGTACAAATTTTGTAATTTTATGCATGCACATTTATTGTAATAGTAATCTGATATATTTGTTTTTTAAGTTATTAATTGTGGAAATACAGAGGCTATAATAATAATATCAAGCACCCCACGCTTTTTAAAATGATTTTCTGCTTATTAGTTTGGTTTTTAAAGCGTGTTTTTTAGACTTTTTTATTTATTATGTATTTTCTATTTTTTAGTTCTGCTAGCACACCACGCTTTTTTTAAATTATTTTCTGCTTTATTAATTTGGTTTGGACGCGTGTTTTCTCGATTTTTTAATCTTTTAATTATATTCTATTTTTTAATTCTGCTAACTACAAAAGCGTGATTTTTCTGTCTTTTTTTCTCGTTTTTTAAATTATTGAATTGTCGTCGGTCCTCGATAAGTCTAAAAAGTTTAAATGAAATCTGACCGTTTAAAATGGGTCAAAATCAAGTCCAAAGAAGTCGGTTCAAAATATGCTTACAAACAAACATACAGGTGAAGCTAATAAAAGCATGTTAAAAAAGAAACATTTCTTATAACCTTTAATTTTTAACTTTATTTAATTTTTGTGATTTTTTGTTAAGTAAAGATACACAATGAAAATTTCAACTATATACCGATAGAACGACGGATGGACAGCGGAGGCTTATTAATAGGATTCCGTTGGCACCCTTTGGCTACGAAACCCTAAAAAGAAGGTTGTATTAAATTTTCCAAATTTTCCTGTTAAAATATTGATTATATTTTCTGGGGTTTCCGGGTATTTTTGGGTTTATCACATTTCCAGGTACGAGTATATCGACGGCCTTAAGTTTAATGACGTCGGTAAGATGCCAGCGACTATTGGCTGAACAATCAACATTTGCTGAATAAGATTTTACAGACACTTTGATTAATAGTCCCAAATCGATTCATTAACAAAAAAAAGCAATGACATTATAAAGTTTTGAATTACACATAAAATAATGTTACGCCTTGTTTTCGCGAAGGGTTGGACATAGGTGGTACCTAAAGTACACCCACATTTCGGCAGCTACATTTAAGTCCCAAAGTTACAGGGGGCGAGCCTATTGTCATCAACCGGGCCCTCCAATCTAGCCTCCGGGCTGCTACTGAAAAACTCTAGATAGAAAAACCCGACAACACTTTGCCTGACATTGAAATTGAACCCAGGACCTCATGGTCAGCCGTAGCACTTGCGACCACTAAACTAACGAGGTAGTCAATTACATCATCATCATCATCATTCACTGCTGGAAATAGGCCTCCCCCATGCTCCTCCACTTCGACCGGTCTTGTGCTTCCCACATCCAGCGGATTCCCGCGGCCTTCACAAGGTCATCGGTCCACCTTGTAGGAGGCCTGCCCACTCTACTTCTTCCGGTACGCGGTTGCCACTCCATAACATTTTGGCCCCATCGACCGTCTGTTCTGCGAACAGTACCCTGCCCACTGCTACTTAAGTTTGGGAATTCTACGGGCTATGTTGGCTGCCTTGGTTTTCCTGCGGATCTCTTCATTCCTGATTCGATCACATAGGGAAACTCCGAGCATAGCCCTCTCCATTGCCCTTTGGGTGACTTTAAGCCTTCTGATAAGGCCCATTCTGTGCCATATGTCATCACTGGCTGCACACAGCGGTCAAAGACTTTCGTCTTGAGACACTGCGGTATTTGGGACGAGAGGATATTGCGAAGCCTCTCGACCGCTCCCCAGCCGAGTCGGATTCGACGATTGACCTCTTTCTCGAAGTTGGACCTACCTAACTGGACGGTCTCAGGCGAACTGGACAATTACATAATATGTAAAATACTTCAGCTGTAGGAAATTTTATCAAACTATGACCTTTTTAAAAAAAAAGACGGACCCACTCTTGTTAGTATCAAAACGAGAATAAAATTCCATTAGTCGTACTTTACGTAACTTCCGCGAGCCGACAGCTGACTTGTCAAGTTTTATTCTACTCGGAATAGACGAAAAAGTTTCCAAGTGTTACATAAGATTTATAAACTGCCAGCTAGATTCTTTCAGTACATTGAGAATAATTCCGTCAATGTCATGTGTGGGTACTGTGTGGCGAGGTATTTATTTAGGGAGTGCAAACACGTGTAAGAAGTTATAAGGATTCTTTCTTAAATCATATTTCAACAACAATGACGACACGAGATCAATATTTTACTAAACATTTCTTGTCTGGGCGCGGTTCGTAACTAGATTTGTTTATTTAAGCTAGTTTTTAGAAGATAGTCAGGTCCATATTAGGTTTATCAAGAAATACACTTTTAAATTATATACTATTTGCCATAGGCGCGAAGTTAATTTATTTGTGGGTGAATTGACAATTCCAGATAAGTAGTAGGCCAAAAAGCCTACAAATTAATTTACTTCGTGCGAATCGCCTACTGAAGGTAAGATATTTTTAGTGTCGATTTGCCCGTTTCGGGCGAGTCAATTCGTACGAATTGAAATGTATATTTTTGACATTTAATTACTGGCTTATTAGTCTATTTGAGTAAAATAACGGTGTTTTTAGGAGTACTTTTGATTCTCGTACTAATTAACTCTAATAACTTATTAATAAGTAAAAATCTCTAGGTAATAAGATCGAAACAACATATTTATTAGTACCTATCCACACCAAATGAAAACACAAAAACATATCTCAGACGCCTCACATAATTCCCAAATTAACGTATCCACATTAACACTATCTAGTCATTACATATGCCATGTATTATGTAGTAAAAGTAGAGTCGTTAAGTGGTCGTCACCTGCGTCGACGGCGACTTAAGCGGGTCGTAAGAGCCCTTATAAAGGGCGAAGCGATGACAGCCCGACTCAATATAATGCCTACACCTGCGCCGATTACATGTCGCGATGGAAATCACGTTTTAGCGATGGGAAGAGTGATAAGGGATAACTTATAACGTGACGGTGTAAGGGTTATTAGTAGTTGAAGATGTGTTACGAAACAACTTGTTTTTGTGCTGACTGAAAAGGTTTGCGTAAGTGATGGACGCGTTTAACTGCCAAGTATTTTGAAAATAATCATTTAAAAAGGTAAAAATGGCAATTTAAAAATAGAAACGCTGAAAAACTCTAGTATATGAAATACTCGATGGGGATATTAAAAAGTTACCTATTGTTCCTTGCCACGCTTAGAAGAATAAACTATGAAAATATCTGGGCTGTATGTATGGTACATACTAGTTATATAAGTACAGAATAAAGAATTCTTCTACACGAAACAATTCCGCTCCGAACAACGTAGATCAAACAATAATGAAGGCATAACCATGTCGAGTTTGATTTTATATCTACCGGAGCATACAAAAATAATAAGTGTTGAGTGTTGTACCTCTTTCCTGGCAACACTTAACAAGCTTACCGTTTTATATTATTATCTACCGACATTCTTGGTTTTAGCCGCGACGAGTGAGCGCGGTTGAGAGGTTTCGCGAAGGAAACGACCTTATTAAGAGGCTACATACGGCGACTACGATCGTAAACATTTAATCAAGAATATGATGCAGTACACAATACGTTCGCAAGATACGAATACACATCTAGGGATGAGTATCTCTTCTAAATGACGTCGTAAAAGACGGCTTAGGAATTATGATTGTTTAGCAGCATTATACTTTTTAAATGCATGACGTGTTTATGACGACAATCTAGAAATCACACATGTTAGTTTTTAAATCAGAGCACACAAAAGCAAAGTCTAGAATGGAGAATATTTAATAAAACAATTTAAAGATGGCGTCTCAATCCATAATCCCTTGAGGAGTCGTCAAGTTTCGAAGTCAGTGTAGACTCTTTTAACACACTTTTCTTAAACAGCATCCCAGGAGACTTCAAATCGACACTTTGATAAGAAATCGCAAACGAAGTTTAGTAATATAGACAGACCTAGCTTAATAGACACTAAAGTAGGGACAATGTCGCAAACTGTTGGCTTTATAATACATTCGAGTATCTGTGGAAGTGGACTAAACATAGGTATGTAAAACAAAAGCCATGTCTAACGCCATGCTGAGTAAATGGTTATAAGTACACAGCTACAAATAAACATAATTAACCTACATTTTAGGTACCAAAAAATACCTGATTTCATAAAATATGCATACTATACAAACCTTCCAAGAAAATGATGTAGGTGTTTGCGTATAAGAAAAAAAAAATGACTTCTTGGAAATAATTTTGAGTGAGAAGCCATAAAACGTAGGTAAACGAGTAGGTAGGCAATACAATTAAGAAAGATTATATAGGCTAACTGACAACAAGTGGTTTAAGACCGTACTTAACACAGGCAGAACTCTGGAAGACTCACTTAATTAAAAACATACCGCCTTGAGTCTTGACTGAAGCCAAGCAAGCTAGCAATTTGTAAAGCCAGAATAAATACGAAAAGAAGGAACATTATACTTTTTACGCAGCACTGTAATCGGGTAAAATGTTCACCGTCCGTCAAGAAGTCCAATAAATTGAAGAAATATCGAAAAATACAGCGACAAAGCCGTCGATCCGCTAGTTAGGCACCCATAAAACCGAGACCGCGCCAGTAGAATAAGTAAATATTTTTCAAAAGTAAAGCCTCTGAGGAGTCAAGAGAAATAGTTTTATTGATGTCTTCGTGAACGAGGACGGGAGGAATTTACTTTTCATTACGATAGAAGTTTGTTCGCAAACAGTTCAACACTCGTGGCCGTCGGCGAACGGAAAAAAAACTCAGCTGCTTATGTTGTGAGTACTCATGTAGTACTTCAGTTGATAAACGTAAAGTGACTGGAGTAGCTCGCGTGCACTAACATGTTCAACATGAAGATATATCGAACGAGTTGCTGTGTGCCAAATAAACCAACAATTTACTGTATTAATTGCTAAAAGGAAAGTTAAGTTCTTGAGCTCAGTTATTTCCTTTTAATCGCTTTTTGTGAAGCAAGTTACACAAACTATTTTAGTTGAAAATATATTTGGAAGAGGAAATACTTTTATTTTGAGAAGTGCCAAGGTATTTCTACATTTACATTTACGAAAATATCTCCTCGCAAATTGCCTTATGGCTAATGGCGACGCTATATCACGAGTCCTGAAGGCAAAATAAAATTATACAGGTTTTTATAGCGTTCGGAGGCACAGTGTCCCCGGGGGTGTTAAATAGGCGCTTTACTGCGGACCTCACGCCGACGTACGCACCAAGTCCTCACAAAAATCTTGGTCCACTACACATAAATTGATTTGTGATGCGAACCTGCGATATCTTACGTAGATAATAAACTTTAGATCTTGAGATAAACTACCGTGGGGACGCTTCGGACCCATATAGGTTTTGAATTACTGATTACTGACTGACCTATGCTGAAATTGACACTGATTGCCGTGATTCTTAGGAGAATAAACGTTTCTGGATACATCATGTATTTAATCAAAAAGTGAAATTCAGAAGGTTTGTTGCTGGTTTTTAAATTAGCTTATTGTTTAGTAACCAATCATTAGAATCCCATGGGAAATACAAAAACGAGATTGAAATTTTATTTTTTAGTAAGTACAAACCGGTGGTGTTGTTACACACAAAAATACAATCCCTCGGTGTAAACAAATGAGTAAGCAAAATATCCTCACATGGACTGAACTCTGAAAGTGTACAAACTTACCGTATAGGTAGAACAAACTTATAGTACAACTTTTAAAATAAATCATTTTTATGAGACCCTTACGGCAGCTTACGATAAAATGGCGGGGCCTCAAGATGGTAAGTGTATTGTCCCAATGGGGTGCAGGGGCTTTTCTCATTAAAGTTGCCGGTAACTAAGCTACAAAAGGATAATTACTTTAATTACCATACTCGTAACTGTGCCTGGATAAAGGTTTTTCTACCCATACAAAACGGGACCAGGCTATATAGAAGATTACAAAAAACATTCAGACATGTAATAAAAGTACAGATCTCGAGGCACTCGAGACTCCGTCACTATTTTTAGAAAAAAATCTTCCACAATAAAGGACAATGGTAGAAAATCACCACAAATTCTCGTCACAAACTAGAGTGGATACAGTGTGGTTATAATAAAAAAAATCCCTTTAGACAATTTTCCATTATCTGGGCGTCCATTGTTAGGATCCAGTGGTCAGCATTTTATGGGTGGACGCAGTGTCGTCGTAACTTCTTATTAAACCGCCGGGGACGCACCGACTTGCCTCTAATTGATTTAGAGACCTCCACGACCGTGACACTACGGTTTTCTTTGTTTACTTTATACTGCCAAAAGGTTTACTTTAACTTTGAAACTTGACGTAATGTAAATGGACGCCGACTTCGGCTGTTACAGGTTAGACGGTCACGCAAGTTATTGAAGTGTTTATCCAACTATTAGGTAAGTACTCTTGTTATTAGAAGGAGGGCTTTGGATTTACTTAATTTAATAAGTTTTATATTAGTTTAGATATATTTTATATAAAAGTAAAATATTACAATTTCGTTAACTTGTTTACTTTGAATCTTACCGAATAATCTGTGATATTACTAGAAAAAGAATGCCAAAGTTTTAATTAATATGGCTAAATTAAAATATTAGCTAGTTGCATGAAACAAAAATAAGACAGACTTGTAGCAACTTGTTGACTAGTAGGTAACAAGTAATTAAAGCTGACGTTTGAAATAGTATTTTTCTAATATTCAACATTCACATATTTCATTCACTTGTCAAATATAATCCAGGTGACAGGTAGCCTGTATATTAATTTTATTGTACAAAAACAACCTACTAATAACTACGCACGTACAAAAACAGTCGAACACAATGAAAATGAAGCAATTAAAATTTCATAGCGACCAACACGCCATAATACTATAAGTTTTAATATTTTGCAATTACAGAAGCGAATTTTATAGCAAAAAAGCTGCTACATTCTCTACGTCAGAAGTTAAGTCAACTTTTGTTCAGAAACTAGTTTTATTAAAGCTTTTAAGACGTCCCCAGGCTTGCTAATTGATTTAACAGCCACGACATGAAGAATTTAAGGCCCGCTAAACACGCGACTCTCGTCATTAAGTCACAAAAATTAGTGAGGCGAACACCCGCCCTCTGCGTCCATGCTTAAAGCATAAAGGTTACGAGTCCAATAAATAAACGTCGAAAAACTTAAGGTGAGTTAATTTGATAAAAAGAGTTTACCGTGCGAGCAACAAAAGACATTTAAACGCAAAGGAAGCAGAAAACGACGGAAGAAAAATGAATGATTATAGCAAAAAGGGCCATCAAAACGAATGATAAACGAGCTTAATCCGAGCCCCATCCTTGTTTTATTACCACTGGACGATTGTAAAAACGTATTAGTGGGCGGCGCCACAGAACTTTGGGTCCCGACGACGATCTATGACACTTTACTTGACCTTTTTATATCCAATAGACAACGCTGGCGGTAATTTATTGAACCTTTATTACCCTAAAATACAATCAAATCAATGGTAATAAAAGTTGTTTTCGATTATTAGATAAGTGGCTGTCCAATTTTATTTTTTTATGAATGATGATGTCATGGAATTCAGGATAACAGTCCCAATTTATTTTTAGTGACATAAATGAAATACGTTTTTGTTATTATAAAAACAAATTAATTTTAATTGTGCTTCCATTTTGCATTGCAATTGCAGAAAAACAAATTACCTATCGCTAATTAAGTATAAAAAAAGACTGAACTTATCTAATCGCTACAGCAACGGAAACATGGATATTATGTACCTACCTATACTTACTAATACTGCTTAGATCTAGGTTCTGTTATTAGGTTCTAATACTAAACATTCACATAAATTCAAACATTTTGATTAAACTCGACATATTGCGATCAACTCCAAAACCCTTTCACTGAACGTCGTCAAATCAAAACGGTAGAATTCGCAGATTAGATACCAACACATTGACACAACACGCTCGTTGAAACCAGTATGTAGGTGAAAGGAAGAGCTCATTAAGCCTTCCAGGGTTTCTTGTAAACCCGTTATTAGAGCAGGGAGGGGGCATGAGTGCCCAGCGATTCTCCCTGATACAAAAAAAGTTGGGATGAGGTAACTACATTTTTTAATATTAGTCTCCAATAGATACGTACGTACCTGCTAGGATCGTGGACCAATGTTATATTCAGGATTTTCATTATTAACAAATTCATTAAACTAACTGTATAGACTTAATTCAAATAATAAGTTATCACAAATAAAAAATTAAAAAATTGGTGCCATCATCATAGACAGCAGCTGTCACTTTTGATTTTAATCGAAATTTGAAATTATACTGCCAGTGTCGAGTTTTGTTTTTTTTTTTTATGGAACTTTTTCAACAATAATATTATGCCAACTATATTTTTTTATAACTGGATGGCATTTTAATTGTACATACTGTCAACTCCACGCTATTATATCTTTTTTCTTTATTATATTTTTCATTGTTCTGCATTTGATCATCAGTGCGTATTCAAAAAAAAATATTAACTGCTGCGTGCATTTTTATAGACCGAAGCACAAATATACATAAATATTGTCCTTATGAGAGACCTAATTTTTTTACTGGCTGATTTGGTCAAAAAAATTTCTCAGTGGCGTTACTATTTATTTGCTTAATCGTATTTTACGGTTTTTATCGTTTTATTACTCTTTTTATGCCAGCATTTGTGTTTTTTAAATCCAAAATATTTTGATGAGAACCTTTTTCTCAATTTGTTCATGTAATGTCGTTACTATGAAATGATTTGTGGGTTGTATATTTGTTAGACTATAGGTACCAGTTTATACAATTACAAATTATGTGAGTACAACCAACATGAGTTTCGTTTTACAGAATCTAGGTAAATCAAATTGTAAAGGTTTATACCGTAACTGTTGCAATAAAGAAACTTAATGAAATACGCCTAAATGTAGGCGGAACGATAAAATCGTCTGGGTTAAAATATTATTCTCGGAAGCCATAAAGAAAATTTTATTTAATGAAGATAAGATTTCTGGAATTAAAACAGTTTCTTAGTTGTTGAAATAAGCCCTGTTATAAACCGTAAATAAGGCGTTATTCTAACTTTGAAAATAAAAATTAGGTAAGTAAAACCTAAGTTTCCTTTTTTCTAGTTCTCAAGCTTTACTTAATTAACTTTATATTGACAGCGATTTCAATATGAAAATCACATACAATGTTTTTTTACTACTGTTTGTTTTCCCTTAGCATAATCATTTCAGCGTATAATATTACCACTGCTGAGAATCAGACCTTTTCAAAAACACTCTTAATTTTCTTCAACGATATAAAAATGAAAGTAATTTCCAACATCATGCGGGTCGGTAGATGTCCAATGTCTTCGTATTTTTGGTTCAAGGACATTTGTCTGTCTGGCCGGTTTGTCTGTCTGTGGTGATAAAATAATTGACACAATGCGCCTGACTAGGTTTGAACCCACGACCGTACTGACTCGATGTTCGAGCCGTAACCACCCTAAGAAATAAAATACAAACAGTTTACAATACCCACAAAATTTTAACGAATTTTATCATATCTAAGGTATTTTTAAATCATAACTAGACATCGGATATTCGGATGCGTATTCACCTAAAGTTGAGAGGTTAGCTAAAATGGAATGCGCTTTTGCACCGATTGTTTTTTAATTTAATGTAAAAAGAATGTTTTTACTAACACATACCACCCCTTTTACAGACACCCCTTTTACCCCCACTTTTACAGACTTACACCCTAGGTACATAGGTATAAGTACCAAATTTCCATAGGGGTTAATTTTTTAATAAATATGCGTCTGAATAGTTATGCAATCCTAATCATTTAGAAGTCGCTTCCATACTATACAACTGACTAGTTATGCATTCGCGGTGTTACTGGCATCCCTGGATTTTGTACAAAAAAATATTTTAAGAAGCCGCTTTCATATATCCGTAACTAAAAATTAACTTTAGGTAAATATGCATCCGATTGTCCGATCCCTAATCATAACACAACCCGACACTGAAAATAGCAACATTTTAAATTGTCCTATCAATATAGTGTCACAAAAAGTTTCTATAAAACTTAATACTTGTTTTCCTCTTTACACCCCGATCAATCTTAACAAACCAGTAGGAAACGAAAATAAAGGGAAACAAAATGGCGCAGATAGCAGCCGCTCAGTTCTTTGTAGCTGCTTCGATGGTGTCATTAAAGGCATTTTTAAAGCAAGGAAAAGTAGGAGAATTAATAAAAACAAGATGGGGGAGGAAAGGCATTTGATAAAAAAGTTATAGAGTTTTTTATTTACTTACTGGCATTTGCTAGCGGCATCCCCCACGTTGAGGTCGAAAATTATCCCGCGGGAACGTAACACCGGGATAAAAACTATCCTATGTGTTAATCCAGATAATAAACTGTCTGTTTACAAAATTTCATCCAAATCCGTTCAGCTGTTTTAGCATGATTGGGTAACAAACATCCTCCTCCTCAGTCGTGTATTCTTGACAGAATGGTCGTGGTTGACGATGATGCATTTGTTTTGGATGACGCAGCCCTCACGATGCACCTGCAATTGTTGTGGTTTTCAGCGTCTCGGGAGCTATGGACTATGGACGCGTAGGTGATCCGCGTGACCTCTTGCCTTCTACTTGCCCCTGGACAACAAGTTGTTCCATGGAGCGTCCATTTCGAACAATGTGGCAGAAGTATTTGAGGATTCGCATCTGTACAGTCGATGCTAACCTCTCCTTGATTCGAAATTCCTCCAAGATTGAGACATTGGTCCTAACCGCCGTCCAAAGGATCCGCAGCAGTCGCCGCCAGCACCACATTTCGAGTGCATCAATTTTGCGTCGCTCTCTGAGGCAAACCGTCCATGTTTCTGCGCCATACAGAAATATTGTAAAAACTAAACTTCTCATCAGGCGGGCTTTTGTGACTTTGGTATGACATATTTCTCGTTGTGTTTTTTCCGGCCAGAACTGTATTTTAATAGGTACTAGCTGCTATTGCCAGCGGCTTCGCCCGCGTGCAGTTCGGAAATTATCCCACGGAAACGTACTATCGGGTTAAAAAGTATCATGTGTTAATCCAGGTTATAAACTATCTGTGTGCCAAATTTCATCCCAATCCGTACAGCCGTATTTGCTTGATTGAGTAACAAACATCCAAAAATCTTCACAAACTTTCACATTTATAATATTAGTTGGAAGTAGAATAGTAGGATACACAATTCGGCTAATAGGGTATTACACCCATTTTTGAAAACGGTCTTAATTAGATTCTAACATTCTAATAAACCAATAAAAAACACAACATTTTTATTGAATCGATTAGTGCCATAACAACGAATTTAAATTTTACATTTTCATATTTCGCGCGTAATTTGACGAAAACGCTGGAAGCAGTGGACGCCATATTGCTCTGTAGGTATGACGTCAGTTTGCTGTGTAAACAAATGCGCTGATAGTTTGAATGATAATTGTTCAAAATTAAAAAATTAGTTATTATTCTACTTATCGTTGGTTTGTTGTTCCTGAATGTAAGATATTATTACAATAAAAATTACTTTGGTTACGAAAATAATAAAAGTACAAAGATGTTCAATTGATTAATTTATGTAGCGGTATGACGTCATAACATGGCGGCTACTATTTCATGGTATTAAAAAACAGATTAAAAAAAACTGAAATCTTTGAATTGGATTATAACATTTATTTTGTTATTTCATGAACTAAAACTAAGATTTTCCGACTGCTTTTTGCCTAAACTGTCTCAATAATCTATTTTTAGATTTTTTCTCATATAGAGTAAAATACCCTATTAATTGGGCATTAAACATAGTTTTGATAAGTTTTAAGTATCAATATGTCTCTTTTGGAGACCTTAAATTAACTTTATCACATAACATCTTTACGAAAGTAATCTCCAAAAGGTTTATTTTTTGGGAGGGAAATCATCACATAACTTCTCCCGCTCTGGGTGGAGCAGGAGGGCAAGTCAGAATTTAACAGACTGAAACCGACCTGTGTTCCTTCAGTTGCCTGTGTGCCAGGGGCCACGGTATCTCTTTCGAACAACCCGCACTCATGGATCCCCTAACCTAACCTAACCCAGGCAGAAATTTACCTATAATAAAGTGTAAATTTCGGCAGTTATGTTTAAGTCCCATGTAATAAGAATCGAGCCTATTGCTACCCACGGGGCAGAAATACAGACTTCGGGCTGTTACTGAGAAATTCCTGATAGAAAAACGCAATGACACTTTACCCGACCTGGGAATCGAACCCAAAACTCATGCTCAGTAGTAGCGCTTGCGACCACTAGATCAACCAAGTATATACATAACTATTTTTTATCGTTTTAATCCTTAAATCAACCCTGAAATCGTGAAATAAAAATGAGCTGTTCCATACATTGCATCGAGATATGCGAAAATAAATATATGGATCAGCCCATTTTTATTTCATAATTTCAGGGTTGATCCCACGTAAAAGTACATAATGACCCATAGTGACCCTTTTAAAGGATTGAAACTATAAAAAATAGACATGTATAGATAGTCCTCCAGACCGTATTTCGGCCATGGCGGCCAATCTCAACAGAGACTAACCTTCAGCGCGGGAGATATTATAGTGCACAAGTGTTTGCGCAGACACAGGTGGACTTGTCCTTCATCATCTGTCTAGCCTTTTATCCTACTATATTGGGGTAGGCTTCCAGTCTAACCGGTTGCACCTGAATACCAGTTTTTTACATGGAGCGACTGCCTACCTGGCCTCCACAACCCATTTACTGGATAATACGATACCCCTTGGTAAGACTGGCTGTTAGACTTTCGGGCTTCTGACGACCCGTAGCGACTGTTAAAGATCCACGGATGACAACCAGGATCAACGGCTTAACGTGCTTTCCGAGGTACGGAGGGGTCTTGGTATGGTGAATCTCTGCCTGACCCCTTGCGGAAATACAGGCGTGATGTTATGCATGTACGTATGTATTAGTCAACTAATTTAATCCATAAACATTTCAGAAACAGGCTTCATTGGAGTTCAACGCAAACTTAAAATAACAAACCTCAAAAAGACATAACATTCATACAATACTTTCATAAAAATATTCACAAACAATGAAATCACAAAGTTAGGAGCCCGATATATTATCCGGACAATATTCCGGCCGGTCCGGTCCGGCCGTCGGATTGGCCCGGAATGTTTTATGATCCGCGCAACACGCAGTAACGCGTCTGGACGCTGTGGCATGTGGACAGAACTGCGACCCATGATTTAGGTGCTTTCATTTCACAACGGTTTATTTTAAAATGTCCTCCAATGTTATGTGTTTTGGGAAAAATTGGAGTTGATGTTTGCTAGTGTTTGTACATATAAGTATGTATTTTTAATTAACTAAGAAAAATTTGTGTTATCATTTAATTACTTCTATTCATAACACAACAACGTAAAACGTGAAAACTTTATAAAAATACGACTTTAAAAAAAACGGCAGTCGTTTGTTTTTTTTTCTCACTTTTTAGTTTTGGTACCTACCCCACACAAATTCGAATTCCTAATATGTAAACAACAGTATTAGTAACTTTTAAAAAAATCATCCGCGTAAACTAAGTGAGAAAAATATGTAGGTATTATTGAAGCTAACTCAAAAACTACCCAATCTAAGACAATATAAAATTGAAATAGAAAAACCGTGCAAGCTTAATAGTAAAAACCGACTTCCGGAAAAACACTACAAAGTGAAAAATATCATTAATTTTGGAAGGCGGTGACAAAAAATTCAAATACATATCCAAAGTCACCGACTTCCGAAATTAAAGTTATTTTTCACTTTTTAGCGTTTTTCCGGAAGTCGGTTGTTTTGTTTTTTTGGAAAAAGTTTTTATACATGGAGCCATTACCTATCTCACTGCCACAATGCAGTCACTGGGTAATACGACACCCCTGGGTAGGAATGGTCGTCAGACTTTCGAGCTCCTGAGTACCCGTAATGACAGGAGGAGGCAAGGAGGGGTCTCGGTATAGTCACCCATTCACGTACCAACCGCCGCAAGCGTAGCTTAACCAGGGGCCCAAGTCTGCTATTTTTACAAGTTCGTCATTCCAACACGATCCCATTGTCATTTTGCTAAAAGTTCGTAATCTGCTAAATTCATAATGGTCGATCATTGATCGGTCAATGGTCTCGTAATAGAATTGCGTTATAATGGCATTGTCGTATTGCCATTATTATAAAACCCGTTAGTAGAAATGATTTTCCAAAAACTACTACTAAATTTGAACCTTTTTTCATGCCTGATTTAATTTATATATATTTTTACATATTATTTATTAGTTTATTAGTGTTGAATTTTAGCAGATTACCGCCTAAGTCAGTCATTCATTTGTCATTATGTAAGTACAAGATTACCAATAAATGCCATTTCTTTCAATGCAGTGTCAGTGGCTGACCATTGGAAGGTCATAATGCCGCCATTATATTAGTAGATTACGAAACTTGCCAAAATCAACTATTATGAATTCAATGATAGACCACTCTGACACTATTGTAATAACAGACTTGAGGCCCTGATCGCTCGACAGTTAGTTATTACTTAGCCACAAACCCCTCGTAACTCATTTCCAATGTTGGTTTGAATAAAACCTGTCTACATTGAAAATCGATAGTGTAACCCTCAGCTATCCTCGATAGTCAGCATCTATTGCAACACCCTTACTACTAGTGAACCTTTTCTAAGAACCCACCGTAAATCACTGAGCACATACCGTTTTTTCGGTTCAATCCAATTTAATTGAGTCTTTTTCGAGAAAGTGCCGGGAAACTCTTTCGCTAAAGCTTCCATTTAAATACGCCTTAGAAGATCTTAAGTCTTGAAGAATCTATTTAAAAACCTTATCCTAGCTTTTTTGTGAAGCCGTTTTTTTTTGTGAATTTTGGCTAAGTTAAATTATTTTTTATCCAGCTAACTTGGTACTAACTTAATTTGTCTATGTTCGAGTTTTAATCGAACACTCAGCGAAAATGCATAATTGCAGGGAACGCAAGTATGTACATTCGCTCGTCCACCAACGTGGGCCAGTTCGCGTTTAGATCTCATTAGAGACACCTTGTACTCATTTCATAACCATTAGCATTTTACCATACATTTTTACCAATAACTTACCATTTTTACTATTTCTTGTATCAAAGAGTAATAATGATTCAATATAGCTATTTCCCTAATAATTCGATACTTTAACTTTTACCATACAAACCATATCCTATCAATACGAGAAGGGTATTAGGTCACCATAGCGCCGAACGCTACTTTCTACTGTCTATAAAGCAATAACACGGAAAATTGACTTCGTGTGTAAATTCGGTAAACAATTAATTTCCTTTACTACAATAAGTTGTGTCGTGAAGGCATTTATACCTTGTTTCATGCAGTAATTTACGTATTACTGTATTACAAACATTCTTCAACATGAAAAGGCGCGAAAATATGCCTTTTTATGTGCAATATTTAAAAAATATTGTTTTTCGCCATCCATTTCGGGACGAAATACGCAATAACAATGTTCCTTGCGTTAATGAGCCACGATTTATGGCAGCCGTTTATAAACTCATAAATATGTTCGCAAAAATAACTGCTTCCCCTTTAATTTATGTCACCTGTAAACCAAATATAATACTTTTTGAAAACAAAATTTTGTTGGACGTTGATTTCTTTAATGCAGGACACGTTGCATTAACGAAAAAAATGAACGTTGAAATGAACTTAACAATATTCTGGAATGAACCTGACATACTTCACATTTATTATTCAACTATTTATTTCGTAAGCCATCCTACCAGTCCAAAATAATATTCTGTGAACGATTCATATATTCTTATTCAGAAATAAGCATCATAGGACAGCACAATAATAAGCTAGTGAAGTGAAATGCTAGTAGTATTAACACAAATTTTGTTTATACTTAGTACATGGTAGTTTGTATGGTATGTATTATATATGTATGGGCCATTGTAACCTGAAATAAATGTTTGAATATTATTAACTTTTACTTCGGTTGACGTTTCTCGGGACCCTGGGGTCCCGGACCTTTGGAAAGCGTAAATTAATTATCATAAGTATACATTAACACATTTTAATAAGCATAAAGCATGATTTTTGATTATCAAATTGTACAAAAAAAGCATGATTTTTGATTACCAAATTCTACAAATTACAAAAAAAAAACTGTTTCTTTTGTTTCACTTAAGTCAATAGCACAATAACTGAGTCTTTAACGTGCCTTTGAAACCAAATCTGACATATCCATATTTGAAACGGCGGTTATACATACCAAAATCATAAGAAAAAAAAAGTCTAGCAGGCGATAAGGCTAATTTCTGAGAGGCCAGAGTATGTAGTCCTGTGGAGATTCATCCAACTTCATGCGACGAGATGATATTAATAGGTATATAATTAATTTATTTGAGGTTCTTTTTTCTTATGTTGTGATTTAAATTTTTATATTATGAATGTTGACTTGATTTGATTGACCTTTGTTACTAACAATTTTGGACGAATAATTAGTTTGATATAATTTAAAGAATGTACTTAATTTAATTAACTAATAACGATGAGTAACACACAGAAACCGGTTAACTGTCTGCTCGATATTTTCCACAGCGATAATTGCCTATGTGCCGGAATCCATGCCCTTAATTCTCTATTACCAATTGAAAATCCAGACATGCGAATCAGTAGCAAAAGGCAAGCCACCCGTATTGGGCACTAACCAATTAATCAATGGTATCTGGTCATAGTAATCCATCAATATGGAATCTCATGCATGCATGCAGGGTATTTGATTAGCTATAGCACATTAGTAACATCGGTGTGGGCTAATCTATCATCTTCATATTATAGCTTAGGTCTTAAACTTCTATGTAGAGTACAGAGTATATAAAGAACAATACATCTAAATAATTTGTCACATCAGTACGTCGTGTATTCACGTAAAATAGGTATGTAACTTAACATCACGGCGTGTTTCTCCGAGGTAGATCACAGATGTACCTATAAGGTCCGTTATGTCCAGAGTTTTGTGCATGTAGATGATTAACAGCCAAAATGAGGCAAAAACCAATCAAGCTTATCAAATTCTTAATGCCTATTCGCGGTACGTACCTACACAATTTTCCTTAATTTTAATATCCGTAGATCCTAACTAATCCTTCTAAACAAAACCCACGTCCAAAGTACAGTGACCAATTTCCATCGGAAACCACACCGCCATACTATACTATTATAATAACACTAATCTTCCACCTGACCTAAATATGAAACAAAACAAAAGAACACTTCAGCACAAAAATAAACGCTAACCAACACTAAAATAACCTCCCTTACAATAAGAAAACGATTGTAAACATGTTATTTAACGTTGTAAATCGGGTTCGTTATCTGCCTTTCTTGAATCATCGCTACGCTATCGCTGTAATAAATAACAGGGCCCGTATTATCTGTGAACATAATCGTTGATGTTTCGCCCGCGTTATTTCCTTCTGTGGTTAAATACACTTCCCTAAAAAAATATTTATTCTCCCGCCGTGCAAACAATTGTGGAATTCTTTCGGCTTGTTGATTTTTCGTTGTACTTAGTGAATGGGAGTAAATTGTGGCTGATCCAGTTCGTAGAACTTTGATATTGATTTTTTTATATCAGTTTTAGTCTTAAAGATTGTGAAGCTAATGACTAAATTAGATGAACTAACAGTTAGATATGCCTAAGACTGCATGGGAACTATCGTAAAGTGTAAGATTGGAAAAGCAGTAGTGGCTCAGTGGTAACGTCTGCGACTTACGAGTTGTAGGTCGTAGGTTCGAACTCAGACAGGCTCTTTATATTGTATAAATTATTTCACCACCACTGATCTCAAAACGTGAAGGAAAACATCGTGAGGAAACTAAAGATGGTAGATGACATCTGGGACCGCGTGGTGGTTAACGGCCCACTCCCCCTCACTGATAGGAGACCTTTGCCCCAGGAGTGGGAACATTATACCCTGAGGCCCTAGTGTGAATTTCATTTAACCATCTACACCAAACGCAGTGAGCGCGTTCGGCGTTCCGATTGGCCCTGAATTGGTGACGGACCAATCGGAGCGCCAAACGCGCTCCCTGCGTTTCACACTAGGGCCTCTGATCCTTACATAGTATAAAACAAAATCGCTTTTCGTGTTACAAAGCTTTACTCTGTATAGCATATCACATCACCACTGCCCTCAAAACGGTGAAGGAAACATCGTAAAGAAACCGACATGTCCTAGAACCGAAAATTCGAAAACATGTGACGTCTACCAAACCGCACTGTACACGTGTGATAGCGGCCTTTGTACCTTTTAAGCTACGCAACGGATTTTAATGCGATTTTCATCAATAGACAGAGTTATTCAAGAGGAAGGTTTATGTGTGTGCCAGCGGCGTCGCCCGCGCGGGGTTCGGTGTAGTAAGACCCCCGGGCGGGGGACGCCGCTGGTAAAAGCTAGTTATGTACAAAATTAATAATTTACAACAAATTGGTGCGGGTTAAGTCTTAATTAACCGTGTGTAGAAAAGATTAAAGGGACCACTAATTAACGTGTGTAGCTATGTTTGTGTTTCAGTTGTACCTATATCTTAGTAAATACTTAACTAAAATAAAATATTATGTAAGGTTTTCTGGGCAGTGTAAATGCGGACAATGTGCATTAATGTTATGTTACTAATTAAACTCAATTTTAGGTCACATTGTGCCAAAAACATTAATTATTCATAACTCCTGTATAATTGAGACACAGTGGTATCAATAAAAATTTAATTAAGCCATATATCAATATCATTCTATGCCATATGCGCACATTTATGTGTACTTAAGTACATTTCTAATAATTATCTACATTCAGTAGTACCTATGTAACAAACATAATTTAAATAATTGTTATAGACTTAAAATTAACTGAAAATCATTCGAGTATAGTGCAAAATTGTCTGTTAAAAACCATGTTTCAAAATTATAAATAGCTACTTTTTGGTTTTCATCTTTTTTATGTTAATAATTAACTTTTATAATAAACATTTTTTACTAATTTCAAAGAAAGTTGATGAACTTTGCTATAAAATGTTTTTATTTCATAACTCTGTCTTCTATAATTTAGGAGAAAATGTTTTTTAAGAGTTGGTACTACGTTTTGAAGGCCAGTGTAGGTCCATGATATTGCAAATCGGTTATTAAAGTAAATAGTTATTTAGCGTCAACAACATAACTCCTAATTTAAACATCTCTATACTGCCAACACCTTATATTTTAGAAATCCTTACGACGAAAGCAGAAAAATATATGTGTTCATTCAAGACCGTCGCTCACCGATGCGGGAAGAAGATAAGTCACTTGTATTTTTTCTAGGCTTTCATGTAATTCAAGAGAATGTCAAAGAATAAAAGAATATGCATTCATTGTTCATTTTCTCTCGCGTTTTTCGCCGCGAAACGTTGAAAAGTTTTATTTGTCGCGTCAGACATGTTTGCCGCTTAAAATATTCGGGTGACCTCATTACGACATGAATATTTCATAGAGAATAAGTTGTAAGTTATAAAAATAATAAGCATTTTGACATTGTGTGACGTGGGGGCCATTACGCCTACTAGTCAGCACATACTCCTTGTACTTCATTTGACTTTGTCGCCGCTGTTAAAACATAAACCAAACAGCTTATTGCTAGTGATAATAACCACATGTCGTGTTAGATTCCATTTTCAATTGTTTGTTAAAACGAAATACCTAATAATTCCTTTTTTTTACCAAGAAAATAAATTATTTAGTTAGGTAGGTATATTGGTTAGCTTTGTATGTGTTCAAAGATCGCACAGTCAAGTTACACTTGTTATACGTAAGATAATCACCATTTAAAACCTTTTACCGCGAGAAAAGAGTTTTTGGAAGGACTTGAGCGAGGCCTTTGCCCAGCCTAATCACCATATAGTGTTCCCACACATACGGGCCCTCTCTCTTCGAGAGGGAGTGGGCTGTATATACCACAAAATAATCAGTGTGGATTGGTAGATGTCACGTGTCTTCGAATTTGTTTAAGAATATGCCGGTCCTCGCTATCAAAAGATAGCGAGGACCAGGCAGTGAACGGTGAAGCAAAAGCTTCACCGTTCACTGCTTCAAGCAGTACTGGTGAAATTATTTACACAAAGTAAAGCGCCTGCCTGGTTTCGGACCCAGGACCTACAACTCGTAAGCCAGGGCCATACCACTGTGCCACCACTGCTCTTAAATTGCCCAGTAGTGAGACAGATCAGGATCAGCAAAAAAAAAATCCTTTTAAACAATGTTGTCCGCAAGAAAAAAAAGTCTGGTTGAAATAGATGATATTCAACTAGACATACCTATTACAGTGCCTTCAATTTATTACATTTTGTTAGTATATCACGCGCGCACAGCCCAACGCTGTATTTTCTCTCGATTAGTCAACAGATTAGAATCGTGTCCACCCCAACATTGCCACGTTGCCCCTTGTCAGAGTACTCTGCTGACAATGTGGTGACATCCCGCCGTCAACTACTTAATACTTGGTTCAATTCCAGCTTGTTTTTCATACTAAACAAAGTACCAAATTAAAGTTTTTTCAGACACCTGAAAGCAGTCTGCCTTAAATTATCTACTTCCATTTTAATAGAAATATTTATCACCTGGCAAGATTAGCGTAAAGTTAGCTGTAGTTAAATATATTACCTGTGTTAAAAAAAATTCTTTCTTTTCTTTCTTAGTACGAATGATGAAGCTCAACATCTTGTTGTGAAATACCGTGCGTTTATACCTTAAGTTCTGAGTTGAACTGCATGAATGCGTGCACTTACTGGACAGATTGAGTACAATCTGTGTAAGAACCACACAGATTGCCAAAAGACCATTTCAGACACCAATCCACATGGTCTTCACATAATCTGACCAAGATTATGTCTGGACTTTAAAAGAAACTGTAACCTCTGAGTAGTCGAATAGGAAACGCCAACCTCATCTAGTTTTTAAAATAGGATTTACATATAAAAGTGTTTGTAAAATCCTAGTTACAAAAATAAAATCATTTATATTTTTGGTATTATTTTATGGGTAGGTCTTATTATAAATGAGTCTGCATGAGTGGAGCTAGAGGCATAACTAATAGGCATTGTATAATTTAAAACTCGCATGTTTTTCGTATTTACTCATAAAATATGCATGTCTTGACCTCTAGCCTCGAGTTCTAACAGCTACATTCAACCGCAAGTAATGTCATCAATTGGTTCTAATCTTAAATGTACCTTCATTATTTAGCTGTTGGTATAGCACGAATTACAGTAATAAACGTCCACCATTTACGTTTATTCTTAGGGTTTAAGGTGCAGTTGTATGAAGGAAAGACAAGACCAGTCGAAATGGAGGAGCCTGGGGTAGGCGTATGTCCAGCAGTGAACGTCTTTCGGCTGAAATGATGATGATAATGAAAGTTCAGTTGTACTAACAGCGAAAGGCGACATGATGTTGATATGGTCTGTTGACTTCGCTGCATTTTGTGGGTAATGATTTTGTAACTTCCGTTTCACCTATTACTAGCTTGTGCTTAAGACTTTGTCCGCGTGTTTCTTGTTCCTCCGACCCACCGCGACGCATCGCATTGCCCGCTCTATTACCTAACTTGTTCTCAAGACTTTGTCCGCGTGTTTCTTGTTCCTCCAACCCACCGCGACGCATCACATTGCCCGCTCTATTATTGTTCCTCCGACCCACCGTGACGCATCGCATTGCCCACTCTATTATTGTTCTTCCGATTCACCGCAACGCATCGCATTGCCAGCTCTATTATTGTTCCTCCGACCCACCGTGATGCATCGCATTGCCCGCTCTATTACTTCAATTTCACTTAGCGGTCTCTCTGACTTACTTTTTGCTTGGCTCCTATAGTTCGTCGAATGATGTATTAGTATGTAATGATTATAGGATCTATTCTCATGCATTGAGCTACCAAATGCAAAAAGAGTTTTTCAAATACGACTGGTAGGTAGTTCCAGAGATTAGCGCGTTCCAACAAAAAAACAAACAAACTCTTAAGCTTTATAAAATTAGCGTAAATTAAAAGATCTTAAGTAGGTTTAAGATTTATTAATCTATATAGTATAAATACGTGAAGCAAAAACTATGTACCCCTTTTTTTTTAATACGCGGAATAAGGAGTATGAAAGGCACAGTTAAAGTTTATGTGGAGATTTGGAGAAGGAGTGTAGAAAGGCAATATTTTATATTCTACTAGTACTATAAATGTGAAAGTTTGTGAGTATGGATGTATGGATGTATGGATGTTTGTTACTCTTTAACGGCTGAACGGATTTGAATGAAATTTGGCAATAATACATAGGATACTTTTTATTTCGGTGCTACGTTCCCGTGGGATAGTTTTCGACCTCCACGCGAGCGAAGCCGCTGGCAAAAGCTAGTAATAAATAAAGCATTATAAATACATTAAATAAATTAAAAAAACATGGTTGACTTTCGACCACTGGGAGACCACTAATAAAAATAATTGTGTATTATTCAAAACGTCATAGTCTATTACTTTCTCAAACCTGTAAAGTATGAAAAAGTATCGCACTGCGCCGCTGTAAGCCGTGGTGTACATACATACCAACCAAGTAAATACAGACTTTATTACTTAAACAGACTAAAGCCGTGTACGCCCACTAAATCATAATTTAGGACATTATTCGAAATCACAATTCTTATATACCGTAATCGTCTCTTTTTTATATCGAGGAGGCGCTAGCTCCCACTCTAGTTCGACAAACCTTGTGCTTTCAAGTAAAGGCTTCTTCAAACAACCGCGACGCGACACTTGTAGAACAATTTCCATTCAGTTTTCATAGAAATTGTTCTACGAGTGTCGCGACGCGACAGTCGCGTCGCGCTAGTCTGCACGAGCCTTAATACGAAACAAAGCTAAGTTACAAATACCCTAGTTAGCTTGTGGTGTAACTTTGCCTTTAAGTAGAAGTCGTTGAACTTTCAATTCCGAGAAATTTCTAATCAGGTGCCTGGCAATTCTTTATTTTTTTCAGTTGCTTGTAATTTTTGAATTAATTTAATATGAAAAGGTCTTCACTTCTAAGAACTCACTATACTAATTAGCTTTTGCCAGTTGTCCTTCGGGATCGTGCTACCGGGATAAAAAGTATCCTATGTGCTAATCCAGGATATAAACTATCTGTGTGCCAAATTTCATCCATATCCGTTCGGCCGTTTTTGCGTGATTGAGAAACAAACATCCTCACAAACTTTCACATTTATAATATTAGTAGGATTATTAAAAAAGAGCAGTGGTGGCCTAGTGGTAACGGTCGCGACTTACGAGTTAGGTCTAGGGTTCGAACCAAGACAGGCGATTTACTTTGTGTAATTTATTGCATCACCACTGCTATCAAAACGGTGAAGGAAAACATCTCGAGGAAATCGGCATGTTCTAGAACCAAAAATTCGAAGTCATCTACAAAACCACGCTCAGCCCGCGAAGTGAATTACTGCCCACCCCTCTCACAGAGAGGAGGCCTATGCCCCAAAAGTGGGAACATTATTGGCTCAATCAATCAACTCAGCCTATCGCAGTCCGCTGCTGGACATAGGCCTTTCCCAGGCTGCGCCATAACACTCTATCCTCCGCTTTCCGCATCTAGTCTGTCCCAGCCACCTTTTTAAGGTCGTCGGTCCATCTAGCTGGGGGGCGTCCCACACTACGTTTGCCGTTTCGCGATCTCCACTCCAGGACTCGTCAGCTCCACCGTCCATCGATTCTTCGGCAAACATGTCCAGCTCACTGCCACTTTAGCTTGCTCACTCTACAAGCTATGTCGATAACTCCGGTTCTTTTTATTCTTCAAAGAAACTCCGAGCATAGCCCGCTCCATAGCGCGCTGAGCCACCTTAAATTTGTGGATCAGCCCAACTGTCAGTGTCCACGTTTCGGCACCGTATGTCATCACGGGCAGGACGCACTGATTGAAGACCTTAGTCTTCAAGCATTGCGGCTACGAAAAGACTTGACGTAGTTTCCCAAACGCTGCCCAACCCAACCGGATCCTCCTGTCAGCTTCTTTGTCAAAGTTGTGTCTACCGAGCTGGATGACTATTGCCTGATTAAGCATTATTCAAATGTGCCACTATTTACCTATAGTCTGTTGCAAAACTATCTGATGAAAATGTAAACAAATAGAAACCTATTGAAAAAGAATTGAGATATAAAGTTGAAAACATAAAAATAAAGATGAATGTGGACCTAAATTAGAGTTTAACGCGTCTGCGTAAATATTGTATAAGTAATAAAAGGGCACAGACAGGACATAGAAATCCTATAGAAATTCTGCTGGTTAAACTATTGGTTGAGCGATTGCTAAAGATTGATTTAACTAAATAACTACTTTGGTTATCCAATCAGCTGTCGGTGGGCGCCCTATATTGTCGGTACCTACACAGCGATCAGAAAATGAAAGAAAACAAGACGCATCGGGGCCTCACCTCACTGCGTTAGCTTGAAAGGTATCTATCTACCTAAGTATGCACTACCTATGTATTGAGTTGTAAATGCTTTTTCCTATAAAGATACTCTACGAAGCACCTGCTACAGTTAATTATCCATATTCCTTATTAGTTCCATTTGCATTTAATACTTCACTGTGGTTTCTATCCCTTCCATTCAGAAATATCTGAACCTTCAGAATTTAATTGAGGCAAGACACAAACATTGAGACTTACATATTTACAATCTACACACATAAATAAAATTGAAATTTCTGTTTGTAATGTCAAAATTACAGCTAAATGCAAATGCAAGTTCTCATAATATATCCAAAACGGCTGGACCGATGTTGAAGGACCTTTTACTGTACTGTGCTGTACTTTAAAAGTCCCTTTTACGGAGAGATAGCTAATGTTATAAGTAACCTGGGAAACTCAAAAGGTATTTATGTCACGCGAACGAAGACGCGGATAGCAGCTAGTTATGGAGGCAGCACTATAACTATTTTAAAATTAACGTTTTTAAATTATTATTTTCGTACGAAAATTTCAGTTCTGATAAAGCGGTCTTCTGTCCAAACAAATTCTTTCTTGAAATTACTGTCTAGAAATTGTTTTACAGTGACATTTTCACTGGAACTTGTTTCAGTTGAAGAAGTTTGTATTATTCAGATTTATCGCTAACCAATAGGTAAGTAGTGACTAGTGATTAAATTATAGACCAACTTAGTCGACGTCCACATGTACAGACGCCAGCACATCAAGCTATCCCAAACTGTAAAATTTTCCCACTTGAACATGAACCTTAAACAAAGTGGTAATAAAGTTGAAAATCTATCAAAGAAATTCGACAGATTGGGGTAGCTTGATGTGCTGGCGTCTGTACTATCGAGGAAACTTACATCTGACCAATTTGAAAACAAAATCCCGTGCACACAACGACCATATTTGTTAACAAGCGTTACTCAAAGCGACTGAGCGCTGCAAGCAATAATAGTTTTTACGGTGTATAGATGTTAGTTTTACGTAATAAAAACGCAGCGGGTTTTTTCGCGCACAGGATCTTCAACGCTCTGTTTAGCGCCGAGAGTTGAAAATCGGACAGTGGGTTTTTCGACTCGCTGAGATGCACTCTGTTGGATTCTTAATGCTCAGTTCAACACCTAGAGTTGAAAATCCAGTGCGTGATGATCTCCAGCCGCGATATTATTACGTCCGTGTTGACGCCGACTTAGAAATATCGACTGTTTCGTATTGATTTATTTTGAAAAAAAAAGCTTCACATAATACATTTTGTATCAGGTATCAGAATCAGAACTTTATTTGCTATGAATGTAGGTACAGGCATAAGATGTTACACATAAATTAATGAGATCAGCTACAGTCGTCAGTCTACCTTGCGGCGTGCAAATTATTACATAAATTAAAATATTAATACAAATTAAAGTGATATTAAAGTGAAGTCAATTAATATTATTATAGTCAGGTACACAAGTTATAAATGGTCAAATGTGCCATTAATATTGCATAACATAAACAGGTTCTTATATTATATGGTTATTTATACCATTTAGAAAGTCTCAGTCTCAGTCATGCATGTACATATTATTTACGTTTGTGGTACAGATCAACAAACTAAAAACTTGACAGCAGGATACGCAACATCTTAATACCGAACAAATAATCAACTGTCCCATACAAAACTTCAACTGAAGTTTGGTATAGGACGGCAGATTATTTTAATAGATATTAATAGTTGGAATTCTGTTCCAGTGTTGGAACTTATCACAGTTAAGTAAAATTTAAAAAAAGCTTGTAAAAAAGTAAACTTATGCCATATCAGCATTTCCATGCCGAAAGTCAAAGAAATCGTTTTCTTTGACCAACTTTGTGCCTGATATAAAATTATCGATATACGATAGCCTTCTAATGAGACAAACGCCGCTTTAATAGTTCCGTAATTAATCTTAACAATAAACCTTTTTTATGCTCGAATCGAATGGGTCGACTAGACGTGTGCAGCATACCTCTGACGCATGGCGTATGCCATATTGACATAACTCGAGCTAATAAGACAAGTTGTTTATAGGAAAAATACAGCCATCGTGTAAGTATGTGTTAAATACGAGCATGTAATACCATGAAAACTTACTAGAGAATGGGCAGCTGCGTTCTATGCATTTTACCACCATACTGCGATCGCCATCCCGCCTGCCAAGCGTGATGATTATGGCAAACCCGCCCCCCCCCATTATTTTTTTCTTTTGAGGGAGGCCTATGGCCAGCAGTGGACGTCTATCGGCTAATGATGATGATGATGACCATGAAAACTGGCAGTTCAGTGGTATCGGCCCCTTCTTAGGGCGTAGGCCGTGAGTTCTAACCCAGAAAGACACTTTACTTTGTGTATTTCATTTCATCAGCCCTCCTCTCAAAACGGTGATGGAAAATATCGTGAGGAAACCAGCATGCCTTTAGACCAAAAGTTCAAACACCTGTGACATCCAACAACTTGCGCTAGGCCCGCGTGGATTATAGGCTACGTCTCACGGAGGAGGCCTGTGTTCTAGCAGTGTGAACCTTATAGGCTGATTATGCTATGAAAACTGTGATTGGTAAACCTATGTGTAATTATTTGTTTATCGGTCAGTGGCCCTTGTGAGAGTTTCATTTAACCATCTGGATCTAACACATCGAGCGCATTTGGCGCGCTGATCGATTCTTCACCTGCCAGGGCCAATCGGAGCGCCGAACGCGCTCGATGCGTTTGATCGAGATGGTTAAATGAAACACACTAGGGCCTTAGATCACACGTATCCCGGTGTTGTGGTGTGATGTTTGTTGTGTTGTTGTTGTCATGTTTCATGTGACGACATGTCAAAACGCCGAGATTAACCGCATCAAAATTCATTGTGAAGTGTAGAAAAACCAGAAAGACATGAAAAGCGACTTACAGATTAATTATGTTTAATACTACTTACAGATACATTTTGTTATGTAAGTTATCTACATTACTGGTAACACATTCTTTTGTACAGTCCTCTTTTTAAAGCACCCAGAAATTCAAAACCTCCCTCATAATACAACGTTAATGTACAAGAAATCAATCATACTGACATTAGATGCGGGGTGTTCTCATTCCGTGATGATGAACAGGCCCGGCTGCGAGTTCCCAGGAAGATAACCGGGACCGGGTAACATCCCGCCATTCTGTTCTCATTTGTAACGCAGCTATAATGGGACTTTTTTCCACGCCCTTCACTTTTTCTGCGTCAGTTTTTCAACGCCTTTATTTTAATTGTCTTCTCTACGTTGAAGCTACAGTAATGGATGTTTATATGTAAACTAGTTATGTATATGTAGACAAATAAGTTAACACTTAAATAATAGTGTCGTGTTATTATTTAATCCAACTATATCACTATCACTACATAGTATAAAACAAAGTCGCTTTCTCTGTCCCTATATCCCTATGTATGCATAAATCTTTAAAACTACGCAACGGATTTTGATGCGGGTTTTTTTAATAGATAGATTGGTTCAAGAGGAAGGTTTATATGTATAATACACCGACCTCCACGCGGGCGAAGCCGCTGGCAAAAGCTAGTAATATTATAAATGTGAATGTTTGTATATTAGGATGTTTGTTTCTCGATCGCGTAAAAACGTCCGAACGGATTGGGATTTTAAGCACAAATATAGTTCATAATCTGGATTAACACATAGGACACTTCATCACAATAGTAATTACCCGTGGGATAATTTCCGTCCTCAACAAAAGCTAGTGTGTTATAAAATATTGTAGGTTCCCCACTTGGTAATCAAGAAACATGCATGACTTCAAACACGTCATGCCACAAACAGCTTTCCTGGCTTTCGAATATTCTGTTTCTGCAAACAGATTAATGTTACTGAAACCCAAAATTCGATCCTCTATATACAGATTCATCAATATGTAATTGATACAATAGTCTGTACCTTCAGAACAATAACTATAACTAGGTATCTAAGCCAGGTGTCAGATTAAATTTGAAATACCTGGCGATAAAATTTTCTTAACAAACTTTGTCATTTTAATTGAAAGGCTAAAGTTATGTGCCAACTTACCGTCTTACAAAGACGAGTAAAAACTGGTTAAAAACAATGTTAACGATTCTGTTGAAAGTTTAGCCACTAGTTTACAATAACTTTCCATCGTAAACAAGTCCTTAAAATTCCTCATCAAGCGCTGCGAACGAAGAGTTTCACACAAAAACTGTAACATCAACTTTTTTTTATTTTTCGTACGCGATATAAAAGGTCGTTTGAATTTTTTTATTGTCTCTGAATGATGCACGTTCAGGGGCACGTACAAGGACTATAAAAACGAATGACTGAATCGTAAAAAGGGTTGAATTTATTGATTCGCATTGACGATGACTATACGGGGTGTTCAAAACAGGGTGATGGAAATAGCGAACGCGGCGTCTCGGCAGTACCGCGTCGCGCCGCCGCCGCAGACGTGCGCCTAAACAATTTACATAATATGATATTATCATCCACTGCCATGATATTTGGCTCGACGCTATTTTCAGTCACTACGAATATCTTCTAAGAAATTTATTGCCACCAAGGGAGGGAAAGAGCCAATTTCTTGTATCGTATTTATTGAATTATTTTTATTTTTTTCGTATAGATACTGTATAAATTTGTCATTTTATCGTTATCGGCGATCTTTGTGAACCATAACACATATTGAATTTATTACGCGTCTGCCGTTGATGTAAATATTTTGGTACGTGTGAGCATGGCAATGACCAAATTATATTTTTTATACGGGAACATATTATAACTGCGACTTCGTTCGCGTGCATGTCGGAAAAGAAATTGGATTTCATGGATTTTATTTTTTTGCACGGAATTCTAAATATTTTCCTTAAATAAAAGTAGCCTAAGTGAGTAACTTAGGCTACTCACCTCAATTATTTACCAATGAAAGTCACGTCAAAATCGATGTAGCTATTTCGGAGATTAGCCCAAAAAAATAGACAGCTAGAAATACATGTTTTTTTTTTTTTGCTTTAAGTACGGTATATACATTCATATGCAATTGCATGTATTACAAACAGACTTCAATTACATGTATTTATATGTACATATAAATACATATTATTGAAGTTGAAGTTGTAGAGGAACTTGCTAGACGCTGAACTTTGTATATTATATATGTATTTATAGAAGATAATATACAAAGACCAGCGCCTAGCAAGTTCATCAAAAACTAGTACCCCACAAACTTTACCTTAGTGTCTTGTTATTTTCAAGTATATCTTACTCACGAAGACCTTCTTAGAAATCGTCAGCGTTTCAAACAGTATCAGATGAACACAGTGGAAAAGGTAACTATCGGCATCGCATGAGCACTGGTTTAAAGTGTTGCTCATACTGTGCGATGCATGTATGATTGTACACTAGGGGAACGAAAAGATCAAGCACATTTAGGTAAACAACTTCCTTGCAACCTAGTACAAAAAAATTGTAAGTGTCATACTTAACATTTTTTTTAAACTAAGTTCTGCCAACATCTATCTAATATCGTTAGTAAGCGGATTAGTTGATAACGGCTGAACCGATTGGGTTAATTGTTAATTTAAAATGTTTGTAAAAAATACATCTATCAGTTTCGTACTTAACTTCAACTATATCCGACAACCCTGGCTACTTATCTCTTTTGGTGACTGTACATACGTGACTTCGGTAACGAATAATTCCTCACAAATGAACTCATTAAAGTTTACAGTCGATACATTCCTGAAGCAATGTTTTAATCGAAATTCATGCATCATTTTGTCTTTTGTCTCCGGTGAGCGATTACATACGGGAATCCATTGTTCCTTCACCACGATATCTACTACTCGATAAACTGCAATGTTCTATAGACAGAATCTATGGGCCACTAGTAGGTACAAAACCCACGTTATATTCCATTAATCCTACTAGTTTTATAAATGTGGAAGTTTGGATGTTTGTAACTCAAACTTGCAAAAAAGGCAGAACGGGTTTGGATGCAATTTGGCACACAGATAGCTTATAACCTGGATCAACACATAAGATTATAATCCCGGTAAAAATATAAATAGAGTAGTATAAGTATAGTATAATAATAAAAACTAGAAAAAGTCTTGTTACTGATCATTACTGGTGATCTTGTGCCATCTTGCGCAATAAGGGTTCCGTATCCGTACCATCAACTAACTAACGAAAGGATAAATCGAATCAATCAAATTCAAAAGACTTACTTAACTATGCAGTGGAAAAAAATGTTCTTCCAGTCATCGGTCAACATAATGAGTGTAGCGAGGGATTCAAAGTACATCGCCTGAGGGAAAAAAAAAATTGCTTTCGAGTCATATACTCTACTTTTCATCTCCTTCTATGAGAAAATAAATAAGAGACACTTTTAAGTAATTATTGAATAAGTTTAATTTAAAATAAATGACATGAATGTAAAAAGGTCAATTACAAAAAAAAATATGTTTAGTTTTGGCTAATTCTTGAAAATAGGCCAAAAATACACTTTCCGAAAATGTCTTCGCTCCTTTTCTATTTTTCCATAGTATGAAATTGTCATAGACCTTTAAATATTTCTCCCGGGATTTCGTAGGTATTAAATTTGACCTTATTAGCTTCTATTTTTATTGTTTCAGGAGTTAATGGTCTATCACTTTTAGAACTTGACGTTGAACTCATTTTTTTTTTTGCAAAATACAATAAAATCCGTAACCATTACAATAGGAAAGTAAATGCCAGGGTGTGTGCCAGTGATGGAATAATTTACACAAAGTATAACACCTATCTGGGTTCAAACCTACGACCACAACTCATAGGTCGCGGCTGTTACCACTGGGACGCCACTGCTCAATAAAACCCTACAGGTTTTCAAAAATAGTATATTATGTGACATTATTAACCGGTTCTTTTGATCGCGTTGACTTAACAAACTAATTTTCCCCGACCATGGGAACTTAGTATTAGTTTTAGTTACACTGCCCCACTATCAGTTCCTGAGAAAAAAGTTCTTGACAGACGAAACAACAAAATAGTCCCACAAGGGTTCCGTTTTTCCTTTGGAAGTACAGAGCCCTAAAAAGTGTGAATGAATAATAGTACAGGGTCGATGGCGGGTACCTCTCTAGTTGTCAGACCTGTTGGGTAACGCGACGCCGGCCATTAAAAGCGGAATAATGAAACACCTGCGGTTTGACGTCTCTCGATACATGCTGCCGATGCTGGATGTGTCGGGAAAGACGGTCTTTGTATCGGTAGTGAAGTATCTGAGATGTTTTTGATAGATTTTTCCATGGAATTTTTAACGCTTAAACTCGGGTTTAATACGATTATGTTGCGACGTTCGTGGATTCTAATTTATTGTACTAAAATGAATGTGAAAGTTTTTGAAGATGGATGCATGAATGAATGTATGGATCGATGTTTGTTACTCTTTCACGCAAAAACTACTGAACGGATTTGGATGGACGTTCCCGCGGGATAATTTCCGACCTCCACGCGACGCCGCTGGCTAATAATTCACTAGCTTTTGCCATGTTGCGTTTGCCATGTGTATACGGAGAAACACTCGTTACCTATGTATATATTATTATTATTATTATTTATTTAATTTCAAGCAACAAGACTCATAGTGTTAGTAACAAAAAAATATAAAACCTCATTCGTTCATTAGCCAATAACTATCGCAACCATTAGATGGTTTTATTTTAAGTTAAGACATACCTTATTACTAAACTTGTGGTGTCATGGTTTTTTTTTGGGTGGAAAATCATCAAATAACTTCGCCCGCTATGGGTGGAGCAGGAGGGCGTGTCAGTCTTTTACTGACTAAAACCCACCCGTGTTCTCTCAGTTGGCAGTGTGCCAGGGGCCACGGTATTTCTTTCGAACAACCCGCACCCCTGTAAGGCAAGATTTGGTATGTGCAATAAAACACTGTTTCCAATATTACTGCGTTAAGTGTGCTGTCTCTACGGTCGGTCGGACAAGAATGCGAGTGTGGCGCATTGCCCCGAATTCCCACTACCGCGCAATCCCCACCACAGCACACATGATTTATTTATTGAACGTGAAAAAATGTAATTGTCATTCATTTGTCTACAGTTGAACGTTTTTGTTCAACGAACTATGAAATATTGGCATGCTATCGCTAAATGGTGGAATATGTCTTTGCACCAAATTTTAAATGTAGTACTTATACCTACAATATTTTATCCAAAGAAATGATTGATTTAATTGAGTAAGGCAAAATATTAAACCGTGAAGACTTTCTAACTACTAGATCTACTATAACAAGGAGAAACAGTACGCAATTAAATGAAAAAAAATCATAACAAATATTCTTTTCGCCATATTTTGCCAAGGCTAGCAAGGCAGGTTATAAATTAATATTCCGAGAATCAGGCCGTAATTATTTATTAATGGAAACGTAACGTAGTTTAATAACGGAATGCTTTCAATAATTCTAATTACCAGACTATTATACAAATAAGACCTTACTTCCAAGAAAACGATATATACCTTCACTCGCTTCCGTAAATGTTCCTGAAACTTATTAAATAACAAAAATTCCTGTCTTTTCTAGGAGCTCGACATCTGAGCATCAAGTGAGGTTCCCTCGCGTCTCGCTTCCGCTTTGTTCTCGGGTGTCCGCACAAAGCAGGCGCTGCACAAATAATTATGTGCATACAATTATTTCCTAAACGTTCGTTCATAGCTTCTCTCCTTTCAACTTCGTAGCGTGTGCTACGCCGTAGAGGCTACACCGTAGACCATGCTACGACCTAGTGATATATGCTAATTTTATTGATTTAACCAACATTTAGTCGACTTAATTCATATTCAGAACAATAATAGGCCACGCGGGACTTATTATTGCGTCACTGTGTTATGACATAGCCAATCTGATGGATTAGAAACACTGATAAGGCAAATGTTAAAACGAAATGTATAAAACTGGAAATATATTAACCGCACTTGCAATGGTAACATTAATTTTATGACCAGTAAAGCTATAATTAAGGCCACTACAGCACTAATACGTGGGAATGACTGTGGGTTTACAACTATCCACCACTCACTGAAATAGTTATACGGCGTGGCTGTCATTCATCACTTCCACGTCAACAAACAATAAAATAGTACGTATTCCCTGTGTGCTCGTATTTTACTGAGGGATATGAACATTTGAATAAAACCTATTTTGTACGAACGCGGTCAGGGACCGAGATCACACCTCAAACCGGAAGATCTTTCCTGTTCGCTGAAAGAGTACATAATTTGCTTTGTGCTAACAAAGCAACCAGAATTTTCTAAATTATAATAAGTATACTTACAAAAGAAAGATTACAGCATCAGACATAACGCCTACGCTTATAGGTCTAAAATTTGCCTTCGATATTTTTAAATTAGGAACTCTTTTGTCTTGAAACAACGAAACGTCTAGAATGAAGCTTAGACCATATCAAAGCAAAAATAAGCGGAACCCAGAAGAATATTAAAATATTTTTTTAAGGCAGCAGGTTTTGGTTTCATAATCTGACACACGAGTTTTTTTTTCTTCTGAACTGTGACATATTTTTCTTTGTTCCTACACCGTAAGTGAAAATCCTTTGACCAGCAGAGGGACAGTCACTGACATAATTACTATAAAAGGGGTCCTGTGTGAGTATGATTTGTTCGCCAGTTGTACCCGCAACGTTAGTGACATTGACATAGACCACAATTAACTATACCCTCACACTTCGCCTCTTTGGGTTGTAAGTGCTGCGGCCGCTATCACACCGTGCGTCCAAGTGAATACTATGCAGGAAAAATTGCAACAACAAACGAGGCTTCAAAACAAAATTGTATTTGTAAACATGTTTTTTATTTTAAAAAATATATAATTATGTATGTTATTTAGAGCAATGGCAGCATTGAATATCTAAATGACACAGAACAACATTTATTTCGTACCCAAAAATTTAAGTAAAAAGTAAAGTAAAATTAAAGCCAGAAAAAATATACTGTTTTCTCATGTGATACGTAATTTCGAAAAAAAATCAACTCTAGCTGCTGCTAGGCTGCTATTTGAGTTTGAAAGTACCAAAAATATATTGAGCATTCTTTTAAAGACGCAAAAAGTTATTGCCCAAATACATGAAAATGTATCTACGCCACACCAATTCGAAATGTCATCATCCTTAGGGTCAAAACAATGCATAAATACGACAGCAGCAATCGCGATTGATTTACTGTTATTTTTTAAGAGTTCCGTTGTCTGTCTCCGAAATGCATCATCAGATCTATATGAAATTGAAAGGCTTTCAAATAAAAGAATCATCATTATCGGTTCACCCAGTCGAAAGTTAGGTTATAAACATAAAAAAAACATGCAGTCGAATTGAGAACCTCCTGCTTTTTTTAAGTCGTTTAATAATATTTGTACACTCTCACTATAATGATAAAAAATGTTGAGGATGTAATTTTCTATAAGAAAACCGTATATTTATTTCACCAGCTAATTTAATTTGAGAACGCACAGAACTGGTCGAAGTGGCGGTGGTTAGGGGAGGCCTATGCCTAGCAGTGGACGTCTTACGCCTGAAATGATGATGATGGTAGGACCAAGTTGGCAAAATAAATCCTCTTGCACTCTCTTACTCTCTTGGTGTGCTCAAAAGTGTCCCCACAACAATCATATATCTATCTATATCTATACTAATAATACAGCTGAAGAGTTTGATTGTTTGTTTGCTTGAACGCACTAATCTCAGGAACTACTGGTCCGATTTGAAAAATTCTTTCAATATTAGATAGCCCATTTGTCGAGGAAGGCTATAAGTTAGTATATAACATCACGCTAAGACCCTTAATACAAAAAAAACTTTTTTCTCTTTGGTCGGCACCAAAGAGAAAAATGTCACAAATACGAAGTATTCGCAGGGGCAGACGAGGCGAGCGACGGGGTGGGCAAGAAATTTGACGATAACGAAGTCGTGGGCAGAAACTATTGTCTTTATAAAACTTACCACCTAAGTTCATATTGTGGGAAGCAATAAATATATCGAGTATTGAAGAAAAGCTTCATAAAAGTCTGGTAGTCAAAATGATAAATAAGTTTAATAAGAAGTACGTATATTAAATATCGTCAAAATCGGGGGAAACACTGAATGTAACAGGAACGCAAAGAACCGGGAAGTATGGCAGAAAAATAATAGTTTAAAAAAACTAAAAAAACACGCTTTAAAAGCCAAACTAAAAAGTAGAAAATAATTTAATTCTATTAAAAAGCGTGGGGTGCTTGATATTAATTTATTATAAAAATACCTCAAAAAGCAGTTAGTTTTTTTAAACTATTATTTATTTTCTATTTTTTAGTTTTGCTAACTACAAAAGCGTATTTTTTTCAATATTTTTTTTAATTATTGAATTGTCATAGGTCCTCGATAAGTCTACAAAGTTTAAATGAAATCTGACCGTTTAAAGTAGGTCAAAATAGCGTCCAAAGGAGTCGGTTACATACAAACATACAAACAAATAAACAAACAAACATACAAGTGAAGCTAATATAAAGCGTGTAAAAAGGAAGACCTATACCTACTCAGCAGTGAGAGATTCCGGGCTAAAATGATGAATATACAATAGAATAGAATAAATATATTAAATATACTGTTGACACATTAGCAAAGTTTATTACTCAACGAGTGAGTAAACTTGGTTTTATTCGTACACTTGAAGTCTATCTTCATATAATAACCAGTTTTATTGCTATTTAGAAACTAAGTCCATAAAATATAACAATGCTCAAATATCAAAGGCCGTTAAACTTTTATAATAACCAGACTAAAGCTGTGCAAATAAGATTTTCATAAGACACGCTTAATGGATTGTCTAAATTCTACAAGCTTATGAAATTTATTAAATACTCGTACCTAAGTCAACAAATGTTCAATTTTGAAAGCAAAAGACATTAATAACTATTTATTTTGAGCGTGTAAACTCTGAACGTCGGCAGTAAAAGGAATGGATAGAGAAATATCGTTTATTCTAAAAAGGGGCTAAATAAATAACACGATTTGACAACAAAGCACGTCAATGCGGCCTTCACCGCAATCCAGTGTCTTTGATTTAAATCAATGATTTTCGGTAGTAATAAAAACTGACGTTAAATGAAATAGTCTATACTACACGATTATTTGGCTAATATTACGCTTCTAACTACTGCTGAAGTAAGACATCGTCGTATATATTTCTAGAGCGAAGTATTTCATCTGATCTTTGTGCGTCCCTCAATTGTTCATTACAATTAACAATAAACTCGCTTGTAAACGTACTACTAAATAAATTTACTCTATGTGGCGAGTTTGTTATTTTGATAAACCTGTAGGCTTTCGGCGTCGGTGTGACAGGCGGATTTCTTAAGTCGGGCGTAACTCCAGAGAGCTGTCGGGGGCGCATTGTGCTCGCGTATTAACGACGAACGCACAAAAGACCACGCTCGTATATCAAACTAACGTCACTCCAATGTCTTCCTTCCTCACTGTTACAGTTCCCGGGCCGCAAGAAATGGCCCTCCTTTTTTTATTGAGCATTTAGTAGACTGAAATTATGGCACGTAAAATTCATGCCGTGCGGGAATCGACTCAACTGAACGTAGGCCCCAATTTTGTCTGGTGCCTATATAAAAGCTTTCGGTTACAAGTGATATATTTCTTACGCGATTGTTCTGAATAGGTATTATTCGACAATCGAGCCAAATGTTCCCATTTTTTGCTCCCATATTTCATGAAGCGGCTTATTGATGTTATTGACTTTCGCATAATCAGTTTTGATCGTCTTACGCAAATTTTTCGACTAGACAGCTAAAAGGATTTTGATGAATGATCAGTAAGATGAACGGCCCAATAAATCACATTAGTGTCACCGTAGATGCCTATAAGTTAAACAATTTTGTCAAAAAGACAACAAAAGCGCAATTGTTATCCGTCGAGTCTGGAAATATTTATTTTCCCCCGGGCAAGAAAGTTCGCTCTAACTTCGCTAATGACTTCTTTCTGAAGTTCCAACTTTCCTGGTAGCTGCTTGAAAGGTTTTTGCTATCTATTTAAACAATAGTCGGGGTCCTTTATTATCGCCAAATTTTCCGGTGGGCTTTTAATTGTTGTAATCAGTATTTTAGTTCAAACAATTTAGGGTTTCTAATTCAAACATTATCGATGCAACATCTTTACTTTATGAAACGAGTTAGATGTAATCTTTACTGAAGTTTCTGTAAAGTCAAGTTCTCTTCCTTTTAATTATCTTAAAGGAATTAGTTGGAAATAATATCAATAAGCTTATATTATGAGAGGGCATAATAAAGTCAGTTTGTGAGATACAAAATTGTTGTGCGTAAATAGATCTAAACAGATTAATGTTTAATTTAATCAACGTTACAATTTGTGAAGGTTTTCTTGTATCAGTAGTAGGTATATTGTTTGATGTTAAGTGTGGAATAGAAAAAGGCGGGTGGTATACGGGTCCCGCGTCGGGCGCCATTGTGCGCAGGATTATCAGCATAACTCACAAAGGGGCACAAAAGATGCTTTATCAAGCCATGTCTCACTAGATATCTCGGAGTATACTTGGCGAACAGCAAACTTGGCCTACTGGCTCGACCCGTATAACAGTAGTTAGGCTACCACCTGTATTTCTATGAATGGAATTAACTTTAGTGTTGAACCTAAGTTTCACAGACAGATAGTAAGTCTTTGAAGATTATCAAGCACTAACTGAACTAGAAGTAATTTAAGGCCCCTATGGTGGTTGATCGTGCTTGTTCTGATTGAAGTTACAGTTGTACAAGATCCGACTTATCGTGTTTCACTGTAGTTGAAGTTGCCAACTGGCTCCCTTTACAGCATTGAATAATACAAGTACTTCTAAAACGGTACGCGTACCTAACTGATATCATCATCTCCTGAGCATTTTCTTCCAGTCTAACCGGATGTAGCTGACTAACAGTACTTTATATGAAGCGACTGCTTATCTGACCTACACAACCCAGTTACTGGGTAATAAGATACCCTTTGGTAAGACTGTTTCGCAGACAGTAGAACTTCTGACGACCCGTAACGACTGTCAAAGATCCACGAATGATAGCCGGGTCCAACGCACGTAGGGATCTTGGTATGTAAAGATGGTCACCCATCCATGGAGCAACCGCGACTAGCGTAGCGTAACCTGAACGAATGACCAATGCGGCTGTTATTACTTAGTCATAAGCCCCGGGTAACTGAAATACCATTATTATAATAATTAAAATAACTTAATAGGTCGCTGTCCGTTTTCACTAACGTCAAGTAAAGTGACGTCTACACTGCTTTAAGAATCTTTTGACGTTCGAATGACATTGACAGAGGAGCACTGTAGGTAAAGATTTGTGCAATTGTTTTGTGAAATGTATGGAAAAAGCAAGATGGCGGCTTTAGTTCCGAATTTGGCCATGCGTCAAAATAACCTTGTAGCTTGTAGGTATAGTTAGTTAACTCATGCCAACCGTAAGATGTTTCCTAAGGAACCCTTCATAAGTAGCCTATACTGTGTCAGATGGAGTGGGCCGTAATCGGGCGTGGGCCCAGTGTGGGTTGGTAGATGTCACATGTCATCGAATTTTTTGTTCTAGCATATGTTGATTTCCGTGATTCTTCACCGTTTTGAGAGCAGTGGTGACGAAATAATTTACACAAAATATAGCACCTGTTTGTGTTCGAACCTACGAAATAACACTCATAAGTCGCGGCCGTTACCTGCACTGGGCCACCACTGGCACTGCTCTCCTACTAAGACTCCAACCTGCTCTCCCCTGTTTATCTACTATTTCACTCAGACCACTTTACTAATAAAACCTTCACAGTAAAGTCTCATAAAGTCTTCGCCGGCAACATAGTGTCACCACTCATTTAATAACTTTCATTTATTCATCGCTTCAACTCGATATTACGCTTGATTGGTTTCCTGGTACCACTGTGTGAAACTTAAGGAGATGCGTTTCGACTCCTTTGTGTACCAAATAATGTTTCAAATCTATTCCAATCAATACAGTCTTTTAATGAACATCTTTCTACTAGCATAGTAGTCACATGTTGTGCAAAAAACAGGTTCAGGATTGGCTGCTTGGGCTTAACTATACTGAAACGGAAAACCTTCTATCTTTCAACTGTTTTTTTTTTTTTTTTGTGGGCGGGAAATCATCAAATGACTTCTCCCGCTCTGGTTGGAGCAGGAGGGCGTGTCAGACTTTTACTGACTAAAACCCACCCGTGTTCCTTCAGCTGCCCGTATGCCAGGGGCCGCGGTATCTCTTTCGAACAACCCGCACCCCTAGCAGGCATCGGCCCTTGCGGGCCCCACCAGCTGCTGCTGACGTCCTCCTGCGACGGGTCAGTACAGTGGCCCCGCCGCCAACCACTTTTCGGCCGCAGGGGATAGGGAGAGCGGCCAACGCTATACCGACACTCCTCTTCCCCTGCGGCCCCACCGCGTCCGCCATCAAACGGTGGCGGCCCCGTCCAGGCTACGGAAGGGAAGAGCGCTACTCAGAAGTACTGGCACTCCTCCTCAGCCGCGATGCCTCCCATTCGACATCGCGGCCCGCCTCAGTTGCGATGCACCTCACCGCAACCTACTTTTTGGCCGCTACGTCGTCGGCTTGGAGGCACAAGCCCTGACGAGCGGCCCCACCCTGGGGTTCCTCTTCGCTTCACCGTGGGAGGGTGACCACGGTTACTGAGCCCCCCCGCAACGACAATGCGGGAACCCCACTGGGGGGGATCTTTCAACTGTTAAAGTATTCATCGTCACACACACATCTCATCCACATACTCACATCATACATACACTCATCACACACGCACGTGTGTGATGAGTGTGTACTCTCCACATACACACTAACACTCATCAAATTGTCGTACATACTCGTACACTCATCACATGCACACACTTTTGGTTACCTCTTATTAGCTTCAGTGAATTATTTAGTATTCGTTTTAGTGAATTATTTAGTCTTAGTTTTAGAGAATTACTCAATTATTTAAACCGTTGCTCTTGTATACTTATCTATCATAATATCATATAATTTTTCGAAAGGAACTGGATCCTGCGACACATGGTATCCTAGTGCGGGATCTAGTGTCACACCTCAAAATTGTAACACTTTTTTTATGAGACAATAAATAAATTATTTATTATATATACAAACATCAAATGTGGTGCTAGTTTAAAAACACACAGAACTTTATTTTTACCTACGGGGAAGCAAAAACGAGGATTATGATTTTAACCGGTATGTATAACTTCTAATTATCAATCATAATTTGATAAATATCGTTGTGACCGTCTTGATCGACCGCCGTAATAGGTTATTTGACGTCTCATTAAAAGTAACATGGACGCGCCCTCTAGAGGACATAAAGTGAAAAAGGTTTTTTTCTGTCAATGATGCTTTGTTGGGTATCAATCAGTGAAATAGCTTAATTAACGCATTTCAAAAATATATATTGTGAGCCAACCCCTAAATATATATTTTTAAAGTAAGTTCCAAACCTAAAACCCCACTACCGAAAAATTGCGCTCTAAAAAGTCGTATGCCACCTTAATAATACCTTCTAACAGAAGTAAGCGATCATAAGCTATAGGGTAAAGTGACAAACGACCATGGCTGTACACGTTGGTACAACATTACGGTACTACCACAAAATAGTAATCCTAATGCTCCATGGATATAAATATGAAAATATGAATAGTAATAAGATATATGTACCTAATAGTAAAATACAAAATATTTGAGACTATAAAATATTGCTCAGATGATCGTTGAAACAGATTTCCCTTAAGCATATTTGTATATAACTTTTATTACTGTCATCACATCGATACCAGCAGCTCTTTGAAACTCGAACCTTGAGATATTTCATTGATATTTCCATTAAAATTCATCCCAATACGTCAGTCTGATAATGACAGCGACGGTAATATCAGAATTTCACAAAATTCCCTTATTAGTATTACAGTCTATCGGGCTTTTTAATTGGTTTGCAAGTTTTATGCCGAAGTCTAATTGTATTGCATAATTAAGATGCAGAACTGAGTTGCGAAGGCGACGAAATCGCTCTGTGAATACTTCAAACGAAGCTTAATTAGGGTTTCAAGAAGAAGTTAATGAGCTGAATCGACGAGTCACACCGCGAGCGTCCCTATTCCGAATTCAAACTATGTAGGTATTCTTTTAAAAATAAACCCGAATTCTTTCGTGACGTTATAGAAACTTTTTTTATTGGAATAGATTACAACACAACTGTCATTTTGTTTAGCGACAGTATTTCATGTGACATTCCTTTTTCAAATATTTTTGTTTTGGTTTCGAAGTTTTAATCTGTGTGCATTCTTTTATATTTTTTCTTTTTTTTGTAGTCTTTAGTCGTGTGAAGCTGTTTATTTTTATATTATTTTGAATAGCATTTGTGATGCATAGCTCACAAATCTATAATGGGAACAAAAATATCGTAGATTATTCTCTACGTATAAAAGTGACTGTGTAGTGTGAAGAAGGACTCTTCGGGACACTTGAACCCACTGCTCGGGATAATGAGCGAGAGGTGTTCTGCTTTCCTCTTTTTTCATGTTGAAAGACTTCTGTACTAGACGACAAAATAGTTGATACTGTAGATGTAAGGCGACGTGTATGACAGTTGAATGCTCATGAAGTTTCGCAATTACTGGCGCTATTTTCTTAGATCATGATTGAAGAAGGTACTATTTGTGTGTGTGTAACAAAGCCTATTCGGAGTAAGCCCGGCCTACTCAGAGTGGGCTTTGTTTATCCACATTATAGTAACATTGTCTCTGCAAGTTGTTTAAACATAACTATACTTACCTAGTACCTAAGTACATACTAGGTAAGTATATCAACCGTAACCGAATGACCTTGGTATGGAAATAATCGGAATTAATCCACGTTAAACAGTTACTAAAAGCCCGAGGACATGTTATGAATTCTGCCAACTTACAAAAACTCGCATTCTCGCATAATCAAGTCTTCCCACATAATATCAAGTTAAATAACTTGTAACAGAGAAACCTAATAAATTGTTCAAAATAGTTTCAAGGTCTAAGCAAAAACAACATGCAAGCACAACAACAATTATTACTCAATTCTCATTATTGCACCTACTTATCACTGTAACGCCGGGACCGGGAGGGGACGCCCTAGGAGGACATAATATAGTCACCTTATAGGTGATGTACTTTAGAAAATTCAGGTGCATAGTACTCACAACTGGCGTGTGACCAGAGGCCCTAGTGTGAGTTTCTGTTAACCATCTCGACTTAACGCATCGACCACGTTCGACGTTCTGACTGGCCCTGGATTGGTTGTTTTTTTTTTGGGTGGGGAATCATCAAATAACTACTCCCGCTCTGGGTGGAGCGGGAGGGCGTGTCAGACTTTTACTGACTAAAACCCACCCGTGTTTCCTCAGTTGCCTGTATGCCAGGGGCCGCGGTATCTCTTTTGAACAACCCGCACCCCTGGCAGGCATCGGCCCTTGCGGGCCCCATCAGTTGCTGCTGACATCTCTTTGAGGCGCGCGTGGAACACAACGTGCCGTCGACCCGGGCTTGATCCTTACCGGACAGCGAGCTACCCATTACTCGCCGTCCGCAAGCCCGTGCGCACGGTGGCCGGGAATCAGCCTGAGATTCCTGACGCCCAGGGCGTCTCCTGCGAAGGCCACGGCCGTGACGGCACATAATCTGCATCTCCCTCACGTGCGCCGCCTCCCTCTTTGCGAGCATAACTGCTTCGCTGAAAGAGGTGACTGCTAGCCATGCACACTCGCTCCGTACCATGGCTAGGACCAGGGCCGGACGCGAGAGATCGCCGCCGCTGATCGCCTCCATGAGGACATGGCGGTGCTCCGCCCAAGCCGGGCAGACCTCCACCGTATGCTCCACCGTGTCTTCAGGGCGATTTTCGCAATGGAAACACCCGGGCGTTTCCTCCCACCCTATCCGAAACAGGAACCTCCCGAAACAGCCGTGTCCGGTGAGGACCTGTGTCAGGCGGAAGGTGAGGACGCCATGCCGCCTCTCAAGCAACTCCTCAAAGAGGGGACATAACGGCCCTGGATTGGTGAAGAGCCAATCGGTGCGCCGCGCCAAACATGCTCAAAGAGCTTTACTTAAGGTTAGTTACTTCAAGCCCAGGTATTTTTCTACCACGGAGTTGTACAGGGTTAGTGAAGTACTTACGGTTCGCAAACTTTTTGTACTATTATTAGTTATGAGACAACACTCCAGTGTCTGGCTAAACACCCTGACTGAAAAAGAAAATACAGGGAGAAGGCGGTTAGAATTATTTAAGTCTGTGCCATGTAGAACAACTTTCGCTCAAAGATTTAACTTGTTCCTGGGCCCAAGACTGTTTAACATAGCTAACAAAAACTATGTTTTTTTTATTCATCACAAACAGAGAGTGCAAACAGAAAGTGGTCAGCTGGCTTCTATCACTTACATATGACGAAACCGAAAAACTGCTTCATGTCCCTGCATAAATACTCCGTGAGCATCAAGTATTTCGTATTGTTAACGCCACACACACTCATAGACACATCTCTTACATAGACAAACCCTTCACAACATATGCACTCTGTACACATCTTTACCCTCACCCCCAGACTCACATCCACTTCGCACACAGACACATACCCAAACACACCCACACCCCCACTCACACACACAACGTAACAGACAATCACAATCATACCTAAATTCTGTTCTTGCTCTTAAATAATGCCGTATTACTACTTATTAGTGTTGTGTACTTACCTCAATTATTATTATTTTTTCCTTTTGCATGGTAATTTTTAAATTTATTAGGCTTTCAAATTATTTTTCAAAAAAAAAACTTTTTCACTCACCTGTTTATTTTGTAACTAGAATGCTCCTTTTTCTTGTAAAATTTTTAAACGGGAATTTAAATTATAAAAGTATAATTTTATACTTTCTGGCTCTAATACATATTTAATATTATGTGAATATAAATAAGGGTGGGCGCTGATACCTATATCACAAGATATTAAGTTATCTTAGCTTAGGTATCAGTAGCAACTCTAACATGTAAAATAACGTAATTACCTTTCGGCCTATTTTATTGTAAACCTGTTTCTTTAGGTTAATTTTGAAAGTGCAAATAAACATTCTTATTATTATTATTATTATTTAAGAACATAAACGAGGCAAAAAGAGTATGTAAGCGTAGTAGGAGTGGTAGCGTTGTGAAGTTTCTGCCTACCCCTGTGGGGAAAAAACGTGTTATGTATGTGTTGTTATCTCACTGTTTCTGTATCTGGATCACCCAAAGGTTGACTTGTAGAAAATGGCTGTGGAATTAAGTCTGCCTTTGTATATTTTTGTGCTATTAATTTTGGAGACTATATATAATGGTATATGTTATTATAGTTCTATATTAATCTGGCAACTGCTTTTTATCTTAGTATAAAATTTAAAGCGCTTATAAATAAAGCCCGTACACGTTCCAAATACACTAATGAGAATAGCTACTTATAATTTCGTGGAATTATCTATAACTACTGAAATCATTAGCCTCGTGATTTCACGACTACTCATAAATCACGATAAACGTTAATATGAGTAAAATCCCGCGATACCGAAACTCGATCCATCATCTACCTTCCGATACTGGTACCGATTTAAATGTCGATCTAGCTCCAATTTGATTTAGCCGAACTGTTAATTACCTGCGAATCCACTGTTTGCGTAGTCAGACTTGATTTGACGGCTTTGAATAATATTTTCAGACGCAATTCGAACACAAACGCAGGTATTGCTCAATTTGTATACATTAATTACCTAATTAGCTAATCGGTATTAAAAGTTAAAAAGTATTTCTGAAGTAGAGTACTTTTTACACGCTTTATATTAGCTTCACTTGTATGTTTGTTTGTATGTTTGTATGTAACCGACTCCTTTGGACGCTATTTTGACCCACTTTAAACGGTCAGATTTCATTTAAACTTTGTAGACTTATCGAGGACCTATGACAATTCAATAATTAAAAAAAAAACAGAAAAAACACGGTTTTGTAGTTAGCAAAACTAAAAAATAGAAAATAAATAATAGTTTAAAAAAACTAAAAAAACACGCTTTAAAACCCAAACTAAAAAGTAGAAAATAATTTAATTCTATTAAAAAGCGTGGGGTGCTTGATATTAATTGATTATAAAAATACCTCAAAAACCACCCCACGCTTTTTAATAGAATTAAATTATTTTCTACTTTTTAGTTTGGTTTTTAAAGCGTGTTTTTTTAGTTTTTTTAAACTATTATTTATTATACGATTCGTTTTCGGATTCAATGTCACTTAACCTTACGTGTAATACACCTGACTTTAAAGTGAATTACTATAAGGTCCCATCAAATCACACTGACCATCCACATTATCAAGTTCAATTTTATTTAGAGAGAAGTATCCAACGAATTCTACTATTCTGCTAATATTATGAATGTAAAAGTTTGTATGTCTGGATATTTACATGTTTTGATGTTTGTTACTCAATCACGCAAAAAATGCTGAACGGATTTTCATGAAATTCTGTGCACAAATCGTTTATATCCTGCATTATTACATGAAATACTTTTTGTCCCGGTAGTATGTTCCTTTGGCATAATTTTCAACCTCCACGCGGGCGAAGCCGCTGACAAAAGCTAGTCTATAATAAGGATAACAGTAAAGTTCTGTATGTCTGTCTGTACAGCTCGTTCAAAAATCCAAACAAAATACATAACTACCAAAGCACTACTGCGCCCGTATTTCACACACAATACCGTCAACACTTCCCGTACATTCAAACAAAGCATACGCAAAGCTGAGCTCAATAGGACACACACAGAATTCACAAAATCCTGTCAAAAAGCACAGTAAAGTTTCTACAGTCAAACAAAGAGATAAGTAGATAGGAAGCCAACTAGCAAGCACTTTTAATCAAATTTTTTATTGGGCTGATAAGTCGAATCTTTCGTCAACATTGGCCCATATGCCAATTTATTTGGTGTCGCCACAGCATGTCTTTCGATCCATACTTCTCTAGTAGTCAAAATCAAAGGTTCAAATCAAACAAAAAAAGGTTCAGAAAAAGAAAAAAGTCGGGAAAAGGTTCAGTATTCAAATTAGGTGGAGAATTAGAACTCTTCGAACGTCAAAATTACATAAGACATTCCCCTCAAAACGCCCGCCCTCACCACTTCCTAGTGCTTAACTGGAAAGAAGAAGTGGCGCAACAAACTCCCCAGCAGCACAGCGATCTGTTTAGTTAAACATTCTTGATTCTATACAATAGGAAGGCAAAGGAAGTAGCATTAAGAGACACAGAACATTAAATTAAATCATTTGCCATAATTATGTCAGCTAGACATCAGTCTCCCCTTTTCTAGCCATATCGAAGTCAAGTATTATAAAAATATAAATGTCTCAAGCTTAGGCACATAATAATTTTACCTCCATACCTACCTAACTCGCTGACTGTACTACAGGCAGGCAGAAATACCAGGGAGCCATAAACGAGTGCTGAATAAAAATTAATTCCCCAAGGGCGGACATACAAATAGCCCTGATAAAATTTATAACTGTGGACGTGACGGCTCTCGACGCCGTGCACAGTATAATTTTGTACACATAGCCCGGAATGTGCTCGCCAATGGATAATTATGGTAAACGGTACATTAACTCTTAGGTTATGTGGGTAAACAGCTAGGTTTTTGGGTGGCACTAGTAGGTATCAGCAACTAAGTTTATTTAATCATCACGTTTGCGAATTAAAATCATCACTTTCGTCAGCACTTTCGAGTATCAAAATTACATAAGACCTACTGTCTTATGTAATTTTGATACTCGAAAGTACACAAAACGCACGCCCTTCATCACTTCCTAGTACTTTAGCTGGGAAGAAGAAGTGGCGTAAAAAACTCCCCAGCAGCACAGCAGTTTGTTCAGTTAGAGGAACTTAAGTTTCTACAATAGTAATTAAGTAATTAACATAACGAAACACAAAAACAAATATTTGTCATAACATGTTAGCTAGAACATTTCACGTAAGTTTGTGACTTACGTGAAATGAGCATAATACGATATAAGCATTACTAAAAACACTAAGTTAGTACACACAGACGCAATAAAATCGCGGCGGAATTTTATCGCGCAATAGACTTTCAACTCTCCGTGTTGAACGGAGCATTGAGAATTCAACAGAGTGCCGTGCGAGTCTCAGCGCGTCGAAAAAAGGACAGTGTTCGATTCTCAACTCTCGGCGGTCCAGTTTCCAGTGCGCGAAAAATTCCGCGATTCTAATACGTCCGTTGGAACATGTAGTAATACCAACTGGTATAACTGAGTTTGTTCAATAGCTGCACGGGTCGATCGATCAGGTTAAGCTACGTTTGCCGCGGTTGGTCCGTGGATAGGTGACCATCTTTACGTACCAAGACCCCTCTGTGCCTTGGAAAGTACATTAAAGTCTGACAACCAGTCTTACCAAGGGGTATCGTATTAACCAGTAGCTGGGTTGTGGAGGTCAGCTAGGCAGTCGCTCCTTGTAAAATACTTGTATTCAGCTGCATCCGGTTAGACTGGAAGCCGACCCCAACATTGTTGGGAAAAGGCTAGGTAGATGATGATGATGTTGACGAGAGATCCTTAGATATTTAAATATTAGGTATTTATACAAAAAAAATAACAGGTTTTGCCTAGTTCATTAAATTCGGTAACAAAAAACATGGCTCCACATTATTAGGTAGGCGTAGGCTATATTTCGGCACCTACTGTATTAAAATCACGTATGAAATTAATTTAATCTTATTATGTATTTTATAAAAAAAAAACTGTGAAAGTTGTACCTACGTTACAGCAATATTCTCTTTCTAGGAACTTATTTATATGGGGTGCCTAAATAACAGTATACCTATTCTATGAATTGATAAGCTACGGAAAAAATATGAAAGTACGTTGAAATGTTTATTCGTGGTAAATAACGACAAAAAGAGATTACTTGAAATCGGATTATTGTCACAAAAGAAATATCCTAGATTTTAGTAAATATAATACAGGTTGTAAGGGTAACGCTTCCGAAAATGAAGACAGGTGATAAGGCTAGTGATTCTCGATACAGTACCATCAAAAAATCTAGATTTTTTTTACAATTTTCTACCTATTTTTTTTCGCACGTTTTCTACACTATGCTGTGAGAACAGTTCATCATCATCATCATCATCATATCAGCCGAAGAACGTCCACAGCTGGACATAAGCTTCTCCCAAAAAGGGGGGATTTGCCATAATCGCCACGCTTGGCAGGCGGGTTGGCGATCGCAGTATGGTGGTAAAATGCATAGAGAACGATGCTGCTCATTCTCTAGTAAGTCCCTTAGTCGCCTTCTACGACACCCATGGGAAGAAATGGGACGATGCTATTCTTTTACGTCCGGCACCACACTGAACGAGAACAGTTAAATGATCCATTATTTGCGATAAAACACATTTAAAAGCGACCCAAGTCCAGGCGGCGACTTTAGGTTTAAGTATCCTTTGTAAAGCGCCGCCAAAATCAAATAAGTAGAAACATTACGGAAGCGTCAAACGTTTTAAATTGGTGCAAAATAACCAATTTAGGGCGAAAGGTTATTGGTATTCGTTTGCATTTAGCTTGTATATAACCTACGTTCTGGCTTCGGAAGCGTTCCCCTTACACCCTGTATATATTCCAGGTTATTAACATACTTAAACTCACGCTTTCTCCCCATGGGATAGGCAGAAACCACAGCACACGCCACCTGCTACGATCCTCACATACTCATTTTACTTCGTTTACCTTCAAACATCTATGAAATATTTACATCATAAAATATTTTTTACTTTTCCGACCAAATTTTTTCTATGTTTCTACTTAAAGATTACTTATTTAATGTAGGTAATACGCATATATTAGTATTCAATTTATTTTTAACACACACATGTGGCATACATTTTATTTTTTCATTTTACTTTCTTAATATATTATTACGGACACACACTTCACTATGTGTTTATTATTCGAGCGTATGGTACTCGTGGGTTGCAGCTGAAAATCAGCGTCAGGTGGTGCATACTGTGATACTGTGTAGCCATTTGACATTATGCTGAGGCGAGGCCCTTTCGGCATTATTATCATTGTTTTATTTTACAATTTAAGGTTTGTTATTAATGAAATAATGCCAATTAACGCATTTTTCTTTCTTTCTTTCAAAATAAGGCAGCCATTGGTTTTGTAAAACCTTCATGGGAAAACTAAATGATTCAATGTTGAACCTTCATCATTTCAGCCGAAACACGTCCTTATAGGACATAGGCCTTCCCCAACCTCCGCCACTTCGACCGGTTCTGTTGTTCCCGCATCCAGCAGATTCCTGCGGTCTTTACAAGGTCATCGGTCCACCTTGTGGGAGTTTTGAACCTTGATTCCCAACAAACATTTATTGGTTAAAAAGAACATGCGTACCCACGATTTTGTTAATTCGTGTGATTGTTACTGTAACAATCACACATTCAATTAAACTTCGTTAATTTATTTATTAGCTCTGGTCGCTGTCATTATAATTACAATAGTTTCAATTGAAAACGACATGAGACAAATAAATAATCAGCCTATAGAGTGCCCACTCCTAGGACACAGGCCTTCCCTGTGGGAGAAAACAGTCTGTAATCTACCACGCGGCCCCAGTGGGGGTTAGTGGTTGTCACATGTCTTAGAATTTATGTTAGTAGGATTTACCAGGTTCCACAAGATTGTGTCTTCACCGTTTTGGGAGCACTGGTCATGAAAATTATATAATCCAACGGAAAGCGCCTGTCTGGATTTTAACCTACAGCCTAAAACTTGTGGGTAAGTCGGAGCTGTTACCACTGAGCCACAACTGCTCAAAACAAATGGCTATTTTTATTTAAAGACTAACGTAGTTAATGGATACTAATAGTGATAATATTAGGGTGGATATTAATAGAAATATCGTTTATTCAAAATAAACAGAAACAAACGCCACAAATATTTTTATTTCGGAGATCGAATGAACCGGCGTGGGCGCTACAACAATTCCATAATCCTTCACCACACACTTGACAAATATCACTAATACTAGAAATATACATAGAAATACCAAGGCTTTAGACGTGGTTTTAAACTTTATTGAAGTACAGAGCCAGTTTTAGTTATAATAACCTAACTGTGATCGAAGCACAGAAAACTGCCAACTAAGCCCAGTATTAAGTTGAACTTTACCCTAGTTGGAATAAAGTTCATTATGTTCCTTTGGCATAATTTTCAACCTCCACGCGGGCGAAGCCGCTGACAAAAGCTAGTCTATAATAAGGATAACAGTAAAGTTCTGTATGTCTGTCTGTACAGCTCGTTCAAAAATCCAAACAAAATACATAACTACCAAAGCACTACTGCGCCCGTATTTCACACACAATACCGTCAACACTTCCCGTACATTCAAACAAAGCATACGCAAAGCTGAGCTCAATAGGACACACACAGAATTCACAAAATCCTGTCAAAAAGCACAGTAAAGTTTCTACAGTCAAACAAAGAGATAAGTAGATAGGAAGCCAACTAGCAAGCACTTTTAATCAAATTTTTTATTGGGCTGATAAGTCGAATCTTTCGTCAACATTGGCCCATATGCCAATTTATTTGGTGTCGCCACAGCATGTCTTTCGATCCATACTTCTCTAGTAGTCAAAATCAAAGGTTCAAATCAAACAAAAAAAGGTTCAGAAAAAGAAAAAAGTCGGGAAAAGGTTCAGTATTCAAATTAGGTGGAGAATTAGAACTCTTCGAACGTCAAAATTACATAAGACATTCCCCTCAAAACGCCCGCCCTCACCACTTCCTAGTGCTTAACTGGAAAGAAGAAGTGGCGCAACAAACTCCCCAGCAGCACAGCGATCTGTTTAGTTAAACATTCTTGATTCTATACAATAGGAAGGCAAAGGAAGTAGCATTAAGAGACACAGAACATTAAATTAAATCATTTGCCATAATTATGTCAGCTAGACATCAGTCTCCCCTTTTCTAGCCATATCGAAGTCAAGTATTATAAAAATATAAATGTCTCAAGCTTAGGCACATAATAATTTTACCTCCATTCCTACCTAACTCGCTGACTGTACTACAGGCAGGCAGAAATACCAGGGAGCCATAAACGAGTGCTGAATAAAAATTAATTCCCCAAGGGCGGACATACAAATAGCCCTGATAAAATTTATAACTGTGGACGTGACGGCTCTCGACGCCGTGCACAGTATAATTTTGTACACATAGCCCGGAATGTGCTCGCCAATGGATAATTATGGTAAACGGTACATTAACTCTTAGGTTATGTGGGTAAACAGCTAGGTTTTTGGGTGGCACTAGTAGGTATCAGCAACTAAGTTTATTTAATCATCACGTTTGCGAATTAAAATCATCACTTTCGTCAGCACTTTCGAGTATCAAAATTACATAAGACCTACTGTCTTATGTAATTTTGATACTCGAAAGTACACAAAACGCACGCCCTTCATCACTTCCTAGTACTTTCGCTGGGAAGAAGAAGTGGCGTAAAAAACTCCCCAGCAGCACAGCAGTTTGTTCAGTTAGAGGAACTTAAGTTTCTACAATAGTAATTAAGTAATTAACATAACGAAACACAAAAAAAAATATTTGTCATAACATGTTAGCTAGAACATTTCACGTAAGTTTGTGACTTACGTGAAATGAGCATAATACGATATAAGCATTACTAAAAACACTAAGTTAGTACACACAGACGCAATAAAATCGCGGCGGAATTTTATCGCGCAATAGACTTTCAACTCTCCGTGTTGAACGGAGCATTGAGAATTCAACAGAGTGCCGTGCGAGTCTCAGCGCGTCGAAAAAAGGACAGTGTTCGATTCTCAACTCTCGGCGGTCCAGTTTCCAGTGCGCGAAAAATTCCGCGATTCTAATACGTCCGTTGGAACATAGAGTAATACCAACTGGTATAACTGAGTTTGTTCAATAGCTGCACGGGTCGATCGATCAGGTTAAGCTACGTTTGCCGCGGTTGGTCCGTGGATAGGTGACCATCTTTACGTACCAAGACCCCTCTGTGCCTTGGAAAGTACATTAAAGTCTGACAACCAGTCTTACCAAGGGGTATCGTATTAACCAGTAGCTGGGTTGTGGAGGTCAGCTAGGCAGTCGCTCCTTGTAAAATACTTGTATTCAGCTGCATCCGGTTAGACTGGAAGCCGACCCCAACATTGTTGGGAAAAGGCTAGGTAGATGATGATGATGTTGACGAGAGATCCTTAGATATTTAAATATTAGGTATTTATACAAAAAAAATAACAGGTTTTGCCTAGTTCATTAAATTCGGTAACAAAAAACATGGCTCCACATTATTAGGTAGGCGTAGGCTATATTTCGGCACCTACTGTATTAAAATCACGTATGAAATTAATTTAATCTTATTATGTATTTTATAAAAAAAAAACTGTGAAAATTGTACCTACGTTACAGCAATATTCTCTTTCTAGGAACTTATTTATATGGGGTGCCTAAATAACAGTATACCTATTCTATGAATTGATAAGCTACGGAAAAAATATGAAAGTACGTTGAAATGTTTATTCGTGGTAAATAACGACAAAAAGAGATTACTTGAAATCGGATTATTGTCACAAAAGAAATATCCTAGATTTTAGTAAATATAATACAGGTTGTAAGGGTAACGCTTCCGAAAATGAAGACAGGTGATAAGGCTAGTGATTCTCGATACAGTACCATCAAAAAATCTAGATTTTTTTTACAATTTTCTACCTATTTTTTTTCGCACGTTTTCTACACTATGCTGTGAGAACAGTTCATCATCATCATCATCATCATATCAGCCGAAGAACGTCCACAGCTGGACATAAGCTTCTCCCAAAAAGGGGGGATTTGCCATAATCGCCACGCTTGGCAGGCGGGTTGGCGATCGCAGTATGGTGGTAAAATGCATAGAGAACGATGCTGCTCATTCTCTAGTAAGTCCCTTAGTCGCCTTCTACGACACCCATGGGAAGAAATGGGACGATGCTATTCTTTTACGTCCGGCACCACACTGAACGAGAACAGTTAAATGATCCATTATTTGCGATAAAACACATTTAAAAGCGACCCAAGTCCAGGCGGCGACTTTAGGTTTAAGTATCCTTTGTAAAGCGCCGCCAAAATCAAATAAGTAGAAACATTACGGAAGCGTCAAACGTTTTAAATTGGTGCAAAATAACCAATTTAGGGCGAAAGGTTATTGGTATTCGTTTGCATTTAGCTTGTATATAACCTACGTTCTGGCTTCGGAAGCGTTCCCCTTACACCCTGTATATATTCCAGGTTATTAACATACTTAAACTCACGCTTTCTCCCCATGGGATAGGCAGAAACCACAGCACACGCCACCTGCTACGATCCTCACATACTCATTTTACTTCGTTTACCTTCAAACATCTATGAAATATTTACATCATAAAATATTTTTTACTTTTCCGACCAAATTTTTTCTATGTTTCTACTTAAAGATTACTTATTTAATGTAGGTAATACGCAGATATTAGTAATCAATTTATTTTTAACACACATATGTGGCATACATTTTATTTTGTATTTTACTTTCTTAATATATTATTACGTACACACACTTCACTATGTGTTTATTATTCGAGCGTATGGTACTCGTGGGTTGCAGCTGAAAATCAGCGTCAGGTGGTGCATACAGTGATACTGTGTAGCCATTTGACATTATGCTGAGGCGAGGCCCTTTCGGCATTATTGTCATTGTTTTCTATTTTTTTTCTTATCTTTTAAAATAATTTAAGGTTTGTTATTAATGATGTAATGCCAATTAACGTATTTTTCTTTCTTTCAAAATAAAGCAGCCATTGGTTTTGTAAAACCTTCATAGGAAAACTAAATGATTCAAAGTTGAACCTTCATAATTTCAGACGAAACACGTCCTCATCTGGACATAGGCCTTCCCCAAACTCCGCTACTTCGACCGGTTCTGTTGTTCCTGCATCCAGCAGATTCCTGCGGTCTTTACAAGGTCATCGGTCCACCTTGTGGGAGTGTTGAACCTTGATTCCCAACAAATATTTATTGGTTAAAAAGAACATGCGTACCCACGATTTTGTTAATTCGTGTGGTTGTTACTGTAACATGACTCATTCAATTAAACTTCGTTAATTTATTTATTAGCTCTGGTCGCTGTCATTATAATTACAACAGTTTCAATTGAAAACGACATGAGACAAATAAAGAATCAGCCTATAGAGTGCCCACTCCTAGGACACAGGCCTTCCCTGTGGGAGAAAACAGTCTGTAATCTACCACGCGGCCCCAGTGGGGGTTATTGGTTGTCACATGTCATAGAATTTATGTTAGTAGGATTTACCAGGTTCCACAAGATGGTGTCTTCACCGTTTTAAGAGCACTGGTCATGAAAATTATATAATCCAACGGAAAGCGCCTGTCTGGATTTTAACCCACAGCCTAAAACTTGTGGGTAAGTCGGGGCCATTACCACTGAGCCACAACTCAAATAGCTATTTTTCTTTAAAGACTAACGTAGTTAAGGCCTATTAATGCATTTAAATGGATACTAATAGTGATAATATTAGGGTGGATATTAATAGAAATATCGTTTATTCAAAATAAACAGAAACAAACGCCACAAATATTTTTATTTCGGAGATCGAATGAACCGGCGTGGGCGCTACAACAATTCCATAATCCTTCACCACGCACTTGACAAATATCACTAATACTAGAAATATACATAGAAATACCAAGGCTTTAGACGTGGTTTTAAACTTTATTGAAGTACAGAGCCAGTTTTAGTTATAATAACCTAACTGTGATCGAAGCACAGAAAACTGCCAACTAAGCCCAGTATTAAGTTGAACTTTACCCTAGTTGGAATAAAGTTCAAAATGCAAAAACTGGCTCAGGACTAAGTTAGATCTCGTTCTGTAATAAGTAGAGATCGGATATTCGGATGCATATTTACCTAAAGTTAATTTTTAGTTATGAAAGTATGGAAGCGGCTTTTAAAAACATATTTTGATGCCAGGAACACCTCGGTCAGGTGTATAGTATGGAAGCGACGTCTAAATTATTAGCATTGCAAAACTATTCAGATACATATTTATTTAGAATTAATGTTTAAGCCCCGATGCAAAGATATGTATGTAGGGTGTAAGGGAGGGAGTGGTGTGTGTTAGTAAAAAATATAAACATAAATTAAATAAAGATTATTTAGACACAAAAGTGCATTCCATATTAGCCAACATCGCAACTTTAGGTAAATATGCATCCGAATATACGATCTCTAGTAATAAAACATTTCGTTTTGTTTAACATTTACAAATTCTAATATTTTGTTTTTTTTTAATGCATAATATTCCCCAAGTTTGCTCATCAACTCCTGCGCAATGTATTACTCTTGCGTATGTAACACAAATACACTTAGTAACATCGATAGTGAAACGCTTCGCCTTACCTTAACTTAAACATCTCTAATTAACGCTTAAATATCTTTAAATTAATGCTACTTCAACCTTTCAGATACTTCATTAAAATGCGCTTATCAACAGATCAAAGCTCAACTTAATATACCTTTGAACATGAAAGCAGCTCCTTTTGAAGTCAAGTATAGTTACATACACAACTCATTTCGATGTAAGCATTTAATTAAGTCGTCACTGAAGCGGTTGTTTATGGTGCTTTAATTACTTGCCATAGAAATAAATACCCGGGACACATAGTTAATTAAATATACGCACCTGCTTACCGATCAGATTTTGAGTAAATAATCCTTATTTTATTGTGGGGGCTTGTGTGCATGCCAACGAACGTGATATTCTTTTTTATTTATTTATTTATTTAACCATTTATGTACACACATATATAAACAGACAAGAAGATTAGAACAGAAAAATAGGTACAGAGGTGATGCTGGTGATGTGGTGGTGGTGGTGTTTTTTCTTTCTTTCTAAGTAATAACAGCCGCAAGGGTCGATCGATCAGGTTAAGCTACGGTTGCCGAGATTCGTTCGTGGATGGTTTTCTTTACACACAACCCCTCGATGCCTGGAAAGCAAGTTAAGCCGATGGTCCCGGCTGTCATTCGTCGATATTTAAAATAATAAAAAAAAACTATTTATTTCAGGTTCTCCCATATTACAATTACAAGTTACGAAACAAAAGATAAATACAAATCATAATATAAAATAAATACAATGTCATCAAATCATAAATACAATGTCACACTTGATTTGACACTTGATTTTGACAGGTCGTCAGAATCCTGAATGTCAAACAACCAGTCTCACCAAGTGATTTCTTAAACTACGCACTACGCCTAATTATATTTTGAAGTGACAGGAAGGCATGGATAAAGAAATTTCCTTTAAAAATTAAGGGTCATTCCCGAATTCGAAGGTCTGCCCTTGAAAGTACCAATTACATCACAGCGCACAGGTTCTAGTACCTACTTACGTTATTCAAGTACATAGTAACAGATTATTAGAAAATCTCTTGACCCAGACGTCCTCGAAGTAATACCTGGCCGGTGTTCTAAAGGTTGATATGAAGTCCAATAAATTGTCTACCTATGTAGACTTTTTCGAACAACTGACGCAAGATAAAACTAGGTAAGATTTGGACTAGACGCTGATAGTGCAAGTTTCAGAAAAGTTTAAGTTATTTACGATACTATTGACATGTTTCGAAATCAAAATAATGACCTCTAAGCTTTAAATCATAATTGTTATCACGAATACGAATCTACTTTTATTTTAAATTAAGTGTCTAAATTGGCAGGGATATCGATGCGCATACTGAAACCAAGAATTCGGGAACTGATTCTAGACTAGATCCTAGCGCAGAAAAGTTTCGTCGGTTATCAAAAAAAATGTGCTCTTTTTACGCGGTCAGAATATTTTTTCATTAACTTATTTACAACAATTGCAATTGAATAGCAGCAAGCCAACAACATAATATTTAATTAAAAACCTTCACACAAGCATTGAACATAGATTTACTGCTATACACAAATATATCAACATCTGGCCTGAGCAATCACGGCGTTCAGCAGATTGATAGCCTGGGTTGTGAGAGCATATCGAGTAGTATGGGTGCGCACTGGCGGAGCTGCGAACAGGCACCTCGAGACACAGGCGCGCGACCGCCGCAGCCGGTCCTGAGCAAACAATGAACAGCGAGCTACGGTAGTCGCATCATCGATCTTGTTATTCAGTAATAGCCAGTAGTGCATCAGAAGCGCACACTTACGTCTCATTTCCAATGTGTTAATGCCCACCATTCCCAAAACAAACAGAGACGCATACAAATAGGGATAGTACCCATACATATTTTTTGTATAGGTAGCGAGCAAACTTTCTTTGTACCCGTTCTATCATGAGCTTGTATTTTTGTTCATGCGGATCCCATACCAGCGCATTGTATTCAAGTTTGCTACGTACAAACAAATAATACAGAGTGAGTATAACATTCCTGTCTTTAAATCTACTTGCCTGTTTCATAACAAAACCAAGTGATTGAAAGGTCTTGCCACAGATATTAATAATGGGCTAATTAAAGGTCATATTCACGTCTAATATCAGTCCAAGATCTTTTACTTCATTAACGCGCTCCGGCGGGACACTCGATATGTGGAACTGCTTTTTTTTATAGCCGAAGAACAATTTCAACACTAGGGGACCCAAAATCATAGACTGAATCCATGGTAACAGGTGTGTACCTGCCACCATGTATACAACATATCCCGGAATTAATACTACGGAACCTAACTATGTTATCAACAATCTTATCACACGATCTATGGCTGCTGGCAAATTCAATGTACCCGGAGTCACTAATAACTTTGGTGACAGAACCCTAAAAAACAAATACCATATCTAGTGAGCGGTCTGCCAGCTGACATAAGGGAACAAAATTAGTTTCAAAAATAAATTTAAAAAATATTATTTAGAAATATGTGAAAGTGCTACCCTTCAAATATTAATTAATTTTAAGTACTAAGTTTATTGAGTGTATAGAGACTCACCGACCTACTACGGTTTTGTGGGGCTTAGTTTATAAGTTATACTTACCATATGTGAATATAAATAAATCAGTAATAATAAATAATACACACCACCGAACACCCCAATTAGAATATGTGATAATCGTAATACATACTTACACTTTGTTTTACCTACAACACGGCTCGAGAGAAAATAAGTGGCTCGTTTAGATGACAATGAATAGGCTTTTATAATAAACTTCCAAACTTTCAAATCATTCATTAAACGTAAGTTGAGCCTTAAGTACTATTTCAGATTATGAGGTCAAAATTGCTCCAATTTTTACATACTCAATGTTATTTCAAATTAATCATGACAGATGTCTGTTTAAATTAGTTGAGCATTACCTACAAGCAGCAACAAAAATACTAGTTACAATATATTCAATTAAACCAACACATCGCACCTTTAGAATTAAAGAGACCTATATTGCTTGCGGCTTATTTCGAATTAGGTCTCTCTATTTCTGAATTATACAGACCTATTTTGCTTGTGCTTGTCCCATTTCTTCCCATGGGTGCCGTAGAAGGCGACTAAGGGACTTACTAGAGAATGAGCAGCAGCGTTCTTTATACATTTGACCACCATACTGCGATCGCCAACCCGCCTGCCAAGTGTGGCGATTATGGCAAATCCCCCTTTTGGGGGAGGCTTATGTCCGGCAGTGGACGTCTTTCGGCTGATATTATGATGATGATGATTTTGCTTGTGGCCAATTTTGCATTAGGTCTCTTTAATTCTCAAGGTGCGAGTCATAATCAGGCTGTAATGTCGCCATTGCTGAGACACAGGCCGCCTCTCAGTGAGAAGGAGCGGGCCGTAGTCCACCACGCGTGTCCAGTGCGAGTGTCTTCGAGATTTTTGTTCTAGGACATGCCAGTTCCCTCACGGTATTATCCTTCACCGTTTCGAGAGCAGAGGTGATAAAACAATTTACCCAAAACAAAGCGCCTCTCTGGGGTCGAACCTACTCGTAAGTCGCGGCCCAGCCAACACAGCTCTCACTCCTTGTAAAATAACAATGAGAGAGTATCTCAACGCAACTATCTACCACTAATAGTAATAGAAATAGTATTTTTATTTGCATAAAACATGGTATATAAAGTTGTTTTAAGGTACAATAAAGAGCATACATGTTTAGCTTATGTCATAGCATGCAAATATTGATGGTTACATTTAAAAATGTTTCCCGTCAGTGAATTCTTTAAGGCTGTAAAAGTTATTCGTTTTTAACCATTCATATAGTTTTTTTTTTTTTTAACAATCTAAGTTCTAAAGTTTTTAAGTCACTTGGAATTTTATTGTACACCCGAACACACATGGCTAAACAGCTTTTATTATATTTAGCCAGTCTCGGTATCTCGTCGATTTCGAGGATGTACATCCTCTGCCTTTTTAAATAGGTCTTTATGCTTCTCAACAAACATGCATACTTCATAAATATAGAGAGAGGGTAGCGGTAACAAACCAAGTTCTTTAAATATTGGCCTGCAAGATTCATCAGGTTGAAGCCCATATATTGCACGAATACACTTTTTTTGCGCAACAAATACCCAATAGTAAATAGGCAATACCTACCTACTGACAGAACGTTCATCCATTACACAGACAGAAGAACGATGATACTTACTTCTGACTACGCGTAACTAACAGTCATATTTTTATTATGAACGTTGTACCCGTATGTTTAAGAAATAAAATCACTAATTCGCTATCGGGTTAGCTGGTAGGTGACAAGAGGGGGGAGGGGAGGATGACAAAGCGCGGGTACCGGTAAACATTGCCGCGACGTTTTTCAGATGTCAAACTCCCCCGCCTCGCACCCTTCTAGTTCACAAAATGTATTTTTCAATTAAAAGAAGGTACTTATTTGGTTACTTGTTTTGTCTGCATAAAATCTGCTTAGTTGTAACCTAAATGGAAGAAGTCACTGGCTCCTGAAATACAGGTATTTTAACCTAGCTCTGGAGTCAGGGTCTCACATTATTCTGTAACCTGTTTTTATGGCAATAAAGAATTATTATATGTCTAAATTGTAAAAATCCTGGCTTGATTTTCGTACGTTGTTTTCGGGTGACCACTGAAAATCAACGATGTGCTGTGGGTCCCATAGCACAGCCTCATGCTGAGTGGAAGGAAGCTTTCTTGTCACAATCATGGCGTGCAGCTACCGATCTGCCGATATCTGTGTTGTTTTCATGTTTTTTATGTTGTCATCTTTTTATATGCACGTGTTTCTGTGACAAATAAATCCATTTTGCTTTATTTTCTTTCTTTCTTTCTTTCTTTCTTCCTTTCTTTCTTTCTTTCTTTCTTTCAATGAGCAATGGTGGCCCGGTGGTAACCCAAGCAGACACTTTACTATGTGTAAATTATTTCATCACCACTGCTCTCAAAATGGTGAAGGAAAACATCGGGAGGAAACCTATAACCAAAAATTTGAAGACATGTGACCCACTCCCTCTCACAGAGAGTAGGTCTGTGTCCCAGCATTGGGAAAATTGTCGGCCTATTATGGTTTATTATGGTTTCACCAAATATGTTGTAATTGATATTTTTATTGCTGCGTGTAAGTAATGCGCAACTAATCTAGACAGACAAATATTGACTGATTTGATTGAAACTAAAATTGATTGGCATATCGCATATCGCTTATTATCTTTTGACACTAAGTAGAGATTTTATTCTCCATCAATAACTCTAGGTTAAGTTATCTGTTCAATGATCACCATGAAGAAATGCCATTAACTTATGATGAAGTTGTTAAAACCCTTATTTAAAAAGCCTTTGCAATATAAAAATAATCAATCACAAGCCAGCATCTGAATATTGGTAATTATTCACCACTTAATTCTCGGTGGTAGGCTCACCGCTCACAGCGCAAAAATCAGGCCATATTGAGTAGTACTACATAATTACGAGCGAGGCAAATATGTAATTAATTCACGCCAGTTAAACTGCTGCGAAAACGACAAACAAATATGTGGTAGCAGCCACACCAACAGTCCAACACCAGTACTATAATTTCCAACGTTACTCCACTCTTACAAAGTCACAATGCAACCAAAATAATTATTTCGGGCACACTGGCACTGCTACAAAAAGTTATGAAGGATTAATTAGGGTCCACGTTAATAAATGTCTGTTGATTTAGTTAAATGAACCCCAGTTTCGGGGTGAATAGGTTCCGTACCTTTTAAGCACTCGTGGAGGTATTCGGTCGTGTCATACACGATTAGTTTGGTCAGCTAAAATTTCCTGACCGTAAAAACGTATGGGCACCCTCTTGTAGTCATTTATATTCTATCTCTTTCACACTTTATCATTGCGAGGGGTGCTTTATTCGTTCTGCTTTTGAAACTATCGTGTTTTTTTTTTTTTTAATTTGGGTGGGTGTTTTGTTTGGGTTAAAAAACTCTTTTAATTAGGCAGTAGCTTACAAAAAAAGCAATTTCAGCGTGAACTATCATAGTTTCACCAGCATTCTATTTTAAAACCGCGGCACAGTCAAACTACGAACTATTTTACGTACATATTAAATGTACATTGCTGAAACATGCCTGCCTTTCACAAGCAGCTTAATGCGTTGCTCCGACAGAAGTAGTGGCGGTGCAAGGGCGGGCAATCTGATACAATATCAACACATAGGTACATAACACCACGCCATGATTCTCCAAAGGTTTGGTGTGTACCAACTGAACACCCACTTTTCGCCAGTTATATTTAAGTCCCATTTAATACGGAGAGACCTTATTGCCTTTAACTGAGCTCTCCGGGTTGCTAGTGAGACATTCCAGATAGAAATACCCAAAACACCCAATAACACTTTACCCAACCTGGTAATCAAACCCAGGACCATGCAACATAGCGCATGCAAGCACTAGACCAGCGAGGTAGTAGTATAATAATTATCAAATTCATTGAAATGTCCCTATCGAGTCTTATCCGGTACGCCAGCGCCATCTTGTGGCGCTCGATGGGGGCATAAGTCACTTTCCTGTTGGCGGTCGGCGTGTGCGGACGTCACCGAACAGTCGCGCGTTCTGCGATACGTAGCTACCCAACTATACGTGCCTACCTATCTGCTGTATTGTAACTGCTGGATTTGAATTATAATATGATTGAGCAATAGGAATCTTCTTCTGCTCTTCATCCAAACCTAGTACCTGTGTGCTAATAATGATAGAGAGGGTCCTCCTCCGTCAGATATATAACATATAGTACAATTACTGTCAAACTGTCCGCCAATGCCAACCCCTCATTCCGAACAACACATAATAAGATGCACCAGCCTGCAACCTGTTTTTTATTGCTCTACTAAAATGGCTACCGGAACTTACTGCCTTCAACCGCCAGTTTAAGTCTGCCACTATTTCTCGAAGTGAGCCCACAGAAAGAGTTCCAAAGTGTCACATTCAGATTTCCATAAGCGGTGTTACGCCACAGTACGTTAGTCGGGACGCTGGCTTCCCGCCAAACAATTACTTTGTCTCGTCAGGAGCATTTCTTCGGCTGATGGCTCTAAAGTGTCTACTGCTTTTTATATAATTTTAACGTGAAAAATGTGGGTGTAAAGTTTGAGAATTGTATTCACCGTTATAAAGATGATTCCCACGTGAAATCCTACGCAGGAGCAAATAATTGTTAAATTCAATGAAGAGACGGTGAAACCTACTTTTTTTCTTTTTCTCTGATTCTCTCTATATCACTACATGTGACATGTGTGAGCAGTGGTGGCCCAGTGGTAACGGCCACGATTTACGAGTTGTAGGTTCGAACCCGGACAGGCGCTATACTTTGTATAAATTATTTCATCACCACACTGCTCTCAAAATGGTGAAGGATAACATCGTAAGGAAACCTATAACCAAACATTTTAAGACATGTGACCTCCGCACTGGGCTCGCTCCTCACAGAGAGGAGTTCTGTGACCCAGCATTGAGAACTTCATAGGCCGATTATGTATTGGTTTCACTAAATATGTGGTAATCAGTATTTTTATTGCTGCGTGTAAGTAATGCGCAACTAATCTAGACAGACAAATATTGACTGATTTGACTGAAAATAAAATTGATTCGCATATCGCATATTATCTTTTAACACTAAGTAGAGACTTTATTTTTAACGAACTTCAAAAAGAAGGAGGTTATCAATTCGACATATTTATACAAGGTGTAATTTTAATCACCGTTAACCTCATAAGGGGTCATTGTATTCCTCATTATGGACAACTTTTACTATAGGCTCAAAGCTGAAATCGCGAAAATAAAATCAGCTATTCCCTACATTTATGTTCGCATACCTCGTCAAAATGGCGAGCCCGGTATCCCAGCAGTGGGAACGTTATCGGCTGATTATAAGATGTCACTACATCGTTTTTTAGCATATTATTAAGTACTCTGTTTTCTCGTCAGACGATACGAAGATTTTAGTCTATCTACTAAAGCCACAGTGGATTAGCTGCCCAAAAAATACAAAATAAACTCCAGTAACTTTTAAGTCCCATCCGAGGTGCACGTCTTTCCTGACTCCTCCTATACAAAAAGTTTTGCCTACCTTTTAAAGTATATATATTTTCACTCGCTTAATTTTTCTTGTATAAAAAGTAGAAGCCCCTTGTAGTATAATAAATCAATCTTACTAATATTATATTCGGTTGTTTAGATGTTTGCAATTTTTTACTCGATCACGCAAAAACGGCTGAACGGATTTGGATGAAATTTGAAAAACATATAGTTTATTACCTGGATTAACGTATACAATACTTTTTATCCCAGTATGCAGTAGTACGTCCAAATGGGATTATATCCGATGTCCACGCGGGTAAAGCCGCTAGCACAAACTAGTAAATAATAAAGTCAGCCTATTGTGGTGGCAAATTAGAATAATCTCTTCTCATTATGGGGAAGAAATAACTATGGATCATGCCACTCATTATCTAGAAACGAGTTTAGACTGTAACAAATCAGAGTTTCCTTCATTTTAATGTAGAAAACTGACTAAGAGATAACCAACAGAAAAAAAAACACAAATAATTAAAGAAACCGAAGGAAAAATATCAAACTCTAACCCACATAAGTAATTTCATCAACCAACTCCTCGTCTGCAAAGTGTATTAAAAAGAAAAGAGCATGTGCACCGGGGAACATGAGTGGTGACATTAATTAATGTACCAACACGTAGTACTGGCTTGAAATAAAACGTCCTTTCGATGTAACAAATCCAGCTACATTTATAAGGGAAACCATATTGGTTGTGTGTAACCATATTGCGTTAGTATCAAAAGGACTTATAGATGAAGTTTTTTTTTTCTTTCGATTCTAGACATCGATCGGCTTTTACTTATATGCCCACTGTTAAACATTTTCTTTCTTTCTTTTAAACTGATGTCTTTCTTTTCTTAATCTCTCTCTCCTTATAATTTTATTATGTCTATATTTGTATCTAGCTTAAGGTCGCTGCACACAGCGGGCGCGACGCGGCGGGACGGGACGGCGCACACTGGTCCCAAATTAAAAAAAAGTGGACATTGATAGTAGACCGCTGATATTTTTTTTTATTGTTGATATAATGATAACAGATAAGGCAAAAAAATATTATTGTCCTACTTCAAATACTTTTCTCTATAAAAAATATTTTTTTTTTTTTTGTATGGGAGTGATTACATTTTACTCAATTTCTCAAAAACCTTAAGCGATGTCGAGATGGCATTCACATATGTTAGAAAACTAATAATTCTGAGTATTTGGCTCGAAGAAACTTATTGCTTATCTCTGCGTACTTTCGAGATAATAGTGACAGAAAATAACAATTTTTTTTAATGTTAATTGTTCGCTTTTTTTTAATCATAGCCTTACTCATATCGCTATAGGTCCGCTGGCCAGCAAAATGGAGCTTTGACGCGAGTTTGCCGGGATAACAAGATGGCCGCCTCTCATGACGTAACGTAATACGGTCACGAATCGCGCGCGTACACCTCACTCAGTGTACAACTAAATGTGGTTGCGATAAGACGTGTCCTTATTTTTTCTGTGCGCTTGAAGAAATGCTTGTTGTTTGTTTGTTTTGTTATTGTTGTATTTTGAATCTTTGGATTTTAAAATCAAATAATTTTTGTTTGTCTTTCTTTCGTCGAATTTGTTTTCGTAATTTTTTTTGTTAAAATCAAAGTCACTTTGTCTTTGATATCTTTGATTCTAATTTGTTTTCAATTTTCCTTAAAATTATAATATGTCCGCATTTGTCACCAACTTAGACTTATACGTTGTTCTTAAATCAGGAGGTGGTTTTAAAAATGTCGAATTTTTATTTAATGCCCTTATTGAACGTATTGGTGTTGAATTGTCTTCCGAAGATTTGAGTAATATTAAATTATTTTGTCGTAATTTTTCAAGTAATATCTCAAAAAGATGGTCTGCTTCCAGTAGAGCTCAAAAGACCTTTCTTAACAAAAATTCAGACTGGTTACAATCCCAAATAGTTTGGCCAAAATGTCAAAATATCGATTTAAGCAGCATTTTTAAAGTTGCCGAGGAAGTAATTCCAAATTTCGAAACGCAAGTGGATACTCATCAATTAAGTTATGGTACAAGTAAAAAAAGCATTTGTTGATATATCTGATAAACAGAAGAAAAGGCGTTCTCTAACACTTCTAGATCACACAGAGGAGGAATTAGTTTATGCTTTATGTGCCAAATTAAAAGAGTCTAAAAAACAAAATTAGCAGCTATATTAAACGAACTCAGCCAAAACAAGGAAAAATGTGAGATGGTATATGATGTACTATTCGCTAAAAAGACTGACAAACCGTGTTTACCAGATGATAAAACGTTAGCGCTTTACACCTCAACAAATTTGTCAAAATGGCAATATCGAAATTTAAGAACTATTCTTGCTTCAGAGAAAATGTATGGTCTTCCATCCTATCAAAAGCTCCTGGAAGCTAAAAAAACTTGTTATCCTCCAGAGTCAGACATAACTGTAACTGAATCTGATGCTAAGATAAGACTTCAATCGCTTCTAGATTTGACAACTAATAGGATATTAAAAACAATTCAGCACAACTCTGCCGACAAAAAATCGCTAAAACTAATAAGCAAATGGGGTTTTGACGGGTCATCTTCTCAAAGTAATTATAAACAAAAGTCACACTCCGACACTAAAATTGACGATTCTTCAGTTTTCATGATTAGTTTGGTTCCGCTTCGTTTGGAAGAAGAGAGTGGTACTATCTTGTGGCAAAATCCTGCTCCCTCTTCAACAAACTACTGTCGTCCAATTGGCTTTATATTTGCAAAAGAAACAAATGAATTGATAAAGAAGGAAAGTGCATCCTTAGAGGAAGAAATTCGTAATCTTGTTCCCACAATTGTAGATAATTTTGATATTAAACATGATTTGTACATGACTATGATTGATGGGAAAATTTCTACTGTGATTTCCAATTTTCTTCTGCAGCTGTTTGTAATATTTGCAATACCCCACCTAGCAAAATGAATGACTTGGACTTTGTATCCAAAAGACTCATCAGAGAAGATATGTATAAATATGGTCTGTCTTCGCTTCATATGTGGATAAGATGTATGGAATGTATTTTACACATTTCGTACAACTTAGACTTCAAAAAGTGGGCTGCACGAAAAGAAGATAAATTGTTAAAAGAAATTAAAAAGAATTTGACACAAGAAGAATTCCGGGAAAGAACTGGTTTGTTAATTGACATAGTAAAACAGGGATTTGGTACAACCAATGACGGTAACACGGCAAGAAGGTTTTTTGAAAATTATGAAGTATCTGCTGAAATAACGGGTATCCACCCTGATTTAATCAAGAGATTTGCAGTCATTTTACAAACAATTTCATCTGGTCAACTTATTAATACCAACTTGTTTAGGGAATATTGTAAAGAAACAGCAATGCTATATGTAAACTTATATCCATGGTATTACATGCCTTCAAGTGTCCATAAATTGTTGATACACGGTGCTGATATTTGTGAAAATTTCTCCTTTATTCCGATAGGCATGCTTTCCGAAGAAGCTTCCGAAGCGAGGAATAAAGATTTCCGGAATGTTAGAATGGCACATACAAGAAAAATCGGTAGAGTTCAGACTAATTTAGACATTATCCACAGCTTTCTAATTAGCTCAGATCCTTACATCAGCCATATCAAACCAAAGTTTGCTCGTTTACATAAACAGTTGTTTCCAGAGGCTAGTGCTTTGATCTTGAACAATGAATTGCTTTCGTTGGAAAACGAGGAAATAGAGATTTCTCAAGAGAATATAGACCCAAATATTAATCTTTCACCATAATATTTTTTCAGAATCGTTTGTGAACATATTCAACTTTATGTTTGCAGCTTAATATGTCTTCATTTTGATTGTTTTTTAGAACTGATGAAAGTACTCCTTCAGAAAGGTCATAGCTTTTCAGTCATTAGTGAGCCCCCATAACCTCTTTTACAGAGAAGTCTCTTTTTACTTATTTGACATTACGCATACATTATAATTATGTGCTAAAGTAAGGCTATGATTAAAAAAAAGCAAAAAATTAACATTAAAAAAAAATGTTATTTTCTGTCACTATTATCTCGAAAGTACGCAGAGATAAGCAATAAGTTTCTTCGAGCCAAATACTCAGAATGATTAGTTTTCTAACATATGTGATTGCCATCTCGACATCGCTTAAAGTTTTTGAGAAATTGAGTAAAATGTAATCGCTCCCATACAAAAAAAAAAGAAATATTTTTTTTACAGAAAAGTATTTGAAGTAGGACAATAATATTTTTTTGCCTTATCTGTTATCATTGTATCAACAATAAAAAAAAATATCAGCGGTCTACTATCAATGTCCACTTTTTTTTAATTTGGGACCAGTGTGCGGCGACGCGACGCGACGCGACGGCTCTGTGTGGCGTCATCCGTAATATCTAGTGCATTACAACTGCTCAGCGTCGCGTCGCCGCGCCGTCCTGTCCCGCCGCGCCACGCCCGCTGTATGCAGCGACCTTTATATGGTGTGCATCAGACATAACGAGTATCTCATCATATCTAAGAGATCATCTTTCTACTTACTAGCTTTTGCCAGCGGATCCGCTCATGTGGATGTTGGAAATTATTCCACGATAAAATACTTTTGGGATAAAAAATATCCTATATGTTTATTCAGGGGTCTAAAAAGGTTACTTTGGCAGAATCATAATATGATCATATTATGAATCATATTTAAAATCGTAAAATGGTCACAAACTGACACTTCATAATATAATCTGCGTAGATAGCACGCAATTCATCTATTTGACAGTTTTGTATGGAAATTCGTAAAATGGTCACCAAATTATGAATTGCTTTATTAAAGTAAAATGTCAAATGTTTTAGAGGAATTGCTTAATGTGGCCTTTTTAGACCCGATGGTTTTAAATTATCTGTGTGCCAAATATCCAAATACGTTTTGTCATTTCTGCGTGATTGTGTAACAAACATCTAAACATACAAATTTTCATATTTATAATATTATATAGTAGGAATTAGGATTATGTTCTATATTAACACAAAAAATCCCTATAAGTATAACGAAAGCGACCCGGGAGGATTTTTTAATTATTCCCTAAAGGGGTTAAGTAGGGGATGATTTTTTTATATTTTTGCCGATGGGAAATCCCATCAGTGGGCCCGTGATAAAGAATACTCATTAACGCTGCCATTAGTGGCACTATAATAGAAAAACGATGTATTGCCTGCCAGCCTAATTTGACGACCTCACGACGGCAATTACCTCGATTATAAAAATCTATTTGTAAACATGAGTATGCCAAGTCAATGATAATGTATGTTATTACAATATTTGACTTCACTTTTGTTTTAATTTATTTACTTACCATTTAATGACTTTCAGGCTTGCGCTGTCACGATCACCAAGTCAAACTATTTTTTTTTTTCAGTTTTAATAAAGGCACTTTGATGCGACAGACATCTGTCATGGGCTTTATACAAGGTGTAACAGAATAAAGACCTGAAATTAGTTTGTTCCTAATTGAGTACTGAATCGATTTCAGTAATGTTTTATATGGGTGTTTTTTTAAATTAGGTTTTTTGCCATACCTACCGTAGCTGAGCCAATGAATACTCAATCTTATTTCAAGGAGATAAGACTCAATTTTAACTGCATAAAGTAACGCTAGGTCAACACGTTTTTCTTAATAATAACGATGAGCTTTAACAAATATAACTTTTGGTAATTGTATTATGCTTTTAAATCGATACCTACTCTAATTGGAGAGTATGAGTTCTTGCTTCAATTATGTTACGTGTTGTATAAAGTTTTTACTAGATTATTAGTATCACACTACTGATTTCTTATATTAAAATGTAAATTCAGTGGATTTATAACAAATTGAAATTGGGATTGCGAAAATATGGCTTATAAAATTGTGGACCTAATCTATAAACCTGAATGTATTATGTTTCTTTATAAATTTATGAGTGGTAAAATTAATTTTCTGTGAATTAATATGTGTTTGTTTTTTGGTTATAGAAACTTTAAACAAATGGAAAGATAAAAGCTAAACATTTAACAAAATCTAGACTAAAATCTTCGTAAAAACTTTTAAGCCGCGTCAAATCCTACAAACATAGCGAACTAAGTTTAGCTTAGGGACGTAACTCCCCTCACGCCCGCCCCTGCAATTAGCGATATTGTTATAATAAAAACTCCAGCAGCCCACTTAAGGGCAACGTCACCTCGGATATTATCCGCGGCATCACTTTGATCTCCTGTCTCGTATTCCCTTTTGTCAATCGTTCGGTGTCTCTACTGCAAACAGCACTTGTTGGTAGGAGCAATTTGGTTTCTATTTCAAAGGCCGAGATACTCCGGGTGCCAATCAAACGTGGCTGACATCACTGCCAACAAGGTAACCATTAGCAGATTCCCTCTCTCGCCATGAAGACCGTCAACAGTTTATATTGCATAGCTGTTTCATTTGTTACTTGTCAACTCTTACCTGAGTAATGATAGAACTTGAGCCTTTTAAAACATTTGTTAGGTTACCTACCTTTTACAATAATAGCTATTATGCTACATTTTCTGTGTAGTTTTATCGACTATTTTAGCGATGTCACTTCAGTTCTTTTTTTTTCAATTCAAATTAATGAGATTTCAAATTGCAGTCATGTCTCTTCCTATAAATGTAAGTTTTACTTACCCTCGGTCCAAAGTCACTGTGTATTTTTTAACTGACTTCAAAAAGGAGGAGGTTCTCAATTCGATTGGTATTTTTTTATGTATGTACACCGATTACTCGAAGATGGCTGGACCGATTTGGATTTCTTTTGTTTGTTCCCAAGTGGTCCTATGATCATCAAGTCAGGATCTGATGATGGGATCCTGGAGAAATAGAGAGAACTCTACAAATTTTATAGGCACACTTGAAGCAATTTGGGTAGCTTTTGGAAAAGTATTTGCTCGGAGTGGTCCCATTTCAATTTGGTGAAGATCTGATGAAGAACTTCGGAGATAGGCAACAGAACTCTTCAATAAATGATAGCAAGTGGACTGGGATTGCTGAAATCTCATGACATGACTTGTTTATACCAGTTCATAACATAACATCACGCTGGTACGCTGTGAAGGGGAAAGCACATGTGAACCACTAAAACTGAAAAATAACTTAAAAAAAAAACAACCGAACCTAAACAACATCCAAAAATATCTTTAATTTCGGAAGGCGGTGACAAAAAATTTAAATACATATCCAAAGTCACCGACTTCCGAAATTAAAGTTATTTTTCACTTTGCACCCAGTGTATTTTTGTAAGTCGGTTGCTTTTTTTTTAAAGGTTTTTATTTTATTTAGGGGGACAGTGCATGTCCCCACTAATGAGCAATGACTTCCGCTTAAAGGGGCCTGCTAGGGCTGATGCCTGTCTAGGGTCGCGGATTTGTTCTAAAAAGTTACCGTGACCCTGGCACAGGCAACCGAAAGAACATGGGTGGATTTTAGCCAGTAAAAGCCTGACACGCCCTCGCACTCCGGTAGGAGCGGGAGAAGTCATGTCATGATTACCCACCCAAAAAAAAAGGCCTCCGCCAAATCCTGCGAGGCATCTTTTTCCAGGACTGACTCGATTCAACCTTTGCAATACGCATGTAAGTCGTCTCGGCACCTCTTCCTGGGCCGGCTTAGGCGGCACCGTCCATCCTCAGGCACCCACCGTGTGGAGATTACTGCCCGGCGATCACTGTGCAAGCAGCCGAGGTGACTCGTCCAGTCTCATTTCAGACTGGCAGCCTACAACTTTTAAGTAGGGGCTGCTACCACAGAGCCACCTCTGCTCTCAATTATTCATTCAATGAAGACACCATCCTTCTTTTGTCTATGTTGGCTTAAATAGGCACATAACCTACATTTTGAATTAATGCTTAATTATAAAAAAATATCCAAAACTGTTCAGTGTTCAGCATAATGAAAGCCCCAGTCTCACAATACAACAGAACTAGTAATTTCATCAAAAAACATAAACAATAAAAAAGCTGCGAAAAGAAACGGAAAAACTGCATCAGTCTTGCAATAATAGAAATATCTGCATCGATAATACTTGAAGAGGCCTTGACAAAGACAAAGAAATTGTTTGGCGAGGAGCCAGCTCCCCAGAGCCAGTCCCAGGTATGGAGATAAAAGGAAGCGAGCCGATCAAAGATTGCTCTGTTTTAAAACGAGAAAAATGCAAAGTTTTGTTGTTCGAAACGATACCAGCTTCCGAAATAAAAATGTAAATTTGTTCAGCTTTCCTGCGGTTCCCTGTTCGGTGGAATTTGTGCTTTTCCAATGCCAGACAAGTATTTGAACAATCAGACAATTCCAATAGCGCTCCAGTCTGGTTAGCCACGGTAATTTGTTGCATTGCGTTTTTCGTTCTAGAACCGTTTAAACGTTTTCTACGATCTTTATAACGCATATACATCAATAATCACTGCCACGAAACTATTTCAGATAGTTTATTTAAAACTATAAGTACATAATGTGCCATATCAGGCGTGTTGTATATATACACTTGTTCGGGTCGGCACATTCGATTCGACTTTCATTCGGCTTGTGCCAATCGGCAAACTCCGTTCGGCATATCTACCTTCGCTGGATTGGCATGTTGCAGTTGATTTTTCCGACCCGCTCGGCTTAACCGCAAGCTGTCTGCATGCAGCTAACGGTTGCGGCCTTTTTTCCAAATCAACATAATTCGATTTTAGCTCTGCGGATGACTTTACCCTGAAGAAATGTGTAACACGCCTTACGAGCCTATACTGTACAGTATATGGTTACCAATAGCCTAAGCACAGGTCAATCCAATATTCTCGGAAGTAATTACAATGCAATCACATGCTCATGAGGTCAACCTGTTTATTCAAGAGAAAAACAATCAATCAGTTGCCGCCTAGTTAGGCAGAGAAGTGAAATCTGTGTTAATAGGTCACATATTCTGAAAAATAAAATAAAAAAACAAAAGATCACGTTGTTCAGTGCTTCTACTACGGTGGCAAGTTACTAAACGTCACACTGATAGGCTTTTGAAAAAAGAATGGATCTGGGCGGTAATGAAAAAAACACAAAAGCATACGTAGTTCAGTTTTACATGGCCATTTACATTAAACCACGTCACATCGATTGAATTTGAAAAAGGAATGGAAAATGTTCAAGAACTCACCCAAGTCCTCGGCGTCTTCGCTCCACTCCCCGGTGCCTCGCACCAGCACCGCCGACATCCCAGCCAACACCGCACACACCAACACCGACTCCATCGCACACACACCCCGCCCCCACATCGTAACACACCCTACTCTACACTTAACCTTACTTTGGCAACATTTTACACCTACAGTAATGTTTCATTACCCAACAATCTACTATTAGTTAAGCTCCACAACGTTCATTAATTTAATATTACAATATACATTAGCTACGCCATTCCATTACCTCACAGGAACCGTCTATTGTCAACTTCACAATTGATCAACCCTATAGAATCACTTGCTAAAGTCGCTCCACGAATACTGCATACATTTTCTTAATTAAAAATTCGCTCTATTTTTGGTGTAGGTCGATCTCCAAATCGTAGGTCGATCGGGTTGAATCGAGTTCCATTGCTTCGATTTGTTAGTGCATGTTACTTTTGTGTATGAACGATCCAAGTAATCTTTTCGGCATTATGAGTGGAGTCGTGTGTAGTGTGCCGTCACGCACGGCCGGCTTTCGGGACGCGGTTAAATATCCCGATGAATAATTCAGGACTCTTTTAGCGGCGGTGCGCGCTCGAGGACAGAAAGACCACCTGCAACAAAGTACATAGTCCCTCATTTATGTCCAAACACAACTATATTTAGACAAGTCGTTTCGCAAATTGGTAGAGAATTTATAATCAGTGATGACAGACTGGTACGAGAAATATGCACAATTAAGTTTGTGCAATGTAGGTACAGCTATTTTTTGATTTCCGATTTTTTAAATTTTGATTGTATTCTGCTGCCCTAGATTCTTTGTTTACCTACATGAACACAACGTGAATTCTTTACACATACCTCTATGAATGCAAAAATTAATTAACTTCATAACATTTACCTAAAAAATTTCAAAAATGTATCCAAAATATTTAGCAAGAATTCCCCGCTGCATTTCGCCGTGCTACCAGAGACATTCCTCTGTTTATTTTAAAAGAGATTTCTCCGAGAAAAATTTAACAAAAGCTTTCAAGGAGCAAAATCCGTCATCAAAGGCGGCTAAACGACCCGTAGCGCAGTGCTGAAGCGCTAATATAGTTTAGGAAACAACGTGCCCCTATTTCCTAGCCGTTAGGGCGAACTTGCCGCCTAGAAACTTCCTACTATTTCCTTGATATTATAGAGAAACGGCAACTTAAATATGAGATGCATACATACACACGTATACTAGTCTAGCCGTAGTAAACGGTAATAAAATGTGTGCTTGCTATCAAAAGTTATTTTTATGGTAATGTATCTACAGTAAAATGAAGTTAACGTCTTATTTCTCAGAAACGTGAGTCAACTTTTGATAAAAGCAACCGCATTTTGTGGAAAATGTGGCTGCGTTTTGTATCTAATTATAACTTTACTTTAGTCACTAAGTTATAATATTGTGTGTATGTAATTATGTACGTATAAGTGTATACAAGGAGTAACAGAGTAAATGCAGTTCCTGAAAATAGGGTCTTTATAATTGACTACTGAATCAATTTTACAATGATGTATTTTGCCATACCTACCGCCGTTGACCCACACAAAAGCAATCCTATATCAAGTCATAAGACTCAATTTAAAAATGCATAAATTAATGCTAGGGTCAACATTATTTTCTTAATAATAACCGAACAGTTAGCTTTAAAAAAAATGTTTTAGTCATTGTATTATGCTTTTAAATCATTGCTCTAATTGGGGTAAATGAGGTCTTGCGTTAATTTTGTTTCACGTTGTATAAAATAACCTAACTAACTTCAATGCCAACAACAACTTCCTACAGAAGCGTAGGCCATACTTTTATATAATAAACTCTATTATGGATCTAGTCCGCGCTTCCCCTTATCGAGGTATCTAAGTTTCAGCCACATAATAGTCTGAAACTTCCCTGTTAGCCATTCGAGAAAAACCACGCTTAGTTGACCTACATTTCTGTTTATAAAAAGTTCGTACTCGGTACCCACTCATAACCATATTTTATTGGCTTCTCCCAGCAACATTCCTCTTATATTTCTTTATATTTCCCATTCGTGAGCTTTGATTTCGTACATGGCTCTTAAAGGAAATTGTTTGATCTTTACGAAGGAAATTGCCTAAAAGCCTTGTTTACAACATATTTTCCCACATGAACGTTTACTTGAGATACTAAGCAGTCTCTAAAACATCGGAAAGAAAGTAAACTTTTAGGTAAAATTTATAAGATATGGCCTGATTAGGTACTTCACTTAATTTTTGTGTAACAAATAGCCTCTGGGGCCGTAGTTAATTTATTCCATGCTTGAGTAGCCCACTTTACAGGTTGAAATAAATTATCTAGTCTTTATGCCAACAGAAAATACGGAGAAGCTATATTAATTTTGATTAGGCGGCTAAACTGAGTTAATTTCATGCAGACTCTAAAGCCCGCGGGCGCTAAACATAGGCATCGCCTAAAGCCTAAACTGACTGATGAAAAGTGAACGTAAATAAAACTCTTTTAATTATCATACAAAGTTAGTCGTTATCCAAACACCTTAACTTGATTATCATATTATTATTTATAACTGCGACCACCCAGCTTTGCACGGTTTTTACGACTTGACATCGAGTTTTCGTTTTTATGTAAGTTTAATTTTCATTTACAGGGTGACATCACATTGACGTGCAAACTGTAACCACAGATTCAGTAAATAATTCTGGTCACCCCTGCAATGAAATGTATCACTGATTATTTAAAAAATATATAACTGTTCCATACATTTTGACGGCTAAGGTATTGCATTTTTCTATAAAACAGTAAGTATTGTTTTGTTATCCGTCGTATAATTTCTTCAGTAGGGTAGTTAGAATCATGTTCTAAATTCCTGGTTACAGTTTGTGCATCGATTTCCTTGCCACCCCATTATATTTCCTATCTATATTAGATTACTCATGTCACATCATCACCCAACTTGTTATTTGTGGTGTTTGTGTTCTTTGCGTCAAGTTCAATGCAAACGAACGATATTTTTTCCATCTTTCTTTAAAAATACAAAAATATTTCTTAAATAAAAATATTTGGCGCTGGAAAAATCATCTTTCAGTCAATACAGATTCAATGTTAATATGAAACAGTCCAATAATCTAAAAATCGATCATTTTCATGCCAGCGTTGCCAGAAACATTAATTTTTATAGATAACTAGCTGACCCAGCAAACGTTGTTTTGCCTTATAAATTATTTAGGGGTGGACTACCCCTAACATTTAGGGGGATGAAAAATAGATGTTGGCCGATTCTCATAGATACCGGATAAGCACAAAAAATTTCATCAAAATCGGTCAAGCCGTTTCGGAGGAGTATGGCAACGAAAACTGTGACACGAGAATTTTATATATTAGATTCTTAAACGTCACTCACCAATAATTTTACTATTTCCATCGCTATATCGTTATCTACCAACCCAAACTGGGCCCGCGCGGTGGATTACGGCCCATTCCCTCTCATCGAGTCAAGGCCTGTATTTCAGTAGTAGGAGCATTATGCATCGCTATATTAAATCACCTTTCAAACAAAAAAAAACAAAATCAAAATCGATTTATCCGTTCGGGAGCTACGAAGATCTGAGTGCCTCAGACCGACACACACAAATTTATAACACCCCGTCGTTTTTGCGTCGGGGGTTAAATACACAATTTTTATATTTTTGGTAGCCAAACGCCAGGTGTCCCACCTGCAGGCTTAGCATGACGCTTTCTATATCTACTCTACTGTAGAATAGAAAACGCTTCTCTTCCCTTCTCAAAATCTCTTCTTACCGAGCACGACGTCACACCCAGACTCATATTTCTTCGTAGACAGTGACTTTTCCTTAGCAACAGGGTAGACGCTAGTGATGTGTGTAACCTAGCCACTTTTACAGTATTTTTGCGTTCTATTCTCAAACAAATATATACCTAAATGTATATATGAAGCAAAGTGTTTTAAACAAATCTTTCTTCTATAACAAAACGGAAATGGTCTGTTTGATATGTCGAATATAAACCACCAAGTTTTAAAATACATTTAATTTTGTGTGTATTGCTTATCCATTGCCATAATTATACCACTTTGAATGCGTCGCGCAAAAGGTAAGTATTTTATAAGGTACATTGTTTTTTATTGTTGTAAGTATACATTTTTGTAAAATGATGTCATTTGATTTTATATTTAAATTATACTATTTATTTATTTATTTATTATGGCACTCCAACGACTAGTTCACATAAACATACTATAATACTATAAAGTTCACTAGATTCCTTGCTTATTTTATAATTCTGTAGGAACTCACTTTCTGGGAAATCGAAAGGCGAGCTTTCTAATAGTATTTCTATCCCATCTTTGCTCAAATTTTCCCACATATCGGGCGCAAGTCACCGTTTCAAACTGTTAGTTTCAATCAAACTGTTGACAATTACGTAGTTGGTAAATAACAAGTACAAGAAAAATGAACCTCAAAGTCCTTAAACATAAGTATTTATTCCTTGTACTAGAAACATTGCAAATTCTAACCGGCTTCGTATTACGTTAACTTGGCTTAATTCCGCTAAAAATAGCCCTGCTCCATTAGCTGCCATTATTATAAGCGTACTATGAATAGCCCACACCTAGCTATTTCTGGAGAAAACGGCTTCCATGGTACTTTTAATGTTGGGCTTTTAAAATAGATTTGATGTTATTTCAACCTTTTCTACGATGTCATTGCTGCAATTTACCTAGGTACATGAAAAGAAAATTAATAATCAGAATTGGTTCCGTAGCTAAAAAGTACCAGCGCCAACCCTATTAGTAAGGACCCGCTGACCGTTTGTCATAGGATCCGTATCTTTTGAACTGTAATCGGTAGGATACTTGAAATTTTGTAAGTGTGTCGGAAAAATGAAATTAAATCACTACATCATAGTTTAAAACAAAGTCGCTTTCTCTGTCCCTATATCCCTATGTATGCTTATATCTTTAAAACTACGCAACGGATTTTGATGCTGGTTTTTTTAATAGATAGAGTGATTCAAGAGAAAGGTTTATATGTATAATACACCGATCTCCACGAGGGCGAAGCCGCTGGCAAAAGCTAGTTAATAATAAAAGGCGGGTCCCCATACACGAAACTAGTTTTTCACATATTGATTATAGCACCTTTCTTGTGATATTTAAACAAAGTAGCTAAAAAATATGTATTTTTAAATATACTACGTTAATACGGAGTGAGTCCGACTCACACTTGGCCACTTTTTTTAGAAAATTTCGGACTTACTAAGTATACGTATAATAGAGTTGGATACAGAATTTTCATTTTATAAAGCCAGTAAAAATAAATTTGAACTACATATGTTAAACATTTAACATTTCAATAATTGCACATTCTTCTTACACGGGGTGTTATTTATTGCGGCTATTAATGAATGCAAAATTGTCACCTACATATCAACTTACCCCCTTACTGGATTACGCGAACATTAGATATGTACACCTTTTATAAAGCAACAGGAAATAATCCACCCTCTATGTGAGAATGAATTTATAGCCTCCTTCCTACAATAATGAGCTTTTGAATTTTAAAGATACCGGCGAAATTAGTGTTACGGAAGCCTGGCTGCCAGGTAGACTTTATGTTATAAACATGGAACATACAATAAATCTATGTATGTAGTATACTGCTGGCTGAAATTAAAAAAAACAAATATTATAAATAATAAAGATATTCAATCTAATAAAATAGATATAATAATTTAGTCCTTATTTAAATTATTTTATAGGAATAATTTTGTTTGGAAGTTATCAATGCACAGCTTTTTTTTTTATTACCTACCTGTAAAAACAACCAACTATATATTCCAACTATACATCTATACAAATAAAAATGGAAGTGTCTGTTTATATAGTCATAATAACGGCTTTTTACTAAATGCATGTGTAAGTTTATACGGCATTTATAAAAAAAAAACATTTTTAAATTGTTTTGTGTATTTGTTCCGTCTAATCTCCGAAACGCTTAGACCGTTGTTGACGGGGCTTTCACTGGCAGATAGATGGATGGATCTGTTATGAGGAGTAACATAGGCTGCTTTGTCTCAGTAGCATCTTCCCGTGGGATTATTTGCTATGTCCACGCGAGCGAAACCGCGGGTACAGCTAGTTCTATTACACAAATATACTGTTTATTGGTGCCTACAAGAATAAGGACCCAGTTGGGGGCAAGAGTCAGGAGATAAAGTGCAATAACATGCACTAACAACAAAATATTCCTACCTCATTTGAAATGGATGCAAATGTACAACCATGTGGTACTTACATAGTTTTAGTATTAATATTAGCTTATAACGATTCTTTAAATGCATTCTGATTTATTAAAAAGGGTTTAGGGTCTTAACATGTGTTAAGTGTTGTTACTTTTATATTGGTAGTTTATTGCTATCAAACAAATCCGTCGAATAACAATTTCTTGATTATTTCTTTCTTTCTTTCTGAAAGTGTATTCTTTCCCTTACTATAACGGTTGGCCTATTGCCAGAGTCTTTGAAGGCCTCATTGTGCGCCATTAGCAATTGCACGAACAGTTTCTTTCTGCACGGTATTGCGAAATTCCTTGGATTTACGCGAAACGGCTGGCCGGTTCATCGCCTCTATAGACAATCATATTGAATCGATGCTCCCTACATTGATGGTTGATGCTATTCATTATCTTAACGTTATAATGGTTCATTATATACCGAAAGTACCTATGATTACCTATGATTTATTAATTCCTAGCACCATTTTATGGGTAAAGGTACTGGTAAGTTCTGGAGGCTGGTGTCTGAACTCAATCTTTACCACATTGTTAGTTATTAATAGAACATTGTACACAAATTAATAAGCCTAAAAATATCCATAACAATGAAAAGTTAACACAGTCAATTAAACAAAAATATTGTTAAAAACATCTACTGTTATCGTTTCACTTTGTACCCAACAACGAATAAGGTAACTCATAAACAGGGTGTACCTAACAGAAACCCTATGGCTATCCTTAAGCACTAAAGATAACAGCTGGTATAGAATTACTATTCATAGTTTCAGCTCAAAATAAAATACTCTAAGAATTGAAACCAAATGTTCGATTTCATGTTTCTTAAATTTAAATCAAAACAAACGTGTCACCGCACTACATGGGTCAATAACTTTCCACGTTACTTGCCAATATCACGATAAATCGCTTCTAAGTGATGAGTTTATTTCAATTTGATGATTTGGTTCCCAGTATCAATGTATTAAAAATTCTCATAACTCCCGAACATGTAGAGATAGGATTAAAAAACCCTTCCAATATCGTTTGATATCATCCAAAGAAGCCGTGCCCTTGGTATGTATATACCCATTCCGTTACACGTTGTATATAATACGTCAAAGAAACATTTATTTACTCCAAACCATACATAATTTAAGTTTCATCAACCGAAGGCCAGAGGTCAGAAATCATGAGATAACCCGAGTTTACTCAAATATGTCCGTGATTTCCTCCAGGAGTTTCAGAGATATATATGCAAATGTTTGTACACACTACATTATTTATTAATCATGTCATCAGGCAGTCTGTCCCTAAACGGGGCCAATAGGACCCTATTTATGAATCATCACGAATAGTGCGATAACTAAATTAGAGGCACTACACTAGCAGAATGTCAAATCATAATTATGCTAAATTAATTAATTTATCAAACGCTATTCAAATTACTAATTCCAATTGAACACAATTTTGTCACAAACATAAAATAATTAAGTTAATGGAATACCCAACAAATTCAGCACAAACATTTCATGAAATTAATTAGAATTATTTCTAGACGTTTAATAGAATATCCAGGTCATAAACCAACATAGATTTCATTAATTAACATAAGATATACAATAGCAGAGATACCCACCGCCAATCAGCTGATGACTGTCAACAACATTCATTGTTTACTCGTTCACTCTGTGACGATGCAATCAAAACTAGTGACAGTTTCGGATTAGACCCACAAAGTTGCGATAACAGCGACCCTTACTTGTCATGTTCATTATACATCGTGCTAATAGGTTTCGCCCCAAAATCCTACAGGGATAATCTTTGTACCGCAATCCTAGTTTTATATTTTTTTTATTTTCACTTCAGTCATTCACATTCACGTTTACAGTTTATTTTAATTTTAAGTTGTTATTAATTAAGCACGTTTGTGTGTTCGTCAAAGTTTGGTTATGAAGATTACGTGAGGTATCATGCGTGAGTGTCTCGGGTGTGGACACGTGTATCGGGTCGCGCGTCGCGCGGACGACTGGCGCGGCATGGACCGGCGTTATGTCGCGTCGACGCGCGGCACCCACCTTGCTCCACCGAGGGTGCTCGGCTCGCCTCGGCAACCCTCGCCCGCCTCCGCCAGGTAAGCTTTCCCGACATGAAACTCTGATTGAATGGATGAGTTTCCAAATGCTTTTTTGTCGGAGCCGAGCGACAAATCACGATGTCGGACGGAACATTTGTGTTAACTTTCCGTGGTTTATTTGAAGGACATAAATTTAAATTACGGCTTCTTGAATTTTCTTTTGAGTGTTCGAATTTATGTTTTATCATAGACTATGGTATGTTATGATTAGATTATGACAGAATCCGAGAATTAGGATGGGCGTGAAGTAAGATGAAAGCACATGAACAAAATCATAGGTGAATTAATTAAAGCCACGCCGTGGCGATACTGCACATCTCCTATCCCATTTTCCATAGAATAAACCTTCACACAACAAAATTTCTATCACTGAGACTAATTAGTCTTCCGAGGTATCTATAGCCACTTCTCCACCACCCTTTCTCTTCCTAGCTGCATGTAGACCGGATTCAACTGCTCGCTACGTAGGTACATATTAATTACTGGGATCCAAATTAGCGCACTGACCGTACAAAAGTTCTCGTTAAAACCTTGTCAAAACGCTTTGAGGACTCAATCGTAATTTAGCGTAACATTTCTTACCTAAATGTTTCAAATTTATTTCGACAATTATTCATATTAACATTTAATTTATTCGTGTTTTTGTATTTTTTTCTTATGGTTAAACTAGAGATGGTATATAATCAAATATGTATCAGATACCGTTAAAGACAAGGCTTTGCTTTCAAGATTCTTGATTAATCAACCTAGTTAAAAACTACATCACCCACCCTTCCCTTGGGTGTAAGTTTCCTTTTAAAATCTTCATTACTCCAATACTGAAATAAATCTTACCTTTGCTAACTTTATACAAAACTAGCTTTTGACAGTGGCATCGCTCACTTGGAGGTCGGAAATTATCCCACGGGAACATACAATCGGGATAAAAAGTATCTTATATAAACTATATGTGTGCCAAATTTTATCCAAATCCTTTCTACCGTTTCTGCATGATTTAGTAGCAAACATCCGAATATACAAACCGTCACATTTATAATACTAATAGGATTTTTTTTAAACCCAACATTACCACCCCCAAACCAAGGAAGGAAATACGCAAAGAAATATACCTACATATACATTAACATGAAAAAATTCTAAAGCGTGTATAATGCCCTGGGGGCAGTGATAGGCAGGGTTGTCACGTTGAGCATGAATTATCGACTCAACGTGGATCGCGCATTGAGCGTCGAACATTCGCGACAATCGCGACCTGGCTTCGGAATCGGTATCTCAAACAAAAGCGTCCTTTGACTAAAACGATGGCGCCATGGCGGTTATCGGATTACGATGGTTTAATCCGACTTAAGCCCTTCTGGCAATCGTTTGAATTGTTTGCGTTAGGGCTAAATTAAATGAATAGTTTTGTGTGCAAAAGTGAGTAAAATTACGTTCGAGGCCACTGGACTTTTTGACCCCTTGGTTTTAATTGAGTAACGGCCACTTGATTTTACAGTACCTTCGGGTACAGTTGGACGTGAATGCGGGGTTAAATCATGTTTGTAATTTATAATAACAAGCTTTTTAGGTATATAATTCTTCTTAAACTTGGGAAATACAAATGAAAATGAACAAGTGGTCTAGAGGTGCACGGAAAGTGAATTTTCCGAGACCCGTTAATGGGGTCAAAGTAAAGGTTCCTAAGGGCACGCCATCGCCATAGCAACAACTCATTGCGAAAACATCTATGATGAAACAGGTACTTAATACCTAATTAAGCATCAGCAAAATAAACGCATTACTACCTAGCTACCTAAAGAATTTAAAATTCATGAAAAAAAGAACTCATCTAATAGTCTTCCCGAAATTATGATATTTATTTGTTAGAAGTAACAGCAGAATTGGAATGATTACGTAGTATTATGAGATTATGGAGCTCGGCAGCCGTATTTTGGAGCAGCTAAACTAATTTAAAATGAAAGAACATTTTACGCTTCGGAGGCGACCTTTATAAAATGAGTTGGAAAATTGCGAAATATACAATGACGGACACTTTCCTCACGATGAAGAGGAATCCTCTATTTTTATGAACAATTATTCTGTCTGAACTTCATTTTTATCAAGAACTAGGTACATTAGGCTGAATTCAGTGTTTCACTTGGTTTCTAAAGAATATGTGAATTGAACCTTTACAAAAATCTGTTTCGACTTGTATATTTTTTACTCAAAAGAAACATGTCAGCTGCAATACAAAACATAGCGATAAGAAATACACGAAACTAGACAGTATTGGACAACCAACCGGTGGAAGAAAACATCGTGAGGAAACCGGCATGTCCTAGACCCAAAAAATTCGAAGACATGTGACATCGGCCCCGCGTGGTGGATTACGGCCCACTCCCTCTCACCGAGAGGAGGCATGTGTCCTAGCAGTGGGAACGTTATAGGGTGTTTATGCAACGCTGTTCACAGATTAACCAGAATACATAACAGAAAAATAATAGGCAGTCGCTGAGGTTATTACTACTTTGTTATTTTTTAATCGACTTCAAAAAGAAGGAGGTTTTTTTATGTATGTTCGGACATAACTCCATAGTATATAGACGGATTTGCGAAAATCCCATTTAAATTTTATATAGATCTGATGATGCGTTTCGGAGACAGCTTAGCCAACGGAACTCTTCAAAAAATGACAGGAAATCAACCACACAGACTCAACAACGATTGCTGCTATCGCATAAATATGCATTGTTTTAACCACAAGGATGATGAAATTTCGAATTAGTTATAGTACGTAGGTAGGTACTATAACTAAAAAGTGAAAAATAAAAACTTTTTCCAAAAAAAAAAACCAACCGAATTCCGGAAAACACTACAAAGTGAAAAATAACTTTAATTTCGGAATGCGGTGACAAAAAATTAAAATACATATCCAAAGTCACCAACTTAAAGTTATTTTTAGACGAAATTAAAGTTATTTTTCACTTTGCAGTGTTTTTACGGTAGTCAGTCGTTTTTTTTTTTTTGGAAAAAGAATTTTCTAACTAATAAATTAACTACCGTGTAAGATAGAAGATATAGCTAGCATTCAAGAAAGTTCCTATAGTATAAGACTTTTGGACCTACCTATAGAGAGCACATGCAAAAATGACTAATTATATTATGTTCAAAAGTCGGAATATCGATAGGAATCGAACGCAAGCCAGAGTGGGACTAAAAACCTTTCCTTGTAAGCTCTTCTAATGGGCCACATTTGCCGGTTTACTAAGCTTCTATAAAGCGTAAGGTATGAGAATGTAGTCGAATAAAATTAATGAAAAAGTCAAATCAAATCAAATCAAAATATTTTATTTCACATAAACCTGCAAGGGCACTTATGAAACGTCAGAAGCTAGGTGCTTAACGTACGTAACGTAAAGTACTTAACGGTCAATAATATAAACCTATCTACTGAACTTTAGCTTTGCATTTTATCATTTAAACATCGTACTCCCTGAGGGGTAATTAAGTAACACATTATCAGTAGGAATGGCTTTCGTTTTGACAGTTTCAAAATGATTCAGATTCTAATTGACAGTTACGTTACCGGTCATAATCTTTAAAGTCTCTCATTGATTATAATGTAATGCCCACTCTCCTAAATAGGACTTATCCGCGTGAACTGAGCTTCATAAATTATTTACATCGTTTGTTTACATTGTACCTGAACCGTGCTTAGTTTGTATTTTAATCTTCCGTTTATGAATTCAAACTGAGATTAAGATTAAAGTGTTTTAAGCAAGTTCTAACACAATAACAATAATCATTGCTATAAACTTTAGGCGGGTAGATTGTAGTGTAATAACATTTAAATCTAAACTTTCAACTGTTTACTAACTAGGTAATAAATGTGGTTGAAGCTGGCTTTTACACTTTTACAACCTGAATTCAAATTACGAATTTTGCCAAGTTACATTCTATGTATTCAATTGATAATGTTCCACAAACGGGTGAAGACACTGATTCCTGTAACACAGGTACCACCTAGCTCAGGAGTCAGGGCTTCAATTGATTGTCACACCTTCTTTATGTCAATAAAACATTTATTATTATTATTTTTATTATTTATGTTGGTGGGATCGGTAGTCAGTCCAACTAAAACTCAAAGCTTAATGGTATACCATCAACAGGCACTTTTGACTTGCCAAAGAGTCGGTCGGTTAGTCAGAAATTTGAAGCTAGTTGCCCATTCCAAAACGTAGATCGCCGTGGAGGAGAACGGACAAGAAACTCCAAGGATATTCTTTTAAATCAAGATATTACAGAGTCCTGGGTACATTATTCTTGTTGCCTTTATATGTGAGAAAAGTTTAAAAAAAAAGCAAAAGCTAGTAGCATAATTAACGCGTTCATTATCCATGGTACGCACATTTATGAAATTGAAAAAATGCTTCAAAAATTTAACAGTTTGTGGTGAATAGGTATAACAAGCAAACAATATAAAGACATAGGGGTATTTCCCAGTAACTGGGTTGCGGAGGTCAGATACGCAGGTGCTTCATGCAAAATACTGGTATTCAGCTACATCCGGGAAAAGGCTAAGCAGGTGATGATGTGTGTTTCTGTTTTTTACTCAAACGTTGTTAATTTATTTCATTGTGCCTGTTATTTAATACATAAAATTCAACGAAAGGAACTTCGTTCCTACCCAGAAGTCTATATTTAATGTAACATTTTTAGTTAAATTAACAATCCCTCATCAACCCCAAACGAATAGTTATCTTTACACAAGCCACGAAAGGTCTTACAAAACTCAATCCAACTTCATTAAATTAACAATTCAAAACAAATAACGAGCTAGCAAATAGTTAATTGGGTTTTCACTCAAGCAACAGACTGATTCAATGAGCAATACATTTAACTGTTAATTAATCTCTAGTTAGTTATTAATCGTCGCGACAGCCCTAGTTTTGCTCAATCACAATCACGTTATTTAGCGAAATCAGAATAATATTCATTAGCGTTGTTATTCCCGACGGGTAGTTGCCCCGAGCACGTTTCAGTGGCGGCCATGATTAGCCGCTGCCGTACCAGTAACTAGTGCTAATGACGATCTATGATGATACAATTATCTTTAATAATCCATAGCTACGTACGTGTATGCTTGATTACCCTCCCGCATAGCGAAGTTTTAGTGGTAATAGTCGCAACTCACGAGTTGTAGATCGTAGGTTCAAACCCAGACACACGTTTTGCTTTGTGCAAATTATTTCATCACTGCTACTCTCAAAACGGTGAAGGAAAATGTCGTGAAGAAACCGGCATTACCTAGAACCAAAATATCAAAGACATGTGACATTCACTAACCCGCACTGGGCTCGCATGGTGGTTTACGACCCACTCCCTCTCACCGAGAAGAGGCCTGTGCCCCAGCGGTGGGAACACGGCTGGTTATACATGGCGAAGTTTTGCTAAGCCGTTCAATAAAGCTGAAAAGTTTTGTTTCTTTTTCGTCACTCTTTTCTGCACTATAAATAAAGTACTAAGGCTCTGTTTTGTTTCGTTAGAAACAGTTCTTATGATAATATAAACTTCTTCGGTTATTTTTAGTAGGTTTACACAAAAGCCGATGAGTTCGTTTCGTTCTCTGCGTTCAATAAAGGGTGTTTCTCGCATTTCGTGCATTTTCAAAGAAATTACAAGAAAAAGTATTTATATTTTTTCTTATTTTTTGTGAACAGCTACATAAAAAATAAACATCCTGATTTAAGATATACTACATTCTACGCAAAACTGCCGGAGATACGGACCTAAAAGTTTTCCTGGGTATGATGGTAATAATGAATGTAATCTGCTAATTATTTGTTGTAATGGTAACGAAAAATTAAAACTGGTAATGAAGATTTAAATAAAACAATTGTTTCAGATTGAGGTTTTACAAAAAAAAGGCATTTTTCTACTCGATTATCGATACATTAATGAAATTAAGTTATTTTAGGTAACATTGCTAATTATTTGAATCATAATTATTCTTCAACTAAAACTAATAGGTACACATAAACATTTAAAAAAACAACAGTCTACATTCATGATTAGATTAGACTAGTATAAATGTAGCTAATAGTAAAGAAATTATATCAATACACAATCATTTACAAACTTAACCTCTTACTTACTTATATTTATTACCATATTTTATATTCATTGCCATAATTTTAAGATAATTTCCATAAGTGTCACATCATTACCATAACTGTGTGTTCATTACCATTTCTATAAAAAGTGGCTGGTAAATTGTGGTAATGATAGGAACGGTAATGATATTTTTGCACTTTCTTTAGATTTACTCTCCCTCATTAACTACAATACCAAGGTATTTAATATTTTATAACTATTTGAATTCAATTGTAATTATGTTGGCATCAAAAATACTGCAACACAATAAGGAATTTTCTCTTAAAAGCACGAATGGTAATGAAAAAAAAACTTACAAAACTTAAAATCTCGTGTTGATAAAATTTCAAAAAAAAAATTGCACGGGTTCATATTGTTCAACGTTTGTTGGTCGAAGTCGGCGGAGCACCTTAAGCATCAAGCGTGGGGTGAAGTACAAGAACTTTGCTCGTTCGTATATCTACCGGCGGTTTTCCCAATTTCAATCTGAATGAATGGTAATGAGATTGTTTTTTAACAAAAACGTTTTTTCGCCGTGAACGTAACGTAGCGTTATGTGTACTTTAAACATTTCATTACAATAATGAAATGATGAAGCATCAGATTATTTTGATAATTCTGGTCAATAAAAAAAAAATGTTTTGGTAATGACCTTTGGGCCTATTTTTTTATACATATATAGCCAGTTACAAAAACAAAATGTGATGGCAGATATACCTTTTTAACTCACCTCAATAAAAAAAATTTTAGTCGCTTAAAAACGTGTAGAATTGTGTATTTTCAAGTGAACATGTGATTTACACGAAATGAGAGAAACACCCTAAAAGGCGACTAGAAAACTCCTTCGTGTTACGCTTTGCTTTTAAGGTGAATCTAGTCCACATTTTTCCCATACAAACTTCGGGAGGGTATTACTCCACTGTTCGACAATGTACATCAAAAATTAAACATGGTATGGTTTTGTCTCATTATTAATATTGTCTGTACGCAAACAGAATACTAAAACAAAAAGCCATTAAAAAGTTAGGAGCCAACAAAGATTCGTTTTTCTTGCTAATTTAACCTAACTTTGGGCGTGTTTAAGTTACAAAAAAAGTGTAAAATTTGAAAAACCAAGTCAGTACCGACAAAGCTCAAATATCGAAAAGTTCAATAAACTTTATTGGTCATTGATTTATGCAGCGGTTTTTTCATAAAACCCGATCTTCCGAAGGGCTATTCGTAATTTTTTACGCGCCTGTTGTACTATAAATGATCCTGCATCTCATTCAATAATGTTGTCCGTGTAGACTAGCTTTTATCTGCTCATAACTCATACTACCTCTGTCGGACACGATACCTGGTGAGACAGCGTGCTTTTTAGCCAGGCCCATCAGTGAGTTCGAGCCCGCGACTAGGTTCCCCTTAAGCATCAAGCTTTACGCCTCATTGTCACCGTAGCAATCATTGATAAAAACATACGTAGGCGATACTATAAACCAACAGATGTACTCTCACAGAAAATCAGATTTTCACCATTCTGTTAAAATGTTCCCAGTGACAAATGCACCATTTCCTCATCTGTCAAATCGTTGTCACATCCTAAAACACCTTAAGAAAATGAAAAGGGTTTCAAATATCCGTGTTTAATGTTCAAATCGTTTCTTGTGCGCTCCCCGGCGTACCGGGCGTAACTGGCGTAATACGCATTAAACATAATATTCATTCGATTCCATACCTCAACTCGATGAGTGTAATGGCTCGGATACGCTGTGCCTAATGCTATGATTACATTACTGACATTATCAAATGATTTTACGTATCCGTATTTTGACGTTTATGGTTTTATTAAAGTAACGGTTTTTGTGAGTAATATCGTGTGGGACTTGGGCAACGGAGTGTTGAAAGAATCACAATTTACAAAAGAATTGTCTTAAATGATGACACACTACATTTTATGTATTCCTAGGTCCGCAGCACCTATTAAAATACTTCGAAAACAAGTATTGTTTTAAAAATTGAATAACGTGATATTTTTTTGATTACGTACAAAAACGCGTCCATTTTCTCGATAAAAATGATCAATGCCTCTCGAGAGACCAATGAACACAGCATCAAACAATCAATTGTTTGGTTTTTCACTGTCCTGGGGACGGCAACATGGACAAAAAATACGAGCATATTTTTTAGGAACAAAACTTTATGAGAATCAGTGTAAATTGAATTACATGGGTTTCAATTTTACTTGTAGGTAGGTACTAATGACCTTAAAATATACGTTTAAGTTTTATCAATCAGATAATATTCCTACTATATGAAGTTGCCGAACAGGAGCTACCGACATAGCTGGCAGAGTGAGCAAGGTGAAGTGGCAGTAAGCTGGCAATACTTGTCGTACGAACTATGGCCGGTGGACCAGACAAGTCCTGCAGGCTTAGCATGACGCTTTTTATTTCTACTCTACCGAAAATAGAAATCGCTTGTCTACATTTCTCGGTACAAAACTGTCAATTGTGTATACGGAAACGTCATTGTTGTCTTCTCTTCTGTCGACAAAACGTTTCTCTACGGTTCTCGTGCTAAGCCTGCTGGAGTGGAGAACGCATATCAGCAGTGGATGGGTTTGCCCCCTAGCTAGATGGATAGACTGGATGTGGGAAACGGAGATCAGGCTGTTGTGGCGTAGTCGGGGAGAGGCCTATGTCAGGCAGTGGACTGCGGTAGGCTTTTCCTGTTTGCCTGGTAACACTAAAGTTACAATCCTATAAGTTAAGAATAATGTAAGTTTATAATTCTGTTTTCCTTTTACGCAATGATTTTAGAAGCACTATGAAGCGGCCAACAGAGGGACTGGACACAGTGACATTTTATTCAGCCATTCTATCCAATACATTTTTGACACAATAAAAATCCAACACAAATAGTTTCGGATCGACGTAAGCTTCCAAAAAGCCTTATGTCAATCCTGTTGAAAGTCGATGTTGAAATACGAAACGTTTGAAAACGATTGCCAGTTGTCTAGGCCCTGAGCTATTAATTATATCCTACTAATATTATGAATGTCAAAATTTGTGAAAATGTTTGTATGTTTGTGACTCAATTACGCAAATACGGTTTTTCTTCTCAGGGAACAGTCAGCTAGGGAATGCCGGCGCCATATAGCTTTTAAAATATTGACCAACAAAATATTGACGCGTAAAAGTGTATTTTAAGATCTATTTACATAAATAAACATTTCATTTCCCGGCTGAACGGATTTGGATGGAATTAGGCACACAAATAGTTTATAACCTGGATTAATACATAGGATGCTTTTTATGCCAGTAGTACGTTCCCGTGGGATAATTTTCGAACTGCACGCGGGCGAAGCCGCTAGCAACTGCTAGTAATTTTATAACATAACCTAACATCAAGCCTTTTTGCTCCGGTTGGGCAGAGGTATACCTATAATATACTCACATTTTATCAGTTATTTTTAAGTCCCATATAATTGGGGCGAGCCTATCAACCGTGCACAAATCCAGCCTCCAGGCTGCTACTGAGATATTCCAGATAGAAAACCCAATAACACTTTGCCCGACCAGGGAATCGAACCGAGGACCGCTTGCACAGCAATAACAATTGCGATCAATAGACCATAATAAAAAAGGTTTCGAATAAAATTAAATTAACCAGAAAACAAACAGAGCCCTAGTGTGAGTTTCTTTTAACCATCTCGATCTAACGCATCGAGCGCGTTTGGCCCTCGGATTGGTCCTTATTACCATACAATTATAATAGTTCAGTAATGCAGCAGTGGTGGCCCAGTGGTAACGGCCGCGACTTACGAGTTGTAGTTCGTGCGTTCGAACCCAGCCAGGCGCATTACTTTGTATAAATAATTTCATCACCACTGCTCTTAAACGGTGAAGGAAAACATCGTGAGGAAACCGGCATGTCCTACAACCAAAAATTCGAAGACATGTGACATCTACCAATCCGCACTGGGCCGGCGTGGTGGATTACGGCCCACTCCCACTCACGGGGAGAAGGCCTGTGTACCAGCAGTGGGAACGCTGTGGACTGAGTATGTAAGTATGTATGTATGTATAATAAATAGTTCTGTTTTAATTGCAAAGTTTTGGTGTAGTCAATGTAGAAATAGATTATAAGAAGAAATACAACTTGTACAGTCAGCACATTGCACTGAATACGTTAACAAAAAATCTGGCAGGGGATTAAGCAGCTGAAATTGTGACACATGGTTTTGTTTGGCTGAAGTTTTCTCTGCTATTTAGTGCAACAACACCTGCACTGCTGCAATACGAATGATAACGAAACAGAAATGGGAAAATAATGAGCTTAACTGCCAAGTTTTTGTCATATCGCACTTAAAACACAAAGACTGGCCGACGTTATAGTCCGCGCGGAACTAGTTGGCCGCGCCTTAGGTGGGCACAGAGGTGAGGCGGCGGGTTGTCTAGTGTTCGTAACGCACATGAGATAATAGACAGTGATGACTAATCTCGAGATATCGCACTTAATAAATTAGAAAACAAATGTACCATGCCTAGTAAGTGAACAATCGAAGTAAATAATTAAAAAACACTTAAGCTTTTAGAAGGTTTTATTGTAATTATTTAGTAAGTAATTTAAAATAAACAAAAAAGAATTATATGAAATTATTCTGACATAAATAAACTAAATCACTTGATTCTGGACATTCTGAATTTGAGTCTGAATCATCTTGTAAATTTATAATAATTTCGTCAGCATCAAATCTAATATCATGATTTCAGTATTCTTGTTAATTTTTTTGTACATGGTCATCACAATTCTGCCATTTTTCGGCAGAATTGTGATGACCATGACGAGAATTCAGAAAATAACCTTGTTAGTATTGTAATGAAAAAACATATGCACTTTGAATATTAAATTTTTTACTTGTCTATTTATGGGCGGACTCATCTTGCTATTGCAATCTCATGTGCGTTTTATCTAAACTAGCCGGAACTTTTTATGCGTGTTACCGTCGCGACCGTACGCACAGAGTACATTATTGAAGTAAGGCGCCGTACTGAGTAATGACAGCAAGCGCCCCCGCCCCTCCGTCCCACCGCTCATATAACTAAAGCGCGGCCAACTAGTTCCGCGCAGACTATAATAAAAGTTACTAACCTCGTGGTTTGGCTTTTGATATGTTCCCTATATTGCACTTGTAGTTGGAGAGTTGTATATCGTCATGATCTGCCTAGCCTTTTTCCAACTATGTTTCCGTCGGCTTCCAATATAAACGGGTGTAACTGGATGCTAGTATTTTACATTAAGTGACTGCCTATCTGACCTCCACACCCAGTTGGTAATATGTGGTAATACGGTACCTTTTGGTAAGACTGGCTGTCAGACTTTCGGGTTTCCGACGACCTGTAACTAATGTAAAAAATCCACGACTGACAGCTGGGACCAACAACGGTTTGACTTGCTTACCGAGGCACGCAGGGATCTTGGCATGTAAATATTTTTTTTTTCATCAAAAAACTGAGGTACAGTCTGTTACAATAAATATAATTTTAGAAATTAGGGATAGGTCGAAAAAGAAGTAACAACTAACATAATTGAAACTGGCGTCGTAGCTAGGTAACGTGGTAACCTGTACGAAGGTCTGCCAGCCCAGAAGCCCAGTCACATTCCCATATGACAGTGTTACAATTACAGTGATAGACATTCCCGTAGGACAGTTGTACAAAAGTGACAGAAATAATACATAACCAAAGTACTAAGTAATAACACTCATAAATCTCGACCAAAGACAAATACTTCAATATTAACGTTAATAAAGGCACTATGTGATAGCTAATACAAAAGCCATTATGACCTCTATTATTCTTCCGTTTAATGTTACTACAGTTTGGTTCGACATTCGGGCTAGCTAATGATGATAGGTTCCCGCCTAAAGCATTCCCCGAATACCTATTTTATTTTTATCACGCTTCTTAGGATGTCTGCTGACATTTCTTAAGACCGGGACGTTGATCTTGGGAATTATTTTCACACACGTAACGCTTACAAATAAGTCTATTGAAAAGGGGTTTCTTCAAATGCTTTTACTATTGGTAAATGCATAAACAGTTCTTATTATTTTTTCCTAGTGCAGTAAGAGCGTTAAATGATCCACTCGATCGGTGTTGTTCTTTCCTCAAAATACCATTTCCGACACCAATCCTCCTATTCTTTACATGATCTGACCAAGATAATGTCTGGACTTTAAAAGAGACTGTGACCTCTGAGTTTCGTTCGGTCTTTGTTCTCAGAGTAGTCAGACAGGAAACACCAATCCCATCGAGTTTCTAAAATATGATTGACGTGTAAAAGTGTTTGTACAAACCTACTTACAGAAATAAAATCACATGATTAGATATTTTATTTTTATTTTATTTTATTTATTAGGGAAAACAAACAGTAACACATTACATTTTATAGGAAAAAAGTACAAAATAAAATATGACCAAATGTGTAACCAACAACATTTTCCACAAAATACACTTAAAAATAATCTTTAATCTAACCATGCTATTTAACCTAAAACCTACTAACTACAATAATTTAAGTTATGACAACATTTTTGTGTAAAATAACAAAAATTTAAAAACTCATGAAGGCACGAAATTCAAATTACTGTTGACTGTGATTAAGCGTTTTGAGTACCATATTTTTGAATCTACTAGCAGACAGAGCAAACATATCAATATGATGGAATAGCTTATTATAACTATTAGTTAGTCGACGCAGAGGTGCCCGCATACCCGCGTTATTGCGACAAGACGTAACTGCAAACAGCGGCCGTACGCGCACCCTGCGGCATATTGTCGTTCTAGGAACGATGTAACTTATTTTGTTACGGATATCCATACAGTCATATACATTGCTACACAAATCAAATAAAAATACCGTCTCTAGGAGAGTGCGTCTTGATTTCAGACCAAGTAATTTATGCTTTTTAAGCAAATTATCATAAGATAAATCCGTGGCGAAGCAACGGTAATGCATGGCTTTTAGGAATTTTCTTTGCACTCTTTCAATACGTTCCGAATACTTAATGTAAATGGGATTCCACACTGGCACTGCGTATTCGAGCTGTGATCTGATCAGAGACTTAAATAAATATAAATAGGTAGAAGGGCGCACAAACTCTTTTGCAGATCTCATTACAAAACCGTACATCCGATAGGCATTATTTATAACTTTGTTAACGTGGGCATCAAGGTGAAGTTTATCATCGAGGAGAATACCAAGATCACGAATAAGGCACACCCTTGATAGCGTTGTATTATCCAAAGCATAAGGATGCTTCAGAACACTCTTATTCTTCGTGTCACTGATACAGCAACATTTAGACAGACTCAGTTGTAATTTATTGTACCTGCAATATTCAGTGAAACGATCCAAATCTTCCTGTAATAACCTGCTGTCTTGCAAATTTTTGATGGGCCTAAAAATTTTGAGATCGTCTGCATAGAGTAGGACTTTGCAATTTCGGAAACAAGTGTCAATGTCGTTTATGAACAAGATAAATAAAAGGGGTCCCAGAATTGAACCCTGAGGTACACCGGAAGTTACATTAATAGTTGTCGCAGATTTGAAATCATTAACTACGACCCTTTGAGTTCTATTCGTAACATATGAAGAGAACCATCGGAGCAAATCACCACGTATACCGTTAAATGAAATTTTATCAAGTAGCAACTCATGATCAACCTTGTCGAATGCTTTTCGAAAGTCAGTGTAAATGGCATCCACTTGAACGCGAGAATCCATATTATTGAACAAACAATCCATAAATGCCACCAAATTTGTGGTAGTTGATCTTTTCTTTACAAATCCGTGTTGTTGTTGAATTATACTGTGATGAAGAACAGGATATACTTTATCGTGGACTAATCTTTCAAAAAGCTTCGGCAGGGCTGACATAATGGATATAGGACGATAGTTCTCAACATCCTGCTTAGAGCCTGATTTATATATTGGTGTTATGTTCGCGTTCTTCCATACCTCTGGGAAAATGCCTTGTGCCAGTGACTTATTAAATAAAATATGTATAGGAATGATAACATTTTTAGCGGTAGCTTTGAGAAACGTGATTGGAAGACCATCGGGGCCTGGACCCTTTGTAGAGTCTAAAGAATTGAGTGCTCTCAATATTTCATTCATACTTAGCTCTATCTTACTAATGAGGGAATTGCGCTCAGAATCCTTACTTAAAGAAACACCCCTCATAGAAGATTGTTCATAAACAGATTCAAAGAAATCTGAAAAGAAGTTACAGATTTCTTCGGGGTCATTGGTACATTGGTCTTTGTATTTCATGTCAGAAGGTATGCCAGAAGAAGACTTCCGATTAGCAATGTACGTCCAGAAGTATTTAACATTACTGCGAATGCCGTCTTCAACAGATTCCATGTATTTTGTGTAGCAGGAATTGCATTCAATATGGAATCTATATCTATATAGTGAGAACTGTTCATAATCAGAGATATTGTGATACACCTTCCACTTAACCCAGGCCTTTGCCTTGTTTTTATAAATATGTATTAGTGATGGAGAAAACCAAATCGGAAATTTCGAGGATTTGAAATTGACGAGTGGAACGTAAGATTTAATTATGCTAAAAATTATATTATAAAATTTATTAACTGCTGCGTCTACGCAGTTTTCCAAGCCAATCTGCTCATTCCAATTAATTTGACTTAATTCCTCATTTATCTTTTCGTAATTAGCTTTATAATAGTTGAACTTTTTGAAGGACTTCCGAATCATGTTTTTATGGGGGGGTTTAAATGGTATTAATAAACAAAATGGCTGGCAAATGGTTGTCAAGTTGCAGTAAATAATCGGTGGGGGAGAAAACAGAGCATTCATTGTTACTGATTGCCAAGTCTAATAATTTCCCGCTCGGATTCTTGACAGAGTTGTACTGATAAGCATTAAGGAAAGACATAAATATACTAAGATGTCCGCAAATCGAGGAATTGCCATTACAAATTAGCCCGGATACTGATCCATTATTATTATAGGGGATCCAGTCAATTTCAGGTAAATTGTAATCACCCAAGAGATAAAATTGCTCTACGTTAGTGTCGCTAAGTAAGGGTTGTAGAAGATCAAAATATTGAATATAAATAGATTCAGGTGTTTTAGGTGGTATGTAAGCCACGCCGACAATTTGGTTCTTTCCTTTAGTCGAGCTGGGAAAACTAAGGAGGACGTGCTCCAAGTCAGCTTCCAGAGCAAACCTAGGAACTATTCTTACAGAGCGCAATCCCCTCAAAACAGCCACCAGGACTCCACCTCCATCTTTTTTATTCGTGGCCGTACGGTCTCGATCGCACCTATGTACCACGTAACGAGAATCAATGAACTCACTATCAAATATTTCAGGTGTTAACCAGGTTTCTGTGAGTATTATAATATCGTAACAATTTGCTAAAATATTCATGTATAAAATAGGCAGTTTAGTGCGGATCCCACGACAATTTTGATAATAAATAGATATAGTAATATTATGAGCATCCTAAAATTACTATATCTATCTAAAATCGAAACACCATATTAATACTTCGTTTGCTTCAAAATGGGTGATTTCTTAATGGGTATCAGCATCAGCATTTCACCACATTTTGCTTCAATTTCTAACGAACATTTCGCGGCATGAAATTTTAGTTTATCGATAACGGAAGCAGCCAGATTAACTTCGGCACGAATTTCTCATAAACGTTTTAGGGCACCGATAAGAGGGCAAGTCGGCCCATCACACAGAGAAGTACGCAAATGGAGTGATTACATGCGGGCGAACGATGTGAAAGGCATCAGAGCAAACATTACGTATATTGCGGTGACAGTCGCTCATCGGAAATAAGGGTGTATGTTTTCGTGTTAAGCCTTGCTTCAGTTCGTCATTTCATATTTGTTGTGTTTCACTTCAAAAGGTTTGTATTGGTACCCAAAGTTGCTGTAGAATTTGATTACAAATACAAACCATTTCTGGTTTAATGGTACAAAACAAACATTAAACTGTATTAAGACTGTATATAAATAATTTTAAAAAGTGAATTCCAGTAGAAAAAAGATACAAAAGTTTTTGTAAATTTACTTGGGGCTGTTAGCTGTGAGCATTGTATTGTTTACCTATTAGGTAAATAAGTTTTAAGTTTATAGATAGGTAACGTAGCTTGTAGCAAATTGTAGCGCAGTCTACGTTGGCACTTGTGATTGTTCATGCAGTTTACGAGTCATCACGTAAGTACATGCATCTTATAAATAAGTTTAAGTTTTGAAAAGAGTTTATGAGATTGAGGACTCCATCTACTAACTACTCCGTGACCATCACTACATTTGCGCCGGTATTTGTTTTAATAAACACGTTGAAGCTAGGCCACACTTCTAGTGTAAGATATAGACAGTCTTTATTATTTTCTAGACTTGAGTAAGACAAATCTAGGTCGCAATCCAGTTCCACAAAAAAGCCACTACCTAGAAACTTTATCTAAAATATGTTTTTGTTATTGTGCACAAAAGAAGTTTTAGTAAATTCACAACGTAGCTAGAAGCAGAGGCGCAATAGAAGATGGCGCCTAGGACATGCATCACATTTACGCCCCTTCGTAAATTATCTTCTATACTGAGCAAAACTAGGTCGCATAACCTTTCTTGACTAATTATAAATAGCCTTTAATAACGAAGGTATTAATTTCAACTTGCTAAAAAATTGCTTGCAATGCTGCAAAATTTTAAGAGAATTTGAACAAAGATTTGGATTTTTTTAAATTTAATAATTGGCGACTTTTTGCGCCACCCTTCGATAGGCACCCAGGGCTCTTGCCCTGCTTGCCTCACCCCAGTTACGCCACTGGCTAGAAGCCATGGTATTATTCCACGAAGACTAGATGGATTTACAAATAGTAAACAAAATTTTATGACCTTAAAAGCTCGGGGGCCCCAATTTAGTTACTGCGACCAACTGTGAAGGAAAACCAGAAAAATTAAAGGCATTTAAAAAATGTTTGCTTCATTAGAATCACAATTTTTTTTAGAGGTTCGTTCATTTAAACAGTGTTCAGTTTTATAAGATAAATAATATTTTAGAACATCTGTTAAATATTCCTCATATAGTACCTAACAGCCCTGGTCGATACGTATAACAACAACATAATATGGGTATTCGTAAACAGCTAGTTGTTTTTTTAAATCATACCACCTTTTATCATTTGCTAAGGTATTATACAAAACTGTTCGATGTCCGCCATTAGTTGGCTCCCACGCCGGACAACAGCTTATTAAACGTAGGTACCTGCTAGACGTATCTTTGTGCTACAGGAAGATGTAACCTTGTGGCGGCATCTACATTGCCACGTGCGAACTACGCATCATATTGACGTCACGCAAAATCCTGCATCGCGCAAGCAGAGTATACCGAGCAACATCAATCGTCGGGCAGTAACCCACCAGACACATCACCCGACTGGTTGGACGATCTTTCCTTTTCTTATTATTTTCCCTTTTAGTGATTCTCATGGAAATCATGTCACTTGGTTTAATTCTTTTACATATTGTGAATGAGAGAACGCTGTAGGCCTTACAGACTGTAGATTTATAGACGATTTTCCTTTCTTTATTTTCATTCCTCTAAGTAGGTACCTGGTACTTATTGACAGGCCTGCACTGTCCTCCCATACCTATTATCACTGTAATTTGAAAACATTATAAAAGCCTATTATTTTTAAAAGAGTAACCGTGGAGTTTCTTGCCGGCTCTTCTCCATAGGAAGCGACAAATTGGAACCGTGCACCTAGCTTCTGACGTTTCATAGGTGCCCTTGCAGGTTTATGTGAAGTAAAATATTTTGATTTTGATTTTTTCTATACCTTTATTACCTTTATATTTATTTATTGAAACTTCTTCTTCACACAAAAAAGGTACAAAGACGGAATAATGGCAAAAAATTATAGCTGGTCTAAGAACCAATAACAACCACGCACAAACACATGCGGTTTCACCACGTTAGTCTCGATCCCGAAGAAATATCGGGTTAAAAATTACCCTATGTTCTTATCCAGGTCTACCCATGTGCCAAATTTTATCCAAATCCGTCCAGCCGTTTTAGCGTAGAAGCTTAACAACGTATAATACAACTATTATTATTTTTTACAAACGAGTTTTCCTCCCGTTTTCAAAATAAACTACATTAAGTTAAAAGAGTATTAACAACTCTATATACTTCCAAATCGATTGAGAGCGTCCGGTCTGCAACAAGTGCAGAGGGCAACTGATATAAATCCGACGACTGACGAAACACGAAGTTTGCCGAGGGACATAAAGAAAATAGTTGTACTGTACGTGATTTTTTGTATGCTTGTAATTGTTACATAAAAAAAAATCAAATCCTTTCTCTGTATAATATTAGTTTAGATGGATAGTAAAATAAAATACTGTTACTACTGTGGCGTCACATTTCTAATCGCTGTCTGAAAAAAGATATCATGCAGTTCATGATGCAGACCATTTTGGTTCAGACCTCCTTTTCTCCTTTCACCAAATAACATCCGCAAAACTGAATCTATTCAGTCATCTAACCATATCAAAATCTCGTTGTAACAATAAACACTCAATCTAAAATGATAATAGCTGAATATGAAGCATAACGTCACGTGGTCTTCAGTGCCAGCTGAGCGGAAAATGCTCATTTAGCTTACATAAAATACTTCCCGACTTGTTCCCCGGATTATCACTGATACCTTACCGGGGCTCCTACTTACCTATTACTGTCATTGACCTTGCTGTATAATAAGAATGTGCTTCAATGATAAGAGGATCTACATAGGTAGGGAAGTCCAATTTTTTTCTTAACTGACTTCCATAAAGCTTCGCTTTGCGGAACAGAACAGATAATACAGAGACAATGTACTAGGTTAGAATAACTAACAAAAACAAGGGGGCAGCCCAGGCTTTTTCCAACTAAGAATCTTTTATACGACCATTACAAGCTTGTTAGTTGGAAGAAACCTGGGCTGCCTCCTTGTTTTTGTTGTAATCGGTATGACTGTCTACGAGGTCTACGGCGTAGCAGCGTAGGCATGGTGCTACAAAGTATTTATTTTTAAATTATTGTATAACGGTGTTTTGTTCGCATAAGGAGATCATATTAATTAATAACATATTTTGTGTTAATAAAGATAAATTGCAACAGTTTGCTAATATGATATTGGTAATATTGGGCATAATGTCCAAATATAATATTCTTCAAATAAAAAAAAAGCTTATCATTCAGTCTGGTCAATGAACTGTAGCCGAGCTTATTAATATTTAGTAATCCAATAATGCGATACGCACTTGAATATGGATGCCTTTGAAGTTGACTTTCAGTCGTGATACCGACTTTTAGGGAGGTGGTCCCACTGGTAACCATTTATTATTTCAAATCAACCACCAACCAACCATACCAACCAACTTTTAATTATGTTGTTTTTAAACAGATTCTATTGATAGAAACAAAGAAACAGCTTTATAACAATCATACCAAGAGCGACTGATCTATTCCTACAATAGCAACCAAACAATTACGCTTTCCAATACAATTTGAATGAATTAATAGTTAAATTTAGTAGCCATAAAATAATACTAATAGTACATCACCATTTCAGCCAAGAGACGTCCACTGCTGGACATAGGCCTCCCCCAAGAGGAGGTGGTTTGCCATAATCGCCACGCTTGACAGGCGGGTTGGCGATCGCAGTATGGTGGTAACATGCATAGAGAACGCTGCTGCCCATTCTCTAGTAAATCCCTTAGTCGCCTTCTACGACACCCACTGGAAGAAACGGGCTAATAGTACATGTACCTATATAATAAAAGCAGAGAGAAAAGAATCACAGGGCATGAAAAAGTTCTTCCGCATCGTATTAATGGGAAAAGTGCCCAAAAGGCTTGCAACATTGCCACATTATATAGCGATGCTGATTCTTTAGCCAAAGAATAAGCCAGCCCTCTGGCTACGTGAAGACTCGATTGATTGATGGAAATTTAATTAATATCTTAAAGAGTAAGTAGTAAAAAAAGGAGAAGTAAAAACTTTTACAATTTGTATTTAAACCAAAATGTCTTCAATAACTTTATTTTCATCGCACTTTTAACATTGCCTGATTTTCCTAAATGATTCTGGTCATTCTTCCACCATCTTAGGGCTCGATGCACACTAAAGCGCTCTCACTACGCTTTCAATTCCGCGAAACGTCGGAAATAAATATGAATTCCATCGGAACGGGAAAGGCATCGGTAGTGCGAATGCTCTCTTTGTTTGCTTGATGAATATTTTATCGAAGCGATAACAAAGAGGCACGGAGGCGACACTATAGCGGTGCTTTCAAACGAATGTAGAGGATAAAGAACAGAGGTATAGAAAAATCGACATATACACGGCAGTGAATAAGTAAGCTTATTATAAAGGCAAACGCAATAGTTTGCGTTTTCCGCAGAGCCTATAGACTAAAGTCCTTAATCAGTTCGTCCTACCTATTATAACTTCCGGAATCGAAACGTGGACACTCTCGGTACGGCTGGTACATAAATACAAGGTTGCTCAGCGAGCTATGGAACGAGTTATGCTTGGGGTACACGTGTTCTTGAGTGGAGGCCGCGAATCGAAATAGGAAATTAACACATAAGATACTTTTTCAAAACGACAATCGAATCGAAAAGTATACTATGTGTTAATCCAGGTTATTAATTATATGTGTGTCAAATTTCATCCAAATCCGTGCAGTCGTTTTTGTGTGATTGAGTAACAAACATTTATTTATTTATTTATTTATTTATTATTATTAAGGCACATCAACAATATAAACACAAGCATTGACAGACAACAAAAAAGAGATATAGACTAGTGTTTACATCAATTACAGACGTGCACAACTTTCAAAGTAATTAATAACATGAACGTATGGCAAAAAACAGTATCCACAAAAAAAAAACACAAAGCAAGAACAAAAACAGAAAAGTATTAATTAATTAGAACAATAAAAATTAAATATATATGACAATTATTACTTAATTGGTATCATCAATCTTCCCCTCCTTCAAGATCATTGACCTAAATTTTGAGGGGTGGTCGTGGAAGATATCAAGATCGTACAGTTTGCACCATCGGTTGTACGTTGACGTCAGCCTGGCCATCGGATTGTTTATGCCTAGATTCGTTCTATAGTGGGGAACATTGAAAAAGGACGTGCATTTTCTCCGAGCATTTAGTTTGGGGACATTTATTTCAATGCGCTCAAGAAGATCACTAGACATAGATGAACCCGCAACAATACCTCGCAAACATAGCAGGTCCAGCATGCGTCGACGTAGCTGTAAGCTTGACATGCGGAAGAAACGCAGCCTTTCACTATATGAGCATCTAGTGCTGATACCGGTCGCAAGGTATGTAAGGTGTCTTGTAAAAGATCTTTGGATAGATTCAATGCGATCAGAATGAACAACGTAGTGAGGGTTCCATATGACACTACAAAACTCAAGCACACTTCGCACAAGAACGTTATAGAGCACAATCTTGGAGGCGGGATGTCTGAATTCCTTGGTGTTGCGTCTTATGAAACCCGACATTTTTGCAGCTTTTTGGACGACGCTGTCACAATGTGGAACGAAGCTTAACTTTGAATCAAGAATCACACCAAGGTCGCGAACTTGTTCAACTACGGCAATCTTTGTGTTGTTAATGTGATAACTTGATACAAGCACCTTTCTCTTCCTTGTGAAATGGATATGTTGGCATTTGGCAGCGTTAAGCGTCATCCTGTTAGTGCAACACCATTCGTGAATGCGATTCAGGTCTGATTGAATCAGGTCTACATCGGCTGATGAATCAACCCTCCGCGAGATCTTCATGTCGTCAGCAAAAAGGTGACAGTTGCAATGACGAATGCAGTCAACAATGTCATTGATAAATAACAAGAACAGAATGGGCCCCAAGTGGGATCCTTGCGGAACACCGGAAGAAGCAATGTACTTGTCAGATTCATACCCAGCTAGGACCACTACCTGCTCACGATTTTCCAGATATGATTTAAGCCAGTTCAACACGTTGTTGCTGATGCCGTACTGGTTCCGGAGCTTATCTATGAGTATTTTGTGGTCTACAAGGTCAAAAGCACTGGCAAAATCTGTGTATATTGAATCCGTCTGGTGGTTTTTGTCTACTTCTTCCATTATGGGAGTTATGTATGACAGAAGATTACTCACGACCGACTTTTTCTCTTGAAAACCGTGTTGTTCTGCCCGTATTTGGAACTTAGTGTGCTTTGTCAGTATAGGACAAACCAAACCTTCGAAGACTTTTGAAAAGGATGACAGGATAGATATAGGTCGATAGTTTTTTACGTTGCTGTTGTCACCTTTCTTTAAAATGGGTACTATGCGAGCTCTTTTCCACTCTCTAGGAAATACACCGCTTGCCAGAGATTTGTTGAATATTAACATTAAAGGATACGATAGGGACGATGCACACCTTCTAATGAGAAGCGGAGGTATTCCATCAGGCCCTGCGCCCTTGTTCGCATTAACACGCTTCAAGTAATTGTAAACTTCCTTCTCACAAAAGCTTAGAGTGGTTAGTTTGGTACAGGCTGACTCAGCGGAGCAGTCACTCCTTGTACTATATGACGTAGTAGAACTGCTTGTTGTTTTAGTGTATAAAAGACTAAATTGAGATGCGAACAAGTTAGCTATGTCGGATCCATTTGAGGAATGATTTTCATTATTGCGGTGCATTACGGAAGGTAACACATTACCAGAAGCCTTTTTGTTTTTTTATGTAACTCTAGAAGGACCTTGGATTCTTTTTGAGGTCACGCTCAATATTGCTAATATAGTTTTTGTGGCACATATGCAGAAGTTTGTCACAGGATCTTCTAACGTCTTCATGCTCAAGCTTGTCTCTGGGATTATTGAATTTACGACATTTGCTCCTCAGTTTGTCCTTTAAGTTTAACAGGTGAATGAGTTCACGCGTAAACCAGATAGGATGGGATACGCGTCTAGGCCTGCGCTTGGGGACATGTTTGCCAATAATATGATTGATTTTATTGTAAAAAATTGAGATCATGTCGTCAACGTCAGCACAATTAAAGAAACTCTCCGACCAATCCACGCTCTTTAGGTCACGCATAATAATATTGTAATCAGCCTTAAAGAAGTTATAGTCTAATCGAGGCCTATAAGTTAAAGTTGAGTTTAGAGTTAGATCCAATAACATTTCAAGCGGGGGGTGATATGGGTCGGCTTTACTAACGCAGTTTGATGATGACACACTGCAGTTTACATTAGTGAGTATTAGGTCTAAAATTTTGCCATAGTGGTTTACAATCGGGTTAGTTTGATACAATCCCGTTACAGCCATGAAATCAGTTAGTTTATGCGCTAGTCTATTACTATAGTTATCAGCATTCAGGCTTATGGTAGTACTGGGAGTCATATAAGGCCCGTCACAGTCTTTGGTCCAATCAATAAAACTTAGATTAAAATCGCCTACGACAATAACATAATCAACTACTTCAGTTACTTTATTTACATTTTCTAAGAAATTGCTTAGTACTTCTATTTTAATAGGTGGAGGCAAGTAGACTGTGCATATCGCAATTTTCACTGGTTTACCGGCCTGAACCAAATCAAACGTAATCCAAATATCTTCGCAGTCGCTCTCCCATTTGTGCATTCTGCATGAGGGTATAAGTCTTGATACAGCGACCAAGACACCACCACCGTCCATTTTTGAGGTGCGAGAAAGATCGCGATCTCTTCTGTAAACTACATACCTACTGTCGACGATTTCGCTGTCCAGTATCTTTGGGTTTAGCCAAGTTTCGGTAAAAGTGACAACTTTGTAGTTACATTGGAGAATGTTATTGTAAACATCATTGGTCTTAGTGCGCATTCCACGAAGATTTTGATAGAAGATATCAAGAGAGTTGAATTTTATAACTATGCCATTTAATCATTTCAGGTTCACTTAGTTAATGGGAGACCTTTTTAGTAGGTTTAAGCTGTCAAAGCTGCGGATGTAAATAGCCTGGCCCGTCTCATTATTTTTTGCGTAAATCCGACCATCGCGAACCCAGACAAACTTATATTCTGCCTCTTTGGCCTTTAGTCTCGTTGCTGCATGCAGGTGTTTGTTATGCGGGCTCAGGTGTTCAGACACGAAGACAGGCTCACGCTTTCCACCTATGCCCAGGTGACGCGATGAGAGCTTGTCGTCGGTGTGGTGCCTATTGTATTTTGAGACTGCTGCCAAAAGGTTGTCACGGATTGCTCGGTTGCGTAATTTTAAAACCACTGCTCTTGGGCGATTATTATCTTTGTTGAGCTTGGCAACCCTAGTTACGTGCTGAATATCCTCGCTGGTAACCGGACATTCGATAATTTTTCCTAGCTGCAGGATGGTATTGCCAAGGTTTTCAGTTTGATGTTCAGGCAGTCCGGTAATCTCAATATTGCACTCACGCATATGTTGTTCAACTGAATTTAACCTTGTTGTGAGATCATTTACTTTCGAGCGTAACTCAGTGTTATCCTTTTCTAGGTGTTCAATGATGCAGACTTTCTCTTCTAATTTCCTTTTCATTTCTTCCAAGATAGTGTTGTTGAACGACATTGCATCATCAAACCCCGCGATCTTCTTGTCTATGTTTATAAGATGTTCTGTGACATGTTCCTTTATTGCAGATTTAAGTGTTGCACTGATTTCCTCTCGAATTATCTCGCGTAAATCATCTTGACAAAATTGACTGCTCGCATCTGGAGCAACTTCGGATATTCTACCCTTGGTCTTATGGCGAAATGTTATGTTACCTTCATCATTTTGCATGGGAGAAGTAGCTGGAGTCGCTGCATGATTTGATTTTTGCTCGGTATTTTGACACGATGCACATTTCCAAGTTTGTTTATGTTCATTTGTCATTGAAGCGTAACGATTTTTAGATACATTTGAACATTTCAGATCAAATATCGAGGAACAAAGGCAGCATTTCATTAAGTCCGTTCCATTTATTGTGTCTAGACAAGTTGCACATATTTGACGGGTTGGCGATCGCAACATTTTGTAATCAGTGCGACCTTCAGCACTATGAAAAATCGACGGGAGATTGATGCTCAAAATATTATGCTATGAAGATATGGAAAGCTCACGTGATATATGCCCCGCCCCCGGCGCGTAATGTTGGTAGCACTGACGTTTGACACAAGCGTTTGGTGAACGGCAATGTAAGCCGTATCTGAAGCACACAACCACTCGAATCCTGTGCACTCACAACTTGTTCACTATGATGAAGCACTTTTATGTTAATGTATCTAGGATAATTTTTGTTTATCGATGTTCAATACAGATATTTGTTAGTGCACTGGGTTAATAATAGTGTATGTACACATTTTCACTACTGACTTTGAAGCACCGTGAATCTAATTTTTATAAGATAAATCGTGGACACTGTGTTTCTCGTTCAAAGCGCGTTCCGGTTTTTTTGCATGCAACATTCAAACAACTAAACATATAAACTTTAACTTTTATAATATTAGAATGATATATTGCCCCAACGTACATCAATCGTATTCATATGCCTGTTCTCGTAGTGAAGTAACAAAATAAAGTTTACAAAAAATTCAGCAGGTGCCTGTTCCTGTTGCTTTGGTGTAAACACACCTTTACATAATTCAGTCTTATTCCCCTCGTTGAGTCGTCACGAAACAGTTGGTGATTTCGGAATCTCCCATTTCGGAAAATAATGGGCTTATGATATTGAAACCTGACAATATTGTTTTATACCTCATAATTGAATTATTTGATCGCACCGATAGTATGGCTTTCAAATTGCTTTAAAAAATCTCATTTTCTTTTTTACGTTTTGTTTCTTTTTCATAATTTGGAGTCGTTTAAATTAAGGAATTTGTTAACGTGATTTTTCCTCGTTATTTGGTTTTAAATCTGTTAAATGGAAATATTGATTCCATTTTACAGAGGCATGTATCTAAAATGATCTTATCTTAAATTATGATAGGGGGGATATTCTATTTGAATGTATCCAAGATGTTTTCTTTCTCAGCTTTTTCTTACAAAGGGCTGAAAAGGTTCTCTAAGAAATGTTAATATTCAATTACGCAGCAGGAAATCCGCTCATATTTTCTTCAGTTATTTTACTGTGAGTAGGTAAGACAAGTTCTTTGTGCGATTGTATTATATTTCTTCAGTAATACTGTCTGCAAAATACTACTAAGGCATAATCTATCAAACACTGACATGGCTGAGATAAGACCCGTTGTAAAATATGAATCTCCTACAATCCTATACATTTATGTAACAATGGGTAAGTATTCTATCAGTTTTCCGATACTGTAATAATATAAGTTTATTTCAATAATTGTTTATAAACATATCTTGTAGGCTATATCTTGTTTTTACAAATGAATTAGACATCTGTAGCTGAAGTAGGCAAAAGCCTCTATTTGAGCTATCAGTGCCAATATAATGCACTGTTAAAAATAGCAATCAAGTAGAGATGTTAACATTTTTAAATAAATAAAAGTGATTATAAATAACATAATAATTTGATACACTAAAATATATATAACTAGATTTTGCCAGCGGCTTCGCCCGCGTGGAGTTCGGAAATTATCCCACGGGAACATACTACCGGGATACAAAGCAAAAAAAAAATCTATACGCCAAATTTCATCTAAATCTGTTCAGCCGTTGAACGTGAAAGAGTAACAAACATCCATCCATCCATCCATCAATCCATCCATACTTACAAACGTTTACAATATTAGTAGGAAGGATTAGTTGGCATTTGGTAAATAGGCAGACGGTCGATTTTATGGCATATCATTATCATCATCATAATTTCAGCTGAAAGACGTCCACTACTGGACGTAGACCTCCCCCAAACTCCTCCACTTCGACCGGTTCTGTTCTTCTCGCATCCAGTGGATTCCTGCGGCCTTCACAAGGTCATCGGTCCACCTTGTGCGAGGCCTTCTAACGCTACGTCTTCCGGTACGCGATCGCCAATCCAGAACCTTTCGGCCCCATCGGCCATCTGTACTGCGAGCAGTGTGCCCTGCCCACTGCCACTTATGTTTGCCAATTCTTCGGGCTATGTCGGTTGCCTTGCGGATCGACTTTGCCTTTCTGATTTGATCACGTAGGGAAACTTCGAGCATAGCCCTCTCCATTGCCCTTTGGGTGACTTTTATGGACTTTTGACTTATGGCATATAAGTCAATAATATTATGGTGCCTTCATAGTCCACGTTCGGATGGACGTAAAAGTATAGAGGTATGAGGAACAGGGTGTAAAGTTCACTCATACTTTATAGTAAAGGAGGATCTTCCGACCAGACGGGTTTTGTGTCTGGTGGGCAACTGCCCGACGATTACTGTCGCGATTTTATATATGTAGCTTGCGTGGTAAACTCTGCTTGCGTGATGTAGCTGCGGTGTGACGTCAAGTCTTGAGTAGTTCGCATATGACATTGTAGATGGCGCCACTTTACTTTTTTGTGTTTTCCACATTTGTTGATTTGTTTCGTATGTCCGCATTGTAGATGTCCGCCACAAAAACACCGCGGCGGGATTACTTCCCGCACTGGATCTCCAACGCACTGCCTACCTCCAAGCGTTGAAAATCGAACAGAGTGTTTTTTCGACGCGCTGGGCTGAACTTTGTTGAATTCTCAACGTTCGGTTCAACACCAAGAGACAAAAATTCAGTACGCGATTACATCACACCTTCACGAACGTCGTCTAACGCAAGATCTGACCAAAAGATGTAAAGTATGAAATTGGTGTGTAAGTATAACTTTCTTAGGTGAACACGGCACTAGTAGGTACCTAATTTATGGGCGTTTTTTAGGGTGGTAAATCATCAAATAACTTCTCCCACTCTGGTTGGAGTAGGAGCCGTGTTAGACTTTTACTGACTAAAACCCACCCGTGTTCCTTCAGTTGTCTTTGTGCCAGAGGCCGCGGTATCTCTTTCGAACAACCCGCACCCCTGGCAGGCATCGGCTCTTGTGGACCCCACCAGTTGGTGCTGACATCTCACAGAGGCGCGCGTGGCACGCGCAACGCAGCGTCGACCCGGGCCCTTAATCCTACATTTTTTTTTACAGCCTGAAGATAAGAACCTCCTAAACCCTGAATTATTAGATTATATTTCACCACTTGCACCTCCAAACAAGCCGGCGTAATAAGGTTAATCTCCAAAAAGTCCGAATTAAACTAAGTAAAAAGGTTTTAAGATATTTAATCCAGTTATTAGTCATTCCGTTGTTTAGCAAGGTGATTTTGCTGGCGGCTCTGCCCGGGCCTCGCCACATTGTTTTCCAACTAAGGGTTAGCGGGTTTTAACGTCAGGAGACAAATTTAAATATTGGTTACAATTTGAATAAATATTGTAGCCGCAGCTAATTTATTGTGAGGAGGACACATTTGTTTTCTGTTTTGTTTATCATTTTATTTTATAAATAGGTAGGTTTTCTGGGCCCTTTTTGCATAAATTACTGCCTGAAACATGTTTCTACCCATAGAACATTTACATAGAAATAAATACTATTAAAAAAAAACAGGAATGAAGGTAACACTAAACATCGCAACTTACACAAAACGAAATTCCGATTTCAATTGAAACCTTAAATCATTGTATGTTTTAGGTATTAAATACTCTAAATTACCTAGTTCATACGGCTCCTACTTCCTAGTATTTACCGCTTCAATAAAAAGTTATGAGTATTTAAACACGCGCTTGTACAAAAGTGAGTTTTCCTAGCTAATCGAAGCCATCCGCAGGTCGCGGGCAACTCGGCTGGAAACGAGATAAACTTTCAGCCGCCGTTTGCGGGTTAATTTACGACGGAACATCCAACATGGCCGCAATGCGATTTTAAACACATTGTGCGATTTTAAAAACTAACTTCTTGTTAGCGAAGTTGGTGTTATTTTCTAAGTTATGTTGCTGGACTGTTCTCAAAATGATCACAGGGATTTTAGCCCACCTTGTTTTGATTGATTTTCGTTCCGAATGTGGCTCATTTTTTTTTCTGTAATTTCTCTAACTTAACCCTACCATTTCTTTTGCCAGTTATTTATAATGTCAGCATGGAGCCGTAAAACTATTATGGATTTGCAAACGACATTAATAAGGTCATATTAATAATGTATTAAATAGATCAAAACTACATTTTTTTATTGCAACTTTTTTTTATGATCCATACATTTATTATTTATTGCTATAGCCATTTCAAATCCTCAATTTATTCAAAACAATTGCTTTGAAAGTCGACTTTAGGTATCTCAATTTTTATTGCCTCTCTTTTAACAAAGCCTTTTTGTTCAAAGCTCAGTCAATCTGTGCTTAATAAGTCCGAAAATGAACCTCCAGGGGCCTTTTTACTCAATAACCAGCGTAAAATTACGCCACAACCCAAGAATTGTAGTATTTACAATAAAACCAATGTTGGTGAGAACAAAAAAAACTCATTCAAGACTGGAAATGTCGTTATTAAGCCGACTGTGTTCACTTCGGAGGCGTTTTCCTACAAAAAGATGTTTGCAAGTTGGAAAAATACTCGCCTCTGTCTTCTCCTGAATTTGTTAGAAATCTTTTTTCTTGCGAGGGCACAAAGTTTTGCCGCACTAAGATAAACAGGTACGTAGAGGTTTTGTGGCGGGTTTCAGTGGTGCTTTTTATTTCTGTTCTACTGAAGAGAATTGTAAGTAGGTACCTACCTAGCAGTTTTCTTTTGAATTTTCGACAAAAATTTTGGTAAATTTTCCAAAACTAAGAGGAACAAAAACCACCTGCTTTTCTCAAAACTTCGGTTCTTGTATCATTTTTGCACACACTTGTTTATAGAATGTGTATCACACTAATGCACACGACTTTCACACATTTCTTTAACGAGAAAAAGAACGTGGGCCTGAGCGCATCTTTTGGTGTATTTGGATTTGGGGTACGATTTATACTCTAGAAAATATGAACCTGAGTCTAAAAAAAAACAACAAAAAAAGTGTGAGTCTGGAGATTATGTTTGGCGCCAAAGGTTTAAATGAAAATCTATCTATTATAGTTGCGCTTAGTAAAAGATATCTGTCTTTTAACACGTGTTCGACCTTTTCAAACCACTTCACCAACCCTTGTTTGCGTAACGAAGTAAGTACCTATACTCCACATGTACTACTCTACATAAATAATTTATCAACAATCCTAAATATTCACTTAGCGGTACCTTATGTGCGCACCTGTTTAATCCAGACACCCCAAAATTTATATCAAGCCTCGCCCCAACATAATTACGTTTAATCTTGCTCTTTCATTACTTTATCTAGAATTTAGCCACTTATCTCTTAACTTCATCGGTCGTTAAGAGTCACCTAATAATTTATCTAATTTTACAGCTAATATCTACATTATCTATCCCAGTAAGAGGTTTTCCACAAAATGAATCCTCGAAACACTCACAATTTTTTTTAAAACCTAAGTACCTTAATCTAAAGAAATTGCTAAAGGTATCAATAAAATTTATATAGGTATGAAATAATTCTAGTTTATCTCGCATATTAGAAAATATACTATCGTAGGAGCAGATAATCCAGGCCCTTAGTGGTAAAAAATGCCAGTCAGTTGAGCGGCTACTGCGTCTTAGGCCATTCAATTTGTCGCAGCCAAGAGAGAGACCCTTCTCAATACGTAATTGACACAAGCTTATCCCCAAACTTAGAACCACAATTTGTTCACATTTCTGTAAATAGTGATTCGCTATTTTCACTCGCAATGTCTTCGATATTTACTGATAATATATTGGTAAACAAAATGTTGTTCTAGAAACGAACGATTTTCACTCACCTTCAGGAAATTATAAAACCCACGCGCAAGGTGAAAGCTTTGATATTCTCTAAATTTTCGTGAAATTATCTTGCCCGTAATTTAGGTAGATACGTACAAAATTACTTGTGTTAAAAGGTCTCACTTAGATTTTGTAACATTAATAACATCCGCTTAATTTTTGTAAGTTGCCATTACGAAAATAGGCTTCTTAGGTAAAACGATTAATAAATGATGATAATGAATTTATGAAAGACTTTATATAAATAAATCTAAATAGCTATAAGCAATAGGATGTACAGAAGCAAAGTGAAACAAAATGTTCTAACTCGGCTAATCACAAAAAGAAAATTCTAAGATAATAATTCACACCCTTGAAAGCTTTTAAAGTTTCTCAGCGTTCAGTGTAACTTTGTTTTAAAAAGCCATTACTCATTCTTTTGTTAGCGATTGTGACGGCAAATTTTTCACGATGAGACAAATTTTGAGAATAAATTAACCAGTGTTATAATCTTGTACAATAAAAACCAGAAATAAGTTTTTGGAGTTGGTTTTCAAGTGTACCTGGCGCTACAAGTGTGGGGTGATTTAATTAATTTTGCTAAGTTCTGAAAGGATGCACTGTTTGAGACAGTCGCATAACTTCTTCACCCTCTTGTGGGTAAACTTTGAGGTGACCTAGGACTCGCACCGGTCAACTTCTACAACCAGTGAGGTCATTCATTCGAAATATGTTTTGGAGTAAATATTTTTCATGGAACACGTACCGGTTGTTTGCGTTGGAAAACGTGACGGAGCACAAGGCTAAGTCCCTAATACTTATTTAATATTATATCCACTTCAACCTACATCAGCTACCATTTCACCAAGGCCTCAAGTCTGCTATTACAATAGTGTCAGAATAGTCTATCATTGATTTCATAATTGTTGATTGGTAATCTACTAATATAATGGCGTCATTATGACTTTGCAATGGTAAGCCACTGACACTCCATTGAAAGAAATGGCATTTATTGATAATCTTGTACATAATGACAAATGAATGACTGACTTAGGCGGTAATCTGCTAAAATTTAACACTAATAAACTAGTAAATAATATGTAAAATATGCATAAATGAAATCAGGCATGAATAAATGTTCAAATTTAGTAGTAGTTTTTAGAAAATCATTTCTACTAACGGGTTTTATAATAATGGTAATACCTACGACAATGCCATTATAACACAATTCTGTTACGAGACTGTTGACCGACCAATGATCGACCATTATAAATTTAGCATATTACGAACTTTTAGCATAATGGCAATGTGTTGGAATGACGAATTTATAAAAATAGCAGTCTTGGGCCCCCAGGTATCAAGAACGATGATCGTGCAAGATATCTGACGAAGCAACTTGTATCAAGCTGAATGCTTATCATTCCAATTTGTTGCGATTTACTGCTACACCTAAATCAATGACTTTCATCTTAGAATGACCTGAAAAAATCACTAAGGTGAAGGTCAAAAACTCCTACACCTATATAAAATATACTATTATTCTCCTCACACAACAACGCATAAGATTTGATAAATTAAGTGTCCACTTAAACTTCCTTTGTTTGGAGTCTTCTAAAAGTATAATAAGGCTTTTTGGAGAGTCCCTTCTTGTTAATCTACCTTCATTAGTCACGGCTTTGTTGCTCAAGGACAACAAACATATCTATAGGTACCTATATAACTTTAATTGGCCCTTGTTCAGTTAAATCGTGCCTCTAGGAAATATAGGACGGTTTAGCGAGGATACATGTATTCTAATTCTAGATGAAACGAATAATGTCGTTGGTCATCATTACAGTCGGTATTACGCGTGGTATAATTTAATTATGTTGTCATCATCATCCCTTTCTGTAGCCTTTTCTTAACTATGTTAGGGTTGGCTTCCAGTCTAATCGGTTGCAGCTGAATACCTGTATTTTACATAGAGCGACTGCCTCTCTGACCTCCACAACCCAGTTACTGGTTGTTAGACTTTCGGGCTTCTGACGACCTGTAACGACTGTCAAAGATCCACGAATGACAGCTGGGACTAACGGCTTAACGTGCTTTTCAAAGCACGGAGGGATCTTGGTATGTAAAGATGATCACCCATCCACGGCCAACCGTGGCAAGCGTAGAAAAACCTGATTGATCGACCCGTGCGGCTAATACTACTTGGCCACAAGCAATTATGCTGTATTTCCACCAAATATTATTTTACTTAGATAAAATTAAAATTGTACCACAGGTCTAGAACTTCACACATCTCAAATATATTCTTCAAATCGCTATCTTTATTTGCAAAATAAAACTGAGTGTAGACAATAATGCCCCGCTGCTTTACAAAATTTCAACCAATAAGATTAGATTAGACCGCGCGGTCTTCTTTGTCACGTCACTCACACATGCGTAATTGCGCTGGTATTTGGCAGGATTATTCTTAATGAAATAACACTAATTACCCAGTCTCAAGCAACCAGCAATAAGGGAACGGAAAGCAAAAACACAAATCACAAGATAACAGTGCCGCTTGTAGTGGCACGGAAGTTTCCCGAAAATTTTCAACTTTGTTTCATAAACTCATTACTCATTCTTTTGTTGGTGTCTCGGCTTCACTGCAAAATTTTATGACACGAAAAGAAATTACTTGGACAAATTAAAACGCTTTGTAATCTCGGCTGGCGATGCTGATAAAGATTTTAAATAAATACTGTTCAACCAGGTGCCTGCTTTTACTTGGGATGTTTTAGACCAAGGAAAAGTTTGATATCGAGGGTAACTTCTTTATCGGTAAATATTTCTTCTTTTTCGATTCCTTTCTCCGTCGTAAGTTTAATTTGAGTATCAATTTTTATATAGGATGACTTAATTTCCGTATCTTATCGTTAATGGTAATAAGATGTCAGAGGCGGCGCACGTGAGGAAGAGGCAGTACATGCGCCCTCACGGCCCTAGCCTTCGCAGGAGACGCCCTGGGCGTCGGGAATCCCAGGTTGATTCCCGGCCACCGAAGGCGCGGGCGAATAAAATGGGTAACTCGCTGTCCGGTAAGAACCAAGCCCGGGTCGACGGCGCGTTGTTGTTCCATGCGCGCCTCAAAGAGTGGTCAGCAACAACTGGTGGGATCCGCAAGGGGCGATGTCTGCCAGGGGTGCGGGTTGTTCGAAAGAGATACCGCGGCCCCTGGCATACAGGCGACTGAGGGAACACGGATGGGTTTTAGTCAGTAAGAGTCTGACAAGCCCTCCTGCTTCACCCAGAGCGGGAAAAGTTATTTAATGATTTCCCACCCAACAAAAAAAATTGTAATAAGATGTATCCATTAGCTGTCGTTACAATATTATGTCTATGAACATACACAGAATACAATATACAGTAATAATTACTGTTCTAATTACCGAGTTAATAATCTCAGCAAAGAGTCATCGTCATCTGCCTAGTCCTTTTCAAACAATGCTGGGGTCGGCTACCAGTCTTACCGGATGCAGCTGAATACGAGTAATATATTTATATATTTGCTCTCATGCACATCACAGATTTAATAATTATATTACTGTCGGTTTTTCATATTGCACAATGTTGGTTTGCTGTTGAGTTTATGAACATCGAATTAACATAATTAACGAAAGTAATATTATTATTACGAATTATTAATTAACACAATACAATACATAATTTTTACGGTGTCCAATTAACAGTTAAAAATAATATACAATAACAAACATAAAGTCAAATTTAGTCAGATTGCAGTTGTACGAGTTGGTAGGTAGTAAAACAGTAGAATAAAATAATTTATGGAATAGGTAATACATACTTACAATCATGTCAAGTTATTGATTAAATTAAACTATGGTATGTAATTTTACAATACAATACAAAATAAATAAAATAGATTCGATTTAATGACACTGCAATAAACTAATATGTCTTTGATCTGGCCGGATCTAACAAAAAACAGAGGAAGTTCTGAGTACGTTACTCGTACCTACATCTATAAAGTTTTATCCGTCATGTATTCGTCAACTGTGTAAGTAATTACATTTCTCCATTAAAAATAATCTTAGTTTACTATAGAATGAATTTGTATTATAGTCATCTTTTATGTAATTCGGTAATTTATTATACATTGTTTTAATTTTAGGGAGCGACTGTCAATTTGGCCTCCGTATAACCCAGTTAATAAGGCATCCCTATGGTAAGACTGGTCATCAGAAGCCTAAAAGATCAACGATTGACAGCCGGGACCAACGGCTTAACGTGCTTTCCAAGGCACGATATATGGTCTGTGAAAATGGTCACCCATCCACAGACCAACCGCTGCAGGCGTAGCTTAACCGGATCAATCTACCCCTGCGGCTTTTACTAAGCCACAAGCCCACAAACAAACAGTAGGAAACAAAAAGTATTTGACTCAACACACATTCGAGCCAGCAATCCCAAGCATACCTAACACAAGAAGAATGCCACGACAAGTTTACCAAACACAAACGCTGCTTAGCAGCAATCCCATGATGAATCCTAAAACAACAAGGCACAGTCCAACCAGTCAACAAATCCTACAAACCAGTTCATTATATCAGTACCTACTTTAATTACAAACTTGTCCGAAGTGTTGCCGTGACAATCAGCGTTGCATCTCAAATATTTATTCAGAAACTAAAGCGGGAATGAAAACAAGCCGTATGACGCCAGAGCATACAGTCGGGCGTGGAGTTGCAAGGTAAATGAGATGCGATGTGCTGAGCGAGGACATTGTTTTAAGTCATACCTACCCTCTTGTTCGCGATAACGTTCACTTTTAATTTCGGTGCGAGGGTGTTTAGGTCTGGTTTACACTGAAGCATGAAGGTGATAGTGAAGCGCTTTGGTTAAACATGAGAATGGGATTGTTGAACAGTATTTTAGTATAAGTAGGTTCTTGTAAGGGTACAGTCACCAAAAGAAATAAGCTACCAGGGTCGTCTGATATACTTGAAAGTAAGTAAAAAACCAATGGATATTTACGAATGAAAATTAATTTGATAAATTAGCTGTTTATTTTCTATTAATTTCATTCGAAAACATCCATCGGTTTCTTACTAAGTTCAACTCTATGAAACGGCACTGGTTACTTATATCTTTTGGGGACCGTACGTATCATTAATGTGAGCGTTTATCACAATCTCAATTTTTTAACAGTCGGTTTGCTTACCTTCGGGTATTTTCAGAGCATACACTTTTTCTCAATCTCCCCAAATTAAGCTTAAGCTTTGTTAGTCTACCACTGTTCACAGCCCAAATAACAAAACAAATATATTTTTAGTCAAGTTTCTTCCCATGGTCACTTTACAATGAGCTCGCAGCGCAGTAATTAGACTGGTAGATAAATTAATGACGTGTATTCAGAGCTTTTTGTCGCCATGTGAACTGGGTGTCAGGCTACACAGTAGGGCGGAAATGGCACGGCATTCGTAACTAACGCAGAGTATTTAAAAGATGGAGTGTTAAGTCTTCATTATTTTCGCTCGTAATTTGTTACATTATTACATGCCCTGTAACAAAATATTCTGCAGAAAAACGTTTATTATTTAATGATAAATAAATAATTTTCTTAGTTGCGCAAGGTTTTCTGCCGGGTTACATTGTCATTGATTAAGAACGAGGCTTCTCACCACTTTTTTGACATATTGCATGTTAGAGTTCAACTCCATTTATTGCGTAGCCCATACTTTATATGTAATGAATGACACTGCATTTTTTAACGTTTACGGTTGAGAAATAATATTTATCTATGGCCAGACGCTACTGCATATCGGCTCTATTCTGTTCATAAATTCATATAATTATCATCATTTCAGCCAAAAGACGTTATAGTATATTGTTAGCCTAATCATTTATAATCGATTATTAACATTGCATTTTACTATCTGTTTTCAATTGACATGTTGTGACAGTTGTCATTAAACTATGACAACTGTCAATCTGTGTTTAATTCCAGCCAACCTGCACTGTTCCATCAATATGTCTTTTACTGATACTGTACTTACGCTTTCATTCATTCATTCACATCATCCTTATAATTGGTATCCTTTTACTACTTTCTTATATTATTATATTTCGCACTTTGTTTTCTGTGTTAGCACTCTGCGAATTGATCTTAAACGATCCGTTCATATAGAATTACCTCATTTTATATTAGAATTTTCCATCATTTTACATAATAATGTTCTTCTTGTTATGACATTTAAGTCAGACGTGCCAAACTGATGTCTACTTATTATTTTAATTATCTATGCAGTCTATTCGAGGAAGGTTGCATTAGGATTGTATTTACTAAAACTCATTTTATATCGTTTTGGATATTTAGTAGACAACGTAAGAAAAACTAAATTTAGTTTGGTTTTTCTTACGTTGTCTACTAAATAATGGAATTCTGAATTATAATTATAAGATTCTAAAACGCACTCTCGATATTGATCAAGGAGGTTTGATAGGTCTTGGCCGACTAGACTATGAGAGGATTATATGGCTGTAAAAGAAAAAAGGAAAAATGTCAAAGAAAAAGAAAAAAAATAGAGGGCTGTCAAGTCGTTGGGAGAACGAAAAATCCGAGGGCCGGAGTCATGTGGAAGGGAGCGATGGATCATTGAGAGTGGCGGATCGTAAAACATACGTAAACTTCGGAGGCCTATTTTACACGAGTTAGGGACGCCGGACGCTCTGACGCGTCCCTACACTTCTTAGAACCACCCGATTTGACGCCGAAGCCGCGGAACTGCCCTGGACGCCTACACTTCTTGGAACCACCTGATTTGACGCTGGAGCCACGGTCCTGCCCTGACGCCAGCAAAGAACGTTTAAGCAGATTTGACGCCTGAACCGCAGACCTGGCCTGACGCCTTAAGTGCTACCCACTACCTTCCTGATCGCTCCATAGAGTGCGTTTTTTTAGGTAGGTACCTTTTTTATAACTTCTCTATTTTGTACTCCCATTAATCAATTTAATTGTTTAGTCTACTTTTACCCCTTTTATTTGTTAGGGATAGGTAGACACGACAACGTCCACTGCTGGACATAGACCTCCCACAAGCTCCTCCATTTCGACCGGTTCTGTGCTCAAACTGATATGAAATGAATTACTCTGATTAAGATTATTTATGTTAGAAGATCTTCTAAGATACTTTTACAAGTCAATTTTGTCAAAATTTTAACGCACGACGAGATGGCGACGGAATTTTCTAGGTGACTTATGTCTGAGACGAGATCACTCCATTAGCTATCTAATCTGTGTTTTAGATGTGGATGCATTGTCCACTCGCACCTCTGTGGATTGTTTCGCGCGGATATTTCGCGTCTCGCACAGAGTTTGAATTGTCATAAGCGACTGTATAGAAAGAAAGAAAGAAAGAAAGAAATTAAAATTAAAATGTCCAAAAAGATATCTTTTTTTATGGCGTGACGTCATTTTTCAAGTTATTGTACGGTTTTCAACGTTGAAAGTCTTTAAGAGCGATTTTGATTCCTTATTTTTGTTTTAAAGGTTCTTGAACCATGCATTACGTCTATAAAAAACACAATAGAGATAGTAAACTAACTACATCACAATGAAAGCAAACACGACACATACACTACACAGGGTGACATTAATGAAAGTGACAGAAATATAACCTTCTGTCTGTCCACTACGCCAAGTGGAAGCGCTCACACAATAGCCACGCATTCGAATGACTTGGCAACTTGGCAGCTCAGAAGCCTGGCATGACTTGGCACTCTGATTAAGATAACACCTTGCGCTTTGCAAGCAAATGCTCCTTCGTCAAAAGCGCGGCTTCAAAGAGATGTGTTGACTTTTGAAATGTTAGACGCCTAGGTGCGTTCCACGTGAGTGATCTTACAGCCAACTTTCACTGGATACAATCGTTTGTAAAGGAGGGTTTATATTGAGAAGGTAGTGGACTGGTTAAGTCAAATTAATTGCTGAAGTTTTGGGCCAACAAAACTGTATACACTATCGTGCCATCGACACGACATAGATGATGAATTGTTAAAGGAAATTCACTATCAACTTAAATTATCCGTATACAGGATACGTTTTTATCCAGTGCGCAAACTGTAACCATGAATTCAGCATATCATTCTATACCCCCCCTAGCGCAGAAATTTTTCGTCCGCAATACAAAAAAAAAATCAGCTGTTCCATAGGTACATTTTGGCCGCGTAGGTAGGACACTTTTCTATGAAATAGCTGATTTTTTTGTAAAACCGACGTAAAATTTCTGCTCTAAGGGGGTCTAGAATGATATGCTAAATTCATGGTTAAAGTTTGCGCACTGGATAAACACTTATCCTGTATAATCACAACTGTCAATTGATCAAAATGAATGTGAAATATGTAAATAAAACACCTAAAACTTTTCCGATTTAGTTAAGTGAGATATTAAATAAGTTAGTTGAAGGATCAAAAATTTAAAATAAGTTACTTATAATTTTCAATTAAGGTTTTCTATTTTTAATTTGAAGTTTTTTTTAAATGTGTTCTTTGACAATGGTGAGCAAATTGATATAGGGCGTCAATTTCCTCGTCAGTTAATTTCTCTGACTTTACAAAATTTTCAGTTTGTTACTAAAGATAGATTAGAAATATACAAATAGGAGTTAGCAAACGAGTTTCTTCGTAGCCCCATAAAACCAGGGAACTTAATTAGCCTATAATGTTCCCACTATTGGGAAATCCCCTCTGTGCGAGGGGAATGGGCCGTTATCCACCAAGCGGGCCCAGTGCGGATAAGTAGATGTTGTGTTAGTAGATGTCATCTAATTTTTGGTTCTAGCACATGCCGGTTTCCTCACGATGTTTGCGAAATTTTTGAAACCAGGGAACGAGAGTTCCTAAATATGGTGTTTTCTAGCTGAGAACGTACTCCTTTACAGCATAATGAGCTTTGTTGAAAAGGTTAACAGAAAATCTAGGTAAGCTATGTTGGTGTGTTGAAGACATTCTTCGTTATGTAAACCCTGCTTTACGCACAAACGTAAACAAATGCTTCTGTATTCGTTTATCTTCGTCCGTAAAGACATTATATAACATTAATGCTACTTTATTATCCCTTCAAAAGAGACTTATAAATATTTAAATGGCCCAAAGTAACTGTTTGCTTAGTTATAAAATTAATTTCTCTTCCTGACCGCTGTCATTTTCAAAATATCGCTTAAAAACTCTTCAAGGAAAAAATAAAATTATACAGTCTATAATAATATTATACTGTCTCATTAATTTACTGTAATTTGACCGTTATTACTTTAAAAAACCGGTTTCGGTTCGGTTTTCCGAACGTTCCGGTTCGAATCAATGACCGACCTTCGTTAAAATCGGAGATTTTTATCTAATTTAATTACAACGGCTTTATTCGTGAAAGTGATATTTTTAACACGAAAAGTAAAATAAAATTTTACGAGTTTCGGAAAATGCGTATGGTCGTGTAACCTTGGTAATATTAAACCTGCCGAAAATATTTATTCAGAGATGAATATTATTACACTCATTGTTAATATTATGCTGAATAACTGTCTATTTTGTTTAAATGCTGTTGATTCAAAAATAAAAGTTCCATACAAAACTCTGATTGTTTTTTTATGTGTTTTGTGTTTTAATATAGGTTAGTTAACAGGTTGCCGAAGATATCGCGTAACACACATACAAAAATATATGTATAGTTAAATTGAGAACCTCCTCTTTTTTGAACTGGGTAAAAAGACTGTATTTTTTGCTGTAACGAAGTGTGTAGTCACCCAAAGAAAACTTTGTATCCACTAAAAATGCACGATTTACATATAAAGCATGGACATAAGTGGCCAGCTAATAGGACATACAGCTTGTACCGAATACCGGCCAGTATGCTAAGCACCATAACGGGCTTTTGCAAGCTCTTGGTGTAGTCAAAGCCCTAGCTCAAAGCTTTGTGATTCGCCAAGGGGTTCCGTTTGCTTATGATATTTTAAACTTCACGGTCCAACTTTTGTGCTCTATGACTTACGAGAACATAGCGCTGCAGCGCTGTGTTGATCAAATTAATACGTACACTCGACGGACAACGACCCGTTAGTTAGCTAATTATAACACGTTTTTACTACGAGACGTAGTTCTGTATTTATACTCAAATGTAAATAAATGATTGAGATATCCAACTTAACGCTGGCATTTTAACTTTTTTATCTCAACAAGCTAAGTAAATATTTATAAGAAGTAGTGACAGTACCTCGCTAACTTACATAAAAATCGACTTTCGTCGGTACTCTTAAAAGTAATTTCTCTTAAAAATTCGGTTCTCCCGTTGAAGCACCGAAACACGTTATAAGGTCACAGGCGAGAAGGACAATTTGTTTAACTTTTCAGCTTACATTAGCTAAGATGAGTTTCCCCGGTTCTCTTATGAAAGTCGGCCGGCCACTTAGCGCTATCATAAAAGTTAAATGCTTCATAAATCATAGTGGGCGAGGCAGCAGGCACCAGGACTCAGGAGCCGCTGTAATGAACTGGCGTCTTATTAATAATAACTTGTTGACGGTTAGATCCCTAAAAGCTGGATATTAACTCGAAAGGGAACACGGCAACAGCTTGATACAAGGAACACAGTGATAACGCTATGATTTTTAAAAGACAGCGGTATTAAAATACGAAATGAAATACGTGTGATGTATTGAACGGAGCAAAGTTACATATTGCACGAGTCCTCGTTGTGTTGCGCAGATTGACGTTCACAAGCGACTTGCATTCTCTTGCCATTAAAAGAAAGAAGTCCAATAACTAAACCCCGACTACTGAAACATCATGCTCTAAAAAGTATGGAACAGGAAAATATCCTCATTTGAAATCCGTGGTCGTATGCTACTTGTACTTTGCCCTAAAGCTTATAATCGCTTACTACTGTTAGAAATGTTCGTAGAATAATGTAAACTTATTAAAGGCACTAAGCTTCTGCCCGCGATTTCGTTCGCGTCAAATTTATTACTCCCCGATCCACCCAAGTCACGAATACGAAGTACTCGAGTGACGAGTGACTTCTTTCTCTTTGCTCGTCTCATAAGGGTCTTAGGGTAATGATATATAAACCTGTAGCCTTCCTCGATAAATGGGCTATCTAACACTGAAATATTTTTTCTAATCGGACCAGTAGTTCTTGAGATTAGCGCGTTCAAGCAAACAAACAAACTCTTTAGCTTTATCAGCTTTATAATATATAATAATAATAATATAATCGGCAGTAGTTGAGCCGATTGTCGTATCAGCCAATGGACTGGTGGCCGAAAGCCTCGATCAACATCTCTCGAGGCTCTCGTTAGGCGGTTGGATCAAAGGCCTGATTCAGAAGGCACTCCTCGATACGGCTCGCATCGTGAGGAGGTTCCTGTCTCTGGAGCCCTAACCACCGGTAGCTTGGACCCTGCTCCCGATACCGGCGGACCACTATTTTTTATATTTTTAAATGTTTTTTTAAGTTACTTTTATAAAATATAAAAAATGTAGTTAATAAGGATAGTCATTAAATAAAGGACATAATAATAATATAAATATATATGTATATATTGAATTTTAATAAAAAGGAACAGAACCAGATTATTATATTATGTGACAATGAAATGTACTCTGTGGTGACAAGGTGACAAGTATAGATATAAAAAGTACTCTGTGTGTATACCAAGAGTTAAGAGTCCATAACTATTTGTAAATAGGTAGACCTAATAAGTTTGACTTTCAGATTAGAATATTTCTGGTTTCAAAGTTTTGAGAGCGTAATTTTTCAGTAGTCGGGTTTTAGTTTTTGAACTTACTATTTATTTAAATTATTTTGGGGTTACCTCGAAATATACATATTTCAAATGAGCTAATTAAGTCCTTTCATTTTATACAGAAAACGGTAGCAGAAAAAAAAATTGGTCGTGACTTTATGTCCTCTAGAGGGCGCCATATTGAATCTAATGTGACGTCACATAGCAGCAGCGGACGATTAAGACGCTTCCAACGATACCTCCTTTGTCAAATTATGATAAGTAGTTTAGAAGTTATCAGGGAATAGATGAACATACATACCCATATACATACATACCGGTCAAAATCATAACCCTCTTTGTTACGCCGTGGTCAGGTAAAAAATAGAAACAAAAGACGCACGATGAATCTACAAATCAAACGCTGCGAAATGATTACAATACGAATTACACTTTTAGCGATCCCAGTTTGATTGTAAGTGAGCAAAATTTCAATTAATGCCTTTCTACAAGGCAAGTATTCTGCAAACAGAGGATGAAAGCTACCGATCAATCAGAAACTGTTTGCTCACAAACTCTGGTGGCTCGGCGGCCCGACCAGCAACTGGCCTTGTAAGCTAAGTACCTAACTTACTTACCGACACTTATACTTGAACTAACCATTAAATAAGGGTTCAATTAGTCGAGAGAACTACTTGACGGACCTTTGACCTATTTGAGAAGTACATTAAGTTATAAATTGAGTAAGGAGAGATTCTTTGAAGGAATTGTACAAGTGTTCCACTTCCATGGAGTTACTGCGTTATATTTATTTATAAGGAACCCAGTTTTACAGGTAGTCTTTGAGTGCGAGCATCGAGGTCTCTAGAACCTAAAGGTTTCCTTAATAAACCGCTTTCATTTGGAAGTACCCTTCTTAGTTTCAATTTGAAACCTTCCAAGAAACTAGTTCTTTTGAACCCACTCTAGTACCACGGACCTTAGTCTCTTTCACCTATTTTACATCACAAACACAAATCTCCACATGAAAAAACAAGAAAACGAACGATAAAGAACTATAATTTCACAAACAAGTAGCATAATTGGCCTATAATGTTCCCACTGCTGGGAAACAGACGTGCTCTCTGTGAGAAGGAGAGGGCCGTAATCCACCACGCGGGCCCAATGTGGTTTGGTAGACGTCTTCTAATTTTGGTTCTACGACATGCCGGTTTCCTCACAATGTTTTCCGTCACCGTTTTGAGAAATCAAAAGTCATTTATTCAAACTAGGCTGAGAGTCAGCTCTTTTTGAACGTCAAAATTACATAAGACAGTCTCCCAAAACGCTCGCCCTTCACCCTTCGAGAGCAGTGGTGATGAAATAATTTACACATGGGCCACCACTGCTCATCAAGAACAAGTGATTGTTCCTAATAGTAATCAAACCGACGAAATAATAATTATCTGTTGTACTTAGTCTTATCTAAATCTCACGCAGAATCTTAACCTAGCCTAGGACATAACCGATAAACCCTGTACCAAATGCCGAATAAAAAACGTCTTAAATTCTTCCTCTACAAGAAAATTAAAGTAATTTAAGGTTACAAGCTTATCTACAGGTAAAACCAGGGAGTATAAAACTTCCTTTACCCACCGCGAAAGTAGAAAACGATGAGCGAACAACATGAATTATGGACGGCGGTAACGCGTTGCTGCAACAAGCTACCGCAACACGTTACTACAACTTGATACACTATTAGCATCTTTAGCCAGTTGTATTCTGCTAAACGACTTCATGTAGTATTTAATGTTATTTTTGTAAGTCGCCTTTCACACAGACGTAATCATATTTAGATACAAGGGTTGGTGGTAACTAGGGTCTAGTTAGAGTACAACAAAATCTTCAGTTTTCATAATTGTTTCGAGCTTGACGATTTTTTAAATATCCTAAGAATCGCTGAAGAAATCTGTTAGCCTTTATTCGATTAAACAATAACAAAAATGCTGACAAGCGTCAATTTCTATGACAATATACATTAATTGGAACGTAAAAATATTTCTGCCAAAATCATAAATTCTTTAGCTTTGAAAAGCTCGAATATCTAGTTAGTAAAACCAAACAAATCCTAACTAATATTTTAAATGCGAAAGTAAGTTTGTTTGTTACTCCTTCACGCTAGAACGGCTACACGAATTTGGATGAAATTTGGCACACAGATAGACCATAACCTGGGTAAGGACACAGGCTACTTTTCATCCTAGATCACAGATGAAGTCGCGGAGAGCAGCTAGTAGGTATATAATTAAAAGCACGGAATAAAGTTGTCGGCAGATGGACAACATCGGGACTGTAAGAAGAAGGCTTCCACTCAGCGCAGCACCTCAAACTCACTCAGATGCTGTGCGATAGAGGACCCACAGCACAAAGATAATATCCGTTGCATACAATTTAAGTAACAATGTAACTAATATAACGTTCCATCACAAATCGAATACTCCAACAACAAACACCATTTTGTACGCCATTCACCATAATAGTTTCAAGCCCTATATTCAAGTAAACAGCTGAGTTCATAACTCACAGTTAGCAAGGAGTCGCGTCGCCGCCACGGTATCGTGAAATTTAGCTCCGTTGCAGATAAACATAGCATCCAGCCATCCGAGAGACCTGATATATCTTCTACAACTACCAAGTACAGTCAACTAAGGGGACAAGGTATACAGGCTGCTCGAAAGCTCCTTTTAAGAGGGCTCTTTCCAGTCCGTCTATCGTCAACGCAAGCATGATTGAAAAGCTTATTGTTTCATCCAAAGGAATGCAAGCGAGTGAGAACGCGATGACATCGAACCAAAATTGGAGTCTGAAGATTACACAAAACGTGTTTTTGAGAAAACCATCAAGTTTTCGGAATAAATAAATAAATGAACATAAACGCTGATTTTCAGACGTACTTAATGAATTTGTTTTTCCAAAAATTTAAACCCACCTACATTTTACAAATTAATATTTTGAACTTAACTTTGACTTTGCGACCCCTAGACCAACAAGGCTATTCGATTGTAATTAGCAATGAATCTTGTCTGCTTACTGCAATGATGTAAATCTTTCCTGCACACCAATTTATTTAGTTGACTGTACGTCTACATATCCAAAACGGAACGTATGATACTTAGCACGTCACTAATACGTATATAAAATATAGACGTCTCGATCTTAGCTAGAAATAGTACTCTAATTTTGTTCGATATACATATTTCCGAACGGGTTCATGTCGCATTTATTATTACCGAGGGCGAATGTGGATGTTACAATCGATACCAGCTGACCGACGATTTCATTACGTATTTATTGAAAGGTAGGTATCAGTTTTAAATGTGGCATTTGATACGTGGTATATTGAACCCTGCTTTCGATGATAATAGCAACTCGAATTCCTTTTTCTTTTTTTTGTACATTTTGACGTACTTATGTGCCTTTTATGGGCGGAAGTTTTCCTACGGTGTTGTTAGATGTTCCTTCCTAGTGTACTACCAGGTAGAAGGCACCTCTGCCTTCTACCTGGTAGTATACTTAGTATACCTAGTGCCACCCACATTGCGCCAGTTATTTTTAAGGCCCATGTAATAAATCGACCCTATTGCCATCAACCGAGCACTCCGGGCTGCTACTGAGAAATTCCAAATACAAAAACCCAATAAGACTTTACCCGACCTGAGAATCAAACCAAGGACCTCATGCTCAATTATAACGCTAGCGACCATTACACCAACGAGACAGTGGGAGGTAGTTCAAAGTCCATTAACAAAAATAAAAAGTAAGACAATCACGTACCTCACTAAAGTTACTAACGTCTTAGGTTTTAAACTTAACAGGGGGGACGAAGAAACGTTACCTATCAGGCAAAAGCCTCGTGTTCACGTAGGAAGCTCTAAAAACTGCTTAAAACCAAGATAAAGGCTCCTAAAACAAGCTACGGCTGCGACAACGGTTGTTTCAGCCGTTTACAACCTTGCGAGGGGATAATGGAGCCCCTTTACACCTTTCTCATGGTTTACACGCGGGTAAATGTGTCCCCACTTAGCTTACATGTGTAAAGTATAGTAAAAATCGTATTACGTGTGCCTGTGATGTTTTTCACTGAGTTATAAAAATGGTAATTTGTGTCAAAATAATAGGAAGAATATACTTACATGGTTATAAGAAGGTATCACAGAAAGAACAACTAGTTTTCAAAACAAATATTTTTTTTTATACAACACAATCGCATTCAAAGAGAATTTTTAACAGAAGGGCGAATATCACAAAAACTCCAAGCAAATCCGCGAAATAGGTACTTAATTACGTCATATTCGATTTTTATAACCTCAATTATTCCGGCTAGCATGAAATTATTTGGAGTCTGAAAATTGTACCAAAACATTTTTTTTTTGTTTTTAATTTCTCCTCTTTAACCTTGCTTTCAACTCATTTTTTTATCGAAAAGGAGATCAAGTAAATATTATTACGAGGAATATAGAGCTTTTCCCAAAACACAATTTAATTGAAACTGTCTTCAAAGTTTCAGACATATTCTTGAAAATAGTTATGTTATTAATACTGAGGTTAGTCAATATACTGAGCCGAAGTATACGAGAACAGAAACTAATTACATATTGAACAGTTATTGTTTTAACATAATTGCCGAGCTCCGGAAATTAAATCACGTCCCTATATTAATTTCAAAGAACTCTGTTTGAACGTCGCCGTAGTTTGTAATATCTTTGTGCTTAGTTGTTATAATATCAAACCTCCCTAGCCTCCACGAATGGCAATATTTAAACCCGGCGCACCCAAGGCAGGCAGTGGTGTTGATGCTGTCGTGAACCAACTATACTTAATTTAGGCAATTGCTATCTTTTTCCTTTTACTGCAACAAAAAAGAGACGAACAACCAATTTCAGAAGGCGGTGATAAAAAATTAAAATACATATCCAAAGTCACCGCCTTCCGAAATTAAAGTTATTTTTCACTTTGTAGTGTTTTTTCGGAAGTCGGTTGTTTTTTTTTTTTGGATAAAGTTTTTATTTTTCACTTTTTAGTTATAGTACCTACCCCACCAATTCGAAATTTCATCATCCTTGGGTCAAAACAATGCATATTTATGCGATAGCAGCAATCGCGGGTTATTTACTGTTATTTTTTGAAGAGTTCCGTTGTCTGTCTCCGAAACGTATAATCAGATCTATATGAAATTGAAATGGGACCACACGGAAAGCACCAGCTTTAAAAAAAAAAGAATCATCAATAGGAATCGGTTCACCCAGTCGAAATTTATGAGGTAACAAACATAAAAAAAACATACAGTCGAATTGAGAACCTCCTTCTTTTTTTGAAGTCGATTAAAAATGAAAAAGAGCTGTCAAATTTAGTTGAACTAATTTTTTTTTCAAGGCAACTCATCATCATCATTTCAGCCGAAAGACGTCCACTGCTGGACATAGGTCTCCTAGAGGCCCCTGAGGCAACGAAATTAGTAGAGTTGGAAGGCCTCCCACAAGGTGGACGATGACTTTGGGAAGGCCGCAGGAATCTGCTGGATACGGGAAGCACAGAACCGGGCGGAGCTTGGGGGAGGCTTATGTCCATCAGTGGACGTCGTTCGGCTCAAATTATGTGACGTAAATCAGTTTGACAGTGCAAAAGTGTCACTTATCTATTTCCTTCGCGGTCTGTCAGTAAGAGATAGCAATCAAGTATTATTGCTATCTCTTACTGACACTAACTCTTACTAAGGCGCTGGTGCCTTAGTGATTGACTAAATATGACACACACTGTATAGTCATTTGTAAATATGCAGTCTAGATATGAGAGAAAAAGATCAGTCTAGACTTTTTCTTATTCGGAACCAGCCCAGCTACCCAATCTAAGACTACTTAAACAAGTAGTCAAATAGTCTTGTGTAGCTCGTGAACGATGAACGAATAGGAACCGTTTCTTAGCACTGTACTAAAAGAAACGTTTCCGAATGCTGACTTGTCATCGGTCTATTAGTTCTAACAGCTCCTCGTACATTTACAAAGAACCCTAGCGTATGTCCGAACGAGAACGAGAATGACAGCGACTGATTTGACTGAGTCGTTAAATTTTTGGGATCTAAAGAAGTACTGCTGAGAGCGAAGACCGAATAGAGCTAATAGAACTAATAGAAAGAACTAGTTCACTGACCGAAATGAACTAGTACGGAGGAATCTTAGAAATGACCGAGCAGGCACAAGACTATTGTCAAAATTTCAGTCAAGCAGGTTTCAGCTTATTGCGGTTCTGTAACAAAAAAGAGACGAACAACCAATTTCAGAAGGCGGTGATAAAAAATTAAAATACATATCCAAAGTCACCGCCTTCCGAAATTAAAGTTATTTTTCACTTTGTAGTGTTTTTTCGGAAGTCGGTTGTTTTTTTTTTTTGGATAAAGTTTTTATTTTTCACTTTTTAGTTATAGTACCTACCCCACCAATTCGAAATTTCATCATCCTTGGGTCAAAACAATGCATATTTATGCGATAGCAGCAATCGCGGGTTATTTACTGTTATTTTTTGAAGAGTTCCGTTGTCTGTCTCCGAAACGTATAATCAGATCTATATGAAATTGAAATGGGACCACACGGAAAGCACCAGCTTTAAAAAAAAAAGAATCATCAATAGGAATCGGTTCACCCAGTCGAAATTTATGAGGTAACAAACATAAAAAAAACATACAGTCGAATTGAGAACCTCCTTCTTTTTTTGAAGTCGATTAAAAATGAAAAAGAGCTGTCAAATTTAGTTGAACTAATTTTTTTTTCAAGGCAACTCATCATCATCATTTCAGCCGAAAGACGTCCACTGCTGGACATAGGTCTCCTAGAGGCCCCTGAGGCAACGAAATTAGTAGAGTTGGAAGGCCTCCCACAAGGTGGACGATGACTTTGGGAAGGCCGCAGGAATCTGCTGGATACGGGAAGCACAGAACCGGGCGGAGCTTGGGGGAGGCTTATGTCCATCAGTGGACGTCGTTCGGCTCAAATTATGTGACGTAAATCAGTTTGACAGTGCAAAAGTGTCACTTATCTATTTCCTTCGCGGTCTGTCAGTAAGAGATAGCAATCAAGTATTATTGCTATCTCTTACTGACACTAACTCTTACTAAGGCGCTGGTGCCTTAGTGATTGACTAAATATGACACACACTGTATAGTCATTTGTAAATATGCAGTCTAGATATGAGAGAAAAAGATCAGTCTAGACTTTTTCTTATTCGGAACCAGCCCAGCTACCCAATCTAAGACTACTTAAACAAGTAGTCAAATAGTCTTGTGTAGCTCGTGAACGATGAACGAATAGGAACCGTTTCTTAGCACTGTACTAAAAGAAACGTTTCCGAATGCTGACTTGTCATCGGTCTATTAGTTCTAACAGCTCCTCGTACATTTACAAAGAACCCTAGCGTATGTCCGAACGAGAACGAGAATGACAGCGACTGATTTGACTGAGTCGTTAAATTTTTGGGATCTAAAGAAGTACTGCTGAGAGCGAAGACCGAATAGAGCTAATAGAACTAATAGAAAGAACTAGTTCACTGACCGAAATGAACTAGTACGGAGGAATCTTAGAAATGACCGAGCAGGCACAAGACTATTGTCAAAATTTCAGTCAAGCAGGTTTCAGCTTATTGCGGTTCCATGCTTAACCAAACCTTCCATCTACAACGCTACTTGCGAGCTATGCATCACACTGAAGTCACGCAAAATCCTGCATCGGTCAAGCATAGTTCACAGCGCAACTATAACAGATATTCAATGTCCAAACAGCAATTGTTGGGCGGTTGCCCACCCACCATACAGATTTATCTATCATAGAATTAATTTATCTGTAATTGCTTCAATTTCATTCTTTTTACCTATTTTGGTATGGTAATTTTATTCTGGATGCATCGTTTTCACACATAATTATACAATGAATGTATGTTAAATATTGTAGTTAAAACATTTTAAAAGAGTAACGGTGGAGTTTCTTGCCCATTCTTCTCCATACGAAACTACATTTTGGAAGGGGCGACTAGAATCAATTCTATTTTAATGTAAATGTTGACGTTCAACAGTGCCTTTTAAGTGCCTATTTGAAATAAATGCTTTGCTTTGCTTTGCTTGCTTTGCTTTGCTTTTTGCTTTGCTTTGCTTTGCTTTGCTGCGTTGCTTGCTTTGCTTTGCTTTGACTTTGATTTTGAACACCCGTGTGGTAGGAGGATACTTCCTTTACCTCTCTTCCTCTATAGGTGCTATGATCCTCACATTCAACAAATTATCACAGGCATTCTACTTCTTCTCATTTTCTAGGTAAGATAATTCATGAATGTTTTTTTTAATAATAATTTCCGAACACTCGCCCCATACAAACCAGTCAACTTTGGAACTTAAATAAATTGTCATAAATGTTCCCGGCTTACACCAAGTCGAATACTTGAATCTGTTTAACACGCGACACGATACTAAAAACAATCCTGTTGTTTACCTCTATTTCTTCTAAACCGTCGTATATTTCAGGATCAAGACAAGGGAAATTCAACTTTGTGGAGTACCGCGCAGTGTTGACATTAAAACGAAAATATTTTTTTAACTAGACAAGATTAAAAGTAACGCCAAGGATATTAAAAATTAAATAAACATGTGCCAGAAGTGCTTCCAATTTAAAATGGATGTAAAGGTATAATTATGATTCTAGAAAACAATTGGAAGAATTGGTTTTTTCCTTGTGCTTTGAAACTTGTGTACAATATTTTAGGCTTGTAATTATTATAATTAATGCTGGAATGACAAAAAGTTTCGCACCTTTCAGTCTAAATAAGTGAACTGTAAATAATAACTGTTAAAGTAAAATAAATAAAACACAGCCTAAATAAAGGAAGTTCTAGTAAAAATGTCAGGGGAAAATACAGTGAGGTTATAAGTAAATATAAGATCGAATCTTTCAATGTTCCTAGCGACTAAAACCTAAATACAAACCCTAAAATTGATGACCACTTGGTTAACGTCAGTCAAACGCGCAGACTGCACTCTGCTTCATTTTCATTACTTACTGAAATCGGTTCGTGGCTCTGTTCATGCAGGATTTAAAAGTAGTCAGTCAATCCTACATAAGTAGGGATCGAATAATCGGACGCATATTTACCTAAAGTTAATTTTTAGTTATGAAAATATGGAAGCGGCTTCTTATAATATTTTTTTGTACAAAAATCCTGGGATGCCAGCAACACCGGGAATGCATAACTAGTCAGTTGTATAGTATGGAAGCGACTTCTAAATGATTAGGATTGCATAACTATTCAGACGCATATTTATTAAAAAATTAACCCCGATGGAAATTTGGTACCCATACCTATGTACCTAGGGTGTAACTCTGTAAGAGTAGGGTTGGTGTGTGTTAGTAAAAACATTTTTTTTTTCATTCAATTTAAAAAAAAATCGGTACAAAAGCGCATTCCATTTTAGCCAACCTCTCAACTTTAGGTGAATATGCATCCAAATATCCGATCTCTATACATAAGTTTACAATATTTAGTTTAGGTAGTTTTAAATTTTCTCTTTTTACGATATTTTTTCCCTTTACCAAAAAGCTGCTGGTAGATAAAAATTGCTCACAGCTGCTATTTCTCACAACTGACAAATGGGCAGCGGTGGTTTGAATATACAGACACTTTAAGTTGGCAGTCAACTAGCTTTACAATTCATTTCCCTGACTTCACTTACCATCGTAAATACATAAATAAATAATACTTCTATATCTTGCCGTCAGTTGCCGATGGGCAACTTATCATGGTCTTTTTTACCCACAACGGAACGGAGACGGTATATGCGTTTGGGGTGAGAGGATGTTTGTGCAAATCCATGTTGCCATTTTTTCCAATTTAAATTTTCTTCATGAGTGTACCTAGTTGTTCTATATGCCTAGTTGAAATTGGTCACAGCCTACGCAGATACATTTGCAGCACAAAGGTGTTTACTGATACGTTCCGTGCACAGTCAAAGTGGAATATTTCATGTGCCTGTTATATCCCCGGAATTGGTATCAAGGAAACAGAACTGGAACAACCCATTTTACAAAAAAAATCATCTACTAATGTTTCCTTTCCTACTATTCAATTTAACAATGACAGCCACAGGGGTCGATCGATCAGGTTAAGCTAGGCTTGCCGCGGTTAGTCCAAGGATGGGTTACCATCTTTACATACCATGTATCCCCCTGTGCCTCGGAAACCACGTTAATCCGTTGGTGCCGGCTATCATTCGTGAATCCTTGACAGTCGTTACAGGTCGGAAGGAGGCCAAAAGTCAAGCCCGAAATTTCAGCCCGGTATCGTAATACCCAGGAACTGGTTTATGGGGGTCAGATAGCAGCTCCTTGTAAAATACTATTTGTCAGCTGCATCCGGTTAGATTGGAAGCCGACCCCAACATAGTTTGAAAAAAGGCTTTTTGATGAAAAGACTTTTTTATGAAACAGAAAAGCTTGTCATAAAATCCCTGCTACAAATAATATTTTGCAATCGGCTTGAAGAAAACTAAGCCGCTGCACAAAAAAACAGCATGAATCCTTCCAGCCATCTAGCGCTGTACATCTTTGTAGTGCACCTATTGCATATTTTGTATTGCAGCCACATGACGCTCACTGTTGTATGGATTCACACGAGGGAGGAATGTAAGTAAGTAGGTTTACAAACAGGATGGAAGCAGATCCGCAAATGGCTGCCAGAGCTAAAGTCAACGCCGCTATTTGTTTTGTGGAACTAACAAATTACATCCTAGGAAACGTGGTTACGTTTGTAATATTAAATCTGGTTGGATTAGAGTGTAGGAAAATTTCCGAGTAGAAATATGAATATTGTTAACACTCAGTGTCAGTGTTGCAACGAATTGTCTTTAACCTGCGAAACTATGTTGAAAATTTGCAATGTAAAATCATCTTGGTTTTCGGTTCAAACTCATGCGGAAAGTGTTTGGTAAAGATGAATCAGAGACGAAAACATTACTTTTGAGAATTCAATTTAACCTTGTTTAACTAAATAAAAGAAAAAATGAAAAAATTGCAGAATATTTATGTACGAAAAAGAGACATCTTAAAGATGAATTGCAACAAAACATACATTGGAAAACCCATAAACCCAAGCACGTGACAAAGTAAACGAGAAAAATAATCAAAAGGCTACCTTCCATTGTTTCGACAATAAACACGACAAAGTAAACATTTTGTCACCCAATAAACCCTATCATACCCAATTCCACAAACATCTCTACAAGTTTACACTCATCTTTATTCCGGGAGGGTGTACAACGTAAAGCACTCACAGCATCACTGTATAATAGCTGCATCCGTCGTTACGGATTGACGTCTTTATTGCATACTTCTACTATGGGACCAACTACCTTTCAACGACAACCTGGTCCAACGGAATTCCAACCCTAAGAGTAAAAATCTAGGGTAGATTTTCCAGGTGTAAAGTTTCTAAGTTATCGTGAGCGCGCTATCTTCGCGTAGGGTTTGCAGTCGCGTAGGATCTAGCCGATACGGGCTGAAATATGAATATCGTCGCGATGCCATTTGTGCAGTCCGGTCACGATTACCCTTATGTTCCGCTGAGGACTGAACGACTGTCTACGTTTGATGGCGAGCTAGTGTAATGGCGGCGTTAAGGCGATATGTGGATCTAATGGCGGTGACCTAGTAAGTTAAAAGGTGTTTAAAAGTAAGTTGGTAGTTGACATTTCTTCGGAGAGGATGTGGGCGGAATTAAGCACATGAGCGGAAACCACGAAAGGGGAATAATGATTTACGAAATTGGTACACAACCGAAGCCAAAAACTTTTGTATTTTTGCTAACAATATATCAGCCTATAATGCTCCCACAGCTCGGATACAGGTTTCTTCAAGATGGAGTGGTTGATGTGTCTTCAAACTTTTGGTACTAGGACATGCCGGTTTCCGCAACTCCAAATAAAGCGTCTATTAGAGAGCGGTGTTGGTGGTAACTGACGCGACTTACGAGATGTAGCTCGTAGGTTCGAACCCGGACAGTCGCTTTTCTTTGTGAACGGCGAAGGAAAACATTGTGAGGATACCGGCATGTCCTAGAACCAAAAATTCGAAGACATGTGACATCTATCATCAACCCGCACTGGCCCCGCGTGGTGGATTACGGCCCACTCCCTCTCACAGAGAGGAGGCCTGTGTCCGAGCAGTGCAAATGTTAAAGGCTGATTATGAAAGGGCCTATTTAGCTTCGAACCTACAACCTACAACTTGTAAGTTGCGGCCGTTAGTTGCCACTGAGCCAACACTGTTCCTATAAATTTTTGCTAACAACATATGATTATCTTAAACTAGCTTTTGCCAGTGGCTTCGCCCGCGTGTAGGTCGGTGTATTATACATATATACCTTCCTCTTGAATCACTCTATCTATTAAAAAAACCCGCATCAAAATCCGTTGCGTAGTTTTAAAGATTTAAGCATACATAGGGATATAGGGACAGAGAAAGCGACTTTGTTTTATACTATGTAGTGATGATGCATAATTTTTTTAAATCAAGATTACATTCTACAAAAAACGTTACGTCGAAACTATGTGGGTTTCGAGCCAAAATTAACTAAACTTAGCGATAATAAGCTAACACTAAAACTAAAACCAGAACCTGCGTTTACTTAATTGGCTACAATCCCAGTACTAAATTCAAATTCTCAACTTTAAAAATTGCCTTAGTAAATCTGATTACCTCAGTGCACAGAATTGAAATTTAAAGTTAGGAAGGTGGTCAAAGCCAGAGGTAAGAGTCTTATGTTAGTGGCTGGGTACTTATCTTCCCGACGAATTTGAAAAGCTTACTGGCTGAGTCCCTGCGGTGCTCCTAAGTCTATACAAACGAATGTTATCGTAGAAATTCTGATATTTCCTTTCTTTTATGGCGGTGGAACAGCGTGGTGTTTTGTGGTGTTCTGTGAAGTCATCATCATTATCATTTCAGCCGAAATTGTCCACTGTGTTGTGTTTGTCCACGGCTGGACATAGGCCTCTCACAAGCGCCGCCACCTCGACCGTTTCTGTGCTTCCTTCTCGCTTCCAGCTGATTCCTGACTTCACAGAACCTGACCTGACTTGGTGGTCAGGTCAAGTGTCTAATAGTGTCTTCAAAATGTGTTTTTTGGAAAAAAGTTCTTTAACGCTGGTTATGGCAGGAGTAAACTTGTGGAAATTTTTGAAATCATCATGTTACGGAAAAGCGTTATGCCTCTTCAAAACTACTTTTATTATACACCGTGAAATTGTAATGGTTGTTTTCCCGCAGCGAAATGGTTTTGTCTTGGTAATACAATCGTTTTATAAACAAATAAAATATTAGAAACAAAAAATGGCGTTGTGAAAAATCACCACGTGCGAGAGTTTATTTTGCTTTGAACATTTATACATCGCCGTTCCCTTTGTCGGCGGTGCGTACGATTTGAGTAGTACCTACAAGTTACCTGTAGTGTTACTATTGAGTAGTGTTTTATCGAGTTGATGAATATTTTTATAATTATTTTAAAACAAAAAAGTCTTTATTTTTTTACTTTTACTCTATGTTTTGAAAGTACTCCATAAGGTAAGTTCTTCTGCCGCGGGACAACAACCATTCAAGTTTCACAGTGTATACTAGCGGAACGGCCCCGGCTTCGCACGGTTAGATATAGGCATTTAACAAAAATAACTATATACATTTTAACACACTTTTGGCAGACTTTCCATGCTTAGAACACTCGATCAAGTCTGGTTTTGACAAAACAAACAATCAAAATCATCCGTTTGAGAGCTATGATACCACAACAACCCACAGATACACACATAAACACATAGATCCACATGTCAAACTTATAACCCCTCTTTTTGTGTCGGGGCTTAGTAAAAATAGTATATAAAGATAATTTAGACATTATTTTTACTTTTTTTCTTATTTATTTATTTATTTATTTAACCATTTATGCACACACATATAAACATTTCACATTCATTTCAACATTTCTTGTGACATAACTGTAATAGTTAGACATAATTATGGTATCGCGGACTTTTTTGTAGATATTGATGTCTTCTATAAAACTGTAGTATAGACGCCAGCATATCAAGCTACTCCCAAACTGTCAAATTCCTTTGATAGATTTCATCTTTATAATTTAAGCCTAGGGTTCATGTTCAATTGGGAAAAATGTACAGTTTGGAGTAGGTTAATATGCTGGCGTCTGTACATCACTTTGTCAATAGTTTCCGCAGCGTACGCGATATAGGGATTTTTCGGCGTTACGATTGCATATTTTAACATGGAAAAGTAGTTATTGTGACAAAACTGTAATAGTTAGACATATGGTAAAGCTGACTTTTTTTTAAATATTAATGTTTTCTGTAAAACTGTAGTACATTGTTTTGCTCTATTGTCAATAGTTTCCGCAGCGTACGCGATATAAGGTTTTTTTTGGTATGTTTTTCACACCTTGAATTACATTGTCGATGTTTTCATACGGATTCTTAACATTTTTGATAATATTATATCGCCAATGTTCATCAGGGATAATGTAGAATTCTGATGATGAAAGATTTTTTCAAATCAGTCTGGTAGTTTCGGAGCCTATTCAGTTCAAATAAATAAATAAATCTTTCCTCTTTATAATATTAGAATAGATATATATAGATAATAGAAAAAGACAGAGAGAGATATATCGTTTTCGTGGTTCTTGAGGGTGCTGAACCCGATATTGAGGTCAAAATAAAAGTCCAAGAAAGCGAATGCGAACATTTTCTCATCATCCATCATGAATGTGTCGTTTTCATGGTGTTCGCCAACCGAACATACATAAAAAAAAGTATGTAAACATGTCGAATTGATAACCTCCTTCTTTTTGAAGTCGGTTGAAAAATGAAAATATAATTCACTAAGATGCATGACGTAGTTTGAAACATCCTGTTATGGAGATAGAATGAATGATGGTATGTAATGGTATATACCTACCCTTTGATTTGAAAACATTATCAACAGGGTGTTTCCTACTTCTAAATCATTATTTATTATTCATTGTACCTATTGTCTTAATTAATAAGCAATTACATATGTATACACCGTGACGTTTTAGTCGTCTTACAATGGCAGTCCTCTTCATGTATTCAATGACTACTTATCATTTATTAAAAAAAAAAGATATTTTTGGACATATGAATAATAATGAAAATAAAAAATCATTCACAAAGACGCATGATGTAGTTTTGAACATACTTTTATGAAGATGGAATGAATGATGAAATGTAATGGTATTATGGTAGGTAGGTAGAAATCTTCTGCCGTTTGTTAAGTAAACATTCATAATTCTAAAGCATTATTTATTTTTCTTAGTACCTTAATTAATTGTAGCAATTTTTTAATCGCGCCTGCAGGTATTTTATGTTGGATACATTGAGTGGACCATCTTTGTAAGACGAATAAAATGTCACGGTGTATATGTTAACGGAAAAGTGATGAACGGGTGAAATGGAGGGTGGAAGTTTGTATGACAAAAAATATCCTTGGATCTATGGCGAGTAATTTCACGCGGACGGAGTCGCGTGTGAAGTGCATTTCCTATAAGAATGAATCATGTTTTTTTTAGACTGGCTTTTATTTTTGGGTACGAAATGAATGACGTCCTACAAACATCGCTCCGAAGTGCACTATAATTATGAATTGCAATGATTAAGAACGTTACTTTGAATTTACTTTTTTATTATTTACTTAGTAATTTTTTTATTTAACATTTTAAGCACACAAATGTTCAGAGGCGGACGTATGCCATAGGTAGTTGTAATGTTTTTTGGCATTTGGTTTAGTTATAGGTGTAAAAAAAAACGTTAAGAAAGTCTCCAAAAGCTTTTACACCTCTTTACATTTAAAACTTAATTCAATGTCATAAGTAGGTACGATACAGAACATCCATATTTTCCAAATTATCTTTTTCCCAACTATTTTAGATCCGGCTTCAAATATATCCAAATACGACTGGAGCCTGGATCTGACAGCTGACCTCGGCCTCCCAATTACCGGAGATATCCTAAAGTTGGTTGTTATTTCTAGGCTTTTGGGGTTCCCAGTACTTGTTAGGACTGACGTTTATTTATTTATTTACTTAAAGGTTCACCCACAGCACATACAAATAGTAAATTATACGATAATGTTCTAATAAATATGCCAATTACATGTCAACACAACATTGACAACAGAGGCGTTTGTTTATTAAAATGAGAAAAAAAAAGTTACGAATGTAAAATTGAAGACAGAGTAATTAGATTGGATTTGCATTATTAATCATTTCGACTACGTTTCAATGGTGTGTGGTGTGTGTGTGTGGTGTGTGGTGTGGTGTGTGTAGACAGGCCAAGACTCTTGATTTAAACTTCACCTTAGGGTACATATATCTGCTTTATTTGGGTGGGAAATCATCAAATAACTTCGCCCGCTCTGGGTGGAGGTGAAGGGCGTGTCAGACTTTTACTGACTAAAATCCACCCGTGTTCCCTCAGTTGCCTGTGTGCTAGGAGCCGCGGTATCTCTTTCGAACAACCCGCACCCCTGACAGGCATCGGCCCTTCCGGGCCCCATCAGTTGGTGCTGGCATCTCTTTGAGGCACCCGTGGAACACAACGCGCCGTTGACCCGGGTTTGATCCATACCGGGCAGCGAGCTACCCATTACTCGCCGTCCGCAAGCCCGCGCCTACGGTGGCCGGGATATATATCTGCTTCAAGTACGGACTTATTAAATGAATTAAGGTTGTCACACATCTTAATGAGTGGTGAGTTGAGGCCTGTGTTTGTAGAGATAGTAGGGCGCTGTAATATTGTGGTTATGGGAAAGCGTGGAATCCTAGGCGGATTTTTTGTGAAATGCGCTTGTAACAGTTCACAACAGTCTATGCGTTGAATAGTTTGTGAAGGAACATAAGGCTATGCATAATTCTTTGTTGCCGTAGTGAGGTCATTTTAAAAAAGCTCAGACGCTGTTGGACATATAGACAAAATTTTTCTTTGACTCAATTTATCATAAAATATGATTGAGTCAATATAACGATCAAATATGGCCACCTTTTAATATTTACAAGTCCCCAAGCCACGTTGTTAACGTCACAAAACTGTTAAAGAATTAAACACTAGCTGTGCGGCTTTTAAACTTTTTCCCTTGGCTCCACTTGTTTACACGTTGAGACAGCTTCTACATGCTGTAGACATCTTTATAACTTGTACGCTTCAGTAAGCCGATTTTCTAGAAAATTCATAATTCCTTTATATTTTAATGACAATACTAGGCTTTGCCAGCAGCTTCGTCTGTGTGGAGGTCGGAAATTATCCTTCGGGAATGTACTACCGTGACAAAAGAATCCTATGTGTTAATCCAGGTTATAAACGATCTGTAAAAAATCATCTAAATCCGTATGACAAGTTCCTACAATTTTACTTTTATTTGCCCGGAATTGAATCTCATCCAGCCGCGAATGACGTAATAATTGAAACGACTCACATAATAATTATACCTGATTTGGTTGAACTGCTTGGAGGGGCTCGACGCGATAATTAGACGACATAATCCAGAAGGCAGAAAGGAGCCTCCTCTCGTATGTCTCATAAAAAGATGGCGAATGAGGGCAAGACGGAGCGTCGATTTAAATTAACCGTACCGAATCTTTTCTACGTTGAATTAATTTGGACATGGCACATTTCCGCCAGAACATTTTATTGTACAAACGTAAATACGTCAGGTACCCAAATCGCTGAGAATTTAAATTCATATCTCAGTCTCCAATTTAAAATCGTCTAAACTTGGTATCTGAAATATAAAATTTGCTGACCCATTAATATTCATCTCGGCTAAAAAGTGCCGTGAGGGTTGTGCAGAGTTGCGCGGAGTTGCGCTAGGGATGCACCGCCGCAGTTGCTGCGCAGAATTGCATTAAGCGCGAGTCCCCCAGCCTCGGTTAATTTGTTGGTCACCGCTCGTTACCATTTAATTCGCATCCCTCTAGCCCAGATCGCGGCTCACTTTACCAGATTATCATCCAATTTAGTCCACCCGCTCGGATAAACGAAGTCACTCGATATGAAAAATGTTGGAATAAAAAATCAGGTCGCCCTTGCGGCTCTCCTGCTTTCAATTTATAATAGACTTTTGGATTGCGGCTAACGAAATTTGCTATCAATCATTATCCCATTTACATAGACGGAGAGGATATTATTAAGGTAAGTGGTTTAGAGAGAAAGGTTTTAGATTTTTTTTTTAATGAAATGGTTTCAGCTGCCTACTTGGCTTTGAAAGTTTTATAATGAGATTGAGTAGGTATCTTAGTTAGTGGTAAACCGAATTCTTCTGAGCACTAGTTACGAGAGCTATAAATCCCGCTGCATTTTGCAAGTTACCACAAAAGTAACGATTTCCTGCCACCTGCACGGCTGCACGCCATCATTTACCACGCGGGCCCATTCACCGCACATCTGCTTACGACTGTCTAGATAACTCAACAAAGCGTGCGCCCCAATTTTCTTGTAGCTCGGAGTCAAAGTTGTGCGGTGTAGCATACAATGGGGCCATCCCGCTCGTAGGTAATGCCACACCGCGCCGTGCGAGGGATTTCCCGACCGTACCCCGCTCGTACCCACGCGACAAAGCAGCCACTTACCCCGCGTACCGTTTCGCCGTCTCTGAATGCGCTAAGAAATCTTCCACTGAAGATCCGCGCTCCGACATGCATGTTTGTGTATCCATTTGCTTGCACCGAATGCCGCGGTAATGGATTTTTTAAGGTACGATATGTAGATTGAATGGATGTTTACATGGGAATGAAATCATGCGACTTTGGTCCATAGGTTTGTGTCGGAGGTTCAATTATCATATTTCATTGTGGGCTTAGATAGGTTTCCATGTTGTTAAAGCCTTGTATAAGAGAGTTGACCAGCTTCTCTAAAATTGAATACATAACGCACCCAAAGGCTAGGCAGGACAAATACAGAAAAAGTAAATAAGAGGCCATGTCTTAAATCTTTATCGCTGCAAGTTTTTAAAGTAATTAGTACATATGTGAAATACGGATCCGAAAACAGACCATTTTCTAAAACATCACGAGAATTTTATAAATTCTGTTTCAATATAAAACAATTCACTACAATAAATTATGTAGAAAGCCGTCCCAGTCTATATTCAAAACGTTTCAGGTGTCTGCAATACAAATTGTTCCTGCAAAGACATTAAAATGTAAATCCGTTTATACTTAGCTATGCAATGTGCCCATGTGCACTGTCTATGCAAAATGCAAATAACTGAATTATTATACAAAGTATTTATTCAGCTACATCGTCGCTTATAGTCTGTTGGTTTTACACCTTTCAATAATTTATTATTATTATTTAAGCTTTTTGGGTTACGTTTTCCAGGACCTCATTTGTAAATCTGGACATTTAAAGGCCATCCCATCTTCGTTTTTTCCTAGTAAACGTAATTATGAAGATTTCAAGTATATCTTTGCTTGTGCCAATCTCCAGGCTAAAGTGCCAGCATCGTTAATCCGCTCTTTATTATGTTGGTACATGTTTTGTTTCTTCATTTACCTATTTATTACTGGTTTTTGCTAGCGGTTTCGCCCGCGTGGAGGTTTAAAATTATCCCATGGGAACGTAATACCGGAGTAAAAATATCGTATATAATTTTATGATAATTTCCTAAATGATGATTTAATTTTAATAAATCCAGGTTGTAATCTATCTGTTTGCCAAATTTCCTCCAAATACGCTTCTGTGTGATTGAGTAGCAAACATGCAAACATACAAACTTTTACATTTATATTATTAGTAGGATTTCTTCGCGACAAAACACACGACTTACTTTGCACCTTACCCTTGCCAACAAGTCATTCTTGCTCAACAATATCATCTACAAAATCTCACAACCATCTCTACTCGGCACTATTTCTGACGTAAAATCTGAATTCAACAGTGAGTTTTACCCTCATCGAATTAGGTAGTCTGCTGTATTTGTCTAATGCAATCCCGCTGAGCGATACACGCTTGGAGCGAAATAAATTGCCGTAAAATAAAATGCAAGTTGCTTCCAGGAGCACATCCGAGGTTTCTCTTGCTATCCGTGACGCCGGGACTAACCGCATTTTGTTCAATTTACTTGCATGTTAACGGGCCGGGATATATCATAAATGAGAGACTATTGGAGATAGGTTATTTTAATGGGTATAACAATAATATTCGTGCACAATCCGAATGGAGGCAAACGGTATTGGATAGATTTCTTGGGGTAAGACCGTAGGCCGTACGAAACCCCCTGGCAGGCGTTATGGGATTAAGGAAAATTATGTGTCAATTTATAAAGGTAAAGGAAAACATCGAGAGGAAATCGACATGTCCTAGAACGAAAAATACGAAGACATGTGATCTATCAACCCGCACTGGGCCCGCGTGGTGGATTTCGGCCCATTCCCTCTTAGGCTCTTACCAAGAGGAGGCCTGTGTCCCAGCATTGGGAAAATTATAGGCTAAAAATTCTATGCCGTGACGTCATAGGGTATAGTTACCCGTGAAAGCGCACCTATAGACGTACAAAATTATGTTTTCAACGACATATATCGAGCTATTTTCATCAGCCAAGCAATTCATCGGCAGTTTTATTAGAAAACTTTATAATAAAAGAGTGTATCGTCGCGTGGCGGGGTGCACTTTATTGTTCGACGTGGCTGCAGGCACAAATACACTGACAACCACTATGAAATGCTCCTCATAAAACGGACGGATTCTAATTTTGTAGTTTGTCGTGTTGCTTTTTGTGAGGAGTAAGGATGTTGCCATTTTTTTTATGTCATCCGCTATAATTTGCGAACACCTATATCATTTTAATACAGACGACTAAAATGAAGCCCCGGTCTACCAATTTTTTTTTTTTAATAATCTGAGTCAGTTTTACCCGACTCCGGCAAAGCATCAAGGAGGGCTATGATTTTTACCGGTTTATAGGTATGTTCATCTTTGCCCTCATAATTTCTAAGCTACTTATCATAATTTGATAAATGAGATATCTTTTTTTTATTTTATTTTATTCATTTGGAAGAACAAACAATTACACATTATATTTTACAAATAAATAGTACATAAGGAGTTATATAAATGTGCAACCAACAACGTTCTCCACAGATGCACAAAAAGACAAAGACAATGTTGACTAAGTAAAAGTCGGGTAGAGTAGATGAGAACATGAAATAAAATACACATAGATTGCAGCTAGTAACATACAATAAGGAAAATTTATAGAGACTTTAATACAATGTTGTTATTCTTTCGATTTTTTGATTGCGTCAAGCAATATGTTTCTAAATTTTCCAACGGATACAGCGAATAAATCCAAGTTAGAGAAAAACTTGCCTGTGAGACGACGTAGAGGTGCCCGCAAGCCTGCATTCGTACGACTAGGAGTGACAGCGAAAACAGGTCGTGCGCGCACCCCACGCGCCTGAATGGTTCTAGGAACAACATAGCACAACCTGTTACATATATCCACACAATCATACGAGTTGTTACAGAGATCATATAGAAACATAGTTTCCAGAAAGGTACGTCTAGATTTCAAAGAGAGCAAGTTGTATTTCTTCTTTGGAAATCTTTGGAAGTGTCTTGATTGTGCGCTGGTTAGACTATGGCTGAATATGGTGCCCTCTAGAGAACATAAAAAATATATGTTATGATGCCGAGTTGGGTATCAAATGAAAGGACCTAAGGAGTACATTAAAAAGAGACAGCAGATATTCGCAGATATTTTGACAACGTTCTGGTTTGTTTTTTTGCGTTGCCTTCGGAAAATTGGTGTTAGAGTAGCTATATACGCTTAATCGCTGAGATAGTTAATCTTTCTCACAATAAGTAAGTAACTTTAGTTCCTATAGGTACCTACAGGTAAAGATATTAAAAACTTTCAAAACTGAACTTAAAAATAATTGAAGTTAAGATCCTTTTCCAAGTTCACTCATCAAGATTGCGTTCCATTATCTAAAGTGTTGGTAGCGGTGGTCAAGTCGCCTTTATATTCAGTAAACTATTTTATGACTGAAGGAGATCGGGAACGGAGCGCTCCGCAAACACTTTTTGAATAGAGTTTAAAGCGTTGATCGAAAAAGTATTTGAATTTATAAATAACATAGTATTAAACAAAGTGAGGGGCTCGTGGTTAAGTAATATAAGCCGCGCGGGTCGATCGTTTAGGTTAAACTGCGCTTGCCGCGGTTGGTCCGTGGATAGGTGAACATCTTTACATACCAAGATTCCTCCGTGCCTTGGAAAGCACGTTAAGCCGTTGGTCCCGGCTGTCCTTTGTGGATCTGTGACAGTCGTTACGGGTCGTCAGAAGCCCGACAGTCTAACAACCAGTCTCATCAAGGGGTATCGTATTACCCAGTAATTGGGTTGTGGAGGTAGGCAGGCGATAGGCAGTCACTCCATGTGAAATGCTGGTATTCAGCTGCAACCGGTTAGACTGGAAGCCGACCCCAACATATTTGGGAAACGGCTAGGCAGATGGTGATGATTTAATTAAAAGCATAATGAACGTCACAAGCCATCCTTTTGACTAAAATATCGCAGCTAATTCCTCCGGTTTTTGTCTTTCGTTTTTGGATATTTAATTAAACGTATTGTTCCTTCGATCAACAATACTTGTTCAAACTAAAACGCTATTTTCTGTAAGTATACAGGTACAAAGACAAAGGCTGTGGAAAAAAAAAGTTAGGTAGATCCTATTAGAAATATATTACTCACATACAACATTGAGCTGTATTGAGCAAAGTAAAAGCTTGAGAGCAGTCAGCAGTGATATCGAACCCGACTTACGAGTTCGAGGTTCGAACCCAGGTAGGCGATTTATTTTGTGTAAATAATTTCATCACCACTGAAACCGGCATGTCCTAGTACCAACAATTCGAAGACATGTGACATCTACGAACCCGCAATGTGTCGCGTGGTGCATTTCTGCCCACTCCCTTTTGAAGAGAGGAGGCCTGTGTGTGAAATGGCTATAAGCCCATGTTCCCGCGGACGTTTTTCGCGCAATGGATCTGCAAATTTTAAGCGAGTAAACAAATAAGCATTTTTTAGTATAATAAAATAAATAATAAATTAATAGATAGACTTATTATAGAAATTAATAGATAATAAGTAAATGAATGGTAACATAAAATACTTAATTGGATATAAAATAATTCAAACGAAAATTAATAAAGCACTCTTCCTCTCTCTAGTTTTTTAGTTAGGTATTTAAAAATTTGCTGTGCCCGACAGGTTCCATAATTTTTTCATTTTTTTTTATTTACTTTGATTTGAAAAAAAAACGCGCTGCTAAGAGCGCCGTGAGTGGAAAATCGAATACTGTGTTTTTAGACGCGCTGAGACTCACTCGCGCTGCACTTTGCTGGACGCGTGTGTTGGATCATTCGTTTCCCTACAAAATGGTTGAGCTGGATGGTGCTTATCCACGCGTCAAGTTCGTGAACGGGCGCTGTCGGTTGAGACTGGTCATCTCCTAACTTATTTTTATCTTGTATTTAGAATTGTTTATACATTTTTTTAACATTGTTCTCACATATAGAAGCAACAAGAATAATTTTCCCAAGATTTTGTAACATTCAACTTGATTTTAAAAGAGTGTCCGTGGAGTTTCTTGCCCGTTCTTCTCCATAGAGATGTACGTTTTGGAATGGGCAACTAGCTTCAACTTTCCAACTGATCGACTTTTTGACAATTTAAAAGTGCCTGTAAATGGTTTAATTGAAACAAATGCTTTGAGTTTGAGTTTGATACTCAATGCTCGGTTCATCACCAAGAGTTGAAAATCCAGTGCGCGACAAAATCCCGCCACGATATTTTTACGTCGACTTGAACACGGTAATTTAACTTAGTGTGTCAATTTCATAAAAAAAATAAAGTACTTGAAATGAAAATACAAAAACATCTGATGTATTAAAATAAGCTAAGAAACAAACGAAAGCGAAAAGATTCAACGGCGCTGATCCATTTTTTAAAAGCTACATTCGTAAGTGGACCCACACATTTTTGCTCAGTGTTCTTTTATAGTGAGCCAGTGTATTGGAAATAGTTGCGGTATCTCCCAAGCATTAACCCTTGTTAAACATGAACCCTTCTCAGTTTCCGAATGGCATGATCTTACAGGCGCCATGCAAATATACCATTGTGAGTTTCTTACCAAGCTTATGGAGAATTTCTTCCGGATAGCGGGAATTTTCCTCGTTTATTTACAGATATCAATGGGTATTTTATTTGAATAGATTTCGAGTACTCTTGTTCCGTATTCAATCTGAGTATATTGGTTATTGTAGGTAAGATATTTGTTGATATGTTTTCTAATACATATTTTAGAAGAGCAACTTATGTAGGTAGGCTCGTATCATGTACTTACATTTCCGAGGTTCGCTAACATTCTGATTTCAACATAATTGTACCAACTTGACTTTCAGTTCCTCGAAAACAATACGGCACAAGAATATAATCCTTCGTCGTCATGTTAACTTCGTGGAATCGAAAAAGGAATTAATATATTTTTACAGACAAAATACGTAGGTATTAAATATGTTGACGATGTTAAAAAAAATGTTAACAGTTCATCAGTTCGCAAATATTGAAATACTTTGACATTGCTCAAAAAGGTCCACCACGACCTACTTTTGTGAATTAAAAAGGAAGTCAATTGAAGCAAAAGGTCAACAATGTTCAGGTGTGGCGAAAATGTACAATTTCATTCGTATTCGAGGAATTTTGCTTTTCATGGCTTTAAATTGACTTTAGGCAATGATGAAATTTTACCGAGTTTTCGAATTTCTGGTGCATTCTTTTGATGGATAATGAATTTAAAAAATCGTTACCACCCGCAAAAACTTGAAGCGGATGTAGGTACGGTCAGAGACAAAAGTGAATTAATACTGCCACTTTTCCACGGCATCCATTCATTCTATTTCATTTAAAGGTAAATAAGTCATCTAATTTTACTTCTGTTCCAATTTTAGTAAAAAAATAAGCTACATACTTAGTACATATCGCACACCTAGATCTAAAGGGAACTAAGTCAAAAATTGGTAGTTTTGACTTATGTTTACCATTGAATTCCTTAACTCACTAGGTATCGACCAATAAAACAGATTTAAAAATATTTTTTAGTAGAACTTGCAAAGGAAATATGTAAACAGATAACTGCTCCAGTTTACGGGAACACGGTAAACAGTTTTTGACCTTTTCTGAAAAAAATACTTTTTTGAGTTAACTCTGTTTAGTCTAGGTGTGCGATATTAGCAATAAGTTAATGTAAAAATGAAATGTTAATAGACTTATTTCGCTGACAGTACCTACAATGTTATTATGTGTACGCCTAACTCATACTGTTATGACATATTTATTCTTTTTTACTAATAAATTGGTACCTGTGCTACAAAAACAGCGGTTTTCTTTTTTGCCATCTACACGCTACACTAACATGGCATACACAACGGGGTGATGTAACTGTATCATTTTCCTACGGTAAATTGTTCATAGAGACACGATAACTGTAACTGGAAGTTTGTGCTCATCGGACCGACCAGCATAGCTATTCACAACCATTCGATACGCTTCCATGCCGGATCGCACACTAATAATTGTTATGGAAAGAGCCTTCATTTACACGCTGTTCACAAATCTAAAACCCGAGCATTTTAATAGTTTAAATCTAATAGACGGTCGCCTTTCCTTCTGTGAGTTAATTTATTTGTCGGTAACATGATTTGCTTTGCCATCTTAATTTGCTGAGGGCAAAAAAACTAAGGAGAGCAATGCTGGCCCATTGATAACGACCGTGACTTACGATTTGTTGGTCGTAGGTCTGAACCTTCCGTGCCTCGGAAAGCACGTTAAGCTGTTGGTCCAGGCTGTCATTTGTGGATATTTGACAGTCGTTACAGGTCGTCAGAAGCCTGAAAGTCTGACAACCAGTCTTACCAAGGGGTATCGTATTACCCAGTAACTGGGTTGTGGAGGTCATATAGGCAGTCGCTCCATGTAAAATACTGGTATTCAGCTGCATCCGGTTAGACTAGAAGCCGACCCCAACATAGTTGGGAAAAAAGCTAGGCAGATGATGAGGTCTGAACCTAGATAGGTGCTTTGCTTTGTGAGAATTATTTGATTACCACTGCTCTCAAAACAGTGAAGGAAAACATCATGAGGAAACCGGCCCGCGTGGTGGATTACTGTTCACTTCCTCTCACCGAGAGGAGGCTTGTGTCGCAGCACTGGCAACATTGTTGGCTATTATGTTAAAAAAATCAGATTACCGAAAATACGTCATTTTCGAAACGGAAGCCTGCCGAATGGTTGTGAATAGCTATGCTGGTTCGGCCAACATTCACTGATGCTCACTTGTTACACATACTGTGTTTTCATTTTGCTTGTACCAAACTGTTAGCCAATCAAAACGTCCAACGCTATAATGCCAGTATGCGCGAAAATAAGCAACACCCAGACTATGCATGGAAGCTATAAAGCTATCACCTACTTGCCTTATCAGAAAAATAGAATGTATACCTAAACATAAAGTCAGTAAACCATAACTCTAAATCTCCGTGCAAGGTCCGACCGTATTCTCGACACAATCGACACGTAAATTCTTAAGAAAATATCAAGGCGAAACTCGGACGAACAGCTATTCAAAGCGGGGCTGGACTTGTGTAGCGTTACACGATTCCTACACACAGGGGGTTGTATATTACAGTGAGGTCGCGACTTTATCTCAGTTTCCGCCCGAGCTGCGTTCACTGGCGATAGACTGAAAATACTGGCACAATAAAACAGGGCTCGCCAACTATCGGGCCCCGACGCCGGAGAGAGCCCACTCCTTATCGGAAAACGGTTACCGTGATTCATTGCGCCTCTATTTACTTACAGATCTCTTAGTTCGCTGCAACCTGCAAGTTTTGTGTTTTTTTCTAATCAAGTTGGGAGATTAGTGAGTTATTGAAGTCGTACGTAGGTGTCTGAATCTATCTATAATTATAAAGCGAAGAGTTTATTTGTTTGTTTGTTTGAACGCGCTAATCTCAGGAACTACTGGTCCGATTCGAAAAATTCTTTCAGTGTTAGACAGCCCTTTTATCATTTAAAGCTATAGACTATATATCATTACGCTAAGACCTTTAGGAGTCGAGCAAAGAGAAAAAGTCACGAATGCGAAGTACTCGCACGGGCACGAGAGGCGAGCGACGGGGTGGGTCGGGGAGCAAGAGATTTGACGCGAACGAAGTCGCGAGCAGAAGCTAGTATCTGATATGCATATCAATCACATCAATTGCGTAACACTATTAATGGATATGATTGATGTGCACCCTGTATATCAGATAAACACTATTAATCAGAATCTGAATCATTTTGAAAGTTATTGCTAATGCATTCTTTCATATGTTCGAAAAAAATCTGCTTAGCAACGGAAAATACGCCATGAATGTTGTGGAACTGTCAAAATGGAAGCGAGTCCCACTGATACTGTATTACGCCATTGTCCCCCTAGTCACATCCTATTCAAATATTTGCATGATATGTGTTTTAGACGAAAGCCATCATTGCGATCTTGTTATATCAACTCCATATTTATTTACATGCAGACCCAACGTCCATTAATTATTTATTACATTTTCCAATTTCTAAGATAAATAAACTGCCATCTTTCATACAATTTGCAAACAAAACCAACGAGGCGGTATGGTAATTTCTAAATGTAAAGTGAGTAATCAATACATCAAGAGCGACAGAAGCCAAATGAAAATGGAAATGGATTCGGGCCAGGAAATGAAAATAGATTTTGAATTGAACGTGCCGAAATCAAACAGTGCTCAATTTCAGCTCGCTTGGAGTTTCGCAAGCGGCCCGAAAAGCTAGAAAGTACTTGTGAACAAATAAAATGCAACGTAGAACGGTGTAGCCAACTGCGGTTATAAACTCTTTCCTAGAAAGCGAAAGTAACTCAATTGGGAGATAAGACTGGAGTTAAAAACCGCGAACAACCCGATACACGAGAACAGAATGAACGGAATACGTAACAGTGCATTATACACCGCACGGTGCCCTGAGCACACTGCATGCTTTTAAAATTGGCGTCGTCCTAGAACGTAGGGAATGACTTTACGGTTAAGCTTGATACCGATTTTTCGTCTCACTACCAAACCTATCCGTACCACAAAGTGCAATAATCCTGAAAATTCTATTAAACTTTGTTCACGTGTAACCTCAGTCTTAATAAACACTTTAGCAAACAGTGATTGTCATTTTAGGCCATCTCTAGAGACTTTGAGTATTAATAAACACCTTATTATGTGGCTAATACTATAGAAAATTTCGTCGGATTTTGGCTTAACGAGAAACAAGTCCAGGTCCCGAGTGTCCCCACAATTGTAACCGGTTATTGAGTCCGGACTCAATGAGGCAAGCTCATCTAGTTTGTGGACTGGAGTAAACGAACCCAACGAAATATTCAATTTCGCGTCCCGAGCGACGATGCTTTTTACATTTTATTAAACTACTGTTTAATGCAAAGTACACCCGCCTTCATAACGCGGTGTGGTGATGTCAAACTATATGCTTTTGTCTACGAACGTCAAGGGTTCCGGGAGTCGGGGTGTTATTCTTGTCATATTGTATCGGTTCTAAAGCGTTGCGCTGTTTCAATATCTGCTTGCAGTTCGTTACTTGAATAGTCATGGTTATGATAACGTTTCTGTTTATTTTAAACCAGTTTGAACAACTTCATTAAAACGAAACCGAACTATAAACCGTAAAGCGACCCAAATAGTTTGTCAATTGAAAATAGGTCGTCACTTTGGTCGCTCAACCGATCAGTACTTTAGTTTCGCTATAATCCGACCACATAAACGGTTTTTGGTCCGTCAATCATAAACGATGGAACAACATAAAATAATCAATTCAAATTAGATTATTTCGATTTAGGGAAGCCCGCATATGCGTGCGCCGGACCACAAACCACAGTCCATTTGCAAATAGCTCTCCCACGCTGCGAAACTCTTGAATTAAATCATTGAGTACTCGTCAATCATCGATTAGGTTACATACTGTGTGTGGTGTGACAAACGATTAATTCGTGTAACAAAAAGTAAACGTTTAAAAAAAAAACATCTGACTTCCAAAAAAACACTACAAATTAAAAAGTGACTTTAATTTCGGAAGTCGGTGACTTTGGATTATGTACTTATTTTAAATTTTTGTCACCGCCTTCCGAAATTAAAGTTATTTTTCACTTTGCAGTGTTTTTTTTGGAAGTCGGTTGTGTTTTTTTTTTAAGTATTTTTTTTTTCACTTTTTAGTTATAGTACCTACCCCGCACAATTTGAAATTTCATAATCCTTGGGATCAAAACAATGCATATTTATGCGATAGCAGCAATCGAGGTATGTTTGCTGTCATTTTTTGAAGAGTTCCGGTGTCTGTCTCCGAAACGCATCATCAGATCTATATGAAATTTAAATGAGACCATTTCGGAATAAACACCTTTCGAACAAAAAAAAAATTGCAATCAGATGATGATGACCATACGCAAATGTCTCAATAGCTTTAGAAAATATATGAAAAACATTGTTAATACCTATAACATTTGAGGGTTGCCCTCGATTTCCCTAGGATTCCATCATCAGATCCTGACTTGGTGCCAATGGGACTACCTCAGGAGTATACTCTTTCAAATAAAAAAATAATTTTGAGAATCGGTCCACAAATGGGGAGAAATCGGAGAACATACATAAAAAATATACATACAGTAGAACATACAACCGCCTCCTTTTTGGAAGTCGGTTCCGTTCGGTACGGTCGGCATTTACCTGTGCTATGCCTTAATATAAATTAGTAGATAAACCGACTGTCATATTAGAATATACTAAATAGCGACCCTGGTTAATAGAACAGGTCTTTATTTGCTTAGAATGTAGGTACATTAAAATAAGTTGTTAAACTACATAATAGGATCCATGTGCATACATTCTGCCTTAAGGTGAATCTAGTCCACATTTTTCCCATACAAACTTCGGGAGTGTTTTACTTCACTGTTCGACAATATACATCAAAAATTAAACATGGTATGGTTTTGTCTCATTATTAATATTGTCTGTACGGAAACATAAAGCCATTAAAAAGTTAGGAGCCAACAAAGATTCGTTTTTCTTGCTAATTTAACCTAACTTTGGGCGTGTATAAGTAATAAAAGAAGTGTCAAATCTGCAAAATGAAATCGGTACCCACAAAGCTCAAATATCGAAAAGTTCAACAAACTTTATTGGTCATTGATTTATGCAGTGGCTTTTTCATAAAACCCGGTCTTCCGAAGGACTGTTCTTAATTTTCTACGCGCCTGTTGAACTATAAATGATCCTGCATCTCACTCAATAATGTTGTGCGTGTAGACTAGCTTCTCACTGCTCATCACTGATACTACCTCTGTCGGACACGATGTGTGGTAAGACAGCGTGCTTTTTAGCCAGGCCCATCAGTGAGTTCGAGCCCGCGACTAGGTTCCCCTTAATACATAGCATGCAAATTTAATACAAAGTAGAGGATAATAAAGATATTATAAAAAAAAACATCATTTAAGAAATCCTGCACAGTATAATAACATTTATCTACAAGGAATTCTGTGAAACGGTTTTTAAATTTTTGCAACGGTAAGTTTTTAATTTGGTCAGGTATTTTATTATACACTACAGGAGCCATACAAATCACATTTCTTTTTAAAAAACTAATTTTAAATACGCCCGTGCATAATTCAATTTAGTACCTAGTCTAACTGTCATTTTAATATGAATATACTGAATATGATCTATTCATATTTTTACCGGATGAGCTGGACTCCCTTAATAAAGATTGGTCCTTGGCAGCTCAGGACAGAGAGAGATGGAAAGAGAGTAGGGCGGCCTTCGCCCAGCAGAGAAAGTTTAACGGCTAATAATAGTAACAATATCTTTACCACCATTCGTCTTTATTTTATCTGAGGATGGAGTACCTCTTGATTTCTGGAGCATTAGGACAGTGTGACCACAGCATACAGCCCAACGCGCTTTAAATAATCGGGCCTCTTTTTAATAACGGAACATACAGTTAGCAAAATGTAAAAAAAGAGACAATTTTTGAAAGACTTTCTGTGCATACAAAGTTATCTCCTGTTTCAAATGACACACATATGCGCAGTCACTAAAACAGAAACGCATAAAGCCCGTATGCAATTGCGAATTACTAAAAATCTGAGTACATTGTTGTGTAAGGTCTCAGTTGGAATTTCACGAAGCCTTTGTTACGCCGTGCAATAAAATATTTCATTACTGTGTGAAACATCCCGCCGCCGCGCCGCGTAGCACCGCGTCGCATCCTACCGCACCGCCAGCCGCTGGCGAATGCTGCGGAATTTCTTCTTTTTTTTTAGTGATGCGCTTGCATTCCGATGTGAGCGGAATATTAATATAAAAAGTTCACTAGTTCAGCGGTAGTGTGAAACGCGCTTTCATGTCGGTGTTCATGGTGTCGAAACCACTTTTTGATGCTATCTTTTATGTATTATACCTACTCATCGTTATATAATTTTAACAAGTTTATCAAACTTTATTAAATACAAAAGTACTTATGCCTAAGACTGCAACAGAATTTGATAATTAATTATTAACCAAAATAAGAAGTTAGAACCCCCAGGTTCTTACCACATGAGAAAATTACTTAATTACAAGATAAAACAAGATCAAATTTTTTTCTGACATAATAACTTCTCATTTGCAATGTCATCATCTACCGGTCGGCTCCCAGTCTAACCGGATGAACCTGAATATCAGTATTTTACATGGAGCGACTACCTATTTGATCTCCATAACCCAGTTACTGGGTAATAAGATAAGACCCCTTGGTAAGCCTGGTTGACAGTCATTCGGGCTTGTGCTGACGACCCGTAACGACTATCAAAGATCCACGAATGACAGCCATTGGTCCTGCCAATGGCTTAGCATGCCTTCCGAGGCTGAGATGGTAACCCATCCACGGAGGAACCGCGGCAAGCGTCGCTTAACCTGATCGATCGACCCGTGCGGCTATTATTACTTAGCTATAAGCCCCTCTTATTTGCAATGTATTTACTGATAAATCACTAAGTCATTGCTACAGAGTGGACACAAAATGTAAAAAGGAATATTTCCGAATAAAAAAATTCAGTGTCGCCCGTCACGCGTCGACCCGAAAAATCACGCTCAACATTCAGTAAGCGCAACCGTAGCCAAGTGGCCGTAAGTAATCCGTATGAAATAATTAATTACACCCTCACCAAACTTATTTTCACTTGCAAACGCTTCCCAAAGCAAAGTTACACATAATCTGACCGTCACTAAGGATGTAGAAGCCCTAAATTACAGAAGTGCACACTAAACATCCTGTCAGACCCTATTCATTCATACTTTGCCACTAAAACGCTTACCTACTGAGGAACAAAGGGAATTTCTATACAAGTGTACCTTCAGCTGTGTGTATAACTGTACATGTCAGACATTTTGACAGCTGTGTGCGATTGTACGATCGCTATACAATGGTGGTTGTCTTAGAAGTGTACTTGCGAACTCACAAGTGCTTAATTGTGAGATCGCGTCTTTCCTCGTGCGTCTCGGATTCACTGCACATTGGAAACTTTTAGTAACGACCCGACGAACATGTGTTGCACTAAAATAAAATGCTTTTTGTATGTAGCGCCGAGTTTTCGGGTTATGAGTACTTTGCAAGCTAGTGTTAACATGTCAAAATAGTTCTTCTTTGTATTAAGGCTTGTATGCAAGGCTTTGTTCCGACGTTCTGCTAGGAAGGCAACTTGTGAATTATGACATTTATGACGTATACGTTGGTACCTACCTAGGAATAGTATGGTGGGTTCGTAGATGAAAAATATAGTTAAGGAAAATTCAAGCTATGCGCATGTAATTATTTCTTTTTCACGAGGTAACCTGCAGTACTTACAGGTTTTTAAATAAACCAGGTACCAGCATCTCACAAAGTCAGCTCCTTTTTCGTGCACTACTGTCTAAATTTGGCATTTAGTTCAAATTAACGCCAATTTTACTGACAAAAAGAAGTAACCAAATCATGATCAAATATTTAAAACAAATAAGTTCTTAGTGACACATCATAATGCTGAAACTGGAATTGATTTTCCAGGCAAGTAACATGGCACATTCAACATGTAACAAATATTTATTTAAGTTACATTGACGAGCTTGATAGTACTCGTCTTATTCACTTTACTAGTACAGGTTCTGCTGAATTGCAAATAACTGATTTGTTCCTTATTTTCCATGACATTCTTGCATGTAAAATGAAGTTTTTGAAGAAATGTTATGTTCTAGAGTCCACTCTCATGCAACTAAATTTTTCGACCGTTTAAATTCGTGCAATTCTCAGCATATAGACTTTGTATTAAAGTTTCAAGGAAAAGGCGAAGCTGAGGTGTAATAGTGCACACATATTTTGCCAGCTATGATGTAAGTCCTACATAATAGAGACGAGCCTATTCACCGGACTCAAGTCCTCACTTCGGACTGCTAGTCAGAATCACTTAGAAAACCACAACTTTGCAAAATCTGAGAATTTCGAACTCAACACCCCAAGCACAGCAGATGATTTTTTTTTATACACCAAGTACCTAAGTTCGAAATATATGTATGTGTATTTCTAAACAAAACTACCGACGTTCAAAAAAAAACAAAGTGAAAAATAGCTTTAATTACAACATAGACTAAGTGGTAAAAAACTTATAATTAAAGCTAACTCAAAAATCACTCATCAGAACTAAAGCAAATTTAAATGGGACCACCGTATAAGATATACCGTTTTGAATACAAAAAAAAACAAATCGGTTTATAAATGACGGCGTTCTGAGGTAACAAACATAATAAAAAATAATAAGTAACCTGATTGAGAATCTTCCTGCCAGGGGTGCGGGTTGTTCCTGCCAGGGGTACGTTGTTCGAAACAGATACCGTGGCCCCTGGCACACAGGCAACTGAGGGAACACGGGCGGGTTTTAGTCAGTAAAAGTCTGACACGCCCTCCCGCTCCACCCAGAGCGGGAGAAGTTATTTGATGATTTCTCACCCTCAAAAAAAAAAATATCATGGCTACTGAAAACTGCAACAATGACGCAATTTTTGCTTCCCTCTTCATTACCTCCACAATTTAAACAAACCATGTCCCACCGTAATCGAACCACCATTAGCCTAAAAAATCCCATTTATAAGCAAATTTGGAGGGTATTCAGTAAATAGAGGAGTAAATTAGTGTAGAATTTCTTATCGACTCATTTCAATAGCGAGTGCGGAGCCGGAGCGCATCAATCAATCCCGTATGACGGCCGTATATTGAAACACTGAGCTACTGCGGCTCATTTTAGAGAGTTATTCAGACTTTATTGTGGTAAGGTATCTGCTGCTAAAGTATGTTTGAATTAATAAAACTTTTTTACAAAAAATAAACAAACGCCTTCCAAAAAAAAACACTGCAAATAGAAAAAAAAAATATTTTCCCTTTTTAGTCATGATACCTACCCCACACTAATTCGTATACCACTTAGAACACAACCGACTTCCGAAAAAACACTACAAAGTGAAAAATAACTTTAATTTCGGAAGGCGGTGACTTTGGATATATATTTAAATTTTTTGTCACCGCCTTCCGAAATTAAAGTTATTTTTCACTTTGTAGTGTTTTTTCGGAAGTCGGTTGTTTTTTTTGGAAAAAGTTTTTATTTTTCACTTTTTAGTTACAGTACCTACCCGATTAATTCGAAATTTCATCATCCTTGGGGTCAAAACAATGCATATTTATGCGATAGCAGCAATCGCGGTTTATTTACTGTTATTTTTTGAAGAGTTCCGTTGTTTGTCTTCGAAATTCATCTGATCTATATGAAACTTAAATAGGACCATTTCGGAGTAAACCCCTTTCGAAAAAAAAGAATTTTGCAAATCCGCATGACGGAGTTATGCCCGAACATAGATACATAAAAAAATACATAAACATGTCGAATTGATAACCTCCTTCTTTTTGAAGTCGGTTAAAAATATTTAGAAACACGACAAATCCATGACAACGGCACTTAGGACACCACAATTTTGCTCGATCTGAGAATATCGAACTCAACACCACAGGGTTAGCAGAAAACTACAAAAAAAAGTGAAAAAGTTGGTTAAAAAACGAAGAAGAATCTCTTCTTCGCCATCGGAAAGTGAACCAGCGTTATTTCCTTCGCACTTAATACCGCACGATTTAACCAGTGATCTAGAACCACAAGGTTAGTGAATGGACAAATACCCACACATTATTGTTCTCGTCTATCGCCTGGAGACTGCACAATACAATTGTCGCGGTAATAATATCCCGACGTGTACCCTGTGTGCCTAGTTATTTAAGTGTCATAAAATTAATATAATTCCATGTGATATCCCGATGTTTATCGTGTGTGGATACTATGACCGTCTTACGTAGGTACACCTACAACACCAACAGTCATATCCCGACGTACTAATGTCGTGTGTGAATGCCTTATGCGTTTCCTTCCGATCTCGCCGCCGCCGCCGTGGTCCTCGCTCCCGGCGAAGACCCCGAGTAAACGAAATGCCACCCAACCGTCCCTTGCCCGCAGAAGTGCCAGCCCGCGCCGAAGCTGAGCAAGTAGAGTTAAAATCCCCATGATATAATAATAATGAAATTGTTTGATACAGCCTGTCCTCACTTGCTGCCCCCCCCCCCCCCCAACAGTGACTCCCTGAGCCGAGGCTCGTACCCCGCAGGGGGTGCCCTCAGTGCGCAGTCGCTATAGGTTTTAAGCGTAGTTTTGTAAGCCCTGGCTGGAGGCTCTTAGTCTAAAAGCTACACTGAGAAAAATGTCATTTTGGCATAATCTTAAAATATCGTGACGTTGGTTTAAAATAGATGCGTTGTCTTATAATATGTTGATAATAAGTAAATATTACGCTAGAACTGAAATGTGTTAAGATGGAATCGAATTTTTTGGGTAAATAATGCAATATTATGATACTTGTCATCGTAAAAATTTGTAATTATGAAATAACATTGTCTTCTTCAAATAATAACACAATGTAATAGAAAATGGTCCACTGTCCCATAAATTAGTATGATAATTATAAATAAGATTCTAATTAAAAAACACAATGACAGTCACCGTAATATAAATAGATTTCATAGTTTAATATGAAGAAGTATCTCTAAAAATACGATGACCTCCCCCTAATGTACTATATTAAATTATAATGCTTTAAACTTATATTTTTAAAGTAAGCATCATTTTTTAATATTACAGTCATATTATTTTATGTGAATCCTATGATAATACGATTAAATAATCTCATATTTTTAGAGTAAGCATCAAAGTTCAATAATATAGTCATATTATTTTATGTGTATCCTACTAAATTATTATTACAGAGACCCATTTATGAGTAGCATTTGAATGATGTCCTACAAATTTAAGGTGACGGCATTATATAATGAGGTCTCCCTCTCTCACTTCATTCCGCCGCCGCGCCATTTCGGTCGGCCATTTGTATTTCACCGCTACAGCCGGCAAGGCACGACTCACGACTCGTTTAATTAATAGCAATAACAATTCCATTAGTGCCAGTGAACGTGTTTGATCAGTGCAAAAATGGATATGGCTACGCGTGATCTTTTGAAGAAGTGGAATTTGGAACGCTACATCGATCGTTTTGAAAGTAAGTTGACAAACCTACCTAGTAAGTTGCTAGCATGAGCTCACACATTACATTCACACATTCTAATTTCTAGCAAGAATAGGGTCAGAGTGTCGTCTTAGAGGCACTATGAAAATATACTTAAAAAAATTTCGCGACCAATTTCAAGGTCACAGTTCTAACATAACCTTACCTATGGATCCCTTCGACATCGTTTTTACGACAAACGGTTGGTCGGAGACAAAAAACACCCAGACACTTTTAGCTTTTCTAGGTGTTACATACTATAGAATCGAGAAAATAAACGATTTGCGAAAATAACACTTTTTTGGCCGCTGTACACTCCAACCAAGAATAGTCTTGTCGTATGGTACCTACCCACCTACCTAGATATACGTTCATATTTATATTATACACTAGATTCGATGTGCAACTGCAACCCAAAAAAAAACAAATAGGTAGAGTGCGTCTAAACTAAAATGACGCGCCCCACTACCGCATTTACCGTAGTGTACGTATACAAATTTAAGTAGTGGGGCGCGTCATTTCAGCTTAGACGAGCTCTACCAACCTACATTTTATAAAGTCGATGCGACGTAGTGCATTTCACAGCTGCAATCAGGGCGCTGTTAAATTTACCTTTTTTTTCAGCTGAAAGAATTGATATCGCAACAATGCAGATGCTTAGTAAACAAGACATACATAGTATGTTCCCTCAAATAGGGGACAGACTCCGGTTTGAAGCAGCTCTGGCCATGTTAAAAAGCGACCAACCAAAAGATATGGTTTGTTTTCATGTTAAATTGTATTTCAAAAAAGTAAATTTTGTTTTAAACTTTTTGCTTACACATGCCCTGCGTCGCTTAAATGCACATTCTCCTACTTGCATGTAGGTAGGTAGGTACCTACTTATTAACTTTTATTATTTTAAAGTCTTCTTAAGATACCTAACAATTTAACCGGTGCAGTATTTATTTAAAAAGTGGAATAAAATCATAACTTTTCATCAGTCTTGTTAGTTTACCAACTAAGTACATTATTATTACCTTTTTAAATTTCTTGTTAAATTTCAGGATAACTCCTACAATTCATCACTCTTTGAAGAGGTCCTGAGGAATGACTTGTTAACTAGTCTACCTTGTAACTTAGAGCCTCTGCCACCGTGTGAAGGACTGCAAAGCTCAATCCTCAACCAAGACTGCGAAGCAGGACTTAACCAGGAAAATTTGGTAAGTTCTGCAAAATTGTAGAAAAGTACTCGTACTTACTGTTTTTTGGTTCAAGAGCAATATGTATTAATTTGTAATTACATCCATACTAATATTATAAATGCGAAAGTAAGTTTGTCTGTCTATCTGTCGGCTGGGGCAGGACCTTTTCACATTTTCATACCTAAGACACTGAACCGATGCAAAATTTGGTATAGACATTCTTTGAGACCAGGATCAGTCCTGATCTTGATCGATTAGTTTTTATCAGGGCCGGATCAAGGGACGAGGGCAGGACCGTTCACACCTGCAATGCTGAACCGATTACTAGTAAAAAAATATAACACTTCCCTTGAGTTATCTCCGGCTAGGGCTAGCTATAGCCTGTTAGTTAACGGTCGCACTCGGACACATTTAGTGATTATTTCAACGATTATTGAGGTTAATTGACCGTACATACTCATATTATCACACCTTTTTGTTACATGTACTATTGTAACATTGTCTCAAAGTAAATATTATTTTAGGATGGTGACATACTGGTGATACCACTGGACTCGTCGTCGTCAGTGGGTGAAGCAGTTAGACAAGAGTCCACCGGGAGCAATTTAGTAAGTTATTGCCTATTATCCTGTACTTTTGATAAGGAATTTAAATTGACATTCAATATTGTTAACCCCCGGCGTAAACAGATAAGTTTAACGTCTGTACCTGTCCTGTCCTGTATGTGTGTACGGACGGCCGTTTAGGAGCTATACTATATGTCACAAAGATCAGTAATATATTTGGAGTTGGTGACAGCTATAACTAACAACTAAATGCATGATGCCTAGACTGGCACCGACTCCAACTGATCATTATACTGAATGGAAGGTAGGTATTGAACCTGTATTTTCAACATTTTAGTGACATTTTTTTTTAACTTTTACCTTGCATATTTAGTTTGTAATGCCATACTTATACTATTTGTGTTTCAGGTGAATACCATACTGAATTCATCAGTCGAGGGAAAACAAATAATAGCAATTGGGCAGAAAACGGGCACCTTACCCTCAAACGTGCGTGGGCGTTTATGCAAGCTGCTTATGGAGAAGCTCATTACGGCCGAAAACCCGGTACTTCTGACAGATTCGCAGCTGCTTGCTCTATCCTACGACATTGGCAGATTATTTAAAGAGGAGTCACCACCCCTATACTACGCGCCGTACCTGCCGGCTGATGCTTACCAGGCTAAGCGCAATATCTCTGGCTGGTTAGTCACCGCCAGAAGGGCTCGACGGCAGCATTTAGTTTCGTTGGGCCTTATTGAAAAGCCCAAGTCACGTTCTCGCTCCAAGTCCAGTCCTAGGCTAGACACCCCTCCACTCGCTGGAATCGACCTGACCGGACTTAAAGAAGGTAACTCCTTTTCAAGAAATTTTATGTTTTCAGATTGAATTAAATTATCAAGAACAAAATTATTGAGAAAAATATCTGAATTAGTATAAATTTTCGTTACAAATTACAAAATATCTGAATCTAAGAACCGTTATTGTCATTGTACTAATTATTAATCGTTTTAATTTTTGTGTGCAGGTGAAGTGGAGGACGTAGCGTCAGCATTAGAGCAGCTGTCAAGTCCTTCAGCTGGTCCGTGGCAGGAGGTCAGTGCCCTGTGGCGGGAGACGGTGCGAGCTCGCCTCCGGTACTTGTACTACGAGGAAGGGACATTACAGGAGTACTTCAATAAGTATCCTATCCTGAAGTCAAGTGATGGATGGCGACTCCTGACTCATGACTACGAAGCACTGTTCCCTGATAAATCCGGGGGCCTCGACGCCTTGGATGCTTCATCGGAAAACATACTAAAAGCTGCTCAGCAGAAGCTTAACACCACAAAGGACTCGTTTCTTCGTCGAAAAATAGCTGATACATTGGCAATTTGTGACGGTAAGGAAATGATTCTGTTATATAGTTCTAGGTGCTCGACCTCCCTGGGTCGGTGAACCCGTTATAAAATATATAGACAAAAAAGAATTTAAAAATTATCTAACATGGTGCAGTCGTTCAGAAGTAACGGGCGGGCGGACACACATTTCGGCAATTCATTTTTACTTATATAGATAGATTTTATTTTGTTCTGATACTTTTCCCTATTTGCTCAGTTAATGATGATGTGTTGTGTCAAATATACTATTATTATTTTCTTTCCAGATGAACAACCGGAGACAAAATTAATAGCAGCGATATTGCTACTCGGCTGTCTCTTTAATATTCCTCCTGCCCGTCGATCTAGAAAAGACTGGCAAGCTTCACGAGCGGAGATATTGGATGGATTTGTGACCATCGTGGATGATGACGCAGACGTGCAAGTGGTAATTGAGGAGCGTCGCCAAAAGCTTCAAAACCTAGGTATTAGCCTCCAACCATTTATAATTTGGTGCCGCCAGTCAGGTGTCTCCTTCACAGTATGTGACAATACGTTTTACAAGTTCACAACACTAACTGAGGCTGTTGATGTGACTTTTAAAATATTTCATGCTACTGCCGCCGAAGGAGGCGAAGGAATCAAATTTTAGAATTACTTAAATGAAGTCCAATGTAACTTCGCACACTTATCCGCACCGAATCGTACGACCTTATTCGTCCGATTCGGTAAGTGTGCGAGGTTCCATAGGATTTCATACAAGTAATTCTAAAATTCGATTCTTTCGCCTCCTTCGGCTCTGAAAAGTGTGCGTTCACCTTTAGTAATAGATTTTAAAGTAAAGTATTTGTATGAGGGATAGATTAGTCTCATCGGAGTGTTTATAGTAGCACTTTACTTGAAAATAGATATTTACTATAATAATATAACCAATTTATTGTATGCAGCTTTAAGGTGAAAGCGTCAGGGTAGCCCGCGAAATTCAAATTTTCTTACGTTTTTTGCAATTTGCAGGCCAGTGCTAGGTTTTGATTGAAATGTTAGACGCGGGTGTAAGACGTATGTAGTACAACTTATGTACTTACACCCGCGTGCAACATTTAATTAACATACAACCTAGCACTGGCCTGCAAATTGCGAAAAACGGCTACCCTGAAGCAATCACCTTAAGGGCAAAAATGTTTTAGTTATAGGTACATTAATGTAAAGTTTGTTATTTTTTGTAAATTAAATTTCTACTCGTCTCAACCTTTATTTTAATTTGTAAAAACTAGAATTATTGAACATAATGTATATAATGATTCTTTATAATGACCGACAAATAGATACTGTAATCATTAAGGCGAGGATGTTTCTAAACAAAACAGTCTTCTTTTATACTGAATATAAATGTTTAGAGTATATAATAATTATTCATTCATACTATGGAAATAAAAATACCATTCAATTTTCTGTTTAATTTATACATACATCCCTTTTCACCTTCTTACCATTCTTGCCAAGGTACTTTTTTCTATTTTTTTTACTTACTCTCCATTTTTTTAAGGTTCAAGTTTAGGGTTCTTCAGTTTTTTTTAATGTTGAGCTCACACCTAATAATATTTAAAAGGAAAGAACCAATATTGGATACTTAAAAATAAGGGGATCATGTAAGTCCAGTGGCGCCCTCAATTATAGGAGGATTGTGATTTCTAATAATCCAAACAATTTCTGTGTAATCCACCAGTATTTAGTTGTAGTCCTACTGATGGAGAATGAGTAGAACTACAACTAATCACTGGTGTATTATAGAGATATTAATTGGTTTATTAAAAAACACAATCCTCCTATTGAGGGCGACCTCCGTAAGATAATAGGCTATAACCAGAGATATGAGGAAATAGTAGGAAAAGTAAGAGGACCTAACCTAAAATACGAGGAGGTTACCGAAAAATAGTAGGAAAAATAATAGGATATAACTGGATATATGAGGAAGGCACCGAAAAATAGTAGGAAAAATTGTATGACATAACTGAATATGTGAGGAAGTCACCGAAAAATAGTAGGAAAAATAATAGGATATAACTGGATATATGAGGAAGGCACCGAAAAATAGTAGGAAAAATTGTATGATATAACTGAATATGTGAGGAAGTCACCGAAAAATAGTAGGAAAAATAATAGGATATAACTGGATATATAAGGAAGGCACCGAAAAATAGTTGGAAAAATTGTATGACATAACTGAATATGTGAGGAAGTCACCGAAAAATTGTAGGAAAACTAATAGGATATAACTGGATATATGAGGAAGGCATCGAAAAATAGTAGGTAACTAAAACTAAATCCATGGTGACACATCATCTTAAATACTGTTATCATCAACATCAGTATTATCATCGTTCTTTTTGGTGAATCACTATGCTCCGTCCTTTGAGTGAATTCATCATACTTTAAGCTGAATTCACCTCTTTTATGATTGTCAGTTTTCTCAGTGTAATAGTCTCCACAGGAAAGCCCGGTTAAGCAATCACGGCCTCTCAAGGTCAACTGCGAGATGCCATACCCAAAAAAAAAAACCTTATGCGGTGTTATAGGTGTCATAAAATTAATGTATTCATTGTGATATCCCGACGTTTATCGTGTGTGGATACTATGACCGTTATACATGTGCCTACTGCCTACATACGACATGAACTTAAACATCCTGACGTAAAGCGTGTGTGGATAAAGTACCCACTTATGGCAGGTAAATATAATTATGTTTTACCTCTTTGCAGACATTGAGTTATAATGTACTGCAGATGAGATCCTAACTACTGTGCGTGATTCTTGCGTGCTTCGGAGTTAGCACGCTTTCGGTTGGCCGAGTGTCGTGATTTCATTGATTTAGTTTGGAAAAAGTGTATTATTTTAATACGGAATTATAATATCCACTGTGACAGCACTGTTTTTTTTTTGTTTTTTTTTGGGTGGGAAATCATCAAATAACTTCTCTGGGTGGAGCGGGAGGGCGTGTCAGACTTTTACTGACTAAAACCCACCCGTGTTCCCTCAGTTGCCTGTGTGCCAGGGGCGGCGGTATCTCTTTCGAACAACCCGCACCCCTGGCAGGCATCGGCCCTTGCGGGCCTCATCTGTTGCTGCTGACATCTTTGAGGCGCGCGTGGAACACAACGCGCTGTCGACCCGGGCTTGTTCCTTACCGGACAGCGAGCTACCCATTACTCGCCGTCCGCAAGCCCGTGCCTACGGTGGCCGGGAATCAGCCTGGGATTCCCGACGCCCAGGGCGTCTCCTGCGAAGGCCACGGCTGTGAGGGCGCATGTACTGCATCTCCCTCACGTGCGCCGCCTCCCTCTTTGCGAGCATAACTGCTTCGCTGAAGGAGGCGACTGCCAGCCATGCCCTCTCGCTCCGTACCATGGCCTGGACCAGGGTCGGACGCGAGAGATCGCCGCCGCCGATCACCTCCACGAGGACACGGCGGTGCTCCGCCCAAGCCGGGCAGACCTCCACCGTATGCTCCACCGTGTCCTCTGGGCGATCTTCGCAATGGAAACACCCGGGCGTTTCCTCCCGCCCTATCCGAAACAGGAACCTCCCGAAACAGCCATGTCCGGTGAGGACCTGTGTCAGGCGGAAGGTGAGGACGCCATGCCGCCTCTCAAGCCACTCCTCAAAGAGGGGACTTACCGCCGCAATCGTGGCGTGCCCAGTGACAGCACTGTTAAGTTATTAAGCAATTATCATTAAGTACATATAAATACTCTTGAATTACTTGCAGCTTATTACGGCCTAAAAATCTTTGCAGCTCACTTAAATGTTGCAATATCTTACTCAGAATACAGCATCATTGCCTATATCAACAAAATGAGAGGAATCCACACATCTAAATAACATTGCACGAGATGTATGGAAATGGTGTGAAAAACGCAGTATTCATGTTTTTGCAACTTGTATCCAGTCCAAAGATAATTTAATAGCTGCTATTAAATTAAATATTAAATATTATTAAATAAAATAGCAGATTACTCATTTAATCGAATAACAATTTCATTCGACTTATGTATTCAGAATCATAAATGTTACATATATGCTTCGATTATATTATCGCATAAATTATCGATGCATTCACATTTAACCATTCCAATTTTATGCTTTTTAGTGCCCTTTAGTGTTAACCCAAAAGTCATATACTCTGGTTAAAATTACTCAGTTCGAAAGTAGGTACTGTACTTTAAGCCTGAAAAAAATGTATTATTTTCCCCTTTCAGAGAGGAGAATCCTCTACACGCGGATCTTACCCTGATGGCAGGGAAATTATCCGGCAGTTGCTAATAAGGCGCGGAATGCCCAACGCATCTCTTGATATAATGATGACCTCTTTCTCGGTAAACACGCTGAACCAATATAATACTTCACTAAAATCATGGTGGCTATGTTGTAACGATAAAGGATTAGATTACTGTGATTCCGATATTACTTAATTAGTAGAATTTTTTACTTATAAATTTAATTTAGGTGCTAGTTACAGCACTCTTAATAGTATTTTCGTTCAGCGTTATCAATACTGTTAGGTCAGGAGGTGACTTGTAAAGACTGTATAAAAGGTTCTTTAAAGGGGTTTATCGTATAAGACCACCCGCACCCAAATACCATACCACCTGGAACCCCAATCCTGTGTCACTTAACAAATTATTTCCCAAATGATTTAATTACACTAAAAGATTTGTCGTTTAAAACTGTAACTCTTTTAGCACTAGCATCTGTACAAGAATGCAGACTTTAAGTGTAATAAAAATAAAAAATATTACTTTTGACTCAGAAAAAAATCTAATAAAAATTTAAGATTTCGTATTTTACTAACCGACTTCAAAAGGAAGGAGGTTATCAATTCGACATTTTTTTTATAACACATTTGCTCGTAAAGGGTCTCTTATTACACCAATTTCAATATCCTAATGTATGTCATTACGGACTTGTGCGTTATTGTAATGTAAAACGCACGGTTTACCAAGATGCTCCGTCTAAAACGAACGGTACTTTTTTAAATCTTAGCAAAGAGTTTTTATGTCAGAAAAGTGGTCAACATTTTATGAATAAAATTAACTTTGAGGGATAAATTATAAAAAAATAAACATTTAATTCTTTAATTTAATTTAATTAGTTTTGACAATAAATTACAACCATTTATCCGTAACAAAAACAAAAAAATATTAATTTACTTTTTGTGCCTTTGCCTTAAAAAAAAGCGCTGATGCGCGCGCATCGCTAATTTGTGAACAGATAATAATCAATTTTACAAATTGGTCAAATTTTTCTAACTGCTTTAACAAGTGATTAAAGATTTACTCGTTTAAGAAAGTCCGACTTTTATTTATTTCCTCGCAAATATGTTATAAAACGTCGTATGACATACGTGCGCTTTGAAAATTACCGCACTTATATCATAATGTACTATTAACGTATGTTCGGGCACGCTAGGTCAAGACAACCGTATAATTAAATATCAAACTTCACAATGTAAGTTCGTTTGGTCCTTAAATATAAATGTTACATTTATGCGAGATATTTGTTACTCACATTAGCAGCATATAACATTTTAACTTATAACTATTTGGTTTGCAACAGTTGCAGTCGGGTAAAATTACAGCCACTAGGTAGCACCAACTAAACTTAAAGATATTGTAAAAAGTACACAATTTAAAAGACTCTATACCTAGCTAAGTACAAGGCATGATAGCTAATTTAATAATAGCACGCCCACCCCTCGTAAAATGGGGGAGCAGAGTAGATGACAACCGATGTGACAGAGATAGGACACGCCGCTGAATTCTGCCTTAGCTGTATGTTATACTAGCTATGTTTCTGGCTCTGCCCGTTTTCAAACGTTCTTAGTTTACTGGTGAATATCTATTGCTATTAAAGCACCTAACTGCGTAACACATTATCAGTCACGTTCATTTTGAAGGATATTGCTAATCCATTGCTTGATATATTCGGATAAAATGTCTGATCAACAACGTAAATAACGCAATGAATGGTTTTGAAATGTCAAAATGTAAGCCATTCCTACTGTTAGTGCGTTACGCAATTACGCCGCTGGATAATCGGTTTGCAAAAAAAATATTGTAAAGTTATCCTATTCGTACTATCCTACAAATCCTATCCTACTAATATTGTGATGTTTGTTACTCTTTCACGCAGAAACGGCTGAACGGATTTGAATGAAATTTGGCACACAGGTTGGTTGTAACCTGGAATAACACATAGGATACTTTTTATCCCGGTACTACGTTTCCGTGGGATAGTTTTCGACCTCCACGCGGGCGAAGCCGCTGGCGGAAGCTAGTATTAAAAAAAAAGTGAAAGTTGCTATGATTAGATGTTTCGATGTTTGTTACTCCATCACGCAAGTACGGCTGAACGGATTTGGATGAAATTTTGCAAACATATAGTTTATAATCTGGATAAACACATAGAATACTTATATCTCGGTATTATGTTCCCAAGGGATAATTTTCGACCTCAACGGCGGTGAAGCCGCTGGCAAAAGCTAGTATTATAAATGCGAAAGTTACTCTATCTGTCTGTTACGCTTTCACGACTAAACTACTGAACCGATCGTCATGAAATTTAGCAAAGATATAGCCTGGATAAGATATGGAGAAGGACATAGGCTACTTTTTTACGTGATAACCGACATCCACGCGGGCAGAGCCGCGGGCAAAAGCTAGTAACATAATGAAATCGAAAATAAATAAACAAACATCTAATAACACTGTCACAATCTAGAGGGTCATTTCCACCCTCATAAAACAAGAAAATAGCAACGATGATCTACATCTGCATAATTAAATAGAACGAGAGACGCAAGAAGGAAAGACGTTCCAACAGTTGGGGCGAGGCGAAGCGAAGATATAAATTATGCACGTGCAGAAATCGAGGATGACGTTGCCCAATTTGAGAAACTTGAAAACTCAAAACCTGTTGAAGACTTGCTAACTACGGATAACAGTTTAAAAATTAATCAGTTGCCCCTTGAAGAGTTTTTTTAAGAAGATTGGAAGGTATAATCTCATTGAATGACACAAAAAATTAATGAAACAATGTCATAAAAAGTCATTCAATGGACTTAAATGAACCTAAAGGGTTGTATTGATGATTTTAATGATTATATTCTGCATATTAATATGTGAATCATAAACTTTGTACCCGTTTTTACTTTTAAATGACGCGGACGGAGGAGTATGAAATTTGGCACAGTTAAAATTTATATGGAGAAAAAGTGCAGAAAGCTGATATTTTGTTATGATCTAAAGTCGAATTTTGACCAGTGGGCGACGATTACTGCATATAATTCTGTAGACACATCCGTGTTACGGTCATGAATTCTAGTTTAATAGCCATACGACCTGACCCTGACCTTCTTCCAAGCGTGAGGGTTGTTCGAAAGAGATACCGGGGCCCCTGGCATACAGCCAACTGAAGGAACACGGGTGGGTTTTAGTCAGTAAAAATCTGACACGCCCTCCCGCTCCACCCAGAGCGGGAGAAGTTATTTGATGATTTCCCACCCTCAAAAAAAATCCCTTAACTGCAAAAATCGTAAGATTTCGCGGGCTATCATTGCGCCTCCACCTTTAGGTATCTGACTGATTATCACTGACTGTTCTTCTCGTGGCTGATCACGTTATTTGTGCTGTGTTGTAAGGAAATACTACTGAGCTAAACTTCAATCAATCAACTCAGTCTATCGCAGCCCACTGCTTTATATATGTCGTAACATCATGGACATCGTCAGTTTAAAATCTATCTCGCGAGATTATAAACTGTCGATAAATTGCGATATTTTCCGATAGTTTATAATCTGTCCGTCAAATTGTGAACTGGTATCAAGACGGATAGTACCTTGCGCTATTACTAAATAGTAAAGCAACTGCCAGGAAGTAGCGCTCGCTCGGCTCGCGCGCGGTTGGTCGCAGATCTAACCTAATTCGGGCGGTAAGCAGTATGGTGCAGTTCACAATTTATCGACAGTTCACGATCTCGCGAGATAGATTGTAATCTAACGGTGTTTACAATTTTATGGTGACATATATACCTCTGCCATGCTGCGCCAGAACACCCTGACATCCGCCTTCCGGATCCAGTCTGTCCCAGCCACCTTCTTAAGGTCGTTGTTCATCTAGCTTGGAGTGCCAGACTTTCTCTCACCATACTCAATATCTTGATACTCTAGTGTATAAATGGGAACGATGGAGGAATGAAACAATATTAAAATTATTAGGTACTTTTATTCCAAGCGTTCGTGTTTATATGTTCACTGGTTTTTCCAAACAAAAATCTCACACAAAAAATTTGAAAGCTCATTTGCTTGACTGCTCGAATGCAAACAGTTATTTTGATACCATTTTGCACTCTGCACTACATAGGTTCTACTTTTGCAGACAATCTTTAACGTACTTACCTGTCTTTAGGTACTCACTCATATCCGGGAAAAGAGTAACTCTGCCTGCATTCTTTGTCGATATAAAAGTACTACACAGTCGTGTGCGACACTCATATGTTTGTATAAACATAAACATTGACTATCTCAAGTTTTGCCAAATCGTCCATTCGAAGACTCAAATATTTTCGAACAATGTCGGAGGTCCAAGCAAAGTCATCTCCCTCGACAAATAGTGAACATAAACTGACAGAAATAGAGAAACTAGATAGAACATTGAATTCGCAGAATGGATAAAAATGAAAGAAAGTTTATACAAAAAAAAAACAATCTTTATTTCTTGAATGCAATATTAACAATTGCAATATTAACAAATTACCGTAATTTATACTTTTTCTAATTAATTTACACAGGAATTGAGATTTAGCTAAATTCAATAGGTATCTATCGTACTGAATGTCGATTTCTTCTAAAAGTATGTCTGATCATTATACATTGACTTTAATTTAAGACGTGATACGCACTTGTTCGGGTCGGCAATCAGTCGGCACAGCTGGGTGTTAAAATCATAATTACAAATTAAAATATGTTTGAAAAGAAGCCGGTCTTATTGTACCGGTCCGATCCGAACAAGGGCTGACAGGGTTTGCCGATTGGCACGTGTCGTAAGAAAGCCGAATATGTGTAGTTATTGGTCCCGGTCGGCTTTATTGTTCAACAAATACTGCCGAATCGAAAGGGCCAACCCGAAAAAGTGTTTAACACGCCTAACACATAACATACTAAAAAAACGTAAGGTTAAAAAGTAAAGCTGTGAAAATGTGTCACAAATAGGACGGGCGTCCCTTCTGGCTAGTCTGTATGTCTCTGAAGACTCTATTGGCTATCTGGACATCTGTTGGCGTTCTACAGTGTTTACATTTCATTTCTCGGAGCAACAAACGCCGTTAAGAAGAGGGATGCGCGCGCAGAGATCGCAATCGCGATAGCTTTGAGCAGTCGTTATCGTGATCTACACTGCGAGCACTTTCTCGTAGAATAGTTGCTGCAAGACCTGCGTATTCTTCGACTGTACTTTTAGAATTTCATATTATAAGCACGGAGCGCTGGACAACGACCCAAATAGCTCTATTTCATGAAATAAGCGCGCATACTAAATCATGTATTAAGATAATTACGTTGAAATCTTAAATAAATAAAAACAAGTCTTTATTTAAAAGGCGAACTAGTGGATTGTTTTGAGGATGAATCTCATAGGTGCGTAGGCGGTCTGATGACATCATCTTCTTGTTTGATCATATTGGAATCGTCCGATAACACATCCTCGTAGAAGATCACTTCAGAGGATGTCGGTAGAGTTCCATTGCGGTTTGATTTCTCTCGTAGTGTTCTATCTTTTGTAACAAATGCATCTACATGTTTCACGCTTGGGATCTTTCCACATTGACAATCAGGTTTAATGAGGAGGCCGCTGATTTTTGGAAGTTTTTTACGCGGTTCTAACACACAGTCTTGAAGACAATCAGGTGCATTGCCACGCATATTATCATGAGTATTTATCAATGGCACATCTTCCAAAGTGTCCTTTAAGTATTTGTCCAATAATTTATCTTCTTCTTGGTTATTTTCAAAATTTCTGCGATAATCATCATCATTTATGAATTCGTCTTCAAAGTTAGCATCCTCAACTCTATTTGTTAATTGTTTGGGTTGATAAGCAGGACGTCGGATGAACGCACCATTGAAACCGTAATTCTTCCGCATTTCATTTTGTCTCGCCAAAGCTGCTTCTTTCGCCTGAGATGCGTACTGATTTTGCGTATCATACCTTTTCATATAATTTTCTCTGTAAGGTATACTAGAAGATGCGAGTGGAGGCAAACGGTTTTTAAGATTAATGTCATAGTTTACTTTACGATTCACAGGTCTTAATATAGGTGGTTTCAAAAGTTCAAAGTGATCCCGGCGCTCATCCACTCTTTGAGATGACGGCATTTGTTTCGTTACCTTTGGAATCTCTTTTTTTTTCGACACTTCGTTGAATTTACATCTAAACAAATTAGGGGCTGAAAAATATGATGATATGTCCTGCCGTTCTCTGTTGTCTCCCAAATTAAATCCTTGAAATTTAGAATTATAATTAGGTGCAGAATCTAAGGCGCTCGGACAAGGAGCTAGCATGTCACTCGTTAGAGCAGAGGAGGGCGTTACGCCCGTAATGAAAGCGAAAGGGTAGTCAAGCCTGTCCATCGGTAACATCTTAACGAGTTTGCTTCGAAAAGGATTCTTATTATATTTCTGGTTGATATAAACAAAAGCTCTTTCACTTTGATTATTCTTTTTCTCTGTGGCATGCTCGTATAGATCTTTTTCGTCGATATTACTTCTACTTTTTGGTAAGACTCCGGATTTAGTTCTCGCCGTTGATTTTACAGTCACGTCCCTACTCCTGGCAGTATACAAGATACTGTTTTTTACTGTACTTTGCTGTAATAATATAAAACAACATATTTTTACCAAATCAATTCATAGAAATTAAAGTCAATTATTGATATTATTTTTATCTTAACCCATTGAAGGACACAGATGAGACACAATAAAAGTTTATTGTTATCGTTTAGTGTCCCGCAGTGTTAATGTGCAACAATATAAATTATTTACAGCTAGAACGAAGTAGCAACTAGAGTAAAGTAAAAACTTAACATAAGTAGACAATAAATTTAACGTTTAAATTAGACACACTATAACAAAACTACTAGCACTCCACGTGTAAGTTCAAATCATTTTGGTTAAATAATATTTTACAACATAACTACGTTGCCGTTTTATTACTCACCTCTGGAACACTCGAGGGTACAATAAATCCGGAAACAAGTCCAATACATAAGGAAACTAAAACAACAAATGCATTTCTCATTTTCCACGCCCGTGATGTAATAGAACAAAATGAAAATAAGATTGTGCGGCACTACCGGACGGTATATAAAATAACATTTATTTTTCACTAAAATCAATGCGACCGTTCGCAGTAAACGAGAATGTATGTCTAACAAAATGTTGACAAGTGCAATGACAACGTTTGTAAACAAAGAAACGGATCAATGGTTGTTAGATGAAGATCTGTAAACAACTGACTGTCTACAAATTAGTCAAACCGTTGCTATTTCTTCTTTTGTTTACGTTGTACGTAAGTAGATATTTTTTATGAGAATCATTGTTAACGATTGCCTCTAAGCATTTTTATTTATTAGTAAGAAGAAGTAAACCTCCAATGTGAAAGTGCTTAATGTTGGCAGTACTATAATATACTATTCACTAATATCATACTTACTATAACTATAGGTACTATACGTACAACTGCTTAAATAAGCAAGTAATCAAATACACAATCAATACTTACATCATTGAACAAGACAGTTTCCCATTGTCAAATCTTTACTGTCGATTACTTCATTTAAATTGCGGTTATACTTACATAATTTCACTCTGCACATAACACTTCTTTACAATATCAATCATCATCTGCCTAGCCTTTTCCCAACTACGTTGGGGTCGGCTTCCAGTCTAACCGGATGCAGCTGAATACCAGTATTTTACATGGAGCGACTGCCTATCTGACCTCCACAACCCAGTAACTGGGGTAATACGATACCCCTTGGTAAGACTGGTTGTCAGACTATCGGGCTTCTGACGACCCGTAACGACTGTCAAAGATCCACAAATGACAGCCGGGACCAACGGCTTAACGTGCTTTCCGAGGCACGGAGGGGTCTTGGTATGTAAAGATGGTCACCCGTCCACGGACCAACCGCGGCAAGCGTAGCTTAACCTGATCGATCGACCCGTGCAGCTATTGTTACTTAGCCACAAGCCCCTCCCCTCCTCGCCCTTTACAATATCAATAATTCACGTATATATCTCGTCTTCTTGACGTGCGTGAGTCACGATCCAGCAGAAGTATATTTGGCTGACACATGCCGAGAAGGACCACACTTTGTTAAGTTATTATTTGATTTGAAGCGTGTCTTAGTGTCACTTTATTTTATTAATTATGTTCGTTTTTTGTAACAGGACCACTGATCCCGATAATGACACCAAATATACCTAATATTTGTATGGGAGCAGTACCTACCTATAGATAAACATAGTCGTTATATCTAACTACTTGAATTTTAATAACCATACCAAACGTATACGTATTTTCCAAGTTGTGACGTTGGTATAACATTCAGTCAAGATATTCGCATGAATTGAATCTGGAGAAAATATTCTGGTTTGTGAAAGAAATAGAATTGGTAAGACTTCATCTTAACGTGTAGATAGCAATCTATATACACTTCGCTTAGCACCTTCAGTGTATGAGGTGCATGAAAGGAGCCTCCCCGACTGACGTACCTACTGAGCCATTTTAAATCTAGCGCATCCTGGGCAATCAGCGTGTTTCCATGATGATTGGTAATCTTTTCACCACCATGGCCATCCTAGCTGGTTAGTATAAGAACTATTTAAGAATTCACTGGTGAAATAAATGACATTAAATTCACTACCCCTTAGTATCAAAAGAACAAACAACGAAGTTACCGCGTTCCGCAGCTCAAGGATCAATTAAACAACTTTGTTTGGTGACAATATTATAATAAAAATATTTCTTGTTGAAACTTATTAAATTATATTATAATATGACTTTATGTTAGCTCATAAAATGTGTTTTTGGCTCTTGTACAAAACAGATACACTCTTCAGAGGTTTAGTTCTGTCCGAAAATGGCAATGATTTCGTCCAGGAATACGCCAACATCAATGCCGTTTTCAGCGAGGATCTTGACTTCGGTTTGGAACACTTCGCTTGCCCAGAGGGCACTGAAAGTTGCGTCCCACTGTTCGCTTTGCAAATTCAGGATGGCGGAACTGAACTCTGCATCTTCTGACATCTTCTGATCGAAGAGGGTCTTCAGCTTGTCCTTGGGGAATTCGGCGATGGAGTCCTTGACGAAGGAGGAAAGATCTTTGCCGCTGAGGGAATGACGTGCGGTCCTCTGCCTATCGATGCTTTCTGTAAATATAATCAGATATTTAGTCAAATATTTAAAATAATTTACCCTTGTTTTCTGATTTAGGATAGTAATAAATGCAATTGCCTTAATGATGTCATCAATCACTTACCGATCATGGTGTTGAGCCAGTCAATGAAGTAGTGGATGTCGATGTTGTCATTTTCTAAGAATTCGACCACCTGTGAATAGGAAACAACATTTTTAATTAGGTAGTAAAAGTGGTTTAAATTAATAAAACACTTGTTAACAAATTAGAAGGCCTTTTGAAGGTCGAAAAACATATTAGAATGAATAACCGGGCACATCAGACAGTTCAACTATCAACATAGTTGAACTGTCTGATGTGCCCGATTCACTAGTCATTGTGAACCTGTTGGCATGATACTCACAGCTACGAATTCAGGCAACGATTCCATTTCATAAACGAGGTCCTTGAAGTTGTTGGTCCTCATGTAGTCCAGAGCTTGCCAGAACTCGTCGAACTCAGTGTAATGTTCCATCAGGTGCTCGATCTCATGGCCAGCTTCTTCGCTGATGATGTCCAGGAACTCCTCGACATGCTCGTGGAACAACTTCCTGGGCTGAGGAGCCGAGAAAGCGAGCCCCACCAGAGCGAGAACAACTAATGCTTGCTTCATCATTCTGGTATCGTTTTCTGAATTCTGTGGTACAAATCGATACGCGGCGAGACCTTTTATATGAAATGATAAGATAAAATATCCCGGTGTTCTTTAAGTTGTCATGCCAGATAATATATTTATCTTAAGTGCTTGAGATGTAGTTTTTCCGTGTTACTACCAGTTGGCGTGATACTTAGTTTTGTAAAGATTAAGACAAAAAAATTACAATAGTTATTTAAAAAACTAAGTGACGCCCAAGAATTTGCAGCGTAATAGCCCCTTTTTTTTAGTAAATAATTTCTGCTGTCCGTTGCCTTTGTAAAGTCGTCGATCTTTCGTTCACATCACAGCTTGCCAACTCTTTATTACCTACATGTCGGTGATTCCGGTTCTTTTTCTGTATTTTTCCATCAAAGAAACTCTGCGCATGAAGTCTCCACTCCATAGTTAAGGTCGCTTTGCAGGCTATGGGTCTCCACCATATCCTGCAAAGCGACCTTCTCTTGATAGAACATCCCGGCCGTCAGTGCACACGTGTCACCATTCGTCGCAAATGGCAGGATGTATTGGTTGCAGATCAATCGTGTAGTTTACCAAATGCTCACCAACCCTCTGTTCCACTGTTGGTTTCTTTCGCAATTTGAGACTACTGAGCTGAATGACTTAGCTAACCCAATACTCATTCACAACTTCGATCACTATTTATTGTCTTTTCATTGGCCTCGGCGAAACACAGGCATTGTACGACTCTGTGATTACGAAGATGACATCTGTGACAGGCTAAGACTTAACTGACTAAATTATATTTATTTCGTACACAGGATATACCTCAATAACTCTTTTAAACTGTTTGTTTTTAAACCTAATAGCAGTATGTTTTCTACTTCTGAGGCAAAAAACTGAAATAAACTTCGATGTCAAGGTCTTTTTAAAAGTCCAGACATGAAATTCTTTTGAAGAAATAACTATACAGATTTGAGTGGTAGGTGCAATCAAATTGCAAAACTGACCCATGATTCAGACAGGCGTGTCAATCAACTCAAACTTGTACCTTAACTGAATGCTGAGGAAGGAATACCGGCTATAGAAGCGGAATTTAGGAAAGGCTCATGTTCCTGTGTGTTTGGCTGAGTTGATTACTTAACCAAAAGTTCATTGACTGCAATTAATAATGCAACAAATTGAATGCGTTCTACATCTTCACGATATATGTATTAAAAAACTTAGTTTGGTGACAATTATAATTAAAATTTATTTCTTGCTGAAACTTCTATTATCATAAGTAACAAAAATATTTTATGACTATGATAAGCTTGTAAACGGAACAATATTTGCGACGTGTTTACATATAAAATAGATTCACTATTCAAGAGCTTAGTTTTGTCCAAAAATGGCAACGATTTGCTCCAAGAATACGCCGATTTCAATGCCATTATCGGCAAGGGTCTGGATCTCGGCTTTGTAGACTTCGTTATCCCAAAGGGCACCGAAAACTGCATCCCACTCTTCGCTTTTCAGGTTCTCAATGGCCGTTTTGAATTCCTCGTCTTCGGCGATCTTTTGGTCGAAGAGGGCCTGCAGCTTGTCCTTGGGAAAGACAGCGATGCAGTCCCTGACGAATGAGGCGAGGTCTGTGCCGCTGGTGGAGTGACGCTCGATCCTCTTCCTTTCGATGTTTTCTGTAAATATTAACAGTTTCATAGTATAAAATAGAAGGCAGGTGCTGCGAAGAAACAAAGCACGGAACTCATCCTTAAGTTACAGATAGAACATTTTTTATAACAAAAACACTTACCGATCAGGTTGTTGATCCAATCAATGAAGTAGTGGATGTCAATGTTGTCATTTTCCAAAAATTCGACCACCTGTTAACAAAAATATAACAATTTATATACGGTAAACATACAATGTTCTCAATTGCACAAAAAGGGGCCACCGGCAGTGGGTGGACCTTGTTCCAATTCCAATTATGGTGAAGTTGAAGTTGATGATCCAATGCTCACCCACACAAATTAGGCACACGAGAAAGTTTAACTAAATGCTTCCAAAGTACTGCCAAAGAATCGGCAACCCCAAAACAAAAATAGTTATGTAACTGTCGTAAAGCAGTGATAAGGGTAACCACTATTCACTAACGCTGCCGTTTCCTATAGCAACGCTTCCGGAATATTATGGCTGTCAAGAAACTCAGTAATTTTCACCAGTAAGACGAGTTTGACGTTAAGGTGTCAAAAAACGCTCTGTATTTGTACAGCCATTATTGTGCCACCGTTCACCGTTTTCTTAAGAAATCAAAGCTTTACCAAGGTATAATAGACCAACAGGTCTTCTTTTTTTTTTCAATATAAAATATCTAATAACAAAAGTCACAAATACTCACAGCTAGGAATTCAGGCAACGATTCCATCTCGTAAACAAGGTCCTTGAAGTTGTTGGTCCTCATGTACTCGAGAGCTTGCCAGAACTCGTCGTTCTCGATGTAATGTTCCATCAGGTGCTCCATCTCATGACCAGCATCCTCCATGATGACGTCCAGGAACTCCTCGACATGCTCGTGGAACAACTTCCTGGGCTGTGGAGCCGAGAAGGCGAGCCCCACCAGAGCGAGAACAACTAATGCTTGCTTCATCATTCTGGTATCGTTTCCTGAAATCTGTGGTACTGACCAAACGGTAGCCAGGCTTTATATAGTCATTGATAAGATTAAAATATCAAAGATTTTTCTCAAGTTGTCATGTGAGATAATACATTTTTATCTTGCGTGATTTTTATTAGTCATCTGATCTGCATAATGTTCTTAAGTTTTTACGCGTTGCGTTCTTGCCTGCTTCTGCAACATGACAGATCGAGGTTACCAAGATTGTCAAAACCTGATGTAGGAAAATCCTATTCGCAAGCCCATAGCAAGCAGAAACGAAGTCGCCCTGGCCAACCAGCTGACGGACTACCTCGTTTAACAATATTAGGTAACAGATGTGTTGAGAAGACTAATTGTACCAATGTAATTTTTACTTTGACCATTTTTTTTTTGGAATTCTTAATCTGGCCAAGATTGTAACAATAATAAAGCAATACAACCTACAAAGAATTCTAAACATAAGTTTAACTTAAATAAAAGAAGGCAAGGCGATTGCTCAACAGGATTCACGAAATACATAAATATTTTATCCGTAATATTAAGTCTACATTAATCCGTTTTAATATCTTTGAAAATATTAATACATTCGCCTCCCACGCACGGGTGCAGTGACGTGAAAATGCTCCGCTCACCTATTTCGTATTTTCCATCAATATTTCAGAATTTAATTTTAGAGACCTATTTACTCTCGAATACTTCGCATTCCTACTCGCCCCGGATTACATCATGAATTAATGTCATAGTGTATTAATGTGAGTCGCTGTCATTTTATGCACTTTTCTTCATTTATTCAGCTACCTACCTTCGTCAATATAATAACGCCATAATACCAATTGTATACTTATCAACACTTTTTTTTGGCTGGGAAATCATCAAATGACTTCTCCCGCTATGGGTGGAGCAGGAGGGCGTGTCAGACATTTAATTACTAAAACCCACCCCTGTTCCCTCAGTTGCCTGTGTGCCAGGAGCCGCGGTATCTCTTTCGAACAACCCGCATACTTATCAATACTTACGTTTGAATTAGAAACGATAATACCATTACATTAACAATCGCTCCACGTTAAATAAGATAGCATAGCGAAACGCTTCAGTAGATTCTTCTGTGTGCAAATTCTTGATCAGCAATCAAATGAGTGCTAAGAAAAATTACTTCGCGATCAGAACAAGGCAACGCAAGCTCATTTGGCTACATCGACGATTACTCTCAGCTACGACTGTCGTATTACCAATACCGAGGCGCAATCGTCGACACGTCTCGTGAAACAGTTGAAAATACGTCCACCGAAGAGACATTCGACACGCGCCGCGGCGGTAACAAACTTGAGTGAGACCTCCACTGTCGACGAGCGACAGAAACTGCGAGACTATTACGTTTCTCAAATCCCGGATCTGCCACATCCGTCATACGTCGCAGCGTCCATAATCTCGTCAGCATCCCACAAGATAGGGACCATTTGGTTGAAATATAATGATAGAATCGAACAAGGTAGCAAAGTCCCTGATTCACGGAATGATTTGGAATTTGATCCTCAAAGTAGATCGACGCTGAAACCCAATCAGTTTCCGATAACTAGACGATTTACGTGATATTTTTGAAAATGATTTCGATGTTAAACGTCGCGCGTCGCATGTGATCTTAACTTTCGACTTAGTGTGGTGTCTATGTAACTTCAGTGATATTTGTGTAATAAACAATGACAATAAGTAATACGATTTGACAAAAAAATCGTCCTTTTTCATTTTCCCAGCCAAATACAAGAATATTTAAGTTTCTCCGCAGCCAAAATAAACTAAAGGTGAAATAATAATATCGTAAATCTATTCATCATATAAGTTTATAGACACTCCTGGTGCCTATAAAAGCTGGGTAAATACTAGAAGTAGTGATGCGCCATCAAATGCTGCAGAAAAAACATAAAACATATAATTACTGTCGCCTCTGATTTCCCTCGGGCTGCCTCGAACCTGGGCTGCCTATAATGGACTTCCTGCACAACTATTGTGTCTTCGATTTTATACTCGTAGGTATTTATTAGAAAGGAAATTTTTGTTTTCTGGTTTGTGATAGATTAGAAAAGATATTCCTGGCAATATTTTGTTATGACTAATGAAAAACTCTTTTCCTATTTGTTTTGGATTACTAATTTAAAAAAATGAGTCACCCACTTGGTTTTTATTCGAATTCTTAATTAACTGTTTATGTGGGTTCATAAAAAACGTGCCAATAATGTTGAAGGAAGATTAATTTCTAGCTCGTCACTTGATTTAGTTTATTCAGGTCTCCGCCGCACACTAAACTGCTTCAAAGAAAACTTACCTACTTTTAAAGTACTTTCCTCACTCACAACACCCACATAATACCTAAACAAAGAAAAATGTGTTTATTGGCAAAAAAAACCTACTTAAACAGATCTTAAACAAATCACAGCTCCCCAACCTGTCCAACATTACCCCATGGAGACCGCTTACGATCATGAGAAAGTCTGCAAAAATAATGGAATCCTAAAATTCCCTCCACCGGGGGACACTATTTATAAGGTTTTAAGTTAAAACAAACTGTCAAACAAGTAACCCGGGGGACGCAAAGTTTCGAATGGTGTTAAACTTTCTGAATGTTGTCTTTATTCCTTATTTTTATTTTTATCTACTAAGGAACGGGATGTGGTGTTTTTAGATGCTTGTGTAAGATGTGTCTTTAAATAAATCCCTGGATTTCTGGCTTTTCTCAATGTTGTCAAATCTAATGTCATTTTCAACTTTTGAATTTGACTTTTGTAGACATTTCATATCGACATACAATTGTATAACAAAGTGGTGAAATAGGGTGTAGGTTATACTGATATTACCACTAGACACAGTTAATTAAAGAACTTTCAACCGTGAAATAATCCACAAATATTGGACGGATTTGAATGGCACTAACCGCAGGGTACGCGATAGCCCCAAAAGCATCCTGAATGATATTGCAGATAGGTGGGACAGCCCCATACTGGGGCATTGGATACGCCTACATGCCATTATGGCGTGATAATTGTTATATTTTGTATTAATTATCTGGTAGATGTAAGTACTAACACTAATTTATAAGTCGTTTCTATACTAACCAAATGTACGTAATGGGTATGAAATTAAAGATTTTAATTATATTAGGTAATTAGCGTCCCCCCTACTGATGGATGGCTGTGTTCTACCCAATAGTACCATTGTACCATTGTCTTGTTCGGATAATTACTACCGATATGGGCTTTATCAGTAGGCTAAAAGTCACCCAAAGGGCAATAGAGAGGGCTATGCTCGGAGTTTCCCTACGTGATTGAATCAGGAATGAAGAGATCTGCAGGAGACCCAAGGCACCCGACATAGCCCGAAGAATCGCCAAACTCAAGTGGCAGTGGGCAGGGCACATTGCGCGCAGAATAGGTGGCCGATGGGGCCGAACGGTTCTGGAGTGGCAACCGCGTACCGGAAGGCGTAGTGTGGGAAAGCCTCCCACAAGGTGGATTGATGTCCTTGTGAAGACCGCGGGAATCGGCTGGATGTGGGAAGCACAAGACCAGTCGAAGTGGAGGTGCCTGGGGGAGGCCTATTTCCAGCAGTAGACGCCTTTCGGCTGAAATGATGATACTTATCCTGGGATATGGAGAAGGACATAGTCTACTTTTTACGCGATAATCGACATCCAGAAGCGGAGTCGCGGGAAAAAGCTAGTAAGCAATAAATCCTCTACCAATCGTACCATCAGCTGTTCAACCCATGTAGGAACTGGAAAAGGTTATTTTATGTTTTTTCCCTAAACCATGATGCATCAGATTGAGTCACCATACTTTATAGACGTGACTGATTATGTTGATACGATAAGATCCTCTTAATCATAAATTTCCGTTGGACCACTGATAACGATTTCATTGTAATCTCATATCATCTCATGTCGATTACTTTGGTTACGAGTAAAATCCTTGAACTTCAGTTCATATTCAAAATACGGGATAGGTTTTTAACCAGTGCGCAAACTGCAACCATGAATTCAGCATATCATTCTAGACCCCCAACGCAGAAACTTTACGTCGGCTATACAAAAAAAAAATATGTTTCACAGAAAAATGTCTGCGCTGGGGACCCTAGAATGATATGCTGAATTCATGGTTACAGTTTCCGCACTGGTTAAAAACTTATCCTGTATGATTCTTCGTTATAGTCATAAAATTCAAGAAAATGGCTTTGTATTATTATCTACGTTATATTTATAACAGCGCTACGGTTCGATCGATCAGGGTCTGCTACGCTTGCCGCGGTTGTTCCATGGATCGGTGACCATCTTTACATACCAAGACCCCTCCGCGCATCGGAAGGCATGTTAAGCCGTCCCGGCTGTCATTCGTGGATCTTTGACAGTCATTACCGATCACCCAGTCTTATCAGGGGGTATCGTACCTACGAACCAGTAACTGGGTTGTGGAGGTCAGATAGGCAGGCGTTCCAAGTAAAAATAACGGTATTCTACTGCTGGTTTTTTATTTTTATGTTTTTGCTATATATTGTGCGCCTTTTTAGTTTGTGCTAAGTAAATGTATTTTCTTTCTTTTCTTTCTTTTCTTTCTTTCTTTCTTACACCCGGTTAGACTGGTAGCCGACCCTAACATCGTTGGGAAAAGCCTAGGTAGATGATGAAGACTTACGATTAGATGGGTTTTCTGAGGTCAAGAAATTGATTGATGTATTGAATTGATAAAAGACGATTTGTGTGAAATAAAAAAGGAACTGCGCTGTTGTATTTTTATGAATCTGACACATATCTACATGTAATCGACATTTTATGCATGATACATTTCTTTAGTTTTTTAAAAACCATGAATCACAACTTGTTTTCTTGGGTGCAGGTTGCTACTGCCTACCGACATACTGCAGCAAATTGCTGCACTAGAAAGAAAGAAAGAAAAATGCGTTTATTAGCATTACAGCTTATAAAACCTTAAAACTATAAATAAAACACAACAATGTTATTAATGCCAAAAGGGCCTTAGCTCAGCATAATTTCAGATGGTACTCGTAGCATAGTATGCACCACCTGACGCTGATTTTCACCTGCAACCCACGAGTACCATACACTCGAATAATAAGTACATAGTGAAGTGTGTGTACGTAATAGTAAATGAATAGAGTTAAAAATAAATTAAAATAAAAGTGGGTGGTATTACATGATTTCTGGCAGCAATCATGTCATACAGATACCAAATAACAAGGTAAGACATCTTAATAACAGGTAAACGAAAATGATTTCATGCCATTTTCCATCGGCAATAGTCCTCCATAATTAACATTAAACGCTTACAAAGCACAGGAGCATAAAAAGCAATTTAATCTCATTCTCAATTAAGTACACCTAATTATTCGCAAGAACAGGAATTCAAACACGTATGATAAGATCACGACACTTGACACCTTGGCTTATTTTACCGCATAATTGGTTAGAGGTTATATCCGTTAAGTGTAGGTAATAGGACCTCAAACCGAGAATTAAGAAAGGATTGATGTCCGTTTTCACTAACAGTAGACGACACATCCGGATAAGTTTTTATCCAGTGCGCAAACTGTAACCATGAATTCAGCATATCATTCTAGACCCCCAGCGCAGAAATTTTTCGTCGGTTATACAAAAAAAATCAGCTGTTTCATAGTGCAATACCTACGCGGTCAAAATGTATGGAACAGCTGATTTTTTTTTTTTACCCATGAAAAAAAATTCTGCACAGGTGAGCCTGATGCGATCATCATCATCATAATGCACATCCCGCCTTCACTCACTGCTGGGCATAGGAAACCAGAGGAGGCTGGCACATGAGTGTGGGGTGACCCACACTCCTGTGCCAGCCTCCTCTGGTTTTGCCCTCGATGGAAACAATGTCGTCCGTCCATTTCGCCGCCGGACGACCGACATCTCGACTTCCAATGCTCGGATACCATTCTGTCAAAGCCTTACTCCACCTGTTATCAATGCTGCTATTAATTAGGCACAAGATACTTCTTCAACTTTTTATAAATAATATCACGACAGAATCCCTACGTCTGACCAGGGATCAAGCAAATGTACTATTGATGTTACATAATGAGAGTGAAAAATTCAGGAGACTGTAGGGTACAGTCAGAAAAAAACAGTCAAGAATACAGTCTATTAAAAGCAACCGATTTCCAAAAAAACACTAAAAAGTGAAAAATAACTTTAATTTCGGAAGGCGGTGACTTTCGATATGTAATTTTTTGTCACCGCCTTCCGAAATTAAAGTTATTTTTCCGTTTTTAGTGTTTTTTTTTTTTGGAAGTCAGTTGTTTTTTTTTGAAAAAAGTTTTTATTTTTCACTTTTTAATGGTTCACATGTGCTTACCCCTTCACAGCGTACCGGCGTGATGTTATGTTATGAACTGGTGTAAACAATAGACAGACATGAGATTTCAGCAATTCCAGTCCATTTGCCATCATTTATTGAGGAGTTCTGTTGCCTATCGCCGAATTTCTTCATCAGATCTTCACCAAATTGAAATGGGACCACTCCGAGAAAGTATTCTTCCAAAAACTATCCATATCGCTTCAAGTGTGCCTATAAAATTTGAAGAGTTCTCTCTATTTCTCCAGGAGCCCATCATCAGATCCTGACTTGATGATCATAGGACCACCTGGGAAGTATACCCATCCAAACAAAAAAAATATCCAAATCGGTCCAGCCATCTCCAAGTAATCGGGGAACATACATTAAAAAAAATAAAAAACAAAAAAAAAAGGTTCCGAGGAATTGAGAACCTCCTCCTTTTTGAAGTCGATTAAAAAGAATACATCATTTATTTAAACTTGAGATCCACCGAAGAGCGATGTCAAAGACTTGGCTAATCAGCATAGGCACAACATGGATTAGCAATTGTATAATATATAATGACATGAATATTTTACTTTGTTATGTATATTGTATGGTTGTAGGTTGGTGAAGACTAAGTGGGTTCTTTTTTTTTCCTCATTTAGTTTAAATCATGGTCTGGCAGTCTTTGGCATTGTTTGTCGAACCGTTGTGCTCCAGTTCTGAGTTGAGCTCCATGATTACTGATAAATGCGTGCACTCAATATCTGTGATTCTTTCCTCAAACGACCAATTCAGGAACCAACATACATTGTCTTCACACGTTTAGACTAAAATTATGTTTGGACTTTAAAACAGACTGACCTCTGAGTTTGTTTCGGCCTTTCTTCTCAGAGTAGTCAGAGAGGAAACGCCGACCTTATCTAGATTTTAAAATATGATTGACGTGTAAAAGTGTTTGTACAAGCCCACTTACAGAAATAAAATATTTTTTCATTTAGCATGAAAAGTAATTGCAAGTGCGGTACGTGCCTGTTACTTATCTCTGTTGCTAGCTGTACTGAACAACGTTTTTAGCAAATGCTAACACACAATCTAAATAGGTTGTGTGCGTTTACCAAGACGCAATCAATCAACACCCTCAGATTTAGCAATGCTAATTGAAGGATGGTGAAGTGAATGTAATGAGGAAGATAGGAAGGTAGGGGGGACATGGAAATGTAGGATGTAGGTTTCAAGGATGTGTGTAAAAAAGGATTTTAAGAGAAGAATTGACGTGAAGGCGGTTGTTTCGAAAATAAAGTTAAGAAAAAAATTATCAACTATCCGAAACAAAACTTCAATACCTACTCTACCAAAATGTATGGGACGGCTGATTATTTTTCGCGATTACGATGATAGTCCCATTATATGTCCTTTCCCAGGGATTAAAGTATCCCCATATAACATTTCATAAAAATCAATCCAGCCGTTTCAAAGATTGGCCGGAACAAGTAGAAAGACAAATGGACTATTTTTTTAAAGGATTTGTTTATAAAAACGGTATAATTATACATTTATTTGCAGTTAGTTAAAAGCTGTTATTTTGATATTATAAACAGACACTTCAATTTTATTTACTTGTAAGTATGTATGTTACAGATCTTGATTTCGCTATATTTTGATTACAAATTTTAAAAATATTCCTAATATTTGATAGTTATCCAGCCGTTCCAAGTATTCAAATAGATACCTCTTACGGCCTCAGATATTACCGGGGTGAGTAAATATTTCATAAACCACGCGTATATTGAAAACGGCAGACGTGAAAAATTTATAATCGCCGCTATGTCTGTGGTATAAATTTAATATTCTCCCGTTCTAGACGGATCCCATATGCATCGGGATCCAATATCGCGAGTCGGTAGCTAATGCGGCTCAACTGTAAACAGATTACAGGGTGGGACTCTAAAACACGCCAAGTATCCGATATCAAGTACAACTTGAGCCGACAAGTACTTCAAACCTGGCTTTTGATCTTTATTTTGTGTTAAAAAGGTGAAGTACGTACCTAGCTACCGCGCGACCGTATCAAGTTCGCGATGGACCTTTGTTGTTTACCTATCATTTTGAGGGAGATGTTTCACTAAACATATTGTGCCCTTCGGCATCGTATGTCTTCATGGTTTACTGAAAATTAACCCATTATTTTAGGTGTCGAATTTAGTAGATGTCAAACTGATGACATTTGGAAAATCTGCTCTATACGTATTCTGCTAATATTTTGTAATATAACAAATGTGTTTGGACGTTTGTTTGTTTGATTTGGATGAAAATTTGACACAAGAGAGTTTTCCTGGATTAACACATGCAATTTTATCACGGTAGTACTTTTATGCGATAATTTTCGACAACCACGCGAGCGAAGCCGCTGGCAAATGCTAGTAATAAATAAGATCTCTGTAAATAATAAAACCCTGGTGCCTTACCAGAAGTGTTAAATGTCTATTTAACCGTCGCACAAAGACAAAGAGCGAATTAATCTCCACCGTTCGGCAGTCATTAGGCGCTCGCCTTTCACTGTAGACAATAGAATTACCATAAGAGCGCGAAAATAGCAGCGGTTCATCCAATTAGTTCATAGGTAGGCACTCAGAACCCTGAGTCGTCGAGTCGTCGAACTACCTCCTAAATCTAATTAGGTAATTGAAATCATTGGGCGATGCGTTGTGAGCGCAGAGCGGCAACAGCGCACGCTGCATCACCAATTAGCTCGCTCAGAGATCGCTCGCTGGGTGCAGCTGGGAGCACGTAAGCCCCTATTTCCGAGTGACGGAACGCTCAACATGTGAGTTGAGTGTTGAGTCGATCGTCTAATTTAGCCAAATGTTACTCAGAGCGTCGTATTCTGTAACGTCACAGTATGTGGTGTTAGCGAGGTATTCTATGCCATGTGTCATCTTGGATCGATACTCGTGTTAGCAGTAGATATTCTATTGAATGAAAAGACGTACCTACTTACCTATATGATATGATATCGAGGGTTTTTTTTTTGAGGGTGGGAAATCATCAAATAACTTCTCCCGCTCTGGGTGGAGCAGGAGGGTGTGTCAGACTTTTACTGACTAACGCCCACCCATATTCCTTCAGTTGCCTGTGTGCCAAAGGTATTTCTTTCGAACAACCCGCATCCCTTGCAGACCCCACCATTTGGTGCTGACATCTCTTTGAGGCCCGCGTGGAACACAACGCGCCGTCGACCCGGGCTTGGTCCTTAACGGACAGCGAGGTACCAATTGCTCGCCGTCCGCAAGCCCGCGCCTACGGTGGCCGGGAATCAGCCTGGGATTCCCGACGCCCAGGCCGTCTCCTGCGGAGGCTAGGGCCGTGAGGGCGCATATCTGCCTCTACCTCACGTGTGCCGCCTCCCTCTTTGCTAGCATTACTGCTTCGCAGAAGGTGACGGCTACCCATGCATTCTCGCTCCGTACCATGGCCTGGACCAGGGCCGGACGTGAGAGATCGCCGCCGCCGACTGCTTCCACGAGGACACGGAGGTGCTCCGCCCAAGCCCGGCAGACCTTCACCGTATGCTCCATCGTGCCCTCCGGGTGAACTACGCAGTAGTAACACCTGGCCATTTCCTCCCGCTTTATGCGAAACAGGAACCTTCCGAAACACCCGTGTCCGACGAGGACCTGCGTCAGGCGGAAGATGAGGACGCCGTGGCGCCTTACAATCCACTCCTCAAACAGGGGACTTATCGCCACAATCGTGCCGTGCCCATTATATCGAGGGTTCACTGGCTATTTTTACTAAGTGACATTTTTGGAACTTCACAAACAAACGTTAAATCAAATGCTCTCCGCATTTCAAACTTTCATTTAAAAAATAAAAATAAAAACAAAAAAAAATATTACGAAAAATTGCCTGTTGTTTTTACGACGAAATTTAAATCAGGAAAAACAGCTTAAGTCAACATATCTCTAAGTCTAAGAACTATTTTTTTTTTCTAAAATTGTATAAAATTTGTGTCGCATCGATCAAATCAGATTCAAACTAGACCTAAATTTATTGATGTTTCAAGCCACAAAAACGTGCATGAGCCACGAAAGCGGCCACAGGCGGCGCGGCGCAGATATTCTGGTGATTCCGATTATGTACATATAGGTAACTTAATATTGGCCAGGATGTCAATACACATAGCCCGTGAACCCTCAATATATAATTACTTACCTAATATGATCAAATCAAAATATGAATTGACATTTCTATCATTTCACTGTTCTTGCACAGAAGTCGGAACAATACGCTTGCAGGCTCAAACGTAGGAAAATACTCATGATTCCATAACTAGGTGACTTCTGAGAACCTTAATGAAGAACTTTCAGGTCATCATCATTGCTACTCCTAAATGTTGAACCACCTAGAACAACAAAATCCACAACTTATGAATCATACAACAATTTAAATAATCTGTCGATTGATTGATTGAGAAACATCTGTAGGATAAGGACCTATTCCAATGACTCAATTGCAATATTTTGGTAAATACAAAGCTACAAAGTAGCTGCATATCTTATCCATAATATGATTCGCAGCCGTCAATAGGCCATTATCAAATGACTATGTAACCATGAAGTTAGTAATAATACAAATGATTGTGGAAAACCTGTGAATATTCATTTGTCTTATCGAGAAAGTGGTTTACACGTCTTCATCATTTGCCATATGAGAAAATCCCTCGATGACCTCTAGGCAGCTACCTACAATAAACGAATAATTTCAAGGATTGACAAATTGATTGACGATAGTTTTTTTTAAGTAATAAAATTGTACTTGTCATCCACATATATGTTGACGATATTCCAATGTGTGTGATCATAACTGTTGAGAAATCTACTCACCAGACTGACTGCAGACATGATATCATTGGCCCTAGTGTGAGTTTCATTTAACCATCTCGATAAAAACGCATCGAGCTCGTTTGGCGCTCCGATTGGCCTTGGATTGGTGGAGGTCTGCTTACTGCATGCATACACCATGCATTAGGGATCCAATGGCCTCTCTGTATGAACGAATAAGTCCAAGAATTTGGTCAATTGATTGACGATAGTAGTAGTCTGGTGTTTAAGCAGACTGCCAGACTTTGCTAGAGCCATGGGGCTAACTATCCTCACACTACCCCTACTTCTACTTCTTCTCAAAAGGGAGTACGGTTCTGTCCCAGCAGTGACAACAGTAGAGGCTGATTATGTAACCAACCTCGTCAAAAAATCCATTCGCTTCATATTTCGACATCATCAGGGCAATTTTTCATTTAGAGCTAGACAAAATCACACAGTAGATATAATAGTAAAATATTTAACAAAAACACTCCTTCATCTCACATAATTACTAAAGTTTTTGAAGGAAATTCCGAAGTAGCAGTTATAAAGATCGAGAAAGACCATGCACTAAATCATTTCAGCAATTCCCAGTTCAACTGAAACCGGTACCAATGCACCCACCTAATATCTGAATGTATTGCAGGAGTATTTCAACAGGCTCTAGTAAATTGAGGAACACAATACTGAGACTTGCGTCAGACGCTCATATTTCAAAGAGATGGTTACGTTACTGCCGATACGACTAACTCACTAACAAACATCCCCATGCCGATGGATAAACGAAACTGTTGTAAATATCATACCTACATACAGTATGCCAGGATTAAAGAGTGTATAAATAATAAAGGGCGTGTATGTAAATCACAAACAAAAACAATGGAAGGAATCTAACAGGAATCCCCAAAATTCGAAGTGATACCGATAGTACCATGATGACTACACCAGATAGGCACGCCACAATTGCAGCGGTAAGTCGCCTCTTTGAGGAGTGGATTGAGAGGCGCCACGGCGTCCTCACCTTCCGCCTCATGCAGGTCCTCACCGGACACGGTTGTTTCGGGAGGTTTCTGTTTAGGATAAGGCGGGAGGAAACGCCCGGGTGTTATTACTGCATAGATCGCCCGGAGGATACGGTGGAGCATACGGTGGAGGTTTACCCGGCTTGGGCGGATCACCGCCGTATCCTCGTCGAGGTGATCGGCGGCGGCGATATCTCGCGTCCGGCCCTGGTGCAGGCTATGTATATATGTATATATGTACGGAGCGAGAGTGCATGGGAAGTCGTCACCCCCTTCTGTGAAACAATGCTCGCGAAGAGGGATGCGGCGCACGTGAGGGAGGGGCAATCTATGCGCCCTTACGGCCCTAGTCGCTACAGGACACACCCTGGGCGTCGGGAATCCCAGGCCGATTCCCGGCCACCGCAGACGCGGGCTTGCTTGTTCCACGCGCGCCTCAAAGAGATGTCAGCACCAACTGGTGGGGTCCGCTAGGGCCGATGCCTGCCAGGGGTGCGGGTTGTTCGAAAGAGATACCGTGGCGCACAGGCAACTGAAGGAACACGGGTGGATTTTAGTCAGTAAACGTCTGACACGCCCTCCCGCTCCACCCAGAGCGGGAGAAGTTAACTGATGATTTCCACGCTCAAAGAAAAAGACTAAACCAGAACCCTAATTACTTATCAATCAGAATAATTTTGAATGATATTGCGAAACCTGTGTCTGCTCAAAAACGTGTAAATAACGCAATGAATGTTGTTGAATTAAAGCCATTCCCACTGTGAGTGCGTTACGCAATTAACCCTCTGGCTCGTGACGTTTGATCATTCAGGAAGGTATGAATTAACGCCTGTTCCTTTCTGACTTCACTAAGCTTAAGTTATATAAAAATAGCTAAGTATCACGCATTTAATTGGATAATTAGGCCCTGTTTTTTAACACTCAGTTTTGAAACGAGAATCAAACACTGCGGGAATACGTTCCTTCAATATACCTATTACGTTCACTGTTTAACCAGTAAGCCTGAATATAATAATGCTCCTAATATATTCAACGTAAATGAGCAAATCAAACGTTTATTAGTATTACAAACTAGTTTATGTAATCAAATATGCAAGTGGATTGGATTCTGGTAATTATTTGTAATGCATGTAGTATTTGGCTTGTATCTGTATTTGTAACCAGCTGTGTCCGGGACAACAATCGCGTGGATGTCGGGTATCAATAATGTGTCGCTTAGACACGGTCTCTCTTTTTAAGTTTTATTTTTTGCGCCGAACCCTAATTATTTTTTTTAAATTAAACTAGCCTTAGTTACTCCCTATAATACCAGCTATCTGCCAGTGTAAGACCCGTCAAAATAAGTCCAACCGTTTAGGAGATAAGCCGGAACAAAAATACTTAGAACTAGACAGTCAGTCAGACAAAACATTGTTTTTCTTTTTGTTACAGTTACCGTATTTTCATATGTATTTAATGTATAGCTGTTATTTTGATATTACAAACAGACACTTTCATTTGATTTATTTGTAGTATGGTATGTATGTTTGTATACCTATTTATGTATGTGCATGTGTAGACTATAGATGGCAAATGAGAACTAGCTGGCATAAAATGATCGTCATTTCAGTCTGTAATTTCCCACTAAGCAAAACATTAACACCATCAACGTGCCGTGCATTTAAGCAAATTACCAAGACTAGATTAGAAACATTATTTGCTTCAGCCTGGTATATGTGTACCAACCTAAAGGTAAATACGACTTAAGACATTTCATTATATTGGCAGACGGATTCGTGGTCACAGATATTGAAATGCACTTACAATGAACAGTCTTCTACATTCCAGAAGTTGTCCACAGACTAGACGATAAAACTACCTGGGCTTCGCGGCAGGCCAAGAAAAATGTAGGTACAAGGGGAAATGTATACATATCCATACCATACATTCTTTCTTTCTTTCTACATAACATAATCAGCCTATAATGTTCCCACTGCTGGAACACAGGCCTCCTCTCTGTGAGAGGGAGCGGGCCGTTATCAACCAAGCGGAACCAATGCAGGTTAGTACGTTCGACGTCATAAGTCTTCATTTTTTGGTTCTGGAACATTCCGGTTTCCACACGATGTTTCCCTCCACTGTTTTAAGAGCAGTTGTTATGAAATAATTTAGGTACTTACAGAAAGTAAGTAAAGCCTGACTGGATTCAAACCTACGATCTACAACCGCTGAGCTACCACTGCTCTAGTGTGGATATGTTCGAATGAAAATTATTGGGGAATTCGGTAGGTGGTTGAAAAATTTAAAGAAATCAGTCCTTCTATATTCCTGGCAATAACGTTTTTGTGAATATTATAAACATTTCCAGTGGTTATAACTTCCCACACCAAAATATTTACCGCAAGAAACAAGAAATAATCTGAAAGCCATGGGAGGAATTCCGGAGCAGCAGCGGTCCCGTCCAAAGTGTCGCTGAAATTTCGCAGCGCCCCAAACAATCCCAACGCGAAACTCCGCTAAACCCTTATTTAAGAACCAGAAACACGAGTAGAAAATAAAATGCACACAACCGAATGAGAACAAAACGAAAACAGTGATCGTCCAATTCCGTAAAGTAACGATCCAAAATAACAAATCACAGTGATCGTTCGGTTTCGGAGCTAATTGTTCTGATTCAGGTGAATAATGCTCGGCTTGCTCCGAACACGTTAATGGTATTAAACTGTGATGGGGGCGTCTACAATTAAACAGGCGATAACTCGCAGGCGTTGCCGAAGTACTAGGTGTCATGGAGTTACCGTGACGTAGGTGTTTAGCAACATTGCGAATGAATTAAACGATTAATTCGTGTATATGTAGGTGTGTAATTACACAGCTGTAAGCCGGCGAGGTGTTAATTTGTGCAGTCGGGATCAAGCGTGGCAGCCGACGGATCGTTACCGAAAAGCAATGGAGCGGTTCAACGTATTGCTCGTGTTTTTGGCTTGTGTGAGGTGAACTGCAAATTGCAAACAAATTGGGGAATTGGAGCAGATGTTTCTGTATGTGTATAAATTGTGTGGGTAGTTACAGCTAACAACGGGATTTATGCCGCGCGCTTCACGCTCGGTGACGTGCGGCACTTTTATAAAAATACATAAAATAAAACGGGCAGCTGCAGGGTTCTACAGTTTTTTTATGACTCCCAAACGAACTAGGTACTGAGCTATATCCTGTACCTATACAACTCAGGAGGTACCTACCCATCTAGGTACTCCGAAGGCAACTGACTGACAATATTTTGTGACAACTCGTAGCAAAAGAAAACAACCTAACTATTCCCAAAAAGGAACTACAGGACCTACTAGTTACCTAGAATTTACAGAATTTAATATAAATTTAATATAATATCATTGGATTGAAACTTTAATGTGAACAAGATCGTGTGGAATAGCTAGCTAAATACACAAATAGTTCGTACCTACTAATTAAATTAAAAATAGTTCGAACCTAATAGTTCGTACCTACCCATAACCACCTAGGTAGGTACCAAAAATAGTTTGCCTGTTGTAATAACGGTAATAACGGTTCCACTCATCTTGGGCACTATAGTTCGACTTTTAATTGTATTTAGTAACTTGACAGTTCAAAGAAAAATAATGTTACCATACTAAAACTAATCTTGTTGAGGCATTATGTGAATGTATAGTTAGATACTGTATTTGCGCTTGGGGCGTTACAAACAAGACATTTCTTATAGAAGCAGAAAGGGCGCAGCGTGCGGTTTTAAAAGTGCTAATGCGTTTGCCGTTCAGGCATTCAACACTCGATGTCTACGAAAAGGCTGGTGTCCTCACTGTAAGAAAAATGTTTGTATATGAAATTCTACGTAGATACCACAAAAAGTATGTGCCAACCCTACCTGAGTCAACTAAGCGAGTTGAACGTTGTCCGGTTCCTCGCCAAAGAACAGCTTTTGGACAAAGACACTTTAATTTCATCGCCCCCCATGTTTACAACAAATGCAATAAGATTAATTCTCTACATAAGTTAAGCAACAAAAAATTTAAGGAAGTTATCTTCTTCTGGCTAAAGTCGCTTGTCTACGAAGAGGTAGAAAATCTACTAGCAGTGGTGACGTAATAACTTAATTACCTGTTTACTGTTTACAAGTGCAACTTGTGTTTCTGGCATGGGTGGCGACGTTTTTGAGGATTTTTAAAGATTACACACACACACATACACACTACACACACAATACACACCCAACACACACAGAACACACACATACACACTTTCGCGAGTGTTGTAAATTATTGCGTTTGCGCTGAATTTTTTTTTTTGTTTCATTGTTTTTTATTATTATTTTTTCTCATTCTTAATTTTTTTTTCCCATTGTTATTTTTTTTTTCACATGTTTTTTAATTACTCTATCTTTATATTTTGAATCTGGGTTCATACCTTATTTTATATTTTTTTCTCAAGATAGTATAAAATGCTTTTTTTTTTCTTTTTTGTTAGCTTTTGTATTTTTTTTTTTTTACTTTTTCGTTGACATCCAAACACCGTGTCTTTGTATTACGGGAGGACACTGGCTCCTGCAACAGAGGTTTATAACTAGCGCAGGAGTCAGGGAAATCTAACTTGGTGTACCTACTTGTTTGCCAATAAATAAACTTTGTATTTGTATTTGTAATGATTTTGCGTAAAGAGCGAATGATAAAAATGGTTTCATTTTAAATTAAACCATTTTTATCATTCGTTATAAAACTTTAAAAATAATTTATAAGATGTGGAATATAAGTATATTTAATAATTTATTAATAAATGTAATTTCCTTTTTTAATGTCTTCTAATAGAAATAAACTAAATAAATTACCTTACTACTGAAAAACAAAACATATAACAAATTCTACAATTTTTAATGTGCATAACATGTTTTTGAGACAAGTTATTAAATTAAAAATTTAAAAAAAATTGCTTGTAAGTATTTCAAGCAAGCAAGTCAAGCATTTCAAGTTCATTCAATTTTGTGCCGGACGGGCGTGATCGCTTGGACGCGAGGGGCGTGTAGGGAGGGTGTATGCCTGTCCCACTGTGTGTGTAGGGCTCCCGATCCGCGCGGCGCTGACGTCCTGCACCTATAGATTCCAGATATCTTCAGGGCGGCTACTATCTTCCGGGCTTCATGACGTTACCATATGTACCAACGTTTATGACTCATCTCAAAGAAATAGTTTCCAGACTTTCGTCTAGGAAGGGGGTGTTTTTGGACTCCGTAAAGGGGGTACCTTACCTGATTAATAACACAAGGTTTTCATGACTGTAGGAAGCAATTTCAGAACACTACTTGAACTATATCTACCGTATCTATTAATTAATTTAAGAATTAAATAAAAATCTTGCCGATGACTACGAATTAACAGAAATTACACGTTTACTAACGTACTATGAATCTTTACCGTAACGAGAGCCGCAAATTGCTTCCTGTTTTTAAGTTTTATTTGTTCTATATTTCATTACATCTATGACGGAATTATGCATATAACATCTCAATTTATTAAAATATATAAGGCATGTTACATATTGTTGCATTCCCCATGAAATTCCCCGTCTCCTGAGATATCTACATTAACTATATCTTTCCATACTGAAAGAATATTTCGAGGAAACCCGAAAAAATCCTGAAAATGTTAATACATTTCTTTTATAAGTTGATTTCCTCGAAAACTGCTGAACGGATTTCAAATCCAATTATAGATATCTCAGGCTGGTCTGTAGACCTAAAACAATCTGATATTTAAAACTATACAACTATGGCTTTCAGGGCGTGACGCGCCCTGTAGGTATTTGTGCCGAGCCACCAGCAGTATTGATATCTATTGTGTTCATCACTTTCAGATTTCCCACTCCATACTTTCACGGCGTGATTATCAGCCTTCAAGGGATAAACGGCGTATTTTCCACTGTCTTTATCATAATATCATGTCAGTAACAGAACGCCGTTATCACAATCACGCGCGTCATGTGTACCTACCTTGTCGTTAAACTAACGTTAACCGTTATAGCCTTTATCTTATGCCGACTAGTAGCGGATCTGAAGTACCTACCGAGGTAGGTGTTCGTTACATAGGAAGGTATCCACTATAGTTTATAAATTATTGATGTTGGAAGTATTGGTGGCAAAGACACCGATTTCCGAAATTAAAGTAATTTTTCACTTTGTAGTGATTGTTTGAAGTCAGTCGTTTAAAAAAAAAAATCGTTGAAATTAAATCCGACCCGTGCACTGTTAAATTCAACTGTTCGCTGTCCGGTAAGAAACAAGCCCGAGTCGATGGCGCGTTGTGTTCCACTAGCGCCTCTAAGAGATGTCAACACCAACTGGTGGGGTCCGCAAGGGCCGATGCCTGCCAGGGGTGCGGGTAGTTCGAAAGAGATACCGTGGCCCCTGGCACACAGGCAACTGAAGGGACGCGGGTGGGTTTTAGTCAGTAAAAGTCTGACACGCCAAGTTATTCGATGATCCCACCCTCAAAAAAAAAACCCGTGCACTGTTTCATTTGTTGTAGAATGCGTGGATTGATTTTGAAATGTAACAACTAAACTTTAGACCACCCTGTATAGTAAGTATAGTTTGTTATAGTTCCTAGCTTTTGCACGCGGCTTCACCTGCGTAGAGGTCAGAAATTATTCCACGAGAACATACTATCAGGATCCTGTGTCATGGTCTACCTGTTTACCTAATTTGATCGAAATTCTTTCAGCCGTTAAGGAGTAAAAATGTAACAGACAGACAAGCAGGGTATTTGAATGTAAGTATGGATTAGTGAGATGATGATAACAAACAAGAAGTATTTTCACATAGGCCTTAGGCTTTCCTGATACTAAATACGTGCTATCAATCGAGTACCGATGGTTGATAACGCTTATCACTTGACGTTTTGTTTAGAAATGGATTTTAAAGTTATGTGGGTTTAGTTTTAAAATATCAGCTGATGGATTTATTGAATGACGCAACATTTGCTTGCTTACAATAAAAAATAAAAATAAAAGTTTATTCGATATAAAATACCTTCGTAAGTATACCATACCCACCAATGCCTTTCACATAAGTAGATACATTGAATTTTGCGAAAGGGTTGCACGAATAATGAAGAACATTGCCTCCTAAACTAGAAAAAGCTAATAGAAACTGTATCGTTTACCTGAAGTAAGGTAAGTACAGCAGTGGTGGCCCAGTGGTAATGGCCGCGACTTACTAGTTGTAGGTCGTAGGTTCGAACCCAGCCAGGCGCTTTCATCATCATCATATCAGCCGAAAGACGTCCACTGCTGGACATAAGCCTCCCCCAAAAGGGGGGATTTGCCATAATCGTCACGCCCGGCAGGCGGGTTGGCGCACGCCATAGCGTATGGTGGTAAAATACATAGACAACGCTGCTGCCCATTCTCTAGTAAGTCCGTTACTCGCCTTCTACGACACCCACGGGAGGAAATGGGATGGTGCTATTCTTTTACGTCCGGCACCACACGGAACGGACAGGCGCTTTACTTTGTGTAAATTATTTCATCACCATATTGCTATCATAACTGTGAAGGAAAACACCATGAGGAAACCAGTATGTCCTAGAACCAAAAATTCGAGGACATGTGACATCTACCGACCCACATTGGGCACGCGTGGTAGATTACGGCCCACTCCCTCTCACAGGCCTATGTCCCAGCAGTGGGAACGTTATAGGCTGATTATGCTTATGATAAGGTACTATATCTTACATCTATCTGAAACTAAGGTAATATTCGTTTATTCATTTTGAAAAAAAAAACTTTAAAATGTTTGGCCATCTGCTGAGCATCCCTCGTACATAAGTGTACCTACACTGAACGAATAAATAAAGCATACTTGTAATTAAATTGTTTCTAATTTATTAAAACAGACGGTAGAAGTCGTAAGCCTGTAATAACAGGCATTTTTTTTTATACTTCTGTATATGTACCACGTTTGTAGTTTTGGTCTCAGCAGCCAAAATATTACGAGAGTTAGCTCTGGTGACACGGGAGCAAGCGACGTACTGTGGCGGCCATCTACAATGCCCCTCATATGAAACTTCAAATCTACAAATGTGGAAAACACAAAAAGTAAAGTGGCGCCATCTACAATGCCATATGCGAACTACTCAAGACTTGACGTCACACCGCAGCTACATCACGCAAGCAGAGTTTACCGCGCAATCTACATATACATATATCCGACATCAATCGTCGGGCAGTTGCCCACCAGACACAACACCCGTCTGGCCGGAGGATTCTTCCTATACCAATAGAGTATGAGTGAACTTTACACCTTGTTCCTCATACTTCTATAGTACAATTGTACGTGTGAGAAGGAACCCGTCCTGACGTCGAGACACGTAGCCATCAGTGGCAATTTCCCATTGCTTGCGACGTTTTTACCCGACTGCGCCAGAAGAAGGGTTATATTTTTCGAGTGTATGTATGGATGTCATATGTATGAATATTTTTTGGGCACGCTCTGTAGCCTAAACGGCTTGATCGATTTCAGCTTGAGAGGTGCCGTTAGATTCGTCTTAATTGTGAGAGTGACACTGAGTATATGAAAATTGAAAAGAAATGGCCGATTTATGGCGCCTATTGTCTTCAAAACCTATTGAGTGGGGTATCAAAATAAAGGGTTTCATAAATAGGTCTCATTAACGTCAAAAATAATTTTATTAACGAAAAACTGTTAAAAACAAAATTACAAAATCAAAAAACCTGACTACCTTAAAAGTGATCTTTAATTCGAAACAAGAAACTTGTTTTGAAAGGATGACTATTAGACTGAATACTATAAGCAATTTATGTGGTCGGAGGCATCTTCTTAAATTTAACGATACAGTCGGGATTTTTTATTTTTTATTTTAGTGAATTAATGAATGCCCTACGTTCCTGCATTATTATCAGTGATCGGAATAGATAGAGCCAATGTACCTAAATTTGAAAGAACAGAAACAAAAAGTAGCGCCTTCTTTACGACTATTTTTTCGGAATATTTGTTCCGAGTTTCGGAACATTACATATGTACAACTAAAATCAATAAACTAAAACAACTATTGAATTCATTTCCTGTTTCTGTTTAAAAAAAAGAGTATGCACGATTTTATTGTTTTCAAAAAATAATATCCTTATCTTCGTTTGAACGACGTAAGCGCGGGAGCTAATGTAAGTAATTTACAGACCAGCTTTAATAATTAGAACTAACAATGTAGAGGTAAAAAAAAAAACAATTTTTTGCACGACGCCCTGAGTTCACTTCGTTCGTAGGCACAAGTAGCGCACCGAGCGTCAACATGAACAGACTATTGTAAGATAATTTCATGTTAACATTCACATGTTTTGTGTACCTATGTAGGTAAATTCCCCGATTGATAATAATAATGATGATAATTTGATCCAGCCTGTCCCCACTTGCTGTCCCCCTGCCAGTGACACCCTGAGCCGAGGCCCGTACCCCACAGGGGTGCCCTCAGCGTGCAGTCGCTTAGTATAAGTAGTTTTACGCCCCTGGTTGGAGGCTTTAAGTTTTCTTAAGGCCACCACAGGAAAAGTCCGGTTAAGTAGTCACGGCCTCTCAAGGTCAACTACAAGATGCCATTCAAAAAAGAAAAAACGTAGCGGACGCACTTCAGTTCAGCGCTCAAGAAGAACACCACAAATAAGAAGTCTGCCAGCTCCTCATTAGTTTCTCGCCGTCGTTTGCCTCCAGAAAAATCGCTGCCCGTGTTTTATTCAACAAGTTTCAAGATATCCCGAACAAATTTTATAGTTTTTCTTACCATTTATTCATTTTGTACAATTATTGGAACCAAACCTAAACAGAAATCAACCCCAATAATTAATCATTATTGCCCCAATAATTAAATAGCCGTTCCTATATTTATTTATGATTGACTCCTTGGCTCCATAAAGGTATAGCGTGATGTAACTATCTGCAATATTCTATCTAGCCTTCGGCTTCTTTTTTACAATTTCCGCTAAACTATAGAGTAATACGAAGAAATTGCAATGTTGGTCCTCCCGCATTGCAAATAGCATGATAATTTATAGCCAGACTGACCAGATTTATAGGGAATATCTATTCAAAATTTGAACAAAATCTATCAGGTAGTGATTGCATGATGCTGGAACATACATTCAGGCAAGAGATAGACAAAAAATCGAAAAATTGTGTGTTCGGCAGTATTTGTTCCCAGACCTCTAAAAATTACTAAAAAAAAAACACAATGTACAGTTTTGATTTCGCTATAATTTTATTATGTACATCATTAAACAAAATTGACCATTCGGGTCAAAATGCTAATTATATATTAAGTACTTGATATGTCTTTACAACGACTGGATGATTTATACATTCTTTATTTATTTAGTTTACATAACTTTCTTAAATATACAAATGGTGGTTATACATGGTATGAAATACTCACTAACTGACTTGGACAGATGAAGCAGCGGGCCCAAACTAGGCACAGCCTGTATCTTGATGACCCAAACACTACACAAAATTAATAGATAATTCTGCTAGCACCTATTGATAAGGGGCCATACAAGTATTACGTAAGCACTACAGGGGGGCGGGGGCCTTTGCTTTGCTTATTTTTAATGATGGGGGATGGGGGAGTCTGAATGGTGACTACGTCAGCTGTATTTTTTTACTTTATTGGATTTAAAAAAAAAAAAATAGTCGATTTTTGTTTGAACACATATGGCAACCCTACTTCTCTATGAATGGCTCCAAAAAAACGATGTCGATATTCCAAAATTACACGAAAGTGAGCAGACTCGCGCACACTAGGGAGTGGCGCGAGGAGGCTAAATGCCGGGGCGTAATTCCGCTGCCGCGAGAAATCGCGGCAGCGGAATTACTGTTAATAATTGCAAAAAATCTGCTTCGGTACGTAATAATTGAATGGGCCCCTAAGTTAATTACAAAAATGTAGAAAATTTTCTATAATGTACAAAGAAAATAAATAACATAGCATTATATTTATAACATTCCTATACAATTCACAATTTTCGCAGGAATAAATCAGTCAATAGTTACTAAGTATTTTCCGATTGACTGAAAAATACAAATTCAATCACACAACAAAAGTTTTTAGAAATACACACACAAATTTGACATAATATGCTCCATGATAGGCTCCATGGGCCACGGATTAAATTTCGTTTCGTACAGTAAGCCGCACTTCAGTGGTAACAGTAGGAACTACAGGTAACAATAATGCTAACAATGTAAAATGCAATGTTCTCAGCGCAACCAGTTTAGCGGTCATTCGGTTTTATATTAAACATGATTATCAGGATCCATTATACTGGACTTTGGAACTTTATATACAGCCTCCTTCAACCACTATACAAATAAAGGTCCCAACATTGGTGACCTCGACAAGATCTTAAGAACAGTTACGGTTAGTGCAATTTGCATTGTTAGCAGTATTGTTACCTGAACTTCCTACAGTAACAAAGTCAGTAAAATGTTTCTTATTCTATAGAAACTCAGTACTACACTAGAGCAGGTCAGGGTCAAAGTGTTCCCATTGTGCATCCTACTGTACAAAAAGCGCAATCATTACCTTAAGATGACTAGTATTTTTTACAATATCTTTTCCAAAGTATTCGTATTATTATAATACACTAATGTAATAGGGATTAACAGTTAAATCTTAAATGTACAGACCTTAAACTAATTATGTTACTATATTATTCCCTGTCCCCAGATGCCATAACAGTTTCTGTTCGTGCATCCAGCAGGAATGATTGGATTTCAAAGTAGATCTTCTGAAGCATGAACAGTCTTGGCTTTGTGTACTGAAACAGAAAATAATAAAAAAAATTAAATAATAAGGTTCCTGAGAAGAATTCTGGTTTTCTGTAGGTTTGAAAATGTCATCATCATTTGCCTAGCCTAGTGTCGGCGTCCAGTCTAACCGAATCCAGCTTAATACTAGTATTTACTACTGCCTATCTAACCGCCATAACCCAGTTACTGGGTGACAGTGTCCGACCGAAGGTTCGGTTAAGGCCAAAAAATAAGGTTTCGGCCGCAATTTCGCCTTCGGCCATTATTTGCCCGTAACTGGCGTATGGCTGGGCACGCCGCGATTGCGGCGGTAAGTCCCCTCTTTGAGGAGTGGCTTGAGAGGCGGCATGGCGTCCTCACCTTCCGCCTGACACAGGTCCTCACCGGACATGGCTGTTTCGGGAGGTTCCTGTTTCGGATAGGGCGGGAGGAAACGCCCGGGTGTTTCCATTGCGAAGATCGCCCTGAGGACACGGTGGAGCATACGGTGGAGGTCTGCCCGGCTTGGACGGAGCACCGCCGTGTCCTCGTGGAGGTGATCGGCGGAGGCGATCTCTCGCGTCCGAACCTGGTCCAGGCCATTGTACGGAGCGAGAGGACATGGCTGGCAGTCGCCTCCTTCAGCGAAGCAGTTATGCTCGCAAAGAGGGAGGCGGCGCACGTGAGGGAGATGCAGTACATACGCCCTCACAGCCGTGGCCTTCGCAGGAGATGCCCTGGGCGTCGGGAATCCCAGGCTGATTCCCGGCCCCCGTAGGCACGGGTTTGCGGACGGCGAGTAATGGGTAGCTCGCTGTCTGGTAAGGACCAAGCCCGGGTCGACGGCGCGTTGTGTTACACGCGCGCCTCAAAGAGATGTCAGCAGCAACAGATGGGGCCCGCAAGGGCCGATGCCTGCCAGGGGTGCGGGTTGTTCGAAAGAGATACCGCCGCCCCTGGCACACAGGCAACTGAGGGAACACGGGTGGGTTTTAGTCAGTAAAAGTCTGACACGCCCTCCCGCTCCAACCAGAGCGGGAGAAGTTATTTGATGATATCCCACCCAAAAAAAAAAAAAAACTGGCGTATGGCGTTTGTGAGCTGTTGGTTTTGATAGGATACGAAACACTGACAGTGAGACAGACAGCGTAGACTCAGCAATGGGGGCCCGTTTTCACCCCATTTTTTGTACAAAACCAAAAAATAAGTATTTACTTACAAATAGAAGTCATTTAGGTTCTTAGCAGACATGCTGGTTTTAGTATAAGCGAGTAGGTATTTATTCGCTTGTTGTAATGGAAGATCGACACAAGCTTTATGGGCAACAGCAGATGCATCATAGTGACTGTGCGTTCGGTCACATTGTAAGCAAAATCACTCGTTTCAGCGATTACTTCGACGCTGCATCGCATTTTGGCGGACCGTTCCGTTAGAGTAGGTACGGATTAAAAATTGCGTTTTCTAACGATGCTGGAATGTTTGGTCGAGAGATTTGACAATCATTGCATTGCCTTTTTATCTATTTATTGCCGCTAGGTACCTGTCGAGCTTGCAACAAATCTAGCAAAAATATTTTTTTCTTTGGATAAAAGAAATCTGATGATTGCAAAATCAGCCCTTCATCAATTTGTTTTCTAACAAATCTACTAACTACTTAAGTATACTAATAATGACGGGTTTTAGAAAATAATCTCACTTAACAAACTAACTGTTTTTAAATTCATAACCTTCGGTTTCGGCCGAAACTAGCAGTGGAGCCGAAAGTTCGGTTAAGGCTCGTGCAGACTAGCGCGATGCGACGGTCGCGTTGCGACACTCGTAGAACAATTTCTATGAAAACTTAATGGAAATTGTTCTACAAGTGTCGCGTCGCGCTGTCGCGGCTGTTTGAAGAAGCCTTTACGGTTACAGTTAAGGCAGAAAATCATGTTCGGATATTACACAATACCCATTGGTAAGACTGGTTGTCAGAATTTCGAGCTTCTGATCACCCGTAACAACTGTCAAAGATTTATGAATGATAACTGGGACCAACAGCTTAAAGTGCTTTCCGAGGCACAGAGGAGTCTCGGTGTGATGGACAGTCATTCATCCATGGACTGACCTCAGCAAGCGTAGCTCATCCTTCGATCGACCTGTGTGCCTGTTATTACTTAGCCACAAACTCCTCAGTTATTTCATATGCCAGTCATCTTAATTTTTTTAACATGCTTTTATTAACTACACCTATGTTTGTTTTTAAACAAACCCTTTGTACTTGATTTTAACCCACTTCAAACAGTCAGATTTAATTTAAACTTTGTAGACTTATTGAAGACCGATGACAATTAAATAATATCAATAACAAAAAAACTCGCTTTTGTATAGTTAGCAGAACTAATAAATAGAAAATAAATAATAGATTAAAAATCCTAAAAATCTCGCTTTAAAAACCAAACTAAAAAGCAGAAAATAATTTCAAAAAAGCATGGGGTGCTTGATATTACTTGATTATAAAAATACCTCAAAAAGCACCTCACGCTTTTTTTAAATTATTTTCTGCTTTTTTAGTTTGGTTTTTAAGTGTGTTTTTTAGATTCTTTTATCTATTATTTTTCAACAAGATATTCAAATAATACAATATTGCAGTATCAGGAATACTACATTTTAGGTACATACTTTATACCACACCGACTTGTCATCATAGCCCAAATAATGTGCAAAATCTCATAATCAGTTACATTAACTGTACAGTCACCCCATATGTCATCTTTAGTCAGGCTGCCTAAAACAGTCATGTTTACCTTAAAGAGTGGAACCAGCTTCACAGAATGTGGTTTATCCTGTCTTTTCAACACTGTGAGGTAGTATAAAACACGATTCTGAAAAGAAATAAGGCATTGCATTGAATATAATTATAGAATACAAGAAAAGACTGGCCAGTGACATTACACATTGGGATACTTACTTTTGTAAATATTTTACATATGTAGTGTCCCAATGTATAATGTTGTAAATGTTTAGAAACATTGATAACTTTTAAAGTGGAGCAGTGATAGCCCAGTGGTGGCCCTGACTTGAGTTAAAGGGTGTGAGTTCGAACCCAGACGAGCACTTTGTGTATTTTATTTAATCTCCTACTGCACTAAAAACGGTGAAGTTACAACATTGTGAGGAAACCAAAAATACCAAACACTAATTACATCCACCAAACTACACGGGGCTGGCATGGTGGATTATGTCCAAATCCCTCTCACTGAGAGAAAGCCCGTCTCCCAGCAATTATAGGCTAGTTATGCTAATAAAATAGCACTGTACTGCTCTCAAACATCTGTCAGATGTGTTCTCACCGCCAGTTTATAATTCAATTCCATATTATGTTCTCAGCAGCACAAAAAATCTACTTTTCTGTTGCTTACCATTTTAATAACTTCATTTATAATAACATCATCAATATTAGACCAGTCCACAAAGGTATCTTCTCTGCCCCATACATACTTTATTGTACTTTGAATACACACCCTTGGAATGACCAGAAGACTTTCTGAAAATATAAATAGTAAGACCTGAAATATATTGTGAGCCTTCAGTATATTGCTGAGTAGGTAGCTAATTTTTTGCATGGGAATTACAAGATTTTAAATTATTAATGTAGATAATATACATACCTGACTGGACACTGTGTGTGAACCAAAAGAAAAGTAGAAATGATAAAGAAATAATTATAACAAATATTGCTGTTAGACTTATACGGACATAGAAGAATGCTATCAAATTAAATATAATAGCAAGGAAAACTGATGATTTCGCTCCTATTCTTGAACTGCATCTGTTCACATTTTTAAATGTAATTGTAAATTGTCTTGATTTCGGCGAGGTTTGCCTTTTAAATATATTTAGCGTCAGTTTTATTCCATTCACATTTTCATGTTCTAAAGATGTATAAGGATTTGGATTAGCCATTTTTCGGTTACTTATCTGAAGCAAATTATTTTTCTATTATTTGTAAACAATAGCTCAATCACTGACTGTGTTAATGTGTTTTTCTACATATTCTGTGGTTTTTCTGAAGCAGACTAAACCCTGCTTTTTATTTCACTATGTGTGTGTCCGAATATTGATTATTTTGGACTTGCCTGTGCCCTTTCTTTCTTTCTCATATTCCAGAATTCAAAAAGAGACACAGCATAAATTAGGCTCAAAATGGTAAGATTTCGATACATTATGTTGCAACACTCTACACAACCAAAACACAATGAATATATGAATACCTACCTGACAGGCTGACAGCAGTGCCAAAGTGACGTTTTTTGCAGTGTGACCATCTTATAAATGGCGAATCTGCCACAGACTGGGTAAAAAATCTTCCAAAATGTGCCACACTTGGCGCCAAAAATGCCAAAAATATGCCTTCACGGAAAAGGAAAAAAATACACAACGAATTCAATGAAATTTCTTTAATCAACAAAAATATTGAACAATTTTCTAATGCATTATTACATCTATACACTACTTACTCTACGTATCCACATTTGCCTCCAAATCGTCATTTTCAGTGTACAGACCAGCACAGGGGTCCATATTGGCTCACCTAAAGTTCTTTATCCGAAATTGTTCTTCCTAATGATTTGTAATCCGAATGATCACTCTTCCTAAAAATTTTCATCCTAAACTTTTCATTCATACTATTTGTAGTGCTACCGGCGATGTTCATAACACTCATATTTCCGAAAATTGTAATTAATAATATCATTAATGTAAATATATTTAAACTCCTACTGTTTTTATCATAACGCTTTTATCCCTATATATAATTACCGATTAAATGTCGTTTCACTGATTTTTGTCTTAAATTAATGAAATTCAGGTCAGAGTGTCGTCTTGGGAGCACTATGAAAAAAATACTTAGAAAAATTTCGCGACCAATTTCGTAGTTGGTCACAGTTCTAACCTAACCTATGGATATCTTTGCAGGTACACACCGCTATAAATTAAATGAAAAAAGACGTTGAATAATAGTGTAAAAGATGGTCCTGTTGAGAAAATATAGGAACACAAATAAAAGTATAATAGATGTTTATTGCTACTGACATTATGAGGTTGAATGCTTCGGAATTATGAATATTAGAGACAGAGTAGTCAGGAATTGTGATTGTTAGGATGAAAAATGTTAGGAAGAACATTTTCGGATTTCCAACTATCGGAGTTGAAAATTTAGGTGAACTTTGGCGCTCCCCCAGCACAGCTATCCCAAACTCTAAAATTTTCCCATTTGAACATTAACCTTGAAAATCTATCAAAGAAATTTGACAGATTGAGGTAGCTTGATGTGATCAATAAAGAAGATAAGATTATGAACACAATTCCAGTTTGAAGTTCATAATCATCTGACACACTTGTTTAAAAACAGAATAAGCGGGAAATCCCCGTATAATTTGGCCATGGAAGTTGACAGTTCGATAAAATCATTTGTAATCGAATTATATATAAAACCTGATGTGATTACTTCAAAAAAAAGATGCATTTTGAAAATTCAACTTATAGGTAGGTAATGTGATTTTTTTTTCAAATCTTTTAAATCTGTCGAAACCTTCCACTTTTGTAAATCGTCAGCATGATCTGACGCAGACAACATTTAGGAGCGAAATCTGCCAAAATGGCAGATCTCTGCCACAAATGGTCACACTAGTATTATGTTGTGTTTTTGAGAGGTTGAAGTTGACAGAAGTACAATAAATTATAATGCGTTCATGATTTTAGTATTATTTTGTCAGCTGTGGCATGTATGGACAATAGAATTGTCTCGAAATATTTTTTTTTAATCGTTAACGATTCCATCAAACCAAAACAGCAAAAAATTAAAACACCAAGTGCGTATGACTGGAATATTACTATAATCTGAAACGAACAACGATTCAATGAATGAGATAGATTGATGGAGAAAATACATGATTGTTAAATCATAAAAAACAATATGATTGACTTTCGAGTAGCACACACGGCTACACATCAAGCTATACATTTCCAGTTTACGCTGATCTCGCACTGTACGGAAATCCTATACAATGCGAGATCAGCTTATACTGGAAAGATATAGCTTGATGTGTCGCCATATGTACCTACACACTACACACCGCATGCATTGCAGTTTGCGGCCAAACTGTCCTTATGGTCGACCTTAAATTATGACCCCAAACAGAGTAGGTATGAATGAAATCGGTATTCAATATGATTGGTTAACGAATAATGATACCATCTCATTAGGCCTTGAGAATCCATTAAAAAATCATAAGTTCGTGTTCCATTACCTGCCAGAACTAAAGGAAACAATAATATTGTCAATATTCAGTCTGTAACCATAACAACAGCAAGTACAAATAAACGTCATAAAGTATTGGAGCTGGCTATAATTAAATAGAATATTAATTTCACCTGATTAGTTTAATATTACTTAAAATAGATAGGTAAGAGTTGTTAGTACCGATGGCACACCTAGACGACAACGCTTGGGTGTTTGACTCCCTTGTGGGATTTCTACACGGCCCTGTGTGGAATGTGCCGCTGCAGACTTTTATAGAAGAAAAGTCTTTGCGTAAGTATACAGTAGTTTATGATCATCACTAGCAAACTTTTGCAAACCATTTTATTTACAATCATTAGTTCATTACAGTTAAGAGGTACAGTGTGCCCAGTTTATTCATGCAAGTGGCAAAGCCGAGTAGTAGTTTTACGTGTATCGCTGTGTACATTCAAAACAATTGTGTTAGTCTAATTCGAATGTTCTTTTACAGCCTTTGAGCCGACAGATAATGGAGAAGTGCTCGATAGACCTGAGTACAAGCAGATTCATGATGATTACCGTAACTTGGTAAGTATCATAATAAATTGACAGCCTATTTAGGTAGAGGCATAGAACACTTTGTGCCCCTAAGTAGGCAGTCAATATCTTTAGCAAGCCGCTATGCAAATGTTTGCTTAGGGACATACAGCATGCAACAGCTCAGTATTCCTAAAGTACCTACTTACACAGGGTTCAAAACTTTTTCATAGTTCCTTTCGTATTCAACACAACTCACCTTCATTGCTTGAAGTGGAAAGCAGACCATTACCAGCTTGCTGTTGCAGTTGCCAGCAGGGTGATCAGACTAGCCTAGCCTGGGCAGTAATTTTTTGCATAAATTTGTCCTAAAAAGCTAACTTGGGTATTTGATGTAGAGGTTTATAATATAATGTTGGTAGGTTTATTGTCTTTTTCATTAATCCAGGTGGACGTGATGTTAGGCTCCTTTATGGACGACATCGGCATCTCGGCCGATCAGTTTGAAGCTGCATGCAAGCTTTCGGCACGTGATCTAGCCGGATTGCCGGCTCACTTCCATCGGCGTCTCTTCGAACAGATATGGGCTGCTAACGACTACGAAATGTTCGTGAAGATGATGACGCACAAGAATGTAGAGCTGCAATTACAGGTACCTACTTATAAAATATTGTCGCGTGGCTTCGTCATTGAGGGAATGCAAAGAGTGGACGCAAGAAGGTAGTAATCACTACTGCTTCATTTCAGGCTTTAGAATTGATTGAAAGACGGTATGGAACAATGGCTCACTTATTTTCTGCAGAATCAGAAGAATTAGATACTTCACGGAGCGATGAAAGTGAGGACTGGCCCGACAATGACGATGTTATGACTGAAATAAAAAAGTAAGTCGATACTGTGGTAACTAACCTCACAGGATTGCATTTGTCAGATCAAGCATCACTTAAATTTTCGTTGTTTCAGATTGCAACTAGAAGACTTTGGAGGCAAAGATGAGGTCGTCAACGTTCCACCTGAAGAAGTGGTGGTGGCTGAAAAGCAAACTTTGCTATCAAAACTGCACAGCTTCGAAAAGAAAGAAGAAAATCACATCTTCGAAAAGAAACAAGAAAATCACATCTTCGAAAAGAAAGGAGAAAACCACATCTTTGAAAAGAAAGAAAATCTTGACAATAAAGATCGTATAGTGACAGAGGCAAAGACAATTCAAGTTATGGAACCACCAAAACCACCTCCTAAGAAAGTAGAGGTCTGGCCTAGCCAAATACTTACCTTACCACTTCCTTACCAAACCAATACTTGTATCATACTTAGCACTTACTTTGTCACAGGTGAGTGAGGAAGAGATGCTTGCCCGCCAGGAGTATTTGAAACAGCAGCGGGACAAGTTGTTGGCACTCAAGAAGCAAGTTCGCGAGCGGCGACTTGGTGCGGCAGACGGCGCAGAATCTGGAGGTACTTACTACCGGTTTATATCAATTTTGGAATAGCTACGACCTCGACAGTAATTTTTCAGTAGATATTGTCATGTTACCTATGCTCTATCAGTCTATGGACAGAAATGGAATCAATGAGGCCTGTTTGCATGTTGTAATTTTTGTGTTAATGTTTGTGCCTCTGCAGGAGGGGAAGGATCTCAGGGCAGTGTGGCCAGACCACGGTCGGCCCGAGCTGCACAAGCAGCTTTGGCGGGCGTCACTCCAACCCCGCCCCCCGACGCCATGCAGCTGCGCCGCGCGCTCGCCTCCAAGCTTAAGACTGAAGTTGTCGACATAGCTAATTAATACCCGTGTCTACCGTACTTTATTGATACGTCGAGCAATGCTTTATTTATAAATAACTCAAATTAATAAAAATATTTATTGAATCTTTAAATAATATTTTATTTTTATTTAGTCTGTTAATTGTGGAATGTATGAAAAAAACAACATGAATTCGTAATTATTACCTTATATTTATATTGCTTACTTAACTAGTGACATCATATCGTAAGCTTATTTATTTTACACAACTTGCCAATAGGTAAATCTATTTTAAATCTGTGTATAAATTAATTTATGATGGTCATCCACCTAGACAGATAAAAAATAGTCATTATTACAGTCTACTTTCACCTAGAACTTCGTATTTTAATTAACGGGGAAGTTATTTCAAGGAATATAAGAATCGTATAAATCTAATTGACAGCTCGATACTTTTAGCCTATTATACACGTGGATGTTGGCAGATTTGAAAATAAAATTATTACATAAAACGCTATATATTTACAATATATTTTCTGACAAATTCATTCCACGGTAATAATTGAATTCGCCTCGCGTTCACTGTGCGTTCTGACTAAAAAGCTGGAGTCTTTTTGCACTGATATAGAAGTGTGACCATCATACTTATTAACGTTAGAATAGTGGCGGTAGCGGACTTCTTTGCAACATGTAAAATCTTATGACAGAGATGAATAATAATTTATTTTTCAGATACATATTAAAATTGATATGTATTATAAAGACGTTACACAAGATAGTTAAAATGATGATGTGAAAACTTAGGAAACCAGAGCCGAAAAAATAATTTCGAGAATATATAAAGAAAGTATAGAATCCATACTATTTTATTTGTGCTCAGTTCAATTACTTTTGTTAATGTCCGGCATATCCCAGACACTGTACGTGCAGCAGGTGCAGACAGCAACTCTACGCTAGTCACAAACTATCGTGCAGCTAGCGGGCCGGTGAAGGCACTCGATGCTCACGAGCATACCGCTAGCCACGGCTTTATCACCACAGTGGCAAGCACAGCTTTCTTTGCAACCATTAATCAAATAATCATGCCGCCAGGAGTTTATAATCGAGAGACAATACAGCTAGATATAAATTATATTATGAACAATGTCTATGACAACTGTTGCACACATTTTATATTTAAAATACACTCCACGAGCAATCAATTTAACAAAAAAAAAAATTTAATGTATTATATCAAGCTATGCTTTTAAAATAATATTCAATATGTTTTGATAATATGGCTCCATCGCATCTTGTGTCACACTAGATCAGAAACATTTACATCTCTGAAATATACCTTAAGTTAAACTCGCAACTACAAAAAACTAGGTCTTACGAAAGTATTCATACTTAGTTAGAAAATGTTTGATACAATATGGAAGAGCATTCTGGTAATGCAAAATGATACACTAATGGGTAAGGGAATTAAAAAACCTTGACCAGATATAAAATTTGAGCACTGCTACATAATGTAAGAGGTTTGTTACTAACAAGTTATTGGAAGCCAATTATAGACCACTTGAACTGAGATCAGTACTGATTATTGTATATTGTGTAAAATAATGTTTGGACCACTCCATCTAACTCGTTTCTGGCGACATGTGATTATGCAAAATATTTACTTTATTATAGATAGATGTTTATAATCACCAGATAAGTGTATTTTTACAAAATCTAATATTATTTACAAAATACGAATGATAAAACTAGAGGTTTAAAGTAATAAAATAAAATGGATCTTAATCAGATAATTTTATCACATACACATTACTTCCGCAGTGTAAAAAAGCTACAAACAATCATATATAAGCATAGATAGGAAACATTTGTTGAAAGTAAAGAAAGATTTAATACTGATTTTATAATTCATTTTCAACGTTGGCAACATAAAGATAGGAGATAGCCAGTGGGATCCATTTCATGACATTACATCTAAATATTAATCTTACTTAAGAGTACAACGCGTAAGAAAAATAAAACATGTTCTTTTTTAAATACAATGCATTAATAAATAAATTTAAAAACATTTACATTATCTCTTTCGTGCCTTCATTCGCCGTGATGAAATGGACCCGTCACCAGCTTCTCATTACAATCAGGGATTTATAGAAAGATATATAACTACAGTACAATTATATAAGGAATTCGTATAAATCGCTGAAGGTTTTTAATCACGTGTTAATAAGTTGGCGGTGGAAGGGACGAATCGTAACCAGTCTACCGAACGTGGCGTGATAAACCATCATGTGGTTACATGAATGTGGATGTTTAAACCGTCGACAATCCTGCAGCCAACATGTTATAAGATGGTTCCACCCTAAATCAAAACATGATAAATCTGGATCCCAAAAAGATAAAAAAAATAAAATCGAAGCGAATGCAATTAATCATTTACGTCATCATTACATAAGAACGTTGCTCACAGTGAGAACCTTAAACGTCAAATGATGTATTAATTTATATTAATACTCAACGTTTAATCATTGCTTAACTTTGTAAACAAGGGTGTTATATAATAAATCGGGAAAAATCATCACCATGAAATTAAAAAACGATTGTTTATAATTTTAAATCAACTAGGAAATGGAAAATCTAAGCTGCCAGGTTACAGTAAAACCATAAATGGTGGAACAAAACTAAGGACCTCTGTAGACGGCAGGAAGGTGAACTCACGTCTGTGTAAAATGTATTAAAATCGTATACTTTGGCATACCGCGTATGTCAAAACCTAGCACGTCTGCATCAATCTACCTTTAACGAGTATATAGTGCCTGAAAACGCATTCGCTATCAATGAATTGTTGAAATAGTCAGGATCCAGATAAATATGCATCCATGTTGACTGTCCTATTTTAAACTTGTTTTAGACGTAAGATGCAGCCCATTTACTCATTTACACGACAGCGGAGTCGCTTACTTGTAAAATAGCGTTACTAAATCTGGGTGTATGTCTATTCGTAGATACTGGATACTACCATAAAGAGCCGTGAATTAACCGCCATACATTTTTAAAGTTGTAAAACCGATGTTTGTAATGTGCTTGTTCTACTAACCACCTTTATCTCATTCACCTACCAAGGTTATTAATCTTACGACTTTTAGGAACTAAGCAGCGAGCTACCCCACCTTACGTAATTTTCCTCTGCAGTATCATTCGTGTTGAGTATTGTCGCTTGTACTGAACCACCCATTGATAACACGCAACTTAGTTTCCAAACGTTGCATTAGACCATCTTAGAACTTGGCTTTTCCGCAAAATAAAGATGATTATATTTTCATAGATATAATTTATTGTAATCATAATAAATAAATGGGCAGTCAACATGTCGCTAAACACCACTCCTTACAATAATAGTTTTAATTTAGTCTAATTTTGGCTAATTTTCATAGGCGATTGATAAACAAAAATTTCTAGTCACACTTTGGGAATTCAGTTCAAATAAAATATCTCACCCTTGAAAATTAATAACATTTTAACTACTCACAGTATGCCATAAATGCCCATGTGTTTACGCGGTGGTACACAGAACATTTTATAAATAGGAAGTGCTACTTTATAGTAGTTAGAATGTTAATATAATTCATTAATGCGGGTCATGCAAATATAACAAAAAATAGTAAGTCGTACAAAACCATTCTCTACTCTCAACAAACTCAGAGCTTTCAGGAGATATTTTGTTATAATATAATAAAAACAAATAAGATCACTATCGCAAATATACCTACATGCTTAAAACAAGACCTGAGTAATGATTACTGCAAAATAATAATTGGAAAAGTACAAACTGTAATCTCCAAGAAGCTCAACAGAAGGAATGCAAAATATTGAGAATAAATAACTCGTTTATCTGACACCACGAATAATATATCCACAGCTGTCTTTGATGCACAGTAGACAAACATTCTCGTAAGTTCTCGCAACAGATTATTCGATGCCAATCTGTTTGTGATACCATAGCGCACAGTGAGTAACAATTCCACAGCACAGATTATGATTTTATAAAAAAAGATTGGTCGTGTGATCCGTCATTAACTAAGATTTTATAAATACGTACATTTTTACATTTTCATATCGCGTTCAGGGTGTTTTTCTTTTTTCTATTATTATTTATTATTAGACATTTAATTCCCACTCATATTTTCTTTGTACTTTTTGTGATTACAATCCTTGACAAAAGTAACCTAATCGTTAAAATTAGTTCACATTAAATACACCTTGTAACCAATATTTGTTCTACTTTCTGATGCCATCTGAAGTATATTATTACACTACAAAGTATGAAGAACTTCATACACTAACTAACTAAAGTCGAACACTCGAGTGTCAGCACTTCATATTTACAAATAATGGACATAACCCAGCTGCTAGAGGTACTCTGCTGTCTAGCGGTTGACTAACGAAAGCAAGTAGAAACGACCGATTGTGTCGAATTTAAATGCAATCGGCTGGAAGCCGTGACGAGGGCGAGGTAGCGGGACGCAAGGGAGATGGAAGAGCTAGGATGGCAGTGATAGTGAGAACTTAGATCTAGAAATCACAATATTGTATATCCTGAACACGAACATCCAGGTGCCGCCATTTACCGGCCTCACAGGGAGCAGCGCGGTAGCCTCGGAGCCCGAGCCCTCGCACCCGACACAGCAACCAACTATCAGAATCAAACTACTCTGTTACACTAGAGTCGCGAGCGCGGTGTCGGCCGCGGGCGCTTCTGTAACGCAACAGGGTCGCACCGCGGACAGATACAAATACCACAGCGTACAGTAAAGTTAATCTTACGACATGTTCCATGGTTCACTGGGACACGTGCACAGCGCAGCGAGGCGGGTGGCTCTCTGGTTATATTCCTTGAAACACTAGTCGTGCGGCCCACTACGCCAGGCGCGGCCGCTTGGCGTCGCGCTCGTCGCCCGCGCCGCCGCCCTCCTCCTCCTCGTCCGAGTCGCCGTCGTAATCCACCAGCCCCTGCCACAACACACTCATGTACTACAACACTCGCACCACTACAACATCAAACAAGCTCCGGAGTTGGCAAAGCAAGATCGAAATGGATTCGATTTTTTTTGCAGATTAGAATTTAGGCAAAGTTTATTTTGTGGACCGATTATACTAAGATAAAGCCAGTACAGAGAATTAAATAATATGACCTACAGTATATTTTGATAATACATACACCCATTTCATATTTTTAGAACCAGACCCAGTATTAACTTTACAATCTCCTCAACCTACCCAGCGTTTTGTAGCAAATATGCCCTGAACGTTGCCAGACTGGGTTCGGGGAAATGTTAACATGAATTAGCTACTCAAATGGCAGAAACAAAGGAGGGATGGTTATATTTACATAATAATATTCAAAGAATTTTGTAAGGAACAACTACTAAAACATTGTCGCCTTTGTAAACCCCAGGAGGAAATCGCACACACGGGGTAGTAAACAAATAGAGGTAATCTGCAAGCTAATCGAGAAATCTCGAAGCCTCAAATGTCGTATCACGCGAACTCCTCGAATACGGGAGAGAAAAGTATTATCAGTGTGATTTTAGTTAGGAACAGCGTATCCGCACTATTTACGTACTACTAAATGCGCACATATTCTTGTGAGTTAAACAACACACCACACAAGATGAACCAACACCACGCAAGTCCTTTGTCTCTGATTTGAGATTACTGACACATTACATGATTCCCAGCGAAGCGAGCAGAGAAGAGGCATGAGGGAACTAAAAGTTTACCTTATTGAGTAATCTGGGCGAGGATACCTGAACGTCAGTGTGCGTCGGCTTGCTGGGGGACGTCGTGCTTAGGAGAACTCTGCTGGGGCCGTTCACTGTTTCCGTATTCGAGCACACTTTCTTTTCAACTATTTTTCCTGAAACATATACTAATATTGTAGACCACTACCCTTTCTGACCAAAGAATACTTGAGTTAAATTTTCGGGATTTACAAAATTAGCAGCAATTTGACGATATTGCTTGCTTAACCGTTTGCACATCGACGTTAAGTCTGCCATTACCAGTTAAGACTAGTTTCATTAAAAGGGGTCAAGGTTTACAGATAAGATACAATAACATAAACACACCGATAGCGTCGAGCGCGTGATGCGCGTGCGGGTGCGCATGCGTAGTCTGTGCGTCGAGCGGTGCGTCGTCCTCTAGCTCGTCGTCGTCGTTGAACCACATCTCCTCCTCGTCGTCCGGCGCACGCGCCTCGCGCCGGTACCTGGTGCGCAGTAGTGACGGTACCACGGCCTCTGCTACGCCCACGCTGCCGCTTACTGTGAGAAGTGGGAGAATGTTGGGATTAGGTGATGGTCACACTCGGTATTTCGTATTTTTGACACCAACTGTATAAGATTTGCATTCAATATTCTCAATCCCTTGGTCACATCCTTGTGATAACGCGACCAAAAGCCCAGTGAAGTGTAGCACCAGCATAGAAAACAAACTGGCCGCAAATATTGACATTCAAGAGTGGCAGACAGAAAGGATGCAGCATTCTACTAAGTTTAACAATCGATAGCAGCTCATGTGCCATAAACTTTCGATAGACGGCGGGCTTCAAAAAGCATCGCTTGTGTTCAAATCACCAGTATTATTCAGATTTCTTTCTATTACTTTAATGTTAGTACTGCCTGAGTGCAGTTTCAAGCCTTATAACTAATAAATATTGAAAAGGTATAATTACTTGTAGTCTCACCTCGATCCCTCTCTTTCAACTTGTCCTGGTGCTGGTCGTACCGTGTTTTTAAAGCCTTAAACGTCTGTACATATTCAACATCGTCTAAGATCTTTCCATAGTTTTCAACAACATGTGAACAGAGTGACTTGATGTCTTCCAGCTTTATGAACTCAAATAATTCTAGTATCGCAGAGTCTAGTAAGTTGTATCTGGAAAAAATTTGAGATAAGCATTATTAAACTTCAAAATTGCTTTTGTTTTTGTTTCATGAGAATAGGTGACTTTAGAAATGTATGGATACTGAAATATGGCTTTTAGTGGCAATTTTTTTAAATCAAATGGATGATCTATGTATTTAACACAATGTAGGTATCTTGAAAACACTAAATACTTTGTGAGGGTACATACCTGCCATTATTTCTAAGGAAAGCATCTATAACAGGTGCAAAGAGGTTCCCTTTTATAATGTATCTGTTATAGTATTCATCCTTGAGTGCAATGATCTTTCTCATGAACCTGAGCGCGCCCAGCACCAGAAACGTGTGTGTCGATCTCATCAGCACCAGTATACGACGAAGGAGGTCCTGAAAATAGACAATGTAACATTAGTGACGTCATTTCTGATACGAGGAAGAAAGTCTGTCCCTTGGCATTATTTTGTTTGAATTTTTGTGAACTTCATCATCATGCTAGTAGCCCAAAGATGTTCGTTGCTGCATGTAGATGGGACTGTAGATGGCACTGGTCGTTACTGATAGGTACCGGTGCGTCGGTAAACCTAGGACTGCCCAGTATGATAAAGTGTAATCAGTGCCAACAAGTTTCGACCTGTTTTCTTTATATGCAAGAGGAGCATTCAGAAAATATGGGACTATTTTACCCGCACCAACCGGTATCGATCTGTTCCGACTTGTCCGCACTGGGAACCCGCGTCTTTACGCACGCACCCATAGTCAAGATTATTTATTTTGCCAGTTTAGGTACAATGACATGTAAACTTAAATAATAGGTACTCAAATAAATTTATGACGTTCTTAGATGACTATACTCATACAGCTGCTGGCAATCGGCCTGAAAGCGTCAGCATCAACGAATATCGTTACATAATTTCCTATCGGAAATAAAACAATGTTTGGAGCTATATAACGCCAAAAAGAAATGCGTAACCGTAGGCGGCAACAATGTAGGGAAAACCTCAGGTAAATGTCAAACTTGGCGGGTTTCGTATAGAAATCATAAAGAAAGGAGCCATTAAACAAGAGGTGACCTTGTGACGTAAATCAAGGTGTAAATAAAAATGGTCCATTTTACAGGCAGTTTTATCAACTGGAACCTCCATTGTTCATTCAGAGATATCAAATTGTTGAATAAAATGTAGTCCTGTTCACGTGAATCTCAGGGGAAAACCCTAATTGCTAAAGTGCAAACTTGTTTGACATTACAATATTTGTTGAATAACTTGAGTAACTACTTGTATACTTAGTTGTATCCTGATTCTCTCATTCAAAGATTAAAGCAATGGAATAATTTAAATGTTAACATATTTTCAATATAACAAAATAATAGAGAAATAAATAAACATTGACAGTTAGATAATCCTTATTTACGTCATAAACAAACATAGTTTATTCTAATCCCTAGTAGGTATAATGGCAGTTTTTATTTGCATTTACTTACATAATTCAATGATTATTGAATGTCTATGATAATTAAATGGAAACTTAACAGGCGTTAATAGCTAGTGATTATTGCAAAAATTAAACCATTTGCTACTGTACGCTAGGGAAGCAACATTTATTCTTCAGTTTATTGTATACCATACAACAAATGCATTATTTAACATTAATAAGACAAATTATCCTCTATGCATAACAACCTTTGAAAATTCAATAGTGAATAAATAGTTACAAAGAAATATTTCAAAGACAGGTAGATTAGTGATCAAAGCACAAGACGAAACTACTGAACCTACTTCATAAAATTCTTTAGCAGTCTTTCATAGATCATCCTACACATATAAATTGGCAGTTTGAGGTTTGCAGGTTACCATGGTTATTTGCTCAATAGCATAATTAGCCTATAAAGTCCCCACTGCTAAGACACAGGCGTCCTCATAAGAGGGAGTCGGCCGTAACCCAACATGCGGGTCCAGTGCAGTTTGGTAGATGTCACATGCCTTCGAATCTTTAGTTCTAAGACATGCCGGTTTCCTCACGATGTTTTCCTTCACCGTTTTGAGATCAGTCATGATGTAATAATTTAAACAAAGTAAAGCACCTGTCTAAGTTGGAACCTACGACCTACAACTCGTAAGTCGCGGCCGTTACCACTGGGCCACCAGTCCACTGCACTGCCATTTGCTGAATGCTCTTACCTTATTCAATATGCAGGTCTTTATGTGGTATGTGTGATGCTCAACACAGAAGGCCAGTAGTTCCAGTACAAGTCCCAATAGCTGCACTGTGTGGTAGTCTTCCTTTAGGGGTTTCTCTCCAGTTGTGTTCTCTAAGAGGGGGGCTACAAATGTGTTATACATTAGTGTATGAGCTACCTACGGAGATTTCTTGTTAATTGACTTTTTTAATAAGACAAGTTTTGATCTGTAGGCCATGAAACGCTGAGCTTACTTCCATCAAAAGAGCAAAACCAGCTTTATAAGTACTAATGTGAAAACAATTAACTGTGTATATTTATTTTACTATGGGTTTTTTCATCAACATGCCTTTTAAAAGACAAAACAGAATTTATGTTAATCATTGCAGTCAAACAACTCCTACTCTTGCTTGACACCTATTGACAAGGCGACCACATTGAAAGTTCTTGTAACAACAAATTAACAAACTAACTTGCATTCATAACCCGTTTTGCATTGACATGTTTTAAAAGCTAGAATTAAAATATAGTGTATATTTTTACTCATAATATTTGAATTGCTAATTGTATCTAACTAATCTAGTACTATTTATGTATTTTCTAAACTTGCAAGTGTACAGAGTAAGATTGTATGTCCATTGTAAACTTTTCTAGGAAGGTGTTTAAATAGTCATTTGCACATAATGAGTCATAGAAAGGGTACTTTACCTATTAATGTTTGTATACTGTGTTTATAGAAGAAATTTAAGAAGTCTGCCTTTTCGCTCTTGTTGACTGATGCAAGCATGCTCTCAGGGTCCAGGAGAATGCGGAGGACTCCCATGAGCTGCACTGCACCACCCAATTCAGGGTCTCTATCTCGAAGCATCTGCTCTATCACTATATTTAGTAGCATTTGTTCCTAGAAATAAACAATGTTGTTTATTGCAACAAATTAATATGTAACAAATCACCATAAAGTAAAAATTCAACACACCTCTTCAGTATTGTTAGCTTGCTGTAGTGTATGGTCCCTCACTACGGAAGGAGAAAACTCCACAATGTAAGTTAAAATGTCTATAGATGCAGTCTTAGTTTTCTGATCATCTATACTTAGAGTGATTTCTAATGCTGGCAGGATCCCTAGAGACACTAAAGTTTTATAAAAAGCATCCTTGTCTTGAGGTTGCAAGTTTTGTGAAAAATTACAAAATTCCTTTAAAAACAGAACCAAGTCCCGTCTTTTAAGATCCGGTGTCTTATCATCCATAAGAAGTTTAAACAAATCTGTCAAAAATTTCTCATCTTCCTCTATAAGTTTCACTATTTCTACTTTGTTGAAAAATATAAAACTGGACAAGGTGCTTAGCAGATTGTCCTCAAAAACTGTAGGTGTAGGTAAAACAATATCCTGAATATATTGTACTCTGTATGTTTGATGTATTTTAGCTAGCAAATCTTTGTTCTTTATAGGAACGGCCTCACGGAACTTAGCTAGCTCCCGCAAATATTCTCTGTGCTTTTTAGGTGTAGGCAAACTTGGATCATACTCTAGACAGCCCACAACATCGAATATAGTGTCATCAGCAAACATTGTGTCAAACAGTGTGTTTTTGTTGAGAAGAAATATACTTTTGAATATTTCAAATAGATGATGCAATCCTTCAATATTTTCAATGTCTTCGCACATGTGGAACAGGTTGAGTAGTTTCTTGATGTAATGTTGAGTCTCTAGAGCTGCTGCTAGCTTGTCTTTGCGTGCTGGTGATACCAGACAACTGTTGACTAGTTCGCTGATGTCTTCCAGACGTCCCATTTCACATGCCGGCAGCTCCACAGGCTGTACACTGTCTGACATCTCATCAAATCGCTCATCTTCGGATTCTTCAACTATATCTTGTGTTATTTCAACTGATGGATCTTTTCCTTGTACCTGAAAGTAAATAAATATGTAACACATGCATTTGTATCACATCATAACATTAACAGACACACATCAATGTCAATGTCAATACACAGATCTAAGATAATAATAAGTAACTGTTACATTGTTATAAGATCAAGCCTACAACATCTATGAAGTGATTTACAATGTGAGTCAAAGTAAACTATAAAAGTTGTGGACACATTTCTACCACATCCGTTTTCTATAAGAATTTTAGGTTTCTGGGAGGGATATAAAAATATCAAACTTGAAAATAGTAAAGGAAAGATAAACAATATCTATTTACCTGACAAATCTTTTCCCATATCTCATCGCAGCCAGCTTTTTCTTGAAAACTTAATGCTAAATCAAAGTTGTCACCTTCCGACCAGACTATCAACGTGTCCTGTTGCTTCTGATACGCGGTGTCGGGTTGTATCTTACTCTCTAGGAGAAGGGACCCGTCGGACTCTGCGCGCACCAGTAACGAGGTGCCTTTCAGTCTCTCCACGTAACATGACGACACATGTCCTGTTCCTCTGTCATCCCACTGTCGGTCTGCGTTCAGAGCGTAAAGCTTTACTCTTCGTCTCGTGTCTGTCATGATAGTCAGCGCTCTAAACACTATGTACTCAAGTAATGAATCAATTATTATGGCGCTAATCTAATGCACCTCAACACTAAATTACTTAACTCCCATTTGTATAAAAACATGTGCACTTCTGTAACAAAAATAACACAATTTGTAATGAAATCAGGTTCGTAATATTCGCGATTGTAATTACCGTAATTACATTCCATCTTGTTCTTCAATTTATGTGAAACATACCTAACTACGACGGGCTTATACATTAATCGTGTTTTCATGAACTGATTCGATACATAGTTACGCCATCCACATGAAAACGCTTTTTATAATTTTGTAAAACAATGGAATAATCATTAAAATATCGGAAATCACAAACAAAACAATACAAACTGTAAGCTTTCCCTTACACTTTAAAAACACAAGTATTCAACCGATTAATGATAAAACTCTTCTTACGGTGTCGAAAACTCTACAACAATATTATATTTACCGGAATTATCATTATAGAATCGTCAATTTGACGTACCTTCAAAATAGTACAACATCAAATATCGCCATATTGGATTCACAACAACGCTTCAAAAACGGGGTTCTCAAATCGAAATGCAAAAGGCGCGTTATTCAAATATCTTGAAATTAACTTACTTATTACTAGTGTTTTGGAAATTCCTAGCTTAAAATAAGTATAAAAGGACATTATTTTTATTTTACTCAGGCAATGATCCCAATACCATCTTGATAAGATGCTTTTTTAATAATATCAACTGTAATAAAAACATTATATGAGAAATGTTTTTTATTTTTCGACGTGATGAACTTTGTGTAGCCAAGACAATAAATTGAACAGCCTTAAATTGGGACAAACTACTTTTACAACACTAATGAATTATAATGAGGCACAACTCTTTGACGGGATGTCAATCAATTTTATTAACGGAAGGAAAATGCGTCCCATCGTCAAAATAAGCAGCACTGTGGTAATAATGCTGCGGTCTCATCTTACTGAAATCATTTATTTTTCTCTACTTACTGAAATCATTTATGAACTACCAATTAATAGTTAACATGCCATCATCAGTAATGAGAAAACAATATTGTTTTACTGTTTATGCTGCTAGCGCAAAATGTGACGAAACACAGCAGTATGGTAAGAACTGTAAGAAGTAAGGTATTCGTCGTCTCAAGCCCAAGTAGATGAAAAACAGTGTGACCACCTTATAAATGGCGAAAATCGAACAAAATCTGCCATACTTGGTGCCAAAAATATGCCTTTATGGAAACGGAAAAAAAATACACAACGAATTCATTGAAATTTCTTTAATCAACAAAAATATTTAACCCCTATACACTACTTACTCTACGTATCCAAATTTGCCTCCAAATCGTCATTTTCGGTGTATAGACGCCTGTACATCAAGCTATCCCAAACTCTCAAATTTTCCCATTTGAACATGAACCTTATCTGTTTTGCGAAAAAGATGAAAATCTATCAAAGATATTTGACAGATTGGGGTAGCTTGATGTGATCAATAAAGAAGATATGAATATGAACACAATTCCAGTTTGAAGTTCATAATCATATGACACACTTGTATAAAAACAGAATAAGCGGGAAATCCCCGTATAATTTGGCCATGAAACAGAAGTTGCCAGTTCGATAAAATCATTTGTAATCTAATTATATAATTATATAACCTGATGTAATTACTTTTAAAAAAGATGCATTTTGAAAATTCAACTTAGGTAATGTGAAATCTTTCTTGAAATCTTTTAAATCTGTCAAAATCTGCCACTTTTATTAATCGTCAGCATTATCTGCCACAGTCAAAATTCAGGAGTAAAATCTGCCAAAATGGCAGAAACCTACCACAAATGGTCACACTGATGAAAAAATCCAAAACATTATTTTGACCAACACAAAACACATGGGATTCAATCTTTGTAAATCATTTCTAAGATTTTATTATGAATATTTTACCTATTTTAATTCTGAATAAGTATTTTTTATGTTACTGTTTAGAAGGTATTTTTCTCAATTACAAAGTTTAGTTAAAAATTTAATTAGGAATCGAATATTTATTTTAGAGCATTTATTTTAATTTGATTGAATGGCTATTTCATGAAAGTCATTCAATCGGATTACATAAAGTTAGAGGGTTGTGTTGATGACTATTATAATGTATGTAAAGCCATATTTGTTACGGCTGCGAATCATATTTTAATTAACTTACAACCTTCCACTGACCTGCAAATTTCGGGGTCTCTTGGAGCTTTGTTCCTTTAAAAATTAGGTCATACGAAAACTAACTAGTGGAGAAGGAACACTTGAGCTTGGACATAGGCTTCGACTAAGTGAATGCATTTTTCTAGCTTTTCATGTATTTTAGAGAAGCAATGCTCATAGGTTAGGCTTGTAATAGCTGTTTTAGTAAATGATTGCAAATAACAAACACTATCACTACATATTAGCAAGCAAAGTCCCCCCACCGCGTCTGATTGTCTGTCTGAAAGCGATAAACTCAACAACCATTGAACGGATTTTCCTAAGGTTTTTAGAAATGGATGATCTATCTGGCCGGAATTATTCAAGAAGAAGGTTTATAATTACCTATATTAATTAGGATGTTGTGTGTATTGACTGAAGTAATAACTCCAATATTATTGTAACAAGTATTTAATAACGGACTAGTCTTTACTAATTACTACTACTCTTTACGACTACTTTAAAAATATTATATGATAGGATTAAACTGCCTACTGATATTGCTCGTATCGGTACACCTCTAAGCCGAAATTTGTTATCTGTGGCCCTTTGGCTGCCATTTGCTGTGTTCTGTCAGTCATTCTTGATGTTATTGAATAGAGATTTGAGTTTTTTTAAATTTGTAGCCACAAACAGTTAATTTACTATTAAATAAGTCACAGAAGTGAATGTTTTTTCATTGATCCAGTGCACTATAATTTCAAGAAAAAGATGAGCCGGGTATATTACAAGCTATCGTGTGAGATTTGCTTTTCGTAATCTTCGTTTATCAATATTTATTACTTAATTAGTCTTGGTTAAAAATATATAAATACTTTCACATAATAATCTAGGCTTGGAATAATCAACAGAACTTAGGAAAATAACTGAGAAAATTTGGTTAATTATGAACTTGACATATGTCATTTTGATGTCAATTCAAAGAATCTTTACAATAATAAAGATAGTATTTATTTGTGTTTTTGATTTGAATAACATTGAACTAACTGCGTATGTGGATACACTCGACATAATACAACATATTTTTTATTGCAGTATGAAGCAGAGGGACCAAACTTACTTTTGCACATTTAATAGCAAAATTGTTGATATCATTTAGTTGTAAAATGAACACAGTATGTCTTATTTGAGTGCTTCGGAAAATGTGGGGTAAGTTTTAATCAATATAATAAAGCTGTTTTTCATAATGTACCTGTAATGTAATAACTGGAGGTAAATTTTCCTCCCTGAACAGTGTGCAATGAGTGTAACCCAGTCTGTTATCGCACATCATGTTGTATTTTAAAATGTTGCACCTACAGCGCTAACATACATAGCATGTTTTGATTAATTAATATAGTGTTCAAGCTATTTATCCTTGTAGCGTTACTTTGTCTTCAATGAATGACTGTTATTTAACGGAGTAATGTTTGTGGATTGTTACGAGTTTTTCTATGAGAAAGTTGCATTTGGTACAACGTTCATAGAGTGGGTAATTAAATTCTTAGCATAAATGCAAGTATTCCTGATTGTATATTATGATAAGATTTGAACTCTAACATAACATAACTCTAATATAATGTCTATCCTCCCAAAGAAATGTTTTTATTTTCAATGTATGTTAGGTGTGTTTATGATTCTTATCTCAATTGAATCAAAAAGGGATAACAATCTATAACACACCTATATATATATTTAAATGATGCAGAACACTGCTGATAGTCGTGGTTTCCTAATGCAGAAATATTACCAGTACTATGAGTCCCATGTACTGTGTGTAGACTTATATAAATCTTATATAACAGCATATAATAATTACCATTGTAGTATTAATCCATAAATTAGTTATAAATAAATATTATCAATGTTTTGTATTATTTTCATGCTTTCAGCTTCAGTGGTATTCCACAAAATATATCAGAGGCGAGCTGTGCCACACAGTATAAAATGGCAGTCGAGGGTGTGTCGTCAGGGAGTTGTGGTGAAGTAAACATGTTCCTACATGACAACTCAGGGGATGAACAAGCATACATACATCTAAATGACAATTTCTACTCCAAATTTAAAATTGATCCCAACGAATTATACACCTTTCATGACTCTGATGTCATTGCTGGGGAAATAACTGTTAGCCACACAGAAGATAATTTTATGTTTTCTGATGATGTTGATATTAAGAGTAAGCTTTTAGCAGAGAGTCCGAGTAAAGACCTTGATCTCATAGGAGCATTCACAAATGGCGATGTTAAGGAGGATATCAAGAAGAAGGCGGTATCTAATGGGCACTATCCACCAGTGGCCACGCCAATTGCGAATTATAAAGACAGTAAGACTACTCATACCAAAGTTTTGAAAGTTAAAAATCAAACTCAGGTGAAGGAGCCTGTGAGGTCGGAATCATTTAGTGAAGCTCGAAGACTGAGCGTTCATAGCCCTAAGGCGCAAAGCACTGCCACCGCCCCCTCCTTAAGTGCGAAAAACAGTATTAATAGTGGTAGTACTACAAATAATGCGAAGCAAACTTCCAAGCAAACAGGTGGCATGGAGACATTTTTAGATGTTTTTAAAAGAGAGCAAGGTTTGGTTGAAAATGCATCTGCACTTGCTAAAACTGACTCTCCAGCACCACCACCACCTAAAGCTCCAGTGTCTCCTCAGAAAAAAGCTTCATCTGGTTAGTCATTGTCTTTTATTGCAAATTTATTTTTTAATTTATCTCTTATTTTAAAATTTAAGTTGAATATTGCGAATTTACAGTTTTTCCTTCCTCATATTATAGGTATAATGCAGATACCTATTATGAAAAAAAAAAAATCATCAAAATTTAACTTAGAGTTACAACTGATTTACATGTTATTGTAAATATACACAAACTGCTTTGCAAAAAGTTTCTTAGAACTTTTCCTATCAATTTATGTGTTGGGCTTCACAAATGATAACTTTGTACAGGTAAGACTTCTCAAGCGAAGCCCCGCCGTGGCCGTGGGCCAGCGCTGCACGAGGCCTTACAGCGGATACCGGCGGCGAAACGCGCAGTACCGATTCCAAACGACACGTGGCACGCGCCGGGCGAAGCTCTGTTTCAATGTGGGCCACTTGGTGACAGACCGCCAGCGTTCAGGCAGATTGAAAGCAGCAGCAGTGATGATGATAACATGCCAGATTTTGGTAAGACATTGTTACAGTACTCTAAGCAAATCGGTTGTCATGGCATGGACGTAGGAAAGACGAAGGAATAATGGAAAGAATAATACGGAGGAATGACGAATTTATAGAATATAGACGGCTATAAGAGTAGGGCAAGACCAAAGAAATTATAGATGGACTGTGTAAAAGATGATATGGCTAGAAAGGGGTTGACTACCGGGATGACAAGAAATACAGAAGTACGGAAGAGGAAGACATTTTGCAATGAATTGGTATGTGCTATATTGTATGGTTGGGCAAGAGAATTGGTTATTGTTACTGCACTTAGGCTTTGATGTGAAACATCGAGATTGGAAAGAGACTGTCACACCTGCAGGCTTAGCATGACGCTTTTTATTTATACTCTACTGTAGAAAAGAAATAGCTTGTCTACATTTCTCGGTGAAAAACTGTCAACTGTCTATACGGAAACGTCATTTTTGTCTACTCTTCCGACGACAAAACGCATGTCTACGGTTCTTGTGCTAAGCCTGCAGTATGAAGACACTTTTTCAAACATTTATGTGCCATGTTAACGGCTGGGTAATTTTTCTACTACATTTTTAAGATTTTGGTTTGAATTATGTGTAACATATTTCCTCTCGCTTTCCTGCATTTTGTGTGCTGTGGGAGTGATTTCGAGAAAAAAGACGAAGTGTGGAAGCTGGCGAGGCGCGCGCTATTTTTAATCGACTACAAAAAGAAGGAGGTTATCAATTCGACATGTTTTTTTTTAAATGTATTTTTGGGCATAACTACGTCAATATTTTTTTTTTGTTCGAATGGGGTTTATTCCGAAATGGTCCCATTTAAATTTCATACAGGGTGTAAGGGGAACGCTTTCGAAGCCAGCACGTAGGTTACAACCTAAATGCCAACGGAAACTAATAACCTTTCGCCTTAAATTGGATATTTTGTATCAATTTAAAACCTTTAACGATTCTGTAATGTTTCTACTTATTTTATTTTGGCGGCGCTTTACAAAGGATGCCTAAACCGAAAGTCGCCGCCTGGACTTGGGGTCGTTTTTTAATGTGTTTGGTCTTAAATAATGGTTCATTTAACTATTCTCACAGCATAGTGTACAAAAAATGCTATAAAAATTAGGTAAAAATTATTAAAAAACCTAAACTTTTTGATGGTACTGTATCGAGAATCACTAGCCCTATCACTGTCTTCGGTTTCGGAAGCGTTTCCTTTACACCCTGTATAGATCTGATGATGCGTTTCGGAAACAGACACAGGAACTCTTCAAAAAATTACAGCCTATCAACCGCGATTGCTGCTATCGCATAAATATGCACTGCTTTAACCACAAGGAGTCGGTTTTTTTTTTAAGTTTTTTATTAGACCAATGAGCGCGCGCGGAGAAAGTTAGCCGTCAGATGGTATATTTTCTGAGATGTTGGCAATATCAGCCAACAGTGTGTGAGTGTGTGTGACGAGAAAGATAGGATATAATGTTAAGGTGAATCTTGTCAACACTCCACTGTTTGACATCATAATCAGTCTATAACGTTCCCACTGCTGGGACACAGGCCTCCTCTCTTTGAGACGGAGTAGGCCGGAATCCACCACGCGGGCCCAGTGCAGGTTGGTAGGTGTCACATATCTTCGATTTTTTTTCTAAAACATGCCGGTTTCCTCACGATGGTTTCCTTCACCGTTTTGAGAGCAGGAGTGATGAAAGAATTTACACAAAGTAATGCGACTGTCTGGGTTTAAACCTACGACCTACATTACTAATGGGCCAACACTGCTCCACTGTTTGACATGGCACATCCAAAGTCAAACATGATGTCGTTTTGTCTTATTATAAATCTTGTCTGCACGGAAACAGAATAGTAATATAAAAACACTAAAAAGTGAAAAATAGCTTTAATTTCGGAAGGCGGTGACTTTAGATTATGTATTTGAATTTTTTGACACCGCCTTCCGAAATTAAAGTTACTTTTCACTTTTTAGTGATTTTTTTTTTGAAGTCGGTTGTTTTTTTAAGTTTTTATTTTTCACTTTTTAGTGCATCACATGTGCTTACCCCTACGCAGCGTCCCGGCGTGATTTTATGTTATGAAATGGTGTAAACAATAGACAGACATGAGATTTCAGCAATTCCAGTCCATTTGCTATCATTTATGGGGGAGTTCCGTTGCCTAACAACGAAGTTCTTCATCAGATCTTCACCAAATTGAAATGGGACCACTCCGAGAAAGTACTCTTCCAAAAACTATCCAAATCGCTTCAAGTGTGCCTATAAAATTTGAAGAGTTCTCTCTATTTCTCCAGGATCCCATCATCAGATCCTGACTTGATGATCATGGGACCACCTGGGAAGTATATCCTTTCAAACAAAAAAAAAATCCAAATCGGTCCAGCCATCTTCGAGTAATCTGGGAACATACATAAAAAAAAAACAAAAAACAAAAAAGAAAGGTTCTGACGAATTGAGAACCTCCTCCTTTTTGAAGTCGGTTAAAAAGCCATTAAAAAGTTATAAGTAAGCCAACAAAGATTAGTTTCTCTTGCTAATTTATCCGCAACTTTGGGCGTATTTATGTAATAAAAGAAGTGTACCGAACACGGAGTTATGAAAGAAGCGGAGATGCCGCAAAGCAAAATCTCTTTGGAAAGTAGCGACCCCTGAATGCGGATGAGAGGAGCACGGGGTATGGCGTGCCCTCCTATTTTTTGTAAATCCATCTAGCGGTGAAGGGAATTACGACATTAAAACTGAACTAGCTGTTTGTCATTTTAGTTCGTCTACTGGCCATGGCGTTAAAAATTATGACGCTTTGTTCCAGAACATTCTATGTACGTCAGTATGGCGGGAACACCTTATTTATTACCCAACTGAAACGGAAATATTTTCCCTGTTTGAAATTGTTTTTTTAATAGTGTCATGTGGGGTATCGGGTATATAGAGTAGGATAGGTAGGTAGTTAAATCAAAAAGTTGTTAATATCGTCAATATTTATTATTGGCCGCTAAACAACACAGCATCAGTTGTGGCTCAGTGGTAACGGCCGCGATTTACGAGTTGTAGGTCGTGCGTTCGAACCCAGCCAGACGCTTTACTTTGTGTTAATTTCTTCACTATTGCACTCAAAACTGTCAAGCAAAACATCGTGAGGAAACTGGCATGTCTTAAAACCAAAAATAACCGCGTGGTGGATTTATGGCCCACTCCCTCTCACGGAGAGGAGGCCTGTGTCCCAGCAGTGGGAACGTTATAGGCTGAATATGTAAACAACACAGTTTATTGATTAAAATAATAACGAAAATTAAGTTAGGATAAAAAAAACATTACATGAAGATAATTAATTCGATGAAATAGGGTTTTGCTGGCATGATGCACACATTTTTATTCATCACTTAGGACCGACTACTTACCGACAGATGGCGCATTTACCATATTTTCAATTCATCTTGTTTCGTGTATCAAGCTATGTAATGTATCTATTAAATAACTTATAGCGAGCAAAATAAACCTATGCAAGTTATTTTGATTCGAAAATTTATCATAATATGCATTGATAATGATAAAAACACAAAATCGCCGAGAAGTGGTTAGAATGTATCCCTTCGACGACAGATGTCACTAGCTACAATCTGGCGATCAAACGAGAAAATGTGATTTAAAGTGAAAATATTAATTTTAGGGATTTAGATGTGCAATGTTATGCCCATCAATATGTTTCAGTTTTAATCCTGAACAATTTTTGCATCAAAAACAGCGTACTTCATTATTAAAACAATTAATAAACAATTAAAAACTATCAAAATACGACAGACCCTAACGCTATGACGATTTACTCAAATTTCATTAGGTACTCCGTGGTACCGACAAAGTTAAAATATCTAAAAGTTCAATTAATTTGATAGGTAGATGATTTATGCAGTGGTTTTTTCATAAAATCCGATCTTCCGAATATCTTTTCTTAATTTTTTACGCACCCGTTTGACTATGAATTAACGTACATCTCACTCAATAATGTTCCCCCCGGGTGCGGTGCGGGGCAGGGACGCTAACGCACTCATGCACAATATGTCACAGGCAATTTCGTTTTGCTATAATATAATACATACTACAAGGATGTTTAGGCGTCTGAATGACATCGGCTGGGGGCGTTGTGGGTAAACATTTGTAAAGTTGTCACAGAAATAGTACTGGAAAAACAAGATGGTGGCATTAGTTCCAATTTTAGCCACACGCCGTGAGATTCCTGTACCGTTGAAGATTATAACTCCCCACCAAAAACATTTGCAAATAAAAAGATGCCGATGATAATTCGGTACAAGGGAAAAGCAGAATTGTCAGCTTCGCCAATAAAATAATTGATATCTAAATAGGTGCAAAGTTATATGGAGCTTAAAGAAAGTCAAAAGTTTGTTAGGTCCTTGTCTCAGTAATAAACAGATAGGCAGTCGCTCCATGTAAAATACTAGTATTCAGCTGCATCAGGTTAGATTGGAAGCCGACCCCAACATAGTTGGGAAAGAGCTAGGCAGATGATGATGACTATAAAATTGGCTAGTGGCCTAACATAGGCGTAAATTATTGCCGCAAGGAAATTGACCGAAATGCTGAGCAATAGTGCAATTTTCTTTAAAGTACTTACTAATTCCATGTATACCAGTCACAAATCTGTCAAATCAAATGTATGTCATCTTGAGTTTATAAATATCAACAACACAATTTGTAATGTAATAATTTTGGAAGAAATTTGCTTTACGGGGTAGGAAAAGAGACGAGATAGGGACTGGATAAGGATAGGGGTGGTGTATATAAAAATTATTTTGTGCTTTTCAGTGGGTCGTTTTTTTAAGGCGTTTCCCGTTTTTTTAAAGAGAAAAAAAATCAATTGGTATCATTTTTGTTTTGGTTTAAAAAAAGAAATTGAATTTTCTTCTTTTTTTGTTTCGGTTTTTTTTTTCATTGAATTTATTTTATTTCATACTTTTTAGTGTTAAGTACTTCATTTACTTTAGGTTTTGAGCTAATTACTAGTTTGTTCATAGTTAATTAGGTTCTCCATTTATTTAGGCTCTTCATTTAGTTTAGTGATGGGTTTTTTAGTGATAAGTTTTTTAGTGATAAGTTTTGGGCTAGTACTGGTATCAGTCTGTAATCATGACTTTGACATACCTACTATTATACGGTGTGCCCATGGACCTAGGTAAAAAAACGAAGTATGCTTAGTATGCTTTGCTTTAAGGAAGAGTCGCGCAACGGAGAATGAAACTCCCGACGAAAAAAAGCGACGATTTGATGCTGTAAGAGATCGTCAGCAGCATGCTGTCGTCGTGCGTCAGCTGCTCATGCTACAGAAACTGATGAGCATAGAGAGGTTCGCTTATCAAAACTACGTGCGAACACTCATTCTATTAGAATCTTCGAATCCGAAGAGCAGACTAGTCAGCGATTGTTGTCCATGCGGGAACGTGCTCGTCTAGCTAGGGTAAACGAAACTGAGGAGCAAGCTAGTCAGCGCTTGTTGTCCATTCGGGTGATAACTGCATCAAAATCGGTTTGGCCAAACGCGAGATAATCGCGGACAAACATACATAGGAACATACGAGTCACACTGAGAACCTCCTTTTTTTTAGTCGGTTAAAAGACCAAAACTTGTCCTAAATGTAACAAATACTTTACTGAAAACAGCATCAAAATCGGTTCAGCCAAACGCGAGATAATCGCGGACAAACATACATACAAACGTACATACAAACATACTTTACTACTCCTTTTTTTAAGTCGTTTAAAAAGATGTGTCAAGATGGGGATCACCAATATGCTCAAATTGAGAGCTGTACAAGTCACCGTGAATGACCCTAAAAGGGCAGTAGTAGCGAAGGGCTGTCCACAAGGGGGCGTCCTCTCGCCGCTTTTATGGAACCTGACCGTCGACAGCCTCATCAAAACACTGTATGACAACCGGCTTCACCGTAGGCTACGCCGATGATCTAACCATAATAATAAATGGTACCCATCAAAATACCCTATGCAACCTCATGCGCCAAGCCTTGAAAATAGTCGAAGACTGGTGCAACAAACACCAAATATCAGTAAATCACACAAAAACCGAACTGGACCTCTTTACAGAAAAGAGAAAACTCGCGGAACTACAACTTCCGCGTCTGTTTGACTCTACCCTAAGCCTATCAAGTGAAACCAAATATCTGGGCATCTTTTTGGACAAACAGCTGAATTGGGCAAAACATACCAACTACATCACTACAAAAGCCAGCATATCCCTGTGGCAGTGCAAGCGAGTGCTTGGCAGGAACTGGGGGATTAGCCTTAGAGTTACCCACTAGCTATTACAACACAGTTATTCGACCAATTACAACAAACGGCTCAATAGTCTGGTGGCCCAGAACAGATTTGAGCACAGCACAAAAAGACCTCGAAAAACTGCAGTGGTACGCCTGTGTGGCAATCACCAGCTGCATGTGAACTACACCCACCGCTGCCCTACAGGCAATGTTGGGGGTGCCCCCTCTACATCTCATCCAGCCATCCAGCGCGTCAGTCTGTGGTCCCGAACCCATCGTGCCCATCCCCTTCAACCAACGACGCAGGTGGCTTCAGGAATACACCCACACACAAGCGGAGAGCTGGTGGACCCAGACACCAGACTTCAGGCAGTCTAGGGAAGCAATGCCATCCTTAGATGACAGGCTGACCAGGCTTCTGTTACGCCTGGACAGAAAAGATCTGCGTCTGGTGACTGGTACCATCACGGGACACTGCCCGCTAAATGGTGATGACATCTCTTTGAGGCGCGCGTGGAACACAACGCGTCGTCAACCCAGGCTTGGTCCTTACCGGACGGCGAGCTACCCATTGCTCGCCGTCCGCAAGCCCACGCCTACGGTGGCCGGAAATCAACCTGGGATTCCCGACCCCCGGGGCGTCTCCTGCGGCGACAAGGGCCGTGAGGGCGCAGAGAAGGCCTCTCCCTCACGTGCGCCGCCTCCCTCTTCGCGAACATTACTGCTTCACAGGAGGTGACTGCTACCCATGCACTCTCGCTCCGTACCATGGCCTGGACCAGGGTCGCACGCGAGAGATCGCCGCCGCCGATCGCCTCCATGAGGACACGGCGGTAGTCCGCCCAAGCCGGGCAGACCTCCACCGTGTCCTCAGGGCGATCTTCGCATTGGAAACACCCGGTCGTTTCCTCCCGCCTTAGCCGAAACAGGAACCTCCCGAAACAACCGTGTCCGGTGAGGACCTGCGTCAGGCGGAAGGTGAGGACGCCGTGCCGCCTCTCAAGCCACTCCTCAAAGAGGGGACTTACCGCCGCAATCGTGGCGTGCTCAATGTGTCCCCTAGTGAGGTGGTAAAAATTATGGAGAAACGAAATTCTATTTAGGGGCTAGTTTGGGGGAGGTTTTAAGCTAAAGATCCCATACGTAGGTGGTAGTATAGGGGATGTCGGTGAAAACGGGCATAAGGCTCGCTTGTTTTTTTTTGTTAGCCTATATTGGGTCTCACTGCTTGAGCAAAGTTTTTCGTTCAAAATCTGCCCTGTGTTATGCGTTCTCTGGCCACTCTGGATTAGTAGAAATTTAACGCCCAATCGAACTTGTTTCACAATTCAAAACAAATTCAAAAAATATTGTTTGTGTGAATTGAATACACATAATATTATTCATAAGGAGTGTAAAGGTCAAAGTACGATATTCTTGGTGGATCTTTATTTGAAATCAACTTATTTTGCATACCTCATTCTTTTATTTTGTAAATATACATCACAATATTATCACAAGACTATTCTACGTAAAATTGACTTACAATTCCATTATTGGTGACCCAACTACAATAGGTTTGATTTTGTGACTAATAGATTAGAATAGTTGACTGACAAATAACGTAATTGTGATTAAATACTATAGAATTCTCAAAAACTCTTTGTTTATTGATGACCAAAGATGTTATACCTTGATAGTTGTTATGGTACAGACTTGAATGCGATGAGGAAAATAATTACTTGAGACAATTTCCCGGCTCGGGTTATATTTATTATTATCCACTAGCTTTTTCCCTCGGTTCCGCCCGCGTGGATTTTGGTTATAGCGTATGGGATATGTCCCAGGCTATATCTCTGCCAAATTTCATGACAATCGGTTCAGCGGTTTAGGCGTGAAAGCGTAACAGACAGGCAGAGTAACTTTAGCATTTATAATATTAGTAGGGATTTTATGGATTTTAATGTTACTGTGACTACTCTTTTTAAAATGTATAAAAAGTTAAATTTAAGAAACCCCCGACCCAAACAAAAACCTCTAAAAAGTAAAGAAGTAATATTTATTTGCATTTTAAGTTGTAGGCAATATTTTGATCAAAGTATTGTCACGTCGGGGACGGCTAATGAAAATGTTCTCCTTTCTTCAATAGCAAAGTTACATTCACTATTGTTGGGTATCGTCTGTTTGGCGGTTTGATTGGCTGTCCCCCGACGCACTGTGGGCTATAATGAAATGAAATGAAATGTTTATTTATGTAAGTACCTAGATCTTAAAATAAACTTTTACACGTCAATATATTGTTGGTCAATATTTTAAAAACTAGTTGGCGCCGGCATTTCCTAACTGACTGTACTGAGAAGAAAAGCCGAAACAAACTCTGAGGTCATGGTCTCTTTTAAAGTCCAAACATTATATTATTTGAATTTTATGTGAGTCTAACAATGCAGGGAAGGGCCTTTTAAAGAAAGAGCCATTGCAGGTTTGAGCTGACCTGTCCCAACAGACGGCATGTATGTACCAGTCACCGTGTAGCTCAACCATATTTTAGGGAGCTCAACGACCCGTCACAAGACGTAAATCGAGTTTCAAAGGCATTTAAATTATTTTCGCATTTTTTTCTTTTTTAGCATGTGATAAGCTTCTAATGCCTTCAGCAGTCATGAATATGTATAAGGAATATCTTTTCATAGGTAAACTAAATTATTAAAAAATTAAATTGAAAATGTTGTATGGCGCCAAAGTTGCTCAAACCCCTACCAACCAGAAAAGAGCTGATAATTTTCAAACGGCTTCGATTTCGATGAAACATATCTAAGAACCACCGCTAGAAAACCTACTTTTAAATTTAAAAAAGCCGCACCCTAATCGGTTAACTCGTTTAACAGTACGGTGCCACAGACAGCCCTCGGCCCTCTTTTTAACCGACTTCAAAAAGGAGGAGGTTCTCAATTCGTCGGAACTTTTTTTTTATGTATGTTCCCCGATTACTCGAAGGTGGCTGGACCGATTTGGATTATATTTTTTTGTTTGAAAGGGTATACTTCCCAGGTGGTCCCATGATCATCAAGTCAGGATCTGATGATGTGATCCTGGAGAAATAACAGGAACTCTTCAAATTTTATAGGCATACTTGAAGCGATTTAGTATACTTTCCTTATTTTCACAGTATTATGTCTTATGGCGTTCTGCTGTGGGGATCGGCTGCTGACGTAGATTCAGTTTTCATTCTACAAAAGAGGGCAATCCGCGCAATCTATAAAATGGGGCCTCGCGAGTCTCTTAGAAACAAATTCAACGTAGTTGACATACTAACTCTGCCTTCTCTTTATATCCTAGAAAATATCTTGTATGTTCGCAAAAATTTAGGTCTTTTTAAAAAAAGATGCGACTTCCATAACCTAAATACACGTAGTAAAGATGAAATTGTGATGCCAAAATTTAGATTAACTAAAACTAGCAAGTAATTTCTCATAAACAGTATCCGCTTCTATAACAAGTTGCCAAAGTCGGTTACAGAACTTAGCGATGGAAAGTTTAAAACTCTTATCAAACGTGTCCTTATCAAAAAAGCATATTATAAGATTAAAGACTACGTTGAAGACAAGGAAGTTTGGCATTAATTCCTTCTGCACATGTGGCTTCCCTGGTAACCCGTTAGCAGCATAACTATGTGAGCGTCTTTTAACTGCTTCCAAATTACAATGTTAATTTTATTAATTTTATTTTTACACTTTCTGACATATTCTCGTCATTATTTGACATTATACAACACTTGTAATATCGAGTATTTATTAGTGATTCTCATGCAAATCATATCACTTGGTTTTTTACTTATGTAGATTCTTTTACATATTGTGAATGGGAGAACGTTGTAGGCCTACAGTTTCTATTCTTTATTTTCATTCCTCTAAGTACCTGGTACTTATTGACAGGCCTGCACTGTCCTCCCATACCTAATATCACAGTAATTTGAAAACATTATAAAAGCCAATTATTTTTAAAAGAGTAACCGTGGAGTTTCTTGCCGACTCTTCTCCATAGGAAGCGACAAATTGGAACCGTGCACCTAGCTTCTGACGTTTCATAAGTGCCCTTGCAGGTTTATGTGAAATAAAATATTTTGATTTTGATTTGGGTAGTTTTTGGAAGAGTAATTTGGTGAAGATCTGATGAAGAACTTCGGAGATAGGTAACGGAACTTCGTAATAAATGATACCAAATGGACTGGAATTGCTTAAATCTCATGTCTGTCTATTGTTTACACCAGTTCATAACATAACATCACGTCGGTACGCTGCGAAGTGGTAAGCACATGTGAACCACTAAAAAGTGAAAAAAAAAACAACCGACTTCCAAAAAAACACTACAAAGTGAAAAATAACTTTAATTTCGGAAGGCGATGACAAAAAATTAAAATACATATCCAAAATTACCGACTTCCGAAATTAAAGTTATTTTTCACTTTGTAGTGTTTTTTTTGGAAGTCGGTTGATTTTGCGTAGATATTTCAAGTTTAAAAACACCTGAAGGAATGGTCGTAGAGATAAGGCGCAATAGTAAAAATATAAGGATGCCTTCCATGACTAGGGTAACACATTTTATCTCGCGGCTTTCGGTTTTGAGTTTTGGGCTCAACTTTGTATGAAACGTGACTGGTCTCCTTTGGCACACGCGGGTTTGGTAAAGTCGTATATCCAGCTAGAGTTATCGAATCCTTATCAAAATATACGTCTCCAGCAGAAGCAGGCGGCGCTTCAGCATGCGTAGAAGAAAGCGCAGCGGAATCCCGCGGCGCGCGACTTGCCCTTCGTCGCGCAGCTCTACGGCGCCACGTGGTGCGAGCACATGACGCGCTCGCGCTCTCCTCACCCCACGGCAACCATCGCGCACTCGCCTCGCTACTCAAGGTAGCGTCTCCTTACAAATACGCAGTGGCTTACAGCCTAGTTCATAATGTGGCTGGTATTTGATTTGTGTTCTGGTGGGCGACAAGTAATTAGCGGTGGAGGTGATTGTTTCCAAATTGTGTGAAACGAAACTGTGTGGGCGCAACGATAAAAAACCACCTGAGTAAGAACGCTGGTAATCTGAGAAGTATTGCCAGTGACGAAAAAGTCTTCACCGCATTTGTACCTATATCATAATCTTTACTATTATTATCCATATATGTCCACAGAAACAGCTGAATAGATCAGGGTCGACAGGTCGTCTTCCAACGCAGACAGTGAATCATCTGCTCGCGCTGCGTGGCATGCCATCCATTTTAACGTCTCAAGAACGCAGGAGACTACGGTACGTATTGCGTATTATAGAGAGAAACATGTGTTTGTATAGGGTCCAATTTACTCCTGTTATATTTTAAAATGAGTCAGACGAAATTCTGAGTAAATATGTGTTTTTTCGCGATTAGTCTATTGCGAAAGTAGACTTGCGCAAAAACCAACGTTAAGGGTCAGTTCAGACAGAACGGATAATGCCCGAGCAATTTACTAAAATAGGACCGTATTTCCATAGCCTAAAGTAGAAAATTGTATGAATATTGACCCAGTCGGTTCGCGGTATGCACGCGACTTGGTTGCTCTCGGTCTAAATTGCAGCCAGAGAACGCTCGAGCCTGCACGGGGATTTTTCCGTTGTCTGAACTGACTTTTATAAATCAGAAATATTTCTTCATGACCCGCTATGAACGTGCATGAATATAAGTTATTCGAAAATGTTGATGCCGTGGTAAGAAAAAGACCACAGTGACTTTACGCATCGAACGCGTTCGGCGTTCTGAATGGCCCTGAATTGGTGAAAATGCCAAAGGCAGCGCCGAGCGCCGTCGTAGCGTTAAATTTAGATGGTTAAAAGAAACTCACACTACGGCCACTGAATGCATCAAGAATGTTTTGCTTCATTCTGATATGGAGAATTCATACACAGAGAAACCGGGTGGTCGGGCGGCTACACGGGCTCCACCGAGCACAGCGGCGGCGGCACGGTGGGCGAGTGCGCCAGCGAGCGCTGCGGGCGCGGCGCCATGCCGTGCGCGCGCCACTGCCTGGCGCACGTGACGCGCGCGCCCGACCAGCGCCTGTACGCCGCCTGCGCCGCCGTGTTCGCGGGCGGCGCGCGCTGCAACCAGCCGCTGCTGCCGCTCGCCGACCAGACGCCGCTGTGCTTGGAGCACGCTTGGAAGAGGGTACATGTCTATACATTACAGTTACCAGCCATGGAATGCTAAATGACATCTTCTTTTTTTGTGTCGACTGTGCCCAAGGTCTAAGGTCGTTCACAAAAAAAAAAAAAGAATTATGTGGAAATGGGAGACCTTTGCCCTGCCACACAGCCACAATAATACAGCCTGTATTGTCCCACAACAGGGCAAATTATTCATTACGACGATGCCAGGGGCACAACTCACAGTCACTATTGGTATTTCAACGAAAAAACCGTAACTAGTGTGCGCATTTCATTCATACGTCCAATAACCTATGTTAACATACGATACTTAATCGTATCTAATGTGCGACCGTCCTTACCATTGCCAAATTATAACAACAAGCTAAACACTCTCAGACCATATATTAAAATTTACTCACAACAAAATGTCGTACTCAACAGGATAACTACGACAAGCTATCACGCGACGTTCGGCCTAAGAAGGTGGTTCGCAAGCGGCCGTGCCCGACGGTGCCGCGCGGCCCGCGTCGCGCCAAACGTCGGCGCCGCCCGCCCGCGCGACTGCGCGCTCCCGCGGCCGAGCCATCGCACGGCGCGGATCACTCACTGTCCGGTATGTTTGCTGAGCGGTACATGGTGGTGGGGCTACATCTGTGTGTCGCAGAATAATAGTGATTGAGCAGCATTAGCTACGATGTGAATGGGAACACAGAAACGGTGCCGTATTTTCCTGTGCCTATATGCAGGAATTACTGTGTGACAGGCATGGCCTGGTTTGAAAAATTACTGTCGATTTCTGTGATAAAACAATAAAAAAACCGTTACAATACTTGGGTGTGATGTCCTCACTGCTGCAATATATGACTTTAAACAAAAACAGTTGCACCCTGAACCACGTCTGCTATTACAGTGTTATACAATGTGTAACAGAATAAGCACAAGTAGTTTGCTCATAATTGACTACTGAATCGATTTCAGTGAATTTTAACTGACCCCCGATTGAGCCAAAGAAAATTAAATCTGGAGGCAATAAGACTCAATTTAAAATGCATGAAGCATGAATAATTTGCTTTCAAGAAAACAAAGTTTTGGTCATTGTATTATGCTTGTAACGCAATATTCTAATTGGGGTGTATGAGGTCTTGCGTTAATTATGTTGCACATTGTATAACGCCCTGAAAACAATATGTATGTAATAATTAAAAATATAATTCTATGTACCGATGTTTGTGTCCGCAGAACTGAACGTGTGTTCGAACTCGTCGACGTACGACAGTTCGGAGGACGCGGCCATGGGCGCGCTCAGCGAGGGAGAGTACGTTACAGTCGCCAGCGATTCGCATGGGATGGGTAAGATTATCTATGATGTTATAGAGGTATAAGGAACTGGGCGTAAAGTTCACTCATCCTCTACAGAAAAGGGAGGATCCTCCGACCAGACGACGGGTGTTGTGCCTGGTGGGCAACTGCCCGACGATTGATGTCGGGACGTTATAGTTGCGCGGGAAACTCTGCTTGCGCGATGCAGGATTTTGCGTGACGTCAATGTGCTGCGTATTTCGCATGTGGCGATCTAGATGCCGCTACAGTGTTAAGTTGAAAAATGATTGGACTGTTCGATTTAGATAGCCTCGTCCACGAGAGCTTTATTTCGTTAGAATAGAACCCTAGAAGTGGTGGACCATCTTTAAATATGAAGAACCCTCAGTGCCTCTGAAAGCACGTTAAGCCGTTGGTCCCGGCTGTTTCGTGAATCTTTGACAGTCGTTACGGGTCGTCAGAAAGTCAGCCACACCAACAGCCAGCCTTACCACAGGGTATCGTATTACCTAGTAACTGGGTTGTTGAGGTATGGTAAGCAGTCGCCATGTGAAATACTGGTATTGAGCTGCTTGCAGTTAGACTGGAAGCCGACCCCAACATCATTGGGAAAAGGGAGGGCAGATTGATTTCTGTTTGGTCTGCTACTTTTTACTCATCCTGTGTGTATGCTATTGATTTGTTTTTTCTGTTAAGAAGAATATTGTCATATCTTATTTCTTTTCAGAAGTAGAAGTTGGACATGTACCACCGGACGACATTTTGGATCCTGCTGTCCTCAGTCAAATACCTGATGAAGCATTCACGGAGTTTTTTAATCAAGGTAAGGAGATCTCTTTGTCTTTCCCTCTCCCGCGATTCCCTAACGCTAAGTTTGATTAATTGCAAACTATTGTAGGACATGTGGATGGATAGGCATCTTCTGGCATGCTCGATCCATCATTGACCTCATCAATCGCTTTCCATCGCGTGATCGAGTCAAGAGCAGGTCCATTCAGTAATGAGTCATGTCCTCTAGAGTGGCTAAAAATAATAATAAATAATTGTGTTCAGCGGAAGGAGGTGCAGCATTTGCGGAGAGCTCAGAATTGGCGGCGGCATTAGAAGCAGTGTTAGACGAACGTGGACTGGACGAGCGAGTGCTGGACGAGCGAGCACTCGACTCCATCGCTGACTGCGTGTTCACTCACTCGCCGCACCTCGCTAAGAATAAGGTAATTTCATAACTAGAGAAGATATAATTCGGATGTATCGTTCTACAAGCCATTTGCCCGATTTTCTTTTGGCTCCTATCTGACCCCTTTAGGGGATGAATTTTTCAAAAATCCTTTATTCACTTTCGGTGTATATGAAATTATTGTTCAAAATTTATTGCTTGAAAACCCAGCGATTCAGGTTGTGCTTTGTTTGTCAGTAAATGAATTAATTTGGGCTTTTTGTTACGTAAGATGTTGTAATTTCGTAATTCCATCACCACTGGTCTCAAAACGGTGAAGGAAAACATCGTGAGGAAACTGGCATGTCCTAGAACCAAAAATTCGAAGACATGTGACGAGGGCGTGTGTGACCCGGGGTTATTCCACTAATCCCCATTATGAGCTCTATGAGACGTTAATGGGGATTTGTGGAAGTTGGTTTCAAAAATTAAATTTAAACAACAATATACTAACTTAAGAGACACAGCAGTCTATTTTTCATACCTACGTAGGTAAATCAATAACAATTACTATTGTGCTTATCAAACCTTATGTATACAGGAAAAGTATTTATCCAGTGCGCAAACTGTAATCATGAATTCAGCATATCATTCTAGACTAGCGCAGAAATTTTACGTCGCATAAACAGAAAAGAAATCAGCTGTTTCATAGAAAAGTGCAATACCTACGCTGTCGAAATGTATGGAACTGCTGATTTTTTTTTTGTTTTACCGACGATACATTTCTGCGCTGGGGGTCTATGCCGAATTCATGGTTACTGTTTGCGCACTGGATAAAAACTTATCTTGTATAATATTTAGACCCTATCTATAAGTTTCAAATAAAATAAATTGACTATGTTCAACTCTGTACCTGACATAGTTTTAAAGTCGATATTCGTCGTTATGGCCTAATACATTTTGACAAGAAAGTCGACTGCCTTATTGTCGATCCTAGTCGCTTACTCGGCTCCTCTCTCTTCCAGGTGCAGGTCTCCACGTCCCGCCCCATGGAGATAACATCTCGGGTGCCCTCATAACACAGTAATTTTACATGTCTTATATTAAGCTATAATAAACTATGTACTATAAAACTTAGGAACAAATTCAATATGCATAGTTTCAAGAGGTGAAAATATTTTTCTTCATGCTTTAATTTTTTGTATGTGTGCCTGTGTAGCGATGTGCAAGCGAACATGTGTGGGCTGTGATTCGGATTGATGTTTGATCTTTCGGATTTGACCTTGGAATCAATATTATGGCTTTAGGGCTAAAATGCTCCGTTGTGGAGCGGTAATCAAGAGTCGTACGGTTTAATAAAATGTTATGTTTCGCCTGCAGTATAAGGGACTAGTCACACTATTCAGCTCTGTTCAGCTTTTGTCCATAGAAAACAACGATTTTGTATAGAGTCCTTTCAAATTGTCTGAACGAATGCGTACGCATCTCATACAAAATCGTTGTTTTTTATGGACAAAAGCTGAACAAAGCTGTATAAGTGTGAGTAGTCCCTGATTGTATGGTATGCGGTAACCGCATGACAGAATCAGATAACGTGTTTTTACCACATTTTCAGCAACCTTGGAAGTATTGGTGAAGCTTCTACAGCTATAGAATATACAGAAAATTGACGCCTTGGCCATATTAGCCTTTTAGTCAAAATATTGATTGTAAGGTATTCAATCATTATTATTATACGAAGAACAATTTTGTGTTCAAACAAATGGCTAGTTTATAGACAAAATTCTTGCATAGATACAACTAACTATTTCCCTTCGTTACCTCAAATTCAGATCTTCCATATTGCTATTTAACGTTTATCAAAATCACAAAAAGAAATACTCATTTTAACTTTATTTCACGTTTCAAGACTTTGCTGTTTCAGTCGACTAGAATTATTTTTATAAAATCTTAAAATCATTTACTGATTAAACCGTAGGTGTTATATCTTCCTCTCTTCTTCCAGTAACTTAACCATCCCTTAAAATTCTTTAGACTGACATCACTATTTGGTGTATTTATACATCTTTACATTTTATATTATACTTCTTTGTAATAATAAGCGATTTCTGTTGCGCTGTTTTGCCCAGTGTAGTCGATTCCCGCCAATAATGATTAATAATAAAAAATTGCTTTAGAACGATAGTAGCCTTGAAGCGTAATCTTGTGCATTCGGTCTTAGTGTTCATTTAGCTATTGATTGAACTATTTACATTTGACGGAATAGTGAATACAAAGGGGTCAAAAATTACATAGATACTTAGAAGTATCACTTTCGCTTTCCACGGCAAGATCCGGAACCTAAAAAATCGTTTTTAAGATCGATGCCCTAAAGTAGCCCGCGAAATTCAAATTTTCTTCCGTTGTTCACAAGTTGCAGGTAAGTGTGAGGTTGTATGTTAAATTAAAATATGATTCGCGACCATTGCAAGAGTTTGTTCATTGTTTTCGATGTTTTTTCGCTCAAATATTATTAAAATTTGAGAAACTAAACAATAATTAAAATTCTTAACAATATTTTTGATCTTAAAATCAGTTTGTGTGAAAGCATATATATGTTCATCGACGAATATCATCGCTGGGGAAACACTAGAGAGGCAGCCTCTTAAAAATTAAAACGTGTGCGATAAAATAAATAGTTTAAAACGTGTACCACCACAACATTTGTTTGAATCATGACTTTGATCACCAGAAGCATTGGCGTCAAGCCTCCATTAATAGTTCTCATACATTAGTTTAGGTGAATTATTATGACGTAGGAGAATGGTTTTAAAGCAAGGATTAAGAATGGCGTTATGTTTGATATCATGTTTGTAGGCGTGGCCAGGATTTGAGGGCGGGGTATGTATTAATCTATGAAACTTGAACTTTTTCTGGCTTGTGGGGGACCTTCGTTGCTTAAATAAGGTTCTATCCAGACAGTGGAAAAAAATAACAGAACTATGTTATGTTATTCTTATTTACTTACTGAAAAATTAAAGTCATAAGAATGAGTGAGAAAGAGTCCCCTATAGTTTTTTTTTTCAATTTGCTGCCAAAGTCAAAGTGCCAAGCTGACAAAAGTTAATTCAGTGCAGTCCGTCCACAGTTATTTTAAATTGTTAGTAATGTTATTTCTCGTTGCAGTAAGGTTGCTGTTTGGTAGCTGCCTGAGCTTAAATAATCCCACGTTACCAGGCCATAAAAATATCGCGGCGGTATTTTATCGCGCACTGGATTTTGAACACTCAGTGCCATGAGTTTTTAGACAGAATAAAAAAAACAGAATAACCGATTGCTGTACCTACACAGCATGCAACCTGTGAGGCAATTAAATGAATCATATTGTTGTGTATTGAATTTACGATTGACTTTACCTTTAGTTTGTATTAATTGTAAATCCGGTGTACAACTACTTTTCACGATCACTTGTTTGTTTTTTTTTTTCAGCGAAAGATAGTTAAGAAAACGCATCATTTTTTCTTTTCTTTATACACACACCACCTGAACAACTTTCACAGTGAATATTATCCATTTGTCACACTATTATCAACGTTAAAATCTTAACTATATGATATCCTAGCTCACAACCAAAACAAATATATCAAACAATGGCGTCGAAATATACAATAATACTACAAATATTGTAATAGCTGTTTATGTAGCGACAATTTAATGAAACAATACTACTTTTTAAAATAGTCGCATAACCAACTTGGTTCGGAAAACTTTGGTAAGTTTCGTAATTCGTCGTGTCAAAAGCCACTGACTACCCTGTACGGTTGTGTGCGTTATTTGGTACATTGTGTGCCACGTATTTATAATAGGAACGCACACCCAATAAATCTGCATGACCACGAGAGTACACATATAAACGTCAAGACGCAAATAGTTTGTCTCTATCGAGACACTCAGCGGCGCTAGTGCATCGTAATGCGAAGTTGCATCAAATTGAACGAAGTATTGTATCGATGATACTAATGATACGACCGACGCTCGACAGGTGGAGCTGATTTATGAATAAATATTTTTTTGTTTAATAATAAAATAATATTCGTTTTAAATATTTATCTGATTTAGGTAGGGTAGGCAGTGTCTTTCTGTCTTTATGGACTGCACGCCACTGGTTGGTGGCCAATGTTGGTACTATTGACATCTATGCAATTGAACATCCCTCCTCCTGGCTACGCCCATTCTCGTGTCTTATGATTCAGAACTTATGGCTCGTTTACATTATACTCCAATCAATTAAAAAACCGCATGATTGTGTTAGTATGAGAGCTCTCTTATATTTAGGTGAGAATTGTGTGATTTGAGAGAATGATTTATGATTATTATTATAAAACATAAAACATGCAGTTGCGTATTATATTTATACATATGTTATCTCTTATGCATAAGATAAAACATACATATAAAGTGATATAATCGTCTATTTATTCTGTAGTTTAGCATTCTGAATAATTTACTAGATTTATTGAAAATAACCGGAAAGCTTTTGGCTGTGAACCTTATTATTAAAACTGACTACGTTAGTCCTATATCTTCGATTTTAAACACATTTGTATCCTCGCGGGTATGTACAGACGGTTATGCTAATCAGTTATCCTTCATGCATTAAATTTCCTTTGGGGGCCTACCTTTGCAGCCCCTCTGTACGTAATCTGTGTTAATTTTATTTATTTAGATAACATGACCCCTTTTGTTTATTAAAAAAAACGAGCGAGCCTTACAGTAGTCGCATATGATGTGTTACATCTGGCATCTCACCTTGGTGATAAGCAACATTATATCCTGTTGCTCCGTCTCTATTTCCCTTTCTCTTTTTCTCTCGGGACAGTACTAACCTTTTGGGAAAATGGGTCAGTACCGTCTGTGACGATCAACTCCAACCCTGCGCGCACTCATAGGTCAAAAATTATTCGAGCGGGCTTCCCCGGCTTCCTATTACTTATTTCCGTCCCTTTTCACGAAATCACTCCCACGGACAGTCATACCTGTCCGCAATCGCATTCAGAATGCTTTAGCTACTCCTACGCACTCTGTGCAGCAGAGACGCCGCTACCTTCTGTAAAATTGCCGCGAAGCCATCTGTGCGTGCCTCCATGACCATGGCGGACGCGCTGGAAAACGGAGCGAGCCCCAGCAGCATCCTGAATGCGTTATTGTATTGAACCCGCAGAGCATTGAGAGCCCTTTGCCTATACGCTGTCCACAGGCATAATGAGTATATTAGTAGCTGTTCACAGATGGCGTTACGTGTATGTTGTGTTAATCGAGCACAGAGCAGTCAAAATAATCAGATACTTAATTATGAAACAACGTTCAGTTAAAATAACACAGCTAGGGACTTTCGGTTATTTTCAATTTCAACCCTCCTCGTCTACGTGATAAATACACTTCATAACACCAGGATTAACAATAAAAATAAGAATTAAATTATTTTAGACGGCAATCAGCATTTATAATTAATACTTTCTTATAAAACGCCGCCTTTGACTTCGCTTAGTACAAATTTAATTACTCATAGTAATAATTCTTTTGTAAATTGTTGCATGCGGGCCAGTGTATAATGTAAACTGAGCATTCTCTATAGTGGAGTTAGAAAAGAATTACTGGGGACGTATAGGGAAGTTTTGAAGTCATCATTGTATCTGGGCGAGAAAGAGATGAAGCTAAACGGGACGAATAGCACCATCCCTCTTTCGCGCTGCAGCAATGACGAGACTTACATGATACGGCCCTGGATGGTGTTTAGCTAAATGGATAGTTGTTGTAACGTGAGGTGTGAGTGGATAAACGTCAGAAAATTCCTGGGTGTCGCAAATTTGTCACTTATTTAAACATACGTGATACACTAAACGAGAATTTATGTCATATAAATCATAGTCTTATAACGCTAGTTGAAATATTATTACTGCGATATAGAACCGTAAAATGCCCACTGTGCAATTAAATCAATGTTCGCCGTATTTAACTATTTAATGTTACGTTTAAGTTGATAATAAAAGTGCCGATCAGTGTTGTAGTTTGTATCGCAAGCCCTAGAATGGGCCCTTGTTATTAATGTAATGTAAATAAATAAATGAAAACATTATAGACTGGAACAATTTTAACATGGTCGAAAGTTAACGGTAGATGTTACAACAATAGCGAGCGTGCAATCAATACTGCCGTCATATCATGTTAGAACATTTATTTAAAACAATATGTTGTACCGTCAAAAGTAATAAATAGTGCTAGAAACAGAACCAAATAAAGAAATATTTTTGTAAATTTGTTATGTTCCTAAATAAATCTTATGTGATTGTATATGGCTGAGAAGCGATTCAGTTTAAAATAATATTTTGCTAGTATTGAAATCAATTGGTGTAATTTAAGTTTTAATTTTTATTTATCTCATTGTATGATTAATTTGGGATGTGCGATTATTTTAAACTCGTGTCAATGATTCTGTGTTTTTCAGTAGAATGTTTCAATTTTAATTTCAGCTTCTTTAAGTGTTGTTTACCATAATAATATAACATTTTTGTATACAAAGATAAATTAATATTCCAAACAATTTAATAGACAGTGCCCGTAAGATTGTATATTTTTAAAATATAGGTTCAATATAAATTTACCGTTCGCTAGTGTAGTGTTTGTGTGACCGCGGCCACGGGGTTTTTGGATGCATTGGTGTTGTAAACTTATGCTATAGACGTAGAGAGCAAAATATTGTTGTCGAACCTGTGTTAGCCAATCGGTACATAATGACATCAATTTGTTAGAACCAATTCCCCATAGTAATAAAGACTGGGTCTAGTACGCGACGAAATAATCGGCAGTTATCGCTTTTAGGGGCATATTCCATATAAATCCACGTTCGATTGTCGATAGGATCCTGGGTGGAGAGCTTAATTTATTGAGTCACCTACAGGAAAGCCCGGTTGAGGGCTTGTAGCACAAAACTGAGATGCGACGTCGCATCGTATCACGCGGCGCGTAATCCGAAATAATTAATTGCGATCGCGCACTAGCAAAATTACAGTGGATATTTTATTCGTAGATAATGCAAGACAGGATGAAATAGAAACATTTTATGAAGTAAGTATCGTAAAAATACACTGCAGAATATTTGTTTTGTAAGATGCGACGTCGCATCGCAGTTTTCTGTACAAGCCCTAAGACAACCTAGGTTGACCTGCAAAATGCCATTCACAAAAATAAAGTCATTTTAAAATCGGAGTTGGTAAGTTGGTTACTATTGCTTATATAAACATCCAAAGATTTCGATCACGCGCTTTCTAAGATATCACGTAGATCTTCCATCGCTGATGACATTCGTCGTGCGTACTGAGCCTAAAGGCCCGGTCACATGTGTTACAACCACACCACATTGCAGCGACTAAATGTGGGCAAGCAGTGTGAATAATGTCGCTGCAGCTTCATGCAGTTGCGTTATGGTAACTACAAAATCAAATTAAATCGTCGACGCAACTTTGCGTTTGCGATGTAGCAGGCCACTAGTGCGTGGTCTCGCTGGTAGTTGCGTTGTTACTTGGACGTGGCGTTGATGCAGTCAGTATCACCTACGCGGTAGATTTTGACGGCCACATGTGGTCCGTGTGATTAAACTACTCATCTTCTTATAAATTAGCACCAGTCCACGTGTGGATGTGGTGTGGTTGTGTTATGTGTGTTCGGGCCCAAAGTTCGATTTTCGTTGAGATTCCAAGACAGTAAACATCATTGTGTGTGTTTGTGTGTTGACGAAGGCCGATGGCTGCGGTCCACACGCGAATAGAGTAATGTATCGGATACGCTTAATTCTCCATATGCAGTACCTGCACTTTCGTTTTATAACAATATACAAATTACAATAGACTTAGGAACTTGTACTAAATGTATCTATGTATTTTTACGTGCTAGTTTTATTTATTGTTTGTACTTTTTGTAGATCAATTCGAATTGACTGCTCTTAGGGAGATTAACGTAATGTAAGTAAATATTTTGCACCTTTAGTTTAAGGGTTATTATTATGTAGATACAGAGCGTACGGAAGGTTTTTAAACATGTTCACGTGGCAATCGCCTACCATGTGGTAATGTTAGTAGGTTTCATTAGTATCGTTTATAAGTTTTACATCGTCAGTTCGTCATTGGCAGTATACATTGGATCCTGGTATGCCACTGAGCCGATATAGACGCGTTTCGTCATAGTTCGTTGGTGTTCGTGTTTGCTAGCTTTGAATTGAGCAATAATTGGAAATAATTGGAATTTGTAAACGACCGATGTTATAAACAGTCGATGATCTTTTCAGTAGAATAATTATAAACTAGCTTCAGTCTTCTTATCCCAGTACAAAAGTAAATAGTGGTAAAATAAATAAAAATATTTTTCTTAATTAAACTGAATGACACATATATATTTTTATTATATACAGGGTGTCATAGAAACCCTATTGCTATCCTTAAGCACTAACGATAACAGCTGGTATAGAATTACTATATATAGTTTCAGCTTAAAATAAAATACTCTAAGAATTGATACCAAATTTTCGGTTTCATAAATTCAAATCATAACAAACGTGTCACCGCACTACGTAGGTCAATAACTTTCCACATTACTTGCCAATATCACTATAAATCTCTTCCGAGTGATGTGTTTGTTTTAATTTGTTCTGGTATTAATGTATTAAAAATTCTCATAACTTCCGAACATTGGATTAAAAAACCTTTCCATTATCGTTTGATACCATCCAAAGAAGCCGTGCCCTTGGTATGTATAACCCCTTCCGTTACACGTTGTATATACTACTTCAGTAACATTGTGTAATCGTGTAAGACGTATAGCTTATTTAAAAGGATCGCCACTGTATATGACATCGTTCGACAGAATAGATATTGCGACTAGGAATGATTGTAAGGTTATTTGGAATGGTTCTGAATGTATTAGCGAGTAGAGATGGCTAAAATTATTAGTATTGGTGTTAGCAGTTCGCAAGATGTGGTAAATAGTAGTGTTAGCGCTACAGGAGTAAAGTTAGCTCGGACAATTAAATAATTACAAATTGTGGAGGCAATTCTCCACTTAGCATTTATTAATCTTATATAATGTATGGTGTTCGATCTGTTGGGGAATTAAGTATTTGAAATGTCCGAATCGGCCCTATGACTGTAGCGCAACAATTAATTTAGATAACTGCTACCTCTTTGAATGCCTGAAATTGTTCACAGTTTATTGTCCAATGTGTGTAACATGATGATGTTTAAAAAAATGAAATAAACATGAAGAAATTTTGACTCTTAATGTATCTTTATTAACTCCCCAGTAACAAAGGTTCAGTTCAGACGGAACGGAAATATCCTCGCGCAGGCTCGAGCCTTCTCTGGCCGCAATTCATTTAGCCGGCTTTATCGATATTCATAAAATTTTCTACTTTAGGCTACGGTAATACGGTCCTATTTTCTTTGGAGCCAGTAAATTTCTCGGGTATTTTTCCCTTCTGTCTGAACTGACCCAAAAGTGACATAGAACTAAAAAATAGGTATGTCCACACTATGCATTTTCATCTTCAACTTTCGTCTTCATCTTTGTATTCGACTTTCGTTTGGCGCTTTCAATAATTGAATGCGTTAACGAACGCAACGCCAATATAGTCATTTAGTTCAGTCGTAGTTTCTGTCAGCTTTTGGATACCTACATGTGCGACGAGAATATTTTACTTGGTGGAATATGTGCGGCTTACTTGGTCATAAGAAATTCCAGAAAAAAAAAGAACCAGGAGAAGGTTTGTATGCGAGGTTATTATAATAATCGCAGTAACGTGATTTTGAGTGAACTACGAGTACGAGAAGATAAAGATATTCTTGAAAAAAAAATTAATGTATATCGACTTTTGAATCGACCATCTTGTTGTTGAAGGCTTTGTGGCACAAAACGCACGCTGTGATACACGTTTTCATTTGTCACGTCACGTGACATCGTGACGTCAGCTTTGTGTAAACGGCACAGGTACAAATACTTAGTTTGGCGCAGTTTTAGAAGTATTTGTGCACAGAGGTACCGCACACCAGTAATATCACTTTCCATCCATTAAAAATTTTGTTAAGTATAAACTCGACATTCACTTGTTTACGAACTACTTTGGTTTACACAAAGTTGACGTCACGTGTGATCACGTGATAAAAAGTCATCGTAGGGAGCGTTTAGGCGGTAAATTCAAAACAACGAAAATTAAATTTGATTTAAATCGTTTTGAATTGATAAAATGGATATAAATCAATTTACTTTTATTTGTCTGTTACATATTTAGGCCCAATCTTCAAATTACAATAGTTTGTAATAAATTGGAAAATACCCTATTCTTTCTATCTCCACTAGCGACGCTGTCAACTGAACAGTGTAAGTTTCATTTAACCATTTCGATCAAACGCAGTGAGCGCTTTCGGCGCTCCGATTGGCCCTGGATTGGTGAAGGACCAATCGGAACACCGAACGCGCTCACTGCGTTTGATCGAGATGGTTAAGTGAAACTCGCACTTGACACTAGGGCCTCAGATAAGATGGTGGTACTATAATCACGACCTGAATCATTTTGAAAGACATTGGTAATCCATTGCTTCATAATGTTCGAAAAATTTGTCCAACAGAATTAATGTTATTGAACTGTTTAAATGAAAGCCATTCCTACTGATAATGTGGTACGCAATTATCCTGGTGGTGTTACTACGAGCCCGCACCCAAACATTGATTTGGCACTATCACCATACAGTATACAACATCTGCACTTTCTTTACTACTCATCAATTCCCGAACACCCCAGAAGTTTTTAATAAATTAAGCATCGGCTATAGTTTCATAGGTATAATGTCTGCCTATCCGGCCACTTATGGACTGCGCAAATTACTTTTTCCTTTAAAATAAAACATTGTTCATGAGTAAAAATTATTGGAAAGGCTACATTTATAAAACCAGCTTGTGCAATTGTGCAATCAACCAAAGTACTTACCCACTGATCCAATTTTTACTGAATCGGTATCCTGCTGTATTATTGCAATGTGCGTAAACCTTATAAAATACCAAGTTATACAATATGCATTGTGTTTATATTCGATTGAGAGTATTTTTGATGCAACAAAAAGCCTTGTAGTGACTGTTTGGTCCTTCACAATGATCCAAAAGGCATGTCCAATCCCTGAAAATGTGCGTTTCATTCATTCGATTTCATGTTCAATTTCAACACAGATAATTCAGACAGAATGGAAATACCTCGCGTAGGCTCGATCGAGCCTTCTCTGGCCGCATTACAAGCCGAGAGCAACCGAGTCGTGAGCATGTACGAGCCGACTGTGTCGATATTTATACAATTTTCTACTGTAGGTTATGGGGATAATACGGTCCTACTTTCAATGCTGCCAGTAAATTGCTAAGGCATTTTTCCGTTCTGCCTAAACTGATCCTTAGAGTGCGTCGATGGCAAAAGCAAACTAAAAGATATGCATCGTTTTTTCAATTTGTTTGACACAAAATTGAGTCACGCGATTACCGTTCGCTGACGTAGCCAAGGTTAGGTGAGCCGACACAGTCGGCTCGCGCATGCTCGCGACTCGGTTGCACTCGGTTTGTAAGCGGCCAGAGAAGGCTCGACCCTACGCGAGGATTTTCCATTCTGTCTGAATTATCTGTGTTGAAATTTAACATGAAATCGAATGGATAAAACGCAGGAGAGGGCTCAAGCCTGCGCGAGGATATTTTCCGTTCGGTGTGTACTGAACCTACATTTTAGGATCAGTACAGACACTGCCTTCTTTTTAGGGCCTAAAAAGAAGGCAGTGTTGGTACGTCGAGCGTGTCCTGGACAGTCATGATGCTACCACTTTGTTGGCTGGCTAATATATTAATCACGGCATAAGCTATAATGAGATTATGGTGTAGACTATCCTGTCCGTGCAGGGAATAATCAGTTCTGTCGTAGAAATCTTAAGGTTTTAGTGTTTTTACACGCTTTTTATTAGTTTCACACAAACATACAGGATGTTTGTTTGTAACCGACTCCTTTGAACTTGATTTTGACCCACTTCAAACGGTCAGATTTCATTTAAACTTTGTAGACTTATCGAGAACCGATGACAAGTCAATAATTAAAAAAAAACTGAAATATCATGCTTTTGTAGTTAGCAGAACTATAAAATAGAAAATAAATAATAGATAAAAAAATCTAAAGAACACGCTTTAAAAACGCAACTAAAAAGGCAGAAAATAATTTAAAAAAAAACAACCGACTTCCAAAAAAACACTAAAAACTGAAAAATAACTTTGATTTCGGAAGTCGGTGACTTTGGATATGTATTTTATAAAATGTTTGTCACCGCCTTTCGAAATTAAAGTTATTTTTCACTTTTTAGTGTTTTTTGGGAAGTCGGTTGTTTTTTTTATGTTTTTATTTTTCACTTTTTAGTGGTTCACATGTGCTTATCCCTTCACAGCGTACCGGCGTGATGTTGATGAATGTTATGAACTGGTGTTAACAATAGACAGACTGAGATTTCAGCAATCCTAGTCCATTTGCTATCATTTATTGAGGAGTTCCGTTGCGTATCTCCGAAGTTCTTCGTCAGATCTTCACCAAATTGAAATGGGACCACTCCGAGAAAGTACTCTTCCAAAAACTACCCAAATCGCTTCAAGTGTGCCTATAAAATTTGAAGAGTTTTCTCTATTTCTCAAGGATCCCATCATCAGATCCTGACTTGATGATCATGGGACCATCTGGGAAGTATACCGTTTCAAACAAAAAAAAAATCCAAATCAGTCCAGCCATCTTCGAGTAGGTAATCGGGGAACATATATAAAAAAACAGGTTCCGACGAATAGAGAACCTCCTCCTTTTTGAAGTCGGTTAAAAAAGCGTGGGTTGCTTGATATTAATTGATCATAAAAATACCTCAAAAAGCACCCCATGGTTTTTTGAAATTATTTTCTGCTCTATTAGTTGCGTTTTTAAAGCTTGTTTTTTTAGATTTTTTAATCTATTATTTATTTACGGTCTTCAGTGCAGTAGAGGTGTCGAAATCGTAGTTGCGTCGTGCTAATTTCAATTTCACACCGTCTGCAGTTGAAGTTGAACTTGTTAACCAGTTTCATAGAATTGATGGATATATACTAGATATCTATGTAGTTTTGGTCTTGGCGGATAAGTATTGTAAGTGTACGACAACATCATGTATAGATAACCTACCCATGCCTTTGATAGAATTGTAAGGTTTAACATTTCAGGTTTGTTTATTTATCTACATACTTTATTGGTAACCTCATTTTCAGCAGGGTTACATATAAAATGATTATGTAATGTCCTAATTAATACCTAAAACTTGGGTCGTCTATCAATCTGCCTGCCTAAAAAAAGCATAGTGATAGTGACTGACAATATTAGTTACCTATCTATGACTTAAGTAGGCAGGTAGGTAGCCAGGTGGGGTAGCAAGGTAGTCCAAATCCATGGTGTAACTGTAGCGTATAGGGTAGCTCGAGAAATTTACATTTTCTTACGTTTTTTGCAACTTGTAGGTCAGTGTCGGGTTGTAGGTATGTATTTTGATTTAAATATAATTCGCGACAGTTACAAATATGACTTTACAGAATTATAATATAAGGTGTTAAAAAAAGTAATGTTCCGAATGTCGTGTACTTGCTTGGTATCAAAAAACTAACATATAGCAAAAAAAAATTAGCGATTTTAATTTTAGGTAAGTTCGATAATTTGCCAGTCCATAGTCTGAGAAAAGTGATGGGAAAATTAGAATCAGCTGTTTACGTAGGTATTTGACAACGCGCTCGTCTCACTCGCGCGGCTTTTTGTGCCTACACGGCGTAGTTACGGTGCGCATGTGCATTTTTTTATAATTAGTAAGTGGGGAAAATATTGCATATCTTTAAAACTGATTGTTATGTTTAATATTTTTTTCGTGATTATGTTTTGAATGTCATTTTAAACAACTCCTTAAATTTATAAACATTAATTTTTAACACCATATATTTATAATCATCAAAATCATCAATACAACCCTCTTAGTTCATTTAATCCCATTTAATGACTTTTTATGATACATTCAATAGGGTGTTACAACTTACACCCATTTTAAAAAGTGTTTTAATTAGATTCTGAAAATGCTAATAAACCACCAAAAAAATCACAACATTTTTATTGAATCGATTAGTGCCATAAAATGCATTTAAATTCTACATTTTCATATTTCGCGCATAATGTGACGAAAGCGCTGGACACAGTGGACGCCATATTGCTCTGTGGGTACGTCAGTTTGCTGTGTAAACAAATGCACTGATATGTTGTATGTTAATTGTTTATAATTTAAAAAATGAGTTGTTATTCTACTTATCGTTGGTTTGCTGTTCCTGAATGTAGGTACATTCTAAGTTCATCGTAAGATATTATTTCAGTAGAAAATACGTTCGTTACGAAAATAATAAAGTACAAAGTTGTTCAGTTGATTAGTTTAAACAGCGGTATGACGTAATAACATGGCGGCTACTATTTCGTGGTGTTCAAAAAGACATTAGAAAAATGATTAAATCTTTAAAATTTATTTTGTTATTTCATTAACTAAAACCAACATGTTCCGACTGCTTTTTGCCTAATCTATCTCAATATTATATTTTTAGACTTTTTCTCATTTAGAGTAAAATACCCTATTTACTGACCCGCAATTGCAAAAAAACTAAGAAAATTTGAATTCCGCGAGCTACCCTGGCCTAATTATACTTGGCCCCTTAAAGGGTTATAAGTTAAGTAGGTACACTACGCATGTACTGTACGAGGTTGTTCTCTTAAAGAAGAACCTCACACACATACTGGCAGCCAATGATGGGGGCTATGTCTATGTTCGAGCATTTAGGATGTTCTAAAATATGAACGTCAAATAATTTTAGATAGGTTTTGTTCCGTGAGCTTTCATTTTTGTACTCTGTGATTCTAATGACAGGCGCGGCTTTGTAAGCATCTGATAATCTTCTAAAGTCTTGAAATAAACACGGTGACCCACAGTTTAAGCGCCCCTTGATGTTTTAAATTATATCCTTTATAACACATTTGCTCGTAAAGGGTCTCTTATTACACCAATTTCAATATCGTAATGTATGTCATTACGCACTTGTGCGTTATTGTAATGTAAAACGCACGGTTTATCAAGATGCTCCGTCTAAAACGAACGGTACTTTTTTAAATCTTAGCAAAGAGGTTTTATGTCAGAAAAGTGGTCAACATTTTATGAATAAAATTAACTTTGAGAGATAAAATATAAAAAAATAAACATTTAATTCTATTTAATTAGTTTTGACAATAAATTAGAACCATTTATCTGTAACAAAAACAAAAAAATATTAATTTACTTCATTAGTTATACTGGCTGTTTTAAAAAAAAAAGCGCTGATGCGCGCGCATCGCTAATTTGTGAACAAGTAATAATCAGAGTTTTTGGCGGGATCGCGTTGGAACATGTCGCACGAATTTTCATTTTCATGGAATTTAGTGAAATAACGAATTAAATTGTATAATTTTGATAGTGAATTATTCAATTTAGTTACGTGTGAGTGCACAAGTGTAGTGAAGGTGAAAATAAGTGACTAACGTGTACTTTTAGTGTTCCCCCCAAAAACTCCTATTAGGTTGTTGTAAAGTTACTACCGCTTTACAATAACTCTGACTTGACTGACTAAAGACGACTATGACTGTTTTGTAACTTCGTGCCCGATATCGGGCCATTTACTTGATCTAAAAGAAAAATTACTTGACACTGGCTAAATGCACAAACCGTGTGAAGCCAAAATCAAAAAAAAAAAAAAAGTAATAATCAATTTTACAAATTGTTCAAATTTTTCTAACTGCTTTAACAAGTGATTAAAGATTTACTCGTTTAAGAAAGTCCGACTTCTATTTATTTCCTCGCAAATATGTTATAAAACGTCGTATGACACACGTGCGCTTTCAAAATTACAGCCTCTGCTTTCTTGTAGACCTCGCCTGCGGCTCGGGCTAGCAATATTGCCTCGGCTGTAATTTTCAACTTACCGCACTTATATCATAATGTACTATTACAGTACCTACTCACAACAAATAAGATGCTTTTGAAAAGGAAAGCGTTATATTATAAGCGAAGAAAGTGGTCAAACTTACGGTACCAACCATGTACAGCAAAGGATTTGATCACTTTCTTCTTCCTTTTACTTTTTGTATGTCACTATCGTTGTTTCGCATGTATATCACGGCGCAGGTATATTATCTGTCAGCAGTACATTCGAGTGTTTGTTTACTAATGATAAGTTACAACATGCCTCCTTCATATTTATTCAGATTGCGTTGTATGCACCTACTGTTATGTCGACAACTATGCGGATAGTTGACTATTATTGTGGCTCCTCGACCTGTTATAAATCAGATCGCTAACATTATGGGATTCACATTTATACAGAAAGTGAATGCATTCAGGGGCTTGTGGCTAAGTAATAACAGCCGCACGGGTCCATCGATCAGGCTAATCTACGCTTGCCGCCGTTGGTCTGTGGATGGGTGACCATTTTTACACATCAAGACCCCACTGTGCGTCGGAAAGCACGCTTACCCGGCTGTATAGTATCTATAGTAAGTAAAATTATATGCCTAATCTAGGTCATTCATGGTCTAATCTACCCATGTGCCAAACTCCATCCGTATCCGTTCAGCCGTTTTAGCGTGAAAGCGTAACAAACAAACAAAAAATCAATCTATTATTTTCTCTTTATCGTCGCTGTAGAATGATAACCCATACGGGGTCCAGAGATCCAAACTTTACAGGAAACCAAAAACCTGTTAATTTCGTCAATATTTAAAACATTGTTATGTGCTTTTGTCTCATGTTTTGAATGATAATATTTCTATCGTCCAAAATATTTTTTCCCGCAAATTTGCTGTTTTATTATTTTCATTTTCTAAACTTATTATCGCTTATTGTCAAAATTTTATGAGCAAGAAACAGAAGACGATTGTTTTGGATCGGCGCGGCGCGGCGTAAGGAAAGTTGCTTTCGGTGAAAATCGGAAATCGGCAAAAGATTATTTAGTTCAAGCGTGTTCCGGCAAACCATGACATCGGCAAATCTTAGTATCGGCCAACCAATCATTCTTTGTAGCGTTATTCGGCGAAACGTGCTGTCGCTAAATAATGGTATCGACCAAAAGTTTTTTCGTAGTACTGTTCAACGGTGAACCATGTTTTCTGTAGACAATTATATCGTTCAAGGGTAATTTGGTACGACTTGACTGACTAAAGACGACTATGACTGTTTTGTAACTTCGTGCCCGATATCGGAACATTTACGATCGAAAAGAAAAATTACTTGACACTGGCTAAATGCACAAACTGTGCGAAGCCAAAACTCAAAAAAAAAAAAAAAAACCGTACGGGATTCGTCCTGTATATATATACTACCTAATGGCACAACACTGATTTTCGACAACTCTCATCTGGCTGCTATCAACCACCCTGCAAAAATCGTTTTCATTTCTCATACTCGGAAAGTAGTGTTTGTTTGATCCGACTAGCGGGTGGAAGATGCTACTTCCCTCCTCTGGGCGGGAAAAACTCATAGTAATTGCTTCCTAGGGTGGGAATAAATTTTAAAAATAGAACTAAATTTGGTTAGGCAGTTGGCGAAAAAAATGCTGCGCTCTTGTGAGTGTATAAACAGCCAGTGCGAATTTAAAAAAAAAGTAAGCAGGTCCACCCGCGGCTGTGATGCGGGTGTGTTCCAAAGTTAAAATTTGAAATAGACTGATTGACTGATTTAATTTTAATTTGGCGGGATACCTACTAACTCTGTAAGCTGTATCGAAATCTCGGTTTATTTAGACTAATAACTTATTAAAAATGAGTTCTAGTGATAAAATGACTTTATGAAGTGGCAAGCAGATAAGAAAATAAAATCATTTTCCGAAAGTGTATGTCTTACATACTTCAATGGGCTATCTGCCAAAATAAAGCCTTGTACGCTATGGTGCAGGTATTCAATGCTCAAGAGTACACTAAAAGTAAAACACAATGTTGATTTGAAAAGATTCCATAATCTAACATCGTTTCTGAAAAGACAGTCTCAGGGGTTCAAGAGCAAAATGTCGAAGATTTTCACCTCTTACGAAGTGGAATCATTTTTAAATGAAGCCCGTGACGAGATATATTTGGCAGTGAAGGTAAGCTATAAACGTTTATCTAGGTAGGGAGAGGTCTTTACTCTAAACATAAAAGTCGATCCCAACGGCTTTACTCTGATATGTATTATAGATAGGTTTGCATAAAAAAAGGCAATCATATCAATCAAACACACTGACCAGATTGCGTAAATTGAGAGTACAGACGTTGGATAGGCGTGCATTTCTGGAGTAAAAGATCTCTGCTTGTTATTTTATCTACATAGGTACCTAAAAGATTAATAGTAATGAAGAAATCATGTTTTTAACAGGTGGTATTGATACTCGGTATAAGCGGCGCCTGCAGAAGCAATGAACTCACAAATTTAACAAATAACGACTTTGAAAATCAAGGCCAGTTATTACTTGTAAAATTGACTAAAACAAAAACAAATATTGAGCGCACGTTTGTAGTACGAGAAGAGTTTACACAAATAGTAAAAAAATATAAAAAAATCAGACCTAATGACATAAAAACGGATCGCTTTTTTCTCAATTACCAAAAGGGAAAATGCTATAAACAAGTTATAGGTAAAAATAAAATCTCAGGTATGCCGAAGCAAATAGCAATATATTTGAATTTACCAAACTGTGAACAGTATACCGGGCATTGTTATAGAAGAACGTCAGCGACACTGTTTGCCGATTCTGGGGCGAACTTGACAATGTTAAAAAGACATGGAGGATGGAAATCCAGCACAGTCGCGGAAGGCTACATTGAGTATTCTGTCCAAAATAAAACTAAAATTTCAAACAAATTAACTGAGACTACAAATTTACGCCCCACTTCGCCTCAACCAACTACTTCAAGGGAGTCTGCACCATAGATTCCACCGTCTAATCAAATACTGGAGTCTCCTACTTTTACAGAAATTCAGCACAGCCAAATTTGTCGTAACATATCAAACAGCGTAAATATTCCAAACAAAAATGTAACTTTAAATTTCACAAATTGTTCTAACTTCTTAATTAATTTTAAATAGGTACTACTCATGTTATTATTATCAATAAATATTTTAGAAAAACTACAAATTTTTACTTTACTTAAATTCGAAATGAAAAGTAGAGTGCTTAACACGGGTGAAAGATATCAATTCCTACTCGGACTATAGCCGGCTTCAGGGTTTTCGACCCTTGTATAACAATCTACTATTCCCCACCTACCCTAAGGGTATCCTAACTTACGTTTTCCGATTCCCGGTCTCCACATAAGCATACCTCTACCCCAACGGTTAGCGTTTCTAATACGGCTAATGTGGCGGGCCCATTGCCACTTCAGCTTGCTTATTCTGTGAGCTATGTAGACAACTTTTGATTCTCGGCCCGATCATCTTGTTGGGAATTCGATCCCTCAGAGAGACTCAAAGGTTAGCCTCCAAGCATTTTTCTGTGTACGTTTTACGTTTATATATAATACAGGGCTGCCACCCTAATCCCTGCTTTAAAATTTTTCGTCGGTTACTAAGAAATAAAAATCTATGCACTTTTTTTTTTGGGAAATCATCAAATGACTTCTCCCGCTCTGGGTGGAGCAGGAGGGCGTGTTAGAGTTTTACTGACTAAAACCCACCCATGTTCCCTCAGTTGCCTGTGTGCCAGGGGTCGCGGTATCTCTTTCGAACAACCCGTACCCCTGGCAGGCATCGGCCCTTGCGGGCCCCATCAGTTGTTGCTGACATCTCTTTGAGGCGCGTATGGAACACAACGCGCCGTCGACCCGGGCTTGGTCCTTACCGGACAGCGAGCTACCCATTACTCGCCGTCCGCAAGCCCGCGCCTACAGTGGCCGGGAATCAGCCTGGGATTCCCGATGCCCAGGGCGTCTCCTGCGAAGGCTACGGCCGTGAGGGCGCATGTACTGCCTCTCCCTCACGTGCGCCGCTTCCCTCTTTGCGAGCACATCACTGCTTCGCTGAAGGAAGCGACTGCTAGCCATACACTCTCGCTCCGTACCATGACCTGGACCAGGGCCGGACGCGAGAGATCGCCGCCGTCGATTGCATCCATGAGGACGTACAATTTGTAGTAATCTATAGAATAAAATGAACAAATTGCAATATTTCTCATCCCTCATAGCAAATAGCGTAATAGTTTATAGCCTACGGACTGACCAGACTTATAGAGAATATCTGTGCAAAATTTTAACAAAATCTTTCCGGTAGTTTTTGCGCCATGCGGGACAAACAGATTAAAGTTCAAAATATGTTTTCGGCATTAGAATCGTTCCCGAGGCCCTAAATAGGTGAAGCAAAAAAAAAAAAAAGAAAATCGCTACGATTTTAATATACACAGGGTGTAATTTTGACGGTACGATTGGCGCAGCGGTTAACCGATTGACTGCTGCGCTGCGTGTCGCGGGTTCGATTCCCGCACGGAACAAATATTGGTATGACCTACAAATAGTTGTTTCGGGTCTGGCTGTTTGTGTATGTGAGTTTAAGTGTTTGTAAACGCATCCACAATACAAGAGTAATTCCTAGTGTGGGGAAATGTTTAAAAAAAAAAAAATTAATCACCGTTAACCTCATAAGGGGTCATTGTACTCATCATTATGAACAACTTTTACTATGGGCCCAAACCTGAAATCGCGAATATAAAATCAGCTGTTCTCTACATGTTCGCATAACTCGTAAAAATGTAAGGAACAGCTGATTTTATTTTCGCGATTTCAGTTTTGGGCCCATAGTAAAAGTTGTTCATAATGGTGAGTACAATGACCCTTTATGAGGTTAACGGTGATTAAAATTACACCTTGTATGTAGATATAGATTAGGCCATCTAATTTGTGCTTTAATTTGTGTTAGCTTGGTGTAGGCCGCAATTGAAAGGATAGTTTCATATATACCTAGCAGGCACCCGTCATTTTTTAACCACGATGCAGTTGAGTCTTTCACAAACGGCAACTGTCTGATCACGTAGCCAGTGAACGTTTCTTATTCATAGCAATTTACGGTCATTGGCCAATATTAAGTTAGAAGCTAAGTTCCATTACCAACTTTCAATATCCTTGCATGTCTAGACGAAAAGTTGCAATTTGCAGTCTGCATTGTTATTATATCATTGTGAGATCTTTTCGAAATATCAAACTATCTAACTACACACCTGCACGATGTTTGTTAGCAAGTTTTATTTCACAAATTGAGATGTGGTATTTAAGGCCCTAGCTAGACCTACAGTAACATTGTGCAATGTAGGGTAAAACCAGGATAGTTGGCTCAGGGGTATAGTTGCCCTGAGTGTAATTACCTACTCTAGTTTTGCGGATGAATCGCATGCTATTTTATTAGTCTATCGAAAGACTCTGCAACTACCACTAAGTTGACCGTGTTGCATGTGTTTGTGCGATTGCATGGGAAGGCAAAAAACGATCAAAGTTTTTGCGGCACAGATTTCTGATTTCTCGGCGGGGCATCTATCTTAAACGTAATTTATGTGGATTAGGTAACTATCCCATACGTGGGATAGATGTCCCTAAATAAAGTGGTCCGCAAAAATTGCTAATACTCTGGAAATATTAAAGATAATATTTTTTTAATTTTCATAAATTTGTAGATAAAAAACCAAAGTATCGGTCACTTTTACAAATTAATAAAATATTTTAGGTTTTGTTCTGAGAGATATAGAGTGATTTCAAAAAGTGTGGCAACTATCTGGATTTTACCGTAATATCCACCCAAACGATCTTTAATATTTAACCTCAGCGATCAGTAACGTTGAGCAATAGGTAAGTGATATTGCACAATATAATGAACTGTCTAAAATGCCGCCTAACATGTAGATACTATGACTGCCAGTGGTGCGGGTTGTTCGAAAGAGATACCGCGGCCCCTGGCACACATGCAACTGAAGGAACACAGGTGGGTTTTAGCCAGTAAAAGTCTGCCACCTCTCCCGGTCCCGCTCCGCCCAGAGTGGGAGTTTTTTGATGACTTCCCATCCTCAAAAAAAAAACATGCACTGTGTAAGCAAGCTGTATTGGCCAAGTTTGCTTGGGTTACGGCGAGTTTGAACATGTACCTATGTTAAGCTTCTGCTATCACCATTTTGTTTAAGCCCTACAGCAGACTATAAGTCCACGTTCGAACAGACGTAAAAAATATCGCGGCGGGATTTTAAACTCTCGGTGTTGCACTCAGCATTGAGAATCCAACAGAGTGCAACCCAGCGTGTCGAAAAACATACCGTTGGATTTTGAACTCTCGGCGCCAAGCGGTGCGCTGAAGATCCAGTGCGCGATAAAATCCCGCCACGTCCGCCATGCGAGTGTGGACTGAAGAGATTCAAAGTCTGCACTTTGCTGCAAGCGTCCAATAGCTTTCCATTGTGTCCGTTTCAATGGGGCGGCCACGGCGATATAAAAAACATATTCTACCAAGGTTTTGTAAAAAATTGTAGTTGATTCCCAAAACCATAAATTTGTCACCCTTTGCCACCTCCTTCCCATTAATTTCCGTCAGTTATTAAGGTGGCCCGTAACCAAAAAAGGGAACAAAAATAAAACAAATACAATATATGTATATATAATCTAATTATAATGCCAACTGTTTAATTAACGGACAACCATTAAACACATTTTTATGATATCAATTATTAATACATTATTTATTATGACAGTAAAACAAGTTAATTAAACAATACAATAATAAATTAATTACGCCTGTTTGAACAATCCCGTTAATATGAACCGTTTCTTTACCTATTTAGTTCCTTTTTTATTATGTCATTAAGAATGATTAAGTAAGTCATAAGTAACTATCTACTATCATAGATTTTTAGAGTACCTAGGTAATAAATTAAAAACTTAGGACAGTCCTACCCAGGGGTCCAGCCTCTAAAGGTCGGTTCTATTATATAAAAACGGATCGTTTTGCTTACCAATGGTAGCATTTTTATTTCAAAACTGCAAACCAAACTGCCAAACTGTAAGCTCTCCAGCTTACGAAGCTATTTATTTGCCCATAGTAGACTTGCTCATGGAGCTAAGCAAGTCTACTATTCGAAGATATTAAATGATCTTTACTTCATTATTGGTAAAGTTACAAGACTCTTAATAATTTTGACGTACAACTGTCCGTAAATTTTAGGAATCGGCCATAAGTCCGTCAACGAAGATACGGGCTGTCCAAAAGTAATTGATCCGTCAAAACAAGTTTCAAATTCAATTTTTCGGTCGGGCCAAAACACACTACAGGGAACAACTGTTAAATCGTGTTGTCATTGACTCTTAGTTCGGGCTCCGATCTAATCTTATGTCCGTAGGTGAAACGGAGTAGGAAACGCTTAGGGAGTAGACTCCCAGAACAGAGCTTTATAGATCACTGTTAATCTTTCGATGCAAGTGGCCCAAACCGTAAGTTCTGCTGGGGCCTATAAGCGAGCCGCAAGGCACCTGTAATTGACATAATAATATCATCCAGTCAATCTGATACTTTGGTATGACATCAGCTTCTACATAAGTGGAAGCGCATGCAGATACATAACATACAATATAACGATGTTACACGCGCTCCGAATTGGCTCGCCTCCCGTAAATGCACCTGATGGAGCTATGGAGGTGCGAATTTATTTTAGTCACGCTATTATTGGTGACACAGAATATACAATAACGTAGGTAATGTTTCTACAATTAACAAAACATATTTATTTAATACATTATTACCATATTCAGCAGGTTATTCAAAGCAATCTGAAGGTATTTTTTTTAATGAAAATATTTGCACATAGGTGCACAAACATTCATATAAGATATTAGGAACTTGTCCTGGGTAAAGGGACGCTTCGGACCCCGGATCAATAAGCATGGATATAATATATTTATGTGGATGTTACCAAAATTATCAAGCATAATCTCCCTTTTCCCAAGAAGCGTCAAAATACTAAGAGACGCATAATTATCCACATGCAAGTTGGTTGCACGCAAGTAGTAGGTAAGTAAAGTAGTCCGTTATTCAAACTCGAATAATGATTACCTACGCACACGTTCGTTTTAATGACGCAAGCTACCAGCAATCTGCAAAACTTGCGTGCAAGCTACTTGCACAATAGAAATAAAGTTTCAAAAGACAGGGATCTTCATTCTTCTTTCTTCTTTTGAAGTTGTTGGTTTAGGATGAACGCAGAGGCAGTGTCGATAGTGGCTGTTGTAGTAATGTAAACAACCAGCTAACCACACTGCCAACGCGGTCTACCATTTATGTTTCTTGCGTTCTTGCGTTGTGGTGTCATTTCGTCGAGGAGTCGTGATGGAAGAGATGAGAGCCTGTGTCTTATGTTAAAAAGTTTTTTAAAAACGATAAACAGAAGAGGTAGGCAACATCTTTTGTTTGAACTTGATGATTTCTTCATTGTTCATTAAAAATATAAGTTCTTACATTTCTTCATTGGTTTTCAACAGACGCAGTTCCTATATTATAATTATAACTACGGATAGATATTCAGTTTTCGTCCCGTCGAGAATAATTTTCACTCAGCAAAACTGTCGCTTTCAGGTTTTCTGTCGCCTCGTCTTGTGGTAGCGGCCACCTGTAAAACAATAAGGTAGTAAATATTTTGCTAGCTGGTCACTACAAGAAGAACCTAATAGTATCAAGTCTGTGAAAATAGGTATTGTTGATTGTGAGAATCGAACCCCCACGAATTGCTATTCTCTGTCACTGCTCTCGGTGTCATTATACCTATTTCCCGAAAGAATAAATAATGGTGCGTATCAAAATCAAAATCAATAGTCATTTATTCAAACTAGGCTCAGAGACAGCACTTTTTGAACGTCAAAATTACATAAGACAGTCCCCCAAAACGCCCGCCCTTCACCACTTCCTAGTGATTTAGCTGGGAAGAAGTGGCGCAACAAACTCCCCAGCGGCACAACTGTATGTTAAGTTAGAAGAATTTGATTCTGTACAAAACACAAAACATAAAATTAAATTATTTGCCATACGTCAGCTAGCACACGTCAATATACCAGCAAAACATAGTAACTAAACTCAAGCAGATATAAATAATAAAAACAAAACAAAACAGGTCCAGTAGTAACGGCCACGACTCCGAAAAAGCGCCTGTCCGGGACAGGCGCTTTTTTATGTAGATTCTTTCATCACCACAAACGGTGAAGGAAAACACCGTGAAGAAACCTGTATTTGAAGACATGTGACATCTCAGACCTCAGGCCCACTCCCTCCCACAGATAGAAGGTCTGTGTCTAACAGTGGGACCATTACAGGCGGATTAAATAAGTTATGGTGCGTATTTCTACAATAAGCTCTTGGACAGCATTCTGTCTCATCCTTATAGAAGGTTTCTATCCATGATAGAAAGTAGGCTGCTAGACGTCTTGCCCCGGGAATTGAACCAGCAGTATCTAAAGCGTATCTTCAGTTGGGACTCTAGAACTTGGCAGATCCAGTAGAAAAGTTTATTATGAATACGTACAACCTTGGTCGCTCTTATCTATTGAAGTTTTTCTTGTAGGTATTGCGATATTTATATATGCTGTCCTGTTTCGTATCAAAGGGACTGGACTCAACTGGACTGGACTCCTAGCTTTATGTGAATTATTCAGAAATCAAATATACTTATAGCTACAACTGCGTTTGGGATTCGAATCTAAACATTTACTTGGACATCTAGGTAGCTTCGTTTCTGTCGGTAAACGATATTTTGTGTTTTTTTTTTCCATAAAGAATAATTCAAATTGTTGTGTTGTTCTCTGCGCTCATGCAGTCACTCAGCCGACGACTCTCGCGCTGATTTTGTTTACAGCACGTTCGCTCCTTCTTCGTGATACCCTGAAAACAAAAATATAAGGATATTTCTTGTCTTTTTCTGCCATCTTATATTTCAGGACTTTTCAGTATATACTATTTTACAGAAGGGACATACGAGATACAGATATGGGCTATTTGCCGAATTATGTGGGTAGATAGGAACTATGTAAGGGAACATTTCCATTTCTTTCAGATTCTTCTTAATATTCAGTTCGAGCTTCTATAATACGACCTCCACGCCACAGTCAATGGATACCGGTATCCCAAGATAAATCATAAATAAAATCATAACTCGAACCTCTTTTAATACATAGGGGACTACATCCCTATTCCCTAGTATAATTAATATTAAGAACATGAAAGGCTCAGGCAGGTATCGTTCTTTCTTAACAGTATTTTTCCCTTACGGAGTTACACGTTTCAACGTAGCCGCGTAGGCGTGTAGACACGACTTCACTTTCGTCATACCCGTGACATGGATTTGATATTTGAGTTGGAAACACGATTGCTCTGAACATGCTCTCACTTAAAGTTCTATAGGAATACGTAATAAGGAATAACAATATTTCCGGTTTCCAGCGGCATTCAGAGTAAGCCGTTTGACCCTTTTTATAGGAATTTCTAAAGAGACGCTCATACCGGATGCTGCAAAGGAAGTATTAAACTGGCATCGACGCGTGGGGTAATAACATACCGGAGGTAATCGCGATCGCGGTCGCTATCGTGAGAGGGATCACGATAGCGACCGCGATCGCATCTCAATACTCTCTATTTCTATATAGACAACGGTGCGAACACATGGGTTCAGTCGCATCTGAGAAATCTCAGTTGCTCAGTCCTGTATTCCAACTCTGGAAGAACAAGTTAAACCGATTTGACCAATCATGAGCCAGCTCACTTCGATGTTTACCGTCGACGGCGATGCATCGCAGTGAGGTGTCCTTCGGCGTGTGCGTACGCACTCAATGAATGTCTATTAGCATGCATTTGTTTTACATGAAGGTGACGTCGACGTATTGAGATGAAATTGCAATAGTGAGGTACTTATCGGAGTTAGGTATCGTCAGCATGTAATTACCCTTAGGTGCCTAAATGTATCTACGTCTTTCGTACCTTGGGATTTTCGCCCCGCTACCGTCTTGCTGACTGCCTACCATAAACCATACTATGTCCTGATACGCCTGACTTATTCTTATAGATACCTGCATAATTATAGTTTGTGGCCGTACATGCCAAATCCTAAGTTCCTTGGTCCTATAGTTTGAATGATGTCGTGATGAGTGTCTATTATTTCGTATACAAATGAAAGCGTTATGCAGCCAACAGGGGAATTCCGAATAACATATCGGCTTCAAAACTTTCCTTATCTCCTTTTTGGTATCCTCTGCATGTGCAAGATCTTACATAATTGAACCGGATCTCCGATGACAGTCACTTGTTATTTTTTTCGGAACATTGATTATCACCAAAATCATTTGATTGACCAGAATATTGTCAATTTTCGTATCCTTGTTGTAGGCATTATGTGGCTATGTACGTATGTGTTCATACCAGAATGTATCTAGTTTTTCACCTCATTAAATACATTAGTTAATTGGTAAAATCGTCAAACTCGCCGCGTTGCTGGCAAAGTATCGACCTTTATGCCTTCATTTAACATAGCTAATGCGTGCTATCGCAATGCATCTAACTAATTAAATGACATACAAGGAAAACTGGTCGCGAATTTTACGAGTCATTTATTAAAATCTTAGTAGCTGTAATATACGCTCACTAATTGATTTAATATTAAATTATTCAAGATACAGTCGTGTTTGAGTTCGACTGGCAAGTGATTTGTCTCTTTATGTAGGTACTGTAATTTGTAACCTAAATTACTGTTCGTGTTTCGAGAGGAGCCATAACTCGTATACTTATTTAAATCATTGCATTTTGCCAGGATAAACGTAAACTAGATATATGCGTACTAAGGTTACATTACTACACTTCACTGTTTCTAAGAAGGCACGTGTTAAGCACTAATCGTTTTCATGCTAACATGATATGATCGTATTAAATTGTCGTCTATTCATTTGTCTCAAGATACTGCACTTTATATTAATCTACAGACTACACGTGTCGATTTCCATGACAACTCTAGATACAACATACCTATTCTATTAATTTAATAAACTATTTAATGACTAACTATTGAAGTGAGTTGGTACCTACTTGTCATATACCTGTGCATCTCTTTATCTGTAATTAGATATCAATAACCATTAGCGTATCAGTGGCACAACCTTTAGAATCACAGCGCTACCTATATACTTCGGTAAAGGTATCTATTTACTTGAGTTTATGTTTTGCTAGGCATAAGCTACTTATATTATGTACTACCTATCAGTTCTATAATTTTCAGAAACGAAGAACATTAGAATTACTAACTTAAATACGGCAGTTTTCACTTTATTTGTCGGTATATCGGCATGGCTAGCTGACATTATGACTAATTATTTAATTAATGTTCTGTATCTCGTAATGCTTATTACTTTGCCTATGTATGTATAGAATCAAGTCTATCCGACTGAACAGACAGCTGTGCTGCTAGGGAGTTGGTTTCGCCACTTTTTCTTCCCAGCGAAAGCACTAGGAAGTGGTGAATGGCGGGCGTTTTGGGGGACTGTCTTATGTATTTTGACGTTCGAAGAGTGCTGATTCTCAGCCCGATTGTTTCCGTCGATTTGTTTGTCTATCTTCACAGCTAAAATAAAAATCTAATTAGTCAACCTAAAAGCCGTAGTTCTAAGCTGCGGGCAAAGTTGTAGGCGGACCGCAACAGTTTCTTTTAGAGTTTTTTTGCTACCTTTTTAGTAATATGCGCTTTGTGTCTGATTAGTCTACGGCCTTTCGATTTCTCTTAATTATCGACCTGATTGGATGGGCCTCCTAGAATGGGAGAAATCATTATAGCGAAATACTTTCAAATATGGCTTTTGATAAGTGTTTCGGTCCAAAATCAGTGCATTGAACTTTGTCGAGGTAATACGTATACCTAGTGCTTTAAAAATAAGACAGCATATTTCAGATGTTCAGTGCCTAATTAATGTTACCCTAATAAAATACATGATGATTACTTTCAGTCAGTCATATAACGTTCAGGTATGTTGTGTGGAATGATAATGAGAGGTAAGTAATGATTATCACATATTTTTAGCGTTTCAGATATCGACGATACTTTTATAACTTGGTGTTGTAGAGTAGATAAACTTTGATGGGGGTTGAGATAAAAAATAAAATAAAACAAACGAAAAATAAAATAATTTATTAAAGAAAATAATAAAAAACGCATTAACCTTTTGCCTAAAAGATGATGATGTTGCGCCATTGTAGACCTTACAGAACTACACGTGAGGTTCATCAGGTGAGATATTGGTGGAACGAAATATTAATGCGAAAAACAAAATGACTAACTAGAGCTATATTAAATTAGATAATGTTTGCCAATAACGTCTCAGTGCTGCCGTCAAGTGATTGCATTACGTGGACACAAGGTGTGACTACAATAGCGAAATGAGATTAAAGACAATGCAAGGCTAATCGTAGGGCTTCCCTGGACGTCCCCGCATCCCCACCCCGGCCACACTTGACCCACTGACATCGTTCCACTGATTCCACACAATACAATTATAATGTCACGTAGTTTATGTACCTATAATACTTGTAATATATTGTCATAGTGATAGAAACTCAGGCGCGTGTGAATTTTCCGCACTGAACAAGGGAAGTGAAATCGTAGCGCCGCTGTTGGGAAGTACTTTTCGTGACGATCATGCTTCAACCTCTCTACAAATAAAGATTAACCTTTAAGGCATTAAAAATGTTAAAATTAGGGTCATGAGTAGGTAGGTATCTACTGTCGGTCAATTCTCTATACAATGTGTAACATAATTAACGAAAGATCTCTTACATCCCAATTACAGTATTGAGTTAAAAGCATAATAGAAAATACTATTACTACCACTATTAAGTCTTACTTCATTCAGACATCTCTCTTTAATAAGCTCACTATTAATTGTTTGAATTTTTGTTACTTGCTGTGATATCATGTGCCAGCTATCAAATATGTAACTTTGAACAGGTGGGGACCAGGTAACTTGTAATACAGGTGTTACTATCTACCACAGACATTAGCGATCCACAACCAAAAATCGTTAGTTATTTTGTGGGTACTTAATAATGGTTGTACTTTTTGGCTTGTGGTGAGAAATAAACACTTTTTACTATAATTTATTATTATTGAAGTATGATTTAATTTTCTTTGGTTCAATGACAAAATATATAATTTTAGAAAATAAATACCCATTTTACTGAAATCGATTCAGTAGTCAATTATGAACAAACTAGTTTTAGGACTTATGTTAATTCCAGTAATCCTTGTATAAATCTCACCGTGTTAAAATTCACTTGAATGAGCTGACATTCCACATATATGCTAGGGTTAAACACTGACAGCTCACGTCAAGCTTCCTTCATCTGAATTTTAATGGCGAGATTTTTACAGAACTGCTGTTATTGGTGATGAAGAACAAAAACTATAGGGCAAAACATTGTGCTACTTGTTATAATAACAGTATACCTACTGCTACCACTAATTAGTTTGCCAATGAAACTGGTGTCTCATATCCATGGTCAATATAAATACTATAACTAATTGTATTATTTATTACTAGCTTTTGCCAGCGGCTTCACCCGCGTGGAGGTCGGTGTATTATACATATAAACCTTCCTCTTGAATCATTCTATCTATTAAAAAAACCCGCATCAAAATCCGTTGCGTAGTTTTAAAGATTTAAGCATACAAACATAGGGATATAGGGACAGAGAAAGCGACTTTATTTTATACTATGCAGTGATTATTATTGCAACTGATGATACAGCATGAATACTAAAATCATCGTCTCCTACGATAACTGCTCTCGCTTTTTACTTTTTAAGTAAATTGTATGGTACTTCCCATCTCTGTCTGGCCTAATATTAATGTATTAGTACGGATAAGGCATCTACCTAACTATCTTTTTATGTGTATGTAAAATCTATTCAATTTCATCAAAGATGAATGTTCTGAAAAAATAAGTGTATTCACTACATGGGTGAAAAGTGAAAAGTGAATTAACTTCAACTTTTGATAAATTAAAAGTCATTACTACTCATTACACAATTCTTTTCATAATAAAGTTCTAGTACAGTCACTAGTATTGTTAATATATTGTTCAAATTATTTCGTTTTCAGAAACCCCTTGTAAATAGTAACAGATAACCATGGAGCTAACTGCGCTGGCAATAGTACTAGTAACTCGGTAAGATTACCAAGGCCGCATAAGAATAGTGCAGAACTATGAATATGAGAGCGCAACATTGTTTGTAGCTATTTCAACTTGGCTCTAATTATACCGTAACCGTGTGGGCAACAGCTGACAGCTTTCAAATGCTCCGCTCGCTCATATTATTTGTGCCAGTTGAGCCTGATTTATATCGGCCTTCTCCGCTCCGATCACAATATATATGTTTATATAAACTGCTCGATTGAACAGGTGGATTGATGTTGGTTACGTAGTGATGTAGCCAGCGTCCATGATGCATCGTTATGTTTTAAATTATATGTTGTCGACAGTGATTAAAAGTCATTCTTATTCACGTGTGCTGCTTGTGATTTACAACTTTATTTGCCTATGGTGTTCATTTGTTCAGAAATCTCGTATAAAAATCACAAGTCACGGTTACGACAGATCAACATGGCGGAAAAAAAATGTAAATCCCCACTAACAAGCGACTGCAATAGTGCGGCGAGCGACGATAATTATTGTCGAAGGCTACACGAGGGAACCACCGCCACAATGGGTTCCTAGTTCCTACCATTATGTCTTTATCAATGTACTGAACTATATGTACCACATTTTGTAACTAGGAAATTGCTACTGTCTACTGACTCTACGAAAGCTCATGCGAATAAGAAAATAACACTAATCTACTGTGTTCATTATAATCTCAGGGTTGGTTCTATAAATAAAATATAATAAAGAAATAAAACAATAAAAATCTCGAAGAAAGCTGTAATAAAAATCCACGAAAAATAATCAAAATACAACCAAAACAGTAATTTGTAACAGTAATATGGAAATACAATCAAATTAACATAAGTGCTTACATAAAATAATACTTAGTATACAAAAATAATACGGAATAGGTAAAAGCCAAATTAGACACAATGACTAAAAATAAAATATTATAAATAAAGCGGACAATGAACTCAAGAGGTTTTCTAAAACATATTTTACGAAAATTTGGAAAGCGTAAGAGATATAAAACTAAACACAATAAAATAGGAAAAAATATAAATAATTAGGTGCAGCATGTTCGAAAATAGTAAAAAAAAAACGGTTCACTAAAGTTCATAACAGTTCATAGAACTGGTGGTTGGTGTTGTCTCGTCAGGAGCGATGCTACACGCTCCGGGGTGTCGTACCAGATAGTGCATTTACAGTGTCAACTTTGCCTTAACGCAAACTTGTAGCGTGCTTTGCAAACGCACTCCTGGCACGAACTCCGGAGCGTAAAAAACTTCGATATCGATATCTGACGAACGAAGGGCAGCACTACACAGTCTATGCACTACGTACGGAACGTCTTTGCCGTTTGTCACTTAGTGTCCCCAAATTATACTAATTGGCACAGGACTTAGTTACTTGCAGGTTATAAAAGCGTTTGTTAGTGCTAAGCCGTGATAGGGTTAGTATTATGCTTTGTATATTAATGCTGTGGTTTTGCATGCTTTTTATCAGTGTACATAGGTTTTACTAGATGCCGTTCTATATTTCTGTGTGCGCACCGTGTGGAATAGTTTGCTATAGTGATCTATTGAAACAGTGGTTTTATTATTATACGTTTATGTCTGTCCGACTAAGGAGTATAACAGATATAAGCGTATATTAGAAGTCCTCGTGTACATAATTATCGTGCACATAATTCGCGCTTATGGCAACTGATTGTTATTCTGCGTACGGAGGTGTCGTTTCATCATACGATTGACATCGACGGGTAAGGATGCAATGAATGACGAGGCCGCTAATAAATACACTAGGGAAATCGTGGATTATTAATTACGTATTACTAATCTTCACATCAAAGGCGATCGATGTTCAAGACGTGATTTTTTAAACATTATCGATAATGAATAGGCATCACTACAGTGAAATGTAAGCTATCTTTTTCACGAAGAGCGGTCATATAAGTTTTAATAACTGCAATTTTCCTTTTTACAAGCATTTAACTATTCATATGAATGTAAATAAAACAACTGACTCGTGCATACTCCGAATTTTTATGTGTGGCGGCTATTAATTTTCGCAGCACGAGGAAAATGACATTTGTCGAGGTTATGATCTCACTTTCCGCTGATGTTATTACGTTTGTATGACAAGACTCGAATGTAGCGAGATCTCCCACGGATTTCGAAAGCTTTGTGTATTTTTAAAATATTCAAAACGAAAGTGCCGAGTGAAAGCGTGACATTTTAATAACGAGTGCGGATAAAGCAGACGCATCTCAGAGCTTGTGCGTCCAAATGTTGAGAAAGAATTTTGTATTAATGCATTAATTAGTTCTGCTGGTACTTAGTGGCTGTAATTATATTAAGAGTGCTATAATTAACACACTTTCAGCATGCAAAACGAGGGAACACTGCAGACATTGCTGATGCAAAACATTCTCTCTTTTTCACATTTCTCGAGCAAATGAGAAATATTATTTTAATGATGTCAATGTTAATTGAAATTGAGAACGTTAATATGCACGCTCCAACTATTATGGTCTCATTTTCCTTTGCGTCCATTATCTACACTTCTACAGGAAAATACAGATTTCTATGAATAGGCAAATAGATATAAGTAGGTACTGTCGTGTGTATAACAAGAACTATGCGTTTAACTCATTTTGTTATTTCCTCGTTGAGAAACAAGAGTTGTTCTGCATTCTCAATATGACCAGTAGGTGAACGGAGTTTAATGATAATAAACGAAGTATCGAAATTAATATTGTTTAAATCACGAACTTTATGCTAAAAAGCCTAAGCTGATTAAGTAGTGTTTCCATTTATATCAGCAATCAATTTTATTTAATATTGCTACATAAATGCATGCGATTGCAATATCTGCGTGCATTTGTGTGCTTGGATATAATTATTGTTATAAAATCGCATTCTAGTATAGGTACTGTCTAAATCAATTAGACATCAGAAAAAGAGATGTAGGTTTGCTATTCAATCATAATGTACCCTGGAAAATTATTAAATTAAACAGCAACAAAAAATAATTAATCGAAAAGTAACTGTAAATAAGCATTAAAGAAATAAAAACTTTAACTTGCATACTTTGAACTTTGATCTTCGTATGTCTTTGTTAAGTCATACAAGTAATGTGCAATATTATTCATATTAATCAATAGCTACATTAACAAAGCCAGTCCAATATACTTGTTGCTAATGAGCAGATGTGTTTGCAAGTATATTGGACTGGTAGGTACACACATATAACTCGCTTCATCAACGCGGCATAGATCAAGGCAATCATTTGTGTTGTGCCTTTACGCACACAAATTGTTTATGAAGTTCGTTTCCATTGACAAATACGAATGACCTTTTAATTGTGTAAATCTTAAGCATCAGTCAATGTACCTTTACATTTGTTTTTTTTAACTTTACTTTTGGCGTCGGTTCAGATAGTTGTTGGCAAAATTGTGTGCGCGTTTTTCTTCTTAAGGGATGTTGTATGAGCAGTAATGTTTGAAGAGATATCCGTGCCAAAGATCGTTGAAAAGTGGGTGTAGCGATGCAAGATAAGTTTTTCCGTTATGACGTAATATTGCAATGGAGACGAGACCTTGTGTTACTTGACACGTGTGCCATCTATAATAGCTATGTTTATTTGTATACGTAATACAGTGAAGTGAGCCGCATGTGCACTGCAAGTGCATATCTGTGCTAATTTATGCAAGTGACGTGTGTGAAGAATAGAATAGAATGACTGGGTGCAGTTGAATAGTTTTTACTCTGTCTTGCGGAGGTAATTAGACGTTTTCTATGAAAAAACTGTACAGAAATAGAAAATTGTTTTTTTTAGTTTTGCTTTTGAAATAAAATAAACTAGGTAGTTGTTTTTTTGCCTCGATTTCAGTCTATTGATTTTTTGTTATTGAAGCGTCTAAAGATGGTCTTTACAATTTTTCGGTCATTATAGCTTGTTACATATGGATACAATCACGCTGATTGAGGATGATTTCATACGGGCAATGGACAAGAGACGTTCTCAATTATTTTGCACCAATACGACCACGTTCGGGGAATGCAAACGACTGTGCAATAGCCATTAAAGCTAGAATCTTAGCCAGGTATGTAATTATATTGAAGTTTTTACGGCAATTCTTGGTATAATGACGGTGATGTCGTTAGGGTGTTGTTTAGCTTGGCACAATGTGAAACAAAGGTGAGCCGGCAAGTGGGTCACAGCAGTGGCCTTGCGCGCTAGAGACCGACCCAGTCCACCATCCGAGGGAGCGAACACTCACGCTTTAATTGTATTAGGTACACGACAGAAACACTACTATGCACCATTTTATCTTACCTACGTGTCATAATAGTAAACTATTTTTAGGAAACGCGCGTTTGTTTACGCGAACGCATTTAATTAGCATTGCATGCATAATGAACTAACATGTTATAAGTCCGCGTATAAAATGTTAGGAAGATTTTTGCTGTTTCCATGCAAAACTTTAACGCTTAAGCATTATTTCTTAGGTACTTCACCTATTTCTGGCTTAGAATTGAATGCAATAAAATATGCATTTGCATGTAATAAAACTCTGATCAATGGCACAGTGGCTATAAATCCCCATGGGTGGTGAGCTTGGTGGGCGGAAAGCGGCTACGAGCGCCGCGGTATTACGGCTTTAGTACCAAACGCCTCCGCGCATGCTCCCGCGCAGCACTGCACTCTGACGTAATAACATGCAACCGTCCTGCACTTTGTTACTCATGAACAGATCATACCGTCATCCCTTTATTTGTAAACGCTAATTTTATAAGTGCGACAGAGATGAATGGATAGTGACACTGCAGTATCGATCACTTCGAACTATTCACACCTAGGGCTCGCTACAATCTTTTTCCATTGGAACTATTTAATGAATAAAACATTTGTTGAAATCGTTAGTGTTGCGAGTGAATGTAACATGAATACAAACTCGTTTGCGGCCGGCATTATGTCACGACAATCAATCCGCTTGAAAGTGCACAGATGTAATCGTAAGATCGACTGAACGTGAACGGTCTAGGAAAGTAGGACAAATAGTTGTTAGGTCTCATGCGCTAGATAAGCTGCATTGTGCAATTGTGCCGCGCATGGGACTACATACATGATAAATGTGTCCGCTCATTGGCGACACTATTAATATGTCCTTGAACGCATGGCCGGTAAGGAACCGCATCATATGGCATTTGAAACGCGACTGATTATTATTATATGTTATGAATCGCAAATGAGTGTGGACGTGTGAGAATGCGTATTATATAGGTACCGGCTGGTTACTTTTACTGAAGCCGGTGGTGCGCGAGGTATGCGCCCGCGCGCGAGGAAGCCGCCTCGCTCCACGCTCCACCGAACACTTTCCCTCTCGGCCCGACGTCGCATCCGACAGTAATTGCAATTACAAACATTTTATAATTAATTGCTATCCATACTCGGAGGTTTTCGCAACAAGAAACTGGCAGTATGACGTGTCAGTGGCCAGCGTTTAGTTTCTAAAAGAAAGCACTTTACAAGCGGGTTGATCGTGAGGGGAGCAACCTGGTCTTCACCAACACTGTCGATTCGGAAGTTATCGACTATGATATGATAGAACGTTTTGCTTAATGGGACTCTATCTAATCTACTCAATGTGAGACAGAACAGTTCTTTTTGTTCCTCCGCTATAAGAGTTTGTGAAAAATATGCGACAGAATTTACCAACGGAAAGAGACACGTTTTCATGCACAGGAAAAGCAAAGCGTTCTAGTAGCGAAATAAGATATGTAAGTGTACAAACGTATGAATATATACATTCCGACCATATGTATATGTATGTGTAGGGTTAGCATGCACAGCGATATGAGTTATTGGATTATGTATGTTCAGCACGTGATGTGCACCGTGATGTAGCACGTGCCGAGCGACACATGTATGTACAGCGACCAGGGGTTGCACTCCACTCCCGAGCCGAGGACCGAGGTCGTGGCCCCTGTAATTATCTAGTTTAAAATAATCCCGCAGTAGGCGTAGGACTTGCGCAACACAATTCCAACGTTCTAGAAGCGACACTGACACGACACTGGGAGCACTTCACTGGAGTCGCGGGCGTGTAGCGGCGGCGCGCGCACCCGCACCACTGCGCCGCGTTCCACTTTTCCTTCCGGCGGTACGCGAGCAGCCGCGAGTTGGCAGCGGCACGCCTTGCATAACCGACGGTTTCGCAAAGCGGTCGGTGCAGCGCGCGGCCCGGCTTGAAATACGCGCCCGCGCTGCCAACGGGGCCGCGCCAACAGTTGACGCAACGGTACCGCCGGCGAGCCCGCTCTCCCACCGCCGCCGCCGCGCGCCGGCCGGCGAGCCTGCGCCCCCACCACATGTCCCTCCATCTGGTTTCACAGACACCACTTTCGCCTGTATGTGTATTCGCTTTCATCGTCAGCGCATCCACGCTCCACTTTGTCTGCTCCATTGTAGACGGTGGAGAACGTATCGCTCGCGGTCAGGACGGGCATGGCGAGGAGCGAGGAGCGCGCATCGCACGAGCGATGCAGATAAGAGCGCGCGCGCGCCAGATGCATCAGTAACTAGGCCACCACGCACTCTGCCATCTGTTTGCATGATTGCACTCCATTTAGATTGCGGGATAGACGATTGGGAATATGAATTTATTTTTTACGCGATGTTTTATAAAAAAGCTGCCTATCGGTTTAAACTAAAACTGTACTATCGTAACGGTAAAGAGCTGTTAAGTGTCGTACGTAAGGCTCGTATGTCGGCTACAATATTGTCGCGAGCGGGCCTCGCGCTCCACAAATAGACGTTCCATTTCGACGGCCAACTCACGGCGACACGCGAAAACATTACAGACACGTTTTATTATTTTATAGCCAGGTTTAAATTGAAAACAACACTCATATACCCCCCGGGGACGAGTCAACTTAAAATAAAGACGGTCTAGGGTCAAACTACTGCGTGACCAAACTGCTATGTCTGCAGGCTGAGCTCCGTTTCCCTACGAACGAACGATGTCGGACGGACGCGTCTCGTTGGCCGCTACCGGCTTTCGCAATATCAAATCAGTATAAAGATAGTCAGCGCTCTGTCATCGAAGCGGCCTCGGTCTGCTGTCACTGCTCGCGGGTACCCGTGGACCAATAAATAATATTTCAGCGGTTAGCGGGTTTACGCTTATAGTACCTATGCGCGCCAAGGCCGCGTGACTCACGCGCCGGTCTAAACCGCGAGCTACGAATCTGACTCACTGCCACGTGTGCACAGATCATGATCGCCGTATGCATCCACTGCACATAATCAGCTGTTGCCCACGCGCATTAATCGGGAGTTACCGGTCTTGATCTACTAGGGATGCGACACACCTATCCATTGTAAATCTAAATATTTATTGCAAAGTTGTTTACACTGTTGACCTTATGATATCCTTTAGAATGAATAATTGTATTAGATACAAAAAGCCTATTTTTTACCTAACAATAGTGTTTGTTCTCGTCACGGCTAGTTAATCCAGTCGGGGAAATCCAGGAACGCGTAGTTTTCTTAGATTTTCTTTGTTACAACACTAATAGGCGACTATTATTTTGAACAAAAGAGCATTCAGAACTGTCATTTCGGTAAGAAAATGATTTATATTTCGTTTCGAAAATAGACTAATCCCGCTCCTTGGTCTATTTCTCAAGATGAGAGTGACAATTCACACACTGCCAGAAGACAGTCTAAACATTGAGTAATATTATTATTGTATTAACGAGAAATGAAATAAAATAATTTCTATTACATTACCACATCAACGTTAAAGAATAGTGCGCTGTTTAGAAACAAATGTATATAACTGCAGTATCATATCCATGACTAGCGCGAATGCTTTCGCTGACTTAATGTTGTTGTTTGCTCTCTACATAGTTATTATGCATTTGGCTCTGCATCAGAACGTGTTAATTAATTAGGCTGTAATGTACCGACCTAGAAACCTTAGGTGCTATCATTTATTCTGAGGGGAGGGGCAGGCCTCGCGGGGAGAGGCATAGGTGTATTTTCGGACTCCTGGGCCCGAAGCAAGATTATCGTGTGCCATTCTCACGTTCAGTTTACGATCGGTTTTCTTTAGCGCGCTCAACGAGCAACTATTTACATTTTCCCGAGAAATAAACGCTTTTCAAATTACTATTGGATACTTAACAAGACTGTTAACAAACTTTAGAATGTCTGTAATGATTATAAATAAATAAATCAGTTACCGTTAAAGCAAATCCGATAGAAAAGGATAGCAGTATATTTCAATTTCCTTTGCAAGTATATCATCAGTGTTAAAGTTTTGCGACAGCTCGGAAAATATTTTAGTACTTAATGTTAATTAAGTCATACATTACTGTACCTAAGGCTCTAGTTACGAAACGATTGCAAGCAGCGAAATACAAAAATAATGCAGGAAAAGAAACTACCGATGCAAATAAATGACTCCAAGTCTCGAATGGACACTAACGGGTATCGTATTAGTCGATAATCAAGCAAGTGCCAATATCGATTATTTCCTGTTCATGCGCGCACGTCCGCGCAAGGGGGCGAAGAGGGGTAGGGGGGTTGGCGCGCTGGCATACCGCCCAAGGACGTATTCTAGGCTCCCTAGGACCGGTCAGGGTCAGGTCACACTAACCAGGGCCAAGTGCTTCAAGGGCATGCGGTAATGACATTACTTAGTCATATCTACTTTAAACACGACTACGATCGATACCGCGTTTTTGTTATTGATATTAGAATTTTCCGTGAAGTACAGAAATTAAACTTTAAAGAAACTGTTAGTCTAGTAACATAAAATAACAACTTAAATACATCGATGTTGTTAGCATTGAATTTTATATGCTCCTCACAACAAAATGATTGCAAGGTAAATTCATGGTACAAAATTAATTCTAACTAATAGAACAGTTACAAAATCTAATTGAACGTTCTAAATATAGCCGAGGACGGCCCTACAAAAAGCGTTTGTCCTACATGAAACATGATTGCGATATTAACGGCTATTAGGAATCATTAGCGGTACTTTTTGATGCATCAGTTTTTCAATTTTCAAACATCCTTGATTAATTTTTGTAGAGGGCGCGTAGGCTCTACGACGGCTACGGCGTAGCAAGGAAGCGGCCGCGTAGCAAGGAAACGGGCGCGTAGCAAGGAAGCGGGCGCGTAGCCCTTTACCTTTCGTAGACTTTGTGTAGCTGTCTTTGATTTTGGTTTTCTTTAGAATTCTAAAACACCGTTGTTTTATTATTATTATTTTTTAACTTGCATATTTTAATTATTTCATTAAAAAAATTACTCAAGTATATATTTTTTTAATTTGTGAAAAAAAATATGTGGCATAACATAATACACTGCACATAATTATAATAATCACTATCATAAACAATTACAACTTCACTCCTTTCGCGCTCACTTTCTACGAATTTACGAAAACATCACTAAAAAAAGGTACTAATGACATTGCGTGTAGCGTCGAGGCGTATCGTGAATTACAATGACCGGGCGATCACCAACGTTACGACACGGTTTAGAAAGTCGAGCCACGGTCAACGGTCCCGCGAGCGAAAGTTACCGCGCGCGTGTGTGCCTGCCTTTACATGCGTACCGCGTACGTTTCGCAATCGCGGACACAAACGGAGACTACTACGAAAACGCGAAACTTTTGGAGACCGGTTTATCATTTCACATCAATTTTAGTAAGAGTTGTCGAAATGCCTTTCTATCGTATTAGTGAGGCAGTGAAAGAAGTGACGTGTTTGCGACGTCTCAGTGATGGATCGTGCGAGCGATAACGAAGAAAGTGATAGTAGAGCTGTCAGTCAAACTTGTATTTTTTTGCCTTAACATTCGTGCGATTACGTATGCAGTGAAGTGAAGATACATGAATGCATTAATTAAGTTGACTTAGAAACTAATCAAGTAATCAATGATCTATTGCATAAGAGGAGATAGACACGAACGCAGTACATTTTCACGAGATGTTTGAGAATTCAAATTATTTAAAATAATTAATGAAATAGGTCAAATGATATTTGAACAAGGTAAACAAGCTGAAACATGCGGAAACATTACACTACATCACTAAACATGAATCAATTATTTGCTTAATTATATTGATTACAATGTTTCATGAAATTTAAAACAAAACAAGTGCCCGATTCCCTTAGAAATAGTTTCACACGACACAGATCGATAGAACAGACATAGATAACGTTTATATAATGGACTAGTATCTACCTAATTAATGAAGATCACCTTGCGGTATCACTGATAACACCATGTCACTTCGTATCGGTACCGACGCGCCGGAGATTCAGGAGCAACTGGGCGCCTCCCAGATTTCATAGATACCGAGGTAGCTCCGAGGTCCCGGATGCACCTGCGCTGTAGTGCCGTGAATTATTGCATTACCCCTCCCGCCCCTTGCACACGCTCCTGACCTCGCCTTTACCCCTCGCCCTCTCCCCCATCCCGCCCCTTCAGCCTACTACTTTTCCCCCAGCGCGACCTTCGAGGCTGCATCCCTGGCCGAATGCCAATCGCTGTATATTTCGACTTGAATGTCATCCCCAACATCCTAGATATGTTGGAAACAATGATACGAACACATCTGCACTTTGTCAGCTCAGTCAAAGGAGACTGCCATGATCTATGATCGAATGCTTTACTTATACAGCTATAACAGTGAGGGATTCCAAATGGATTAGTTAGTGCTGTTCGCTCACGAGAACTTGTACATGATCAATATACAAAAAAAAAGAAAAAAAAAAAAAATATGAATTTCTAAACAGAATTTTGATTGGTTATCAAAGTAATTCTAAACAAATGCGTGGTGGGAGCGGTTGAGTTAACATAAACAATATTAGATATCTAAATGGAGCCAGTTGATCTAAATCTCTCGTATGAGTTATATCGCAGATAAATCCACAGATCCTTACTAACTGACCTATATTCCTACAACACAGCTCGAACGTATAACATAATACTTTACCACATTGTATAACAATTATATGTAGCTCTTATCAGTAATCTGTTATCGCACACTAGTTAAACCCAATTTTGACACGTGACAAACATCAGAAGTTATTACGAAGACTGGTTTAATGCAAGAGCCTGCTGTAGCGGAATGTGAACGGTGAAAGTAGACGCGTCCGCTACCGAGAAAAAGAGTTTTCCACGCGGTTTCACCTTGCGAGAGCGCGGCCAGCGCAACAGGTGTATGGCAAAGACACGATACCACTACTTTGGAGTAAATATTGTACGCACAATGTAAATGAAGCCGATTTATTTAATGACGGAGCACAGTGGTGTATGCCGATGCAAGTGGAAACGAGGCGCGCGCGCTAGCGGAGGCGCGGCGAGCGACTGCGGCCCACCAGCTGCACCGAAATAACTGCTCGGTGCAGCCGGGCGGCTCGATGCAAGCCTCCACCGCTCCCCTCCCGCGCGGACCCCGCACGCCCCGCACTGCCCCGCGCCCCGCAATCCCCCCCGCAATCCCCCCCGCACCCACACCCTCCAGGTCACGGCTGCAGGTCGCTATGACAATGCGAGAGCGGAGCTGCAGGCCCGATCGATCCAGCTGTTGCTTCTAAGTTCCAAGCGGCCCTGAACTCAAAACTGGTGTGGGAGGGTGGCGGTGTTTTGATATAATGTAATATGTATAGGGAAAAGGAAAAACTGCAGTTTATTGTTAGCGCTATGAGGAAGTAAATGACGCGGCCACAATTATATTTTAGTAATTATTGATCAAAGAATTTTCCAGAGCAATACAGTGGCATCTTAAATTGCCATAATTAAAATATGTTCAAGCTTGTACTACCTACCCATGATTTCCTGTGAAGATTCAGCATGTAGTTGGAGGACAAAGTCAGCTACGAGTACTTCAAGGTTCAACAATACATCTGGCGCATTCTGGTGTCAAGGCTGGGCCAGTCCAGGTCTATGCAGCGCTGTTTGGCTCGCTGCCAAGGTCTTTCCTGCTATTTTATTCTCCAGTTGTAGTTTCTTATTAATTTTGCTCATAAACGTCATATATATGCTTTTATGTGTTCTTGTGGGAGGGGAGTATTAACACAATAGTCACAATTTCTACATGAATGAAAGATTAAATAATCGGAAGTTTATGAGTCGTGAAAAGTTTGGAGATACTTCTTGTAGTTCTTGCTCCGTACTTCTTTATGATTTTCAAGCACTTTTTTATATGTTAAAATATCTTAGCTCGCAACCCGAAAAAAGTCAAAAAGGACAGTCCTCGTTATCACCTCACGACTTTGCAGAACTTTACTTCACTGTTTAATAATATAATGTTCTGAGTAAGATTACAGTAAGTCATAGATCAATGTGAGCATTATTACGACACTATCTGTCTGCCCTTGCCCGCTATACGTGTGTTTGTGCAATGCAGGGATGTGCCAGAGGCAGTTGGCATGCCTCTTGGCTTTGATCAGCTACTCCTCAGCCAACGATATTTAGACACGAAGACGCCAAGATGTGATCTTATTAAGGTAATGTGATGTGTGCTAAATAATTGCAATTTATAAGATTACACACGACAATTTAGTGTCGACGGGTGTTATTTATGTGATTATGTGGCCTGGGTGATCTTTAGATGGATTATTTGTACTATGAAGAGTTTTATGAGAAGACCTACATCTAACGACACTGATCTAAACATCTGTTAATGTTATCTAAAGTACTTCAAAGTCGTCAAGAGTCTTAACGATTGAACATTATAAATTTATTGCAAGCTACCTACATCAGTTATATTGCAATAAAGCCTTCAGAAACGCCCGGGCGAGGGCTGTAGCTCAATATAGAGCCACCTACGTACTAGATACAGACCTCCACAGGTTCCGGGGAAACTTAGCCTCCTCCCAATCCCCTGTGTATCATCGATCGGCCGTGATGTCCGCGCATAAATAAACGAGATAGATGGTACTGTGAGTGTGCATTTTGATGTACATATATATCTAGTTATGTTCGGGAGTTTTCAAATTTAGTAAATGTAAGCATTAAGGAGTTTTGACGGCGGATGCGAAGACGAAAATTACTACCATGGAGAGGCGCAAGTCCCAATTTTTTGAAGGATTATATGCTATGTCATTGTGGTACCATTAAAAATCGACATTGGTTTATCCGTTAGCTTTATAAAGGATGCATAAAAATGCACTTTACAACGTGAATAACCAGTTAAGAAAGCACTGTGGTCTCGACATTTCAGTATTTTGTATGAATCGGTGTGTTGTGGTCAGTCTTCATGCAGCCTTCAGCAAGTGTTTTCTGTCTTTTCATTGACATTTTTTTAAAATATATATTTTTATAATAATGTATGAACCATTGTTTATTCATACGTTTGTTTTCGCTTAGGAAACCATGAACTGATGTGGTGTGTTTTAAAATAAATAAAATAATTTTAAAATTTTCTTAAGATATTGTTTCGTTTTCGGACGAATTAGGAATATAATTTTCGTGGCTTAGTCCATCCTAAACAAGAACGGTGCATACGCTACAATAAATATTTGGCATTAAGAGTCTACAGCAAAGATACACAAGTCTACAGATGGCAAAAATGTAAAGAATAATTTCACCCGAATATAAGTAACCAATTAGTATCAAATATCTCGTGAACGCAACACCTATGTATAATTCCTCGCTGCGGCACAACACCCAAGGCTCAAAGCCCGGGCGAGTCCGCTGCGCCCACTCAGCACCCCACTTGCGCCCACTGCACCCCCTGACGCAGCCCACGTCCTTCGCAGAGCTCCACAGATTCCCGGACAGCCTAGCCTCCCTCTGTACCTATATCGATCGTTAGTGCCGAAGCATTTTGTATTGATATTAAATGTGAGCGCTAAATGTCAAGGCGAAAAGACAAGAGAGTGGGAAAAGACCATAAAACAATTCCTAAAATTTGAGTTGTGATGTGTGTCCTGACGTAAAACATAATTTGATAAGCACTTATTAAATTAACAGACGGAATGTCATGTTTTTCAAGTGCCAGTTTCAATACCAGGAGTATTGAAGCTGAATCTTTGTCGTGCTTCTATAGCTTCTTGATCGCGAGTGAGAGAATGTTTGATATAGTGGCTTTTTTCTAATTGGATTTATTTATTTACTTTAGAAATATGGCCCTTATGGTCTTATATTATGGTCTTTATTTTTGTAAATTCAATTATTTCTTTATCCTAAATATTTAGGTACATTATTTAAAAACCAACCGCCTTAAAATAATCATGTGTATTTATAAAATTATTTAAAAAAGAAAAGAATCATGTCATAAGTATCAAAGGGCCACGGCTGCGATTTTTTTATTTGTAATTTTTTTTTTAGTTGACCAATGTAATTTGGTTGATAGTAGAATGTAAGCAAGTTCTTGTGCCCTGTAAGATTAAAAGAAGTCTATATGAATAAGGCCCAAGGTTTATTTTTACAACTATCATAGGAAGCATGTAAATTGATCAAAAGCGCGAATATTTAATATACATTAATAAAAACTTCATATTCTGTTTTTTTTTAACTGGGTGCGCTACACAGCAACCGACAGATAAATTAAATAACAAAATTCGCGGAAGCAAGCCCGGGCGAGGCCTTGTCGGGCGGTGTTCAGGGGAGATGCAGTGGGTGCATCACCCCTGTTACCTGGACCCAACACGCGCAACAAAGGGCGAGGCCGCTGGGCGTTGTCAGGGGTGATGTATTAGGTGCAATACCCCTGCCACCTCGGGCTGCGTCCTTCTAACGACTTTGCACAAACAGTTTCTAGAAAATCTGGGCTCCTCTCGTTTCCTGTATCGATTTGTTTCGCTGTGGGGCTCGAGAAATGTAACGCGAAGTTGTTTTTTATGCAACTGTACTTAAGTACTTCTTAGATTTGTTTTTCATACATACATAAACAAAAGAACGCCACCTGCTACGATATTTACACACGCCTTTGGCTTAATTTACGTTGATATATCTGGATAAAGATAATCCTTTCTCTGATTTACTTTTAAATGATTAGGTGTATATATTTATTTGATATAAAACTCTAAACACACTGTCAGTTATTTACAACTCTACATAGTTATGTTAAACATAAAGTTCTTTCTTTGTTCTAAGCTATGCTTTTTAAGGAAATTGAAATAGTTTCTCGTTACCTGATGTGTTCTATCAGAGAGGACGATCTATTTAATTTTCGTTCAAATCATGATCAGTAGGTATCCTACATCCTAAATTCTGGAAAAATACTGTATTATAACATGGAACATAATAAAACCCCTGATTTCTCCGAAGAATTAGGCAGAATAGTATGTACACCCACATTTCACCAATTCTGTTTTAAGATGATATTTATTTTCGTCGAAGAAACTAAATTCAATAGGAAGCAGTAGTTACATTACGACAATCAAAATTTGGGGTCCCAGAACGCATATGTTTTTAATTAAATTAATTTCAACAAGTTTTATTTGTCTCATGTAAAGAACCTTTTGACCGCTTTTTTGAAATTTATTGAAAAGCAGCAGTTCCGTGTAATAAAGGGTGTTTTTTTTACTACTTATCAGCTGTTAAAAATCAGTCAGTTGCTCAAGCCAACATTCAAATGGACACCTAACGGTACCCTCTAACTGCGTTACCTAATCTTTCACAAGTCGAAACTGTCACTATCAACTGATGTATCGTTCGTAAACCTAAGTGTATTTATATGCTATACTTTGATTATAAGGGTAACAATAAAAAAAATTGTATTTAGTTAGGTTGTGACCTATTATGGTGAGCTGCTATAGTGACGGGTTTATTATTGATTGCTGAGTTCGCTCTATTTCATTCTGTTTTCGACGAGTTGTTTTATATTGTTGTTTTTTTTTGATAGAATATGTTTCCTGCATGTAAGTTATTTTATCTATTTATTTTGCTATGCGCATTGAAATAATGGATAAATAATGTATGTGCACGGTCAATCATTAGCATAAACCGGTTTGTTCCAAACACTAGGACTACCTACATTTACGCTTTACTTCAATATTGTCCAACTTAAAGTAAGGGTGACTTAAAATCACTTTGACATTTGTAATAATCAAAACCGTTGGTTAACAAGGCTGTTCACACGGTCCTATGAGAAACAGGTTTCAGTTGGTAAGGTTTTCAAGTACTTACGTAAGATTAAGTTTTGTTACTCCAGTCCAAATTGAAGGGCCACTGCCATTTTGTATAGATCATTTGCAATTTGTATTGCGGCAATACAAGTTATATCAAGCTCCTTCCTTTTTGAATGATGCTCATTAATTCGAAATGTTTTATTTTTTTATTTTAGTGATTTGAGTTCGGATAGGTAGGTTCCGTATGGTGCCGCACGTAAAAGAATAGCACCATCCCATTTCCTCCCGTGGGTGTCGTAGAAGGCGACTACGGGACTTACTAGAGAATGGGCAGCAGCGTTTTCTATGCATTTTACTACCATGCTGCCACCGCCAACCCGCCTGCCAAGCGTGGCGATTATGGAAAATCCCCCCTCTTGAGGGAGGCTTATGTCCAGCAGTGGACGTCTTTCAGCTGATATGATGAGGTAGTAATATGTCTTAGTACTTAAATTATAACTTTAAGGTAACAGTACTGAACATTTTGTGCAGAAAACAGTAAAACCTTATCTTTAGAATTGAATAAAATGTTATACTAATTAACAATAAGGGTTGTACGGTGTTTCCATGCAACCTCTGCGCGTAGGCATTTTATTATCATTATCAGCCTGTAATATTCCCGCGGCTGGGACACAGGCCTCCTCTCTGCCCAGCGCGGGTTGGTAGATGTCACATGTCATCTATTTTTTGTTTCTATGACATGCTGGTTCCCTCACGATGTTTTCCTTCACCGTTTTGAAACTAGTGCTGATAGTGTTCGAACCTACGACCTACAGCTCGTATAAGTCGCGGCTGTTACCACTGGGCCACCACTGCTCCGTTCTGTATTTCATAAGTAAGTAGATGGCATATTATAGTAAGATAAACATAATTTTAAAGTAATAAAGACTCAGCTTGGAGAGATGACAAAGCGCGTCATCATATAAACATCATCTTTCTCTTTCCCTTATCTCAATTAATTTGGGATCGGCGCAACATGTCTTCTTTTCTTCCATAGTTACTTCTCCATAAGACATCACCTCGGTAGCCATTCCCTTTCTAACCATATCATCTTTCAAACAGTCCATCTGACGTATCTTTGGTCTTTCTTTACTCTTATAGCCTTGGACAACTCTAGGAATACTGAGTTAGTTATGATAAAATACGTCTTTAATCTGATTGATTATCCCAGTTAATAAATCAAAATCACAATCAAAATCATAAGTCATTTATTCAAATTAGGCTGAATATCAGCACTTTTCGAACGCCAAAATACAGTCCCCCAAAACGCCCACCTTTCACCACTTCCTAGTGCTTTAGCTGGGAAGAAGAAGTGGCGGAACGAACTCCCCAGCAATAAGTAATAAGGGCGCGGAGCCCAGAACCTCGAGCAACAAAGAGCTAAGGTACTAAAATCTAGGCTAAATTTCATTTACTAGGTAGATACTGCGTAGGTGACCTACAAGAGAGCTGACCTGACCTATATTAAAGAATAAATAGATTGCTATGTGCCAATCATGTAAATCAGGTCAGATCAGGCTTTTGCGGGAATCCGTGCCGCAGTGAGGCCAGGTCGAGGCAGGTGGAATCAGGACACTAGGACCTCGTACGTTTTATTAGGTCGGCACCGAAGGTAACTGGGGCCTTCATCAGGTCAATAGGATAGACCTACTTGTGGCAGCGACGTGGCCTTCCCCGGGAGAGATCTAGTTACTGGGTATCTAGAATCATGACAATGTAAGACGATTTTTTTTTTTTTTTTAGGTAACCAAAGGCAAGGCAGATTTATAATGTGCATAAAATAAGAACTATCCTTGAAAAATGTTGTATAAAGGCTCGTGCAGACTAGCGCGACGCGACGGTCGCGCCGCGACACTCGTAGAACAATTTCTATGAAAACTTAATGGAAATTGTTCTACAAGTGTCGCGTCGCGCTGTCGCGTCGCGCCTGTTTTAAGAAGCCTATAAGTCTGTATCTTTAGATTGTTTTTTGTTTTTGTGTTGATTAGGTTGTCATTTGTTTATGTAAATTAAAATAGGTAAGTATTGATATTTACGTACAAACGGGTTTTTTTTAAGGAAAAGTTTGCCCAGCTAGATATTATGGAAGTTGAATCAGTTTACTTTGTCTATTACTTACTTACTTATCATTACTTATTTTTGACATTAAATCTGCAATAAATATGAATCTTTTTTACCTTTATTTGTTTTAGTAACGCGAGTGATGTTCTGTAAAATGTATCCTAGCTATTCATTACTTTTATGGCTGGCAATACCCACATGCATCGGCGTGAAAAAACTAGTCTATTTACGAAAGTTTAAGCAGGAAAAACAATGAAACATCGTACAGCGAACATATTGACAATGAGTTAATTATCATGACTTATTATGATCGCTCATTTTAGTTTCGAAACGTTATGTACAGAAGCAGAGTTATTTTATAAAGTAAACTAGCTGCCCGTCCCGGCTTGCACGGTTGGGATCTCTATTTTTTTTTCGTTCGACCGTTTTTTCAGGTTAATATACCTGATACTCATAAATAACGTGGCTTTCTATTGGTATAAGAATTTTCAAAATCGGTTCAGTAGATCCAGAACCAACACGCGAGAACCTCACAAATTTTACCTCTTTATAATATATTTATTTATTTATTTAACCATTTATGTACACACATATATATACACATGTATATATTAGTATAGATTGACGGAAATGTTTGAAAATTACATTTTCCGATAAACTTGCATTAGTTAACATTAGGTACTATACACTGTACTATTACCTTCTTTAAGAAATAACAACCTGCTAATGATTTGTTTAAAGTTTAAATATTATTATAATTTCGTTTTTTTAATTTTACCATAATTATGAAATAATAAAGTTAATTATTTACTAGCTAAGATGCAATCTATAGATGATGATATTGAAGATACAATACAAACACACAATAATGCATTAAATATATGTATATTATACATAAGGACAATCCACAATGAAAACACATATTTCTGATTTTCACAATGATACAATAATCGCTGTTCATGATGAAAATTCCAATAAAGTTAGCGGTGTTTTTATTTTGGGTGGGAGATCATCAAATAACTTCTCCCGCTCCGGGTGGAGCAGGAGGGCGTGTCAGACTTTTACTGACTAAAACCCACCCGTGTTCCCTCAGTTGCCTGTGTGCCAGGGGCCGCGGTATCTCTTTCGAACAACCTGCACCCCTGGCAGAAATACTTAAGGTGAAACCGCCAGGGTAGCTCGCAAAGTTAAAATTTACAGGTCCATGTCAAGTTGTATGTTCAACAAAATATGATTGGTGACCGCGATACGTATGTATTTACAGAAGTATAATTAAAAAAATATACATAGGTATACAGGGTAAGTTTTTATCCAGTGCGCAAATTGTAACCATGAATTCAGCATATCATTCTAGACGCCCCTGCGTAGAAATTCTAGTCTAGAATGATATGCTGAATTTATGGTTACAGTTTGCGCACTGGGTAAAAAGTTACCCTGTATAAATTAAAATCATCAATACAACCTCTGAGTTCATTTAATCCCATTGAATGACAATTTCATGAAATTGTGACACCTGACACTGACCTGAAAATTTGCAAAATAAAAACGGAGCAAAATTTATTTTCGTGAGCTACCCTGGAAAAAGTGCAAGTCTATAAAAAAAATATTTTCGTGAGCTACCCTAGAAAAAGTGCAAGTCTATAAAAAAAATATTTTCGTGAGCTACCCTGGAAAAAGTGCAAGTCTATAAAAAAAATATTTTCGTGAGCTACCCTGGAAAAACTGCAAGTCTATACGTACAGTGGGCCATACAGCGGTGGTAAGACTTTGGCCTTGAGCTGGCCTAGCGTGGATGTAGCTTCAACAGAATAAGAAACTAGCTGATACTGCTTTTGTTACCACTGACATGCAGCCTACTGTACAATCTCATAAAAAATAAACAGGTCCATAGTGAGAAGTTTCTCGTCAAGTGAAGTCATTTATAAAAGTCGTCGTTTTCGTAAAAAGCCAGTGACCTGCGCGTGAGTCGATGCATAAACTTGTTTATGTAACGAGAAAGGAACATGAATTGCCATGTAGATGAATGAGGTGAAAATAAATGATCTTGTACATACCTACTTCACTAGACATATTGCTGCCTATAGAGTAATATAAACATAAGTAAATAGATGTGATACTATCTACAAAACAGGAATTAAAAAAAAAACGTAATTATAAACGTATGTAAAAGTAATTTAACAATTACCAATAACTACCTCAATAATAAAGCACTAAAACAAACAATTAATACCGAACGGTATAATTTGTAGAAATACATTTCAAAGTCGCAATCAACAAACATTTTATCACACAACTTTCCCTCACGCTATATATGCGACACGCAATGTGACGTCACGCGTCATACCGCCGACCTGCGCGTACGCACATCTGCTAAACATCATCAACATTCTCGCTAATCGTGGTTAATTCCATGCCAATCGAGTGAATCAAATATAAATCTACATATATACTGTGTGACCGCATGGTGACCGCAAGGTATACCTACACCACATGTGCTCACTTTTGACAGGTTAAAAATAACCAGACGAATATTTAGGTTATGCATACGCACTATCTATGTAGGTATAATTTGTCATGTGCCTATAGCTGGAACACTTCCTACTAAAATAGATATTAATGATAGTTTAACAAGCGCATAGACATTGAGATAATTTTGGTGTTACGGTGATGGATGTTGCTATGTTGAGACTATTTCTAGTATTTGGGTAACTATCGGTTTAGGTTACGGTTCAATTTTAGTTTTACCTTATGACTTTTACATCAAAGGGTTTGGAAGATATTATGATATTGCGATCCATAAAGAAATAAAAGAGAAAGTAGCGTGTGTGATGTAAATTATATACCTAGAAGAAAACAAAACTTTAAATCCTCATGCATTCTTCCAAAGAATGATTCTTCGCAGTCAGGACTCCTGCTGGATGAAGCTTCCTAGTCTTCATCATCTTCGGCTGCTGATCGAAGGGTGGGAGAACTAGGGAACAACTGAGATACCACCAGCTGTGTTCACTCCGCACTAATTCCCGAGAGAGCACAGCGTGGCACCCGGTCGTTCGATAGTCCGTTGCTCTATCATTTTCTTTAATTTTCTTCAAATTTCATATCTGTTTCTTATTATATTCTTCACTTTGCGAAGAATATTTTCTTCGCTGAACTTTATCAGCGACCCTAAATTTTATTTCATCAAAACTTGTATCAGCGCCATCTGTGTTGGATCGCGGAAAACAAAGCTGCGTCAAGTGTAGTTAGCCAGTTCGCCGGTGTGCACCATTCTTGACGACGCGACTGACGGAATTTCACGGAACAAGGATGAAACTTCCGCGCGTTGAACACAGATGGCGCTGATATTGTTTACATTCAGATAAAAACATGGGACATTTTTATACAGAGTACCAAAGGAGAACAATTTCAGGAGAAATAAGAGTTCAATGTATTTAAATAGATATACTGTCATGGTTGCTCATTATTTTTTTCTCCTAAAGAATGTTATTTTAATGATTGACGTATCATTGTTGACTAACAAATGCATAAACTGAGATTCAGTAAAAGCAGAGTACTAGGGCGTGAAACATGATTGGTTCCGGATACAGTTTATAGATGGGGTTGTATTGAGCAACTTTAGTGAAAATGTACGACATTTTCCTTTTCTAGTAGATAATTAAACACTTAAAATGTCGTACATACGAGATAAATTTTATTGACATGTGATACTTTATTACATTGCTGGTGCATTTAAAATATGATGCTGCTCACAATGATTGTATTTAAACGAAAAGAGCGTTTTATTAACATAATTCTTAACATTATAATGTCGACGGGTTGGTAATAACGTATCTAAGTGTTAAAATGGAGTACTCTGAAGTAATTAAGTTTTGTGTATTTTTTACTTTCTTTTCCAACTTCCGAAAAATACTACTAAACAGGCGAGACGACCTATGTCGTCGTGTGTCGTGTCTATACAAGATCCTAACACAACACGCACGATTCTTCAACCTAGCCCTTGAAATTAATGTTAACCTTCAAAATTACTTTCACCCTCAGATTTTGAATATTACCTACTTACATCGATCTTGGAAAGGGTAAGTTCTGTATGACTAATAAATTACTGGGGAAGTCCGCGTCGCCTCAGAGGGGTCCCTCCGACCCTCGCCTCCTCTCCTGGCCCGACAGGCCCGCCACGTGCCGACCTTGACCTTGAAACGCACACACATAACGCACAAGTGCACTTGTTGCACACACACTCACTATTGTGAGTAGATTCATATTTGGACGCATCTCTCTCGAAAACGTTGAACTTGACAAAAAAATTTCTTTGGAAAATTCGGAATGTAAGTAACGGTCTATATTGAATTTTTCCCTAAATATAAATTGTTGTATTGGAAAGACTTCTAATTACCCATCTTTAGATTTTCCTATGTTAAATTTTTCCTAGTAGCTTTTCATATACATAAAAAAATTATTGTGGCTTAGTAAAATGTAATTTAAATAGTTATGCAAACATGGCGTCCTTTTATTTTCATAGTACCTATAGGTAATATGTAAGGACTAGATAACATCTTCAACTACATAGGTACTTAAAACATTTGTTTTGCTATGTAGTACATAATTATTATGTATGTGTCCCTGATTTGTGTAAAATATTCAAGCAATTGTAGCCATGATATTACGGCAATGAGAACACTTAGGTATATTTTTTGCGGTCGATTGTTTTTTGTGATCCTAACAAGTTTGTCATCCGGTTTGGACGTTATACGTAGATATACCTCCACGAATGTATGTAGGTATTTGTTTAGGTATTCCGCCAAATTGACTGTGATTCATACATGTAACTAAACTCATAAATTAATACAACCTTATAACGTGTCTCGTCTGGCCCCTTACAAATTAGGTTAATCAGGTAAATTTGTTGGGTTTATTTATTTACAGATATTTTAATGTGAGGTCGAGTCGTTATCCAATGCAAGTCGGTATTAATAATGATAATTTCATTTATTATTCTGCAATTAACTACATCGATTATTATTTGAGGTAAAATAGGTTTTTTATGGTAGATGAAAAACTCTAAATAGAGGACATGACTCATCCTACTTTAATTAATTACAAATAAAATACTGTCCCGATCTTTTATATATTTACTGCTTAACAAAAGGGACTAAATTTTTTGCAAACTCCTGAAGTTCACATTCTACGTGGTGGTACTTCCCCGGCGATTTATTTCGCGCATGCGCCGCTGTCTACATTATCACCTTATACCAAGTACAATATTGCATTTAGTACATTGCTCATATCTATTATCTACACGTGTGGGTGTAAATATTATCATTATCGTAACACGATAAGGAGGCGATGCTTTAACCCTTGAATGGATCGTACATAATAATGCTCTCTAAAAACTGCATCATTAATTTATTACTTAGCTTGTGTATGGAGTTATGATTATTTCTTGTGTATAAACAATGCAAGTAAAGTCCTCTACCTACAGAGGACTATACTTTTACTGCATTGTGTTGGTTAGTGTTGCGACGGAAAAATTGTTTTTATTTTATTTTAGACTGCCTGCATGGTTGTCACCCACACTGTAAAAGATACCTTATAGCACTAGGCAATAAAACAGGTTTCTGCCTGTACTAAAAAAAAATCAAAATCGAATCAGTACTTCCGAAGATTACCTCCTGAGAAGTTCTCTATAATTTTATGTAGACAAACACTTGTCTTTACAAGACTGACAAGAGAGTAATGTTATAGACATATCCTAAACGAATTTCATTGGAAAGGGTGGTTTCCCTGGTCCCTGGCTCAAAAGGGAAAGGATTATAAATTCGAAACCATTGTCAGTGTTCCGTAAAGGCTGGATTGATAATGACGCGGTTTTTTGAGATAATTTTATAAAAAATCATACCTAAGTATAGTTATTGGGAACCATATTTAACTAACATAATTTATGTTAACTTTTTGATATTGACGTGATCGCGAGGTTCATTATACACCGCCATTTTTTTTTATTAAAACCATTTTAGAAGGAAAACATCGTGAGAAAATCGGCATGTCCTAGAACCAAAAATTCGGAGACATGTGACATCTACCAACCCGCACTGGGCCCACGTGGTGGATTACCAGCTCACTCCCGAAGTGGGAGACCTTCGTCCCAGCAGTGAGAACATTAAGTATCGGCTGATTTTGCTATGCTGTAGGTACATTTTACAATAACACCTGTGCCTCTTAATCTGACAGGTGAAATACAGGTTATTGTAATATGTATTCACAACAAAAAGATACGTAGAGCGAAAAAAAAACATCCAATGTGGTACTTTTTGTTTTTGTATTTTATTGATTGAATTATTTTGCTCGTAAATTCCTAAAGTAACCCAAATTACTGCTTATGATAGTGGGCATATCTGGGAATACCCATGTAGGTAGTCGTTAGAATTATCTTGTTGTAATCAATGATTTATAAAAAATTGTGGTCGCCTAGTGGTTGAAATTCGACCATAATTCATTAAAAACTTAAAGTAGGTATATCAAATGCATAATAATATAAAAATATTAGTTTTCTGCAGTCCATCTCCATATGTACTCCACCGTCCGCGTAATTTTCGTAAAAAGGGTTACAAAGTTTTTGCTCGCGTATACAGATAACACAAAATATTTTTGCCAATTACTAATGCTTTGCTAATAAATGCCTTGGTATATTCCTAGCTAGGTTAGGACGACTGCCTATTTGTCAACGGACATAAACCGCGAGACTCATCAAACATAGTTGCGCCACAATATCCGATTCTTACTCACATAATGGCTACTTGCTGTCTATAAAGATCTCTTTATATATGTAAATAATATCTCCTTTGATACCTAGATAATATTGTATACTTATATACATCGTAGATACGTGTGATATCGCGCGTTACACTGACTCACTATTTCAGATAATCACATCGCATCTAATCTGTAGGTGTTGTATAATCAACAGGTTTTAATACTGTCCTATTATAATATAATAATACTTTATGCATTTATTGTTTTTAAATATTAAAACTTAAATGATTTTGTAAAGGAGGAATGATTGTGTTAGCTACTTGCGGTCTATCACCTCGTTAAGTTCTGACTTGAGCTGCACGGTTACTGACTCCACTCAATCTTTGTGGTCCTCAAAAGGCCATTACAGACACCAATCTACATGGTCTGACCAAGATTGTGTCCGGACTTTAAAAAAGACTGTGACCTGAGTTTCTTTCGGCCTTTATTCTCAGGGTAGTTCGATAGGAAACGCCGACCTCATCTACTTTAAAAAATATGATTGACGTGTAAAAATGGTTGTACAAACCTACTTAAAGAAATAAAATCTTTGTCAAATAAAATCATTTAACTACACTATGACCCTGCATTTTATAGAGAATGTCGGTAGACCTAATTCACATATTAAATAAAAATAATAAAGTAAGTAAGTAAACCTTACCTGCACTCCTCTCGGCACGCTAGCTCTTCAGTAGCGGATTTGATCAGCCTGCAGATCTCCAAGGTCTTGCTTCACCTGCAAATCAAAGAAAAGTCCTTTAATTTTCTGCCTAATAATCTAAATTTAATTTCTAAGTGATAGAAATGCTCCTCCTGAGACCTGGCGTCCTGTACAAAGTGCTAAATAAACCGTACTCCGTAAGGCCGAATACTTTTGAACTTCGACAACGGACGACCGACCATAAGGTCAAAGCATCAATTGCCGAGTGTTTGTGACAATGACAAAAGACAAAAAAAATACCTGAATACAAATATGCTTAATGTCTTTATCAATTAATATTTAAAAAAAAACATTTGTTTACTAAAACAAATGTTTTTTTTTTATATTATTTGCCTAATAATATTATTATTAGTCTCGGCTTTTGCTACTAAAACAGTTTAATGCTTTGTAATGTACATTCAGCCGTAGTGGCAAGTGTTTTCAGTAAATGCTCGGGTGTCAGGAGGATATTATGATTAATAAAGGGCTTACATTAATAACGTTAAAAGGCTATGTGGTATACTAGACGCTACGTAGTGCGATTGGTCAAATTGATTACAGACAAGCAATATTGCTCCAATAATGTAATTAAAATGATAAAGGCTCATTAATTAATCCATAGTTTGTCTGTAATAATACTACGTCATAGTATGATGCAGGCTTTATATTAAAACTGAAGGACAGTTTAGTAATCCTACTAATTTTCTATATAAACTAGCTGACCCGGCAAACGTTGTTTTGCCTTATAAATTATTTAGAGTGAACAACCCTTATCACTGAATACGCATATAAATGGTAAAAATCGGTAAAGCCGTTTCGGAGGAGTACGGTAACTAACATTGTGACATGGAAATTTTATATATTAGAAGAAGAAGATATACAAACTAGCTGACCCAGCGAACTTCGTACCGCCATACTTATTTTATTTCTCCAGTCGCGACTGAGGAAATAAAATATGGCGATACGAAATAAAATCAAATCAGTTGGTCGATTGTTTCGTCAAAGATCTGTCAAAGTCTTCTGTCAGATACCGTCAATCACTTTTTGTATTAGATTGTAAAAATTAATTCTGATCAAATCAATATATTTGATTAATTTTTATTTGTATTGATGAATCACCGAAATGTATGTACGCGCTTAACTTCCGAACGACTGCACCAAATTGGATGATTATTTTTTTATGTGTTCTCTAATGTCAGGACTAGGTTTGTATATAAGAAAATTTATAAAAAATATATAGATTTTATCAGAATTATTTTCTACAATCTAATACAAAAAGTGATTGACTGTATGTGACAGAAGACTGACAGATCTTTGACGAAACAATCAACCAACTGATCTGATTTTACTTCGTACCGCCATATTTTATTTCCTCAGTCGCGACTGGAGAAATAAAATATGGCGGTACGACGTTGGCCGGGTCAGCTAGTAATGTGATAAATGTGAAAGTTTGTGAAAATGTTTGGATGTTTGTTATTCAATCACGCAAATATGGCTGAACGGATTTAGATGAAATTTGGCACACAGATAGTTTATAGGCTGGATTAACATATAACAGGGTACTTTTATCCCGATAGTACGTTCCCGTGGGATAATTTTCGGCCTCCACGCGGGCGAAGCCGCTGGCAAAAGCTAGTAATTAATCACACTATCAATTAGAATCTGAATCATGTTGAAGGATATTGCTAGTCCATTGCTTCATGTGTTCGAAAAAATTGTCTTCTGTTTTTCGCAAATAACGCAATGAATGTTGCTGAACTGTGAAAATGAAAGCCATTCCAACGGTTAGTGTGTTATATACAATTACTCCTCTGGTCATTTATTTTCCAATGAACAAAAATACGAATGTAAAGTTTATGTTTTTTTGTGCAATGACGATACAAGGGAATACCAACGGACTTATTTTAGTGCTTCGTCTTCACATATGTATAATTACATAATAATCCATACAAAATATTGTAAAAAAAATCTAAAAGAGTAGATTACGAAGTTTCTTGGCCATTGCCCTCTACACGAAACTACCTTTTGGAAGGAGCAACTAGAAATAAATAAATTTTGTCATTCAAAAGTGCCCTTTATGTGCCTATTTCATATAAATGATTTGTCTTCGACTTAGTAGGTGTCGTAGATATAAAGAAATTCGTACACTAGGTAGTTTATAAGTATATTGGATGTATCTCATATCTTTGTATCAGTGTATTCAATTATTGGTAAGCCAAATAAATAAATAATCAAATAAAGAGAAGAAGAGCAGCACTACAGTGTCAGTTATTTGTTTAGCTGCAGCCATTGCTAGTATTCTAGGAACGGCTGCCCTTTACTATAGAATTTTCTATACGTAATATCTACACAAGTGACATCCGTTTCCTGCAGTGCTATTGTCTAAACGTCGGTCCGAAAAGTGAATCCCCGATAGTTTATTATAAGACAATTTTAAAAACAAGTGAGTTGTTCGAATTTTTGATTTGTCATTTGAATCGAGATTCGAATTCCAAGCAGAAAATATAGCACAGTTAAAATGATGATATATGACTTCACGAAAATTACCGGGTAAAGAAGGGTGGCAAGGACAACGACGAGCAAAGTGAAACTATCAATCAGCACATCATTTTAGACAGCGTTTAACGTAGAAATATTTAAACGATTATTTAAAAATCTGCAGTTTCATAGAAAAGTGCAATTATTATTATTATTTTATTATTTGTCCTTTATTTCAGGCAACTAAGACCCATAAAACATTAATATATACTAATAATATACATATATATTATATTTATATATATAATATTATAAAGCTGAAGAGTTTGTTTGCTTGAACGCGCTAATCTAAGGAACTACGGATCCGATTTGAAAAATTATTTCTGTGTTAGATAGCCCATTTACTGAGGAAGGCTATAAGCTATATATTATCACGCTAAGAGCCGAGCAAAGATAAAAAAGTCACGAATACGAAGTACTCGCACGGGCAGGCGAGGCGAGCGACGGGTGGGTCAGGGAGCAAGTAATTTGACGTGAACGAAGTCGCGAGCAGAAGCTAGTATATTAGAAGTATAAAAATAACTATAAACTATTACATATTTTTAAAACAAATATTCAAACTACTGCACACGAAGTGATGGGGTCGTGTTACGCTGCGAGGTGTCGCGTAGCTGGCCGCGGAAACGCCGATACAGCACACCTTTCGGCCAAAACTCTTCCTTGAGGAAGGTCATCAAATGATGAGTCGGAACGCGCACTACGAACGACTTGAAGCTAGTGTTATGACGCGCCTCCAACTTCTCCACCCTCAAGGTCCAGTTGGTCTTCACCCGTATGTACTCTACGATGTCCTCAGTCCTCGTAGAGTGGTGCAATCGGGACACGTATAGCAGCGTCGTCGGTATTGCAGGACGTAGCAGCATGTTAGAACCTGCCAGCGCCGTCCCCCACTGGTTGCGATAACTAGGCTTCCTCTAATTTCTCTCCACCTTGATGAAGCCATCCTCATCGCATGAGTTCTTCGGTGGAACCTGCTGTTCGTGGTCCATCACAACAGTTTTCGTCGCGCTCGATGCTGAGCGACTCAGCTTTCCCCCGTTTGGTTTTTTTGCTTGTCGTTAGCTTGCGACAGCAGGTTTCGTCTTGATGACAGTTGCAGAATAGGCACGCATGGGGGTCGATGTACGGAACAGCAATTTTTTTTTTTAAATAACCGACGAAAAATCTCAATGCAGAGATGTTCTTAATCTTGTACCGAGTGCATGGTATCAGCAGGCCTAGACAAAAAACATTTCTGTTGGCGTTCACGCCAAACGCTACGCCAAAATGTACGGGAATGACATTACATTACCTGCGGAAAGATTACGTCGTGTTCTTTTGGTTGTGCGTCGGTGTCGCTGCCACCCAGTTCAACGATATACCTATGTAGTTAAGGAAAACAGATCGTCTATCTATAGGTACCACATGCCACGCACCCTCTTTATCAGCTCATAAACTTTTTACAGATGCAACAATAGACAGTCAAGGGGAAAAGCTGGTACTGTCACCAGTTTTTGCAAATGGAATGTTAACGGAATAGATGGAAATCACACAGAGCAGGATAATCATAATATGTCCTTATAGAGAGAAAAGATAGCACGTGCATATATCAGACGACAACAGCAAATAGCCATTACAAATGCGGTGAGGTTATTGTCGTAATTTCCCATTGGAATTATCATTGTTGCCTAATGGGAAGCCCACCCTTGTTCAGCAGTAAACAATCTTGGGCAGAGATATAAAGGTGATGGTATGGCAAATGGCTACGTATGCTGTGACATCGTATGCCCGTATTCTCCGAAGAGTTGGGCAGAGGTATACCAGTGCGGTAGGTAGGAACCTACACAGTTTGCTAGTCATGTTTAAGACTCTGCTATAGGCATTTGACATAGATCAGTAGTGGCCCAGTGGTAACTGACGTGATTTACGAGTTGTAGCTCGTAGGTTCGAACCCGGACAGTCGCTTTACTTTGTGTAAATTATTTCATGCCCACTGCTCTCAAAATGATGATGGAAAATATCGTGAGGAAACATGCATGTCCTAGAACCAGAAATTCGAAGATATGTGACATCTACCAAACCCTCTCACAGAGAGGAGGCCTGTGTGAACATTACGGGCTGATTATGATGGTAGGCATTTCTAAAAACGACCTTCCGAAATATTCCATCAACCATTTTTAACGAAGCCTAAAATATTACTCAAGATCAGTTTTACACTAAAATAATTTAAATTACTATACCATTGCTAACACGAATCACCTTGCCGGAAGCCTGCGGTTGTCTTTTTACAATTGACCGGCGTACAATTAGGTACACACGATCATAGCAACGACTTCGTAAACCACTTACATAAAACTAGTTAATGAGGTGTAATAACACAGAAGTTTCGTTACCTTATTTGGAATAGGTATACAGTATATAGTCTGTTCCAAAAGTATCTGCTGAGAATATAAACAAATGGCTAAAAAAAAGTACCTACCCATAGGTACTTTTGTTAGCCATTTGTTTTTTTTTTAATTTGTAGTTGTTATTTTGTAGAGCCACTTACAAATTGATTGCTGTTATTCGATTAATTAAACCGGAAATTGTAATTTTAATCACCTTTGTGATGCTTTTAATTTGACAACTGACGTTAATTCTATAACCTTAAATTTAAAACCTTCTTAATACAGATTAATGTGTTACTAATTCTTGTAGTGAGTGATTACGTAAGAATTTAGCCTGAACAGGGTTTTTTTTTGAGGGTGGGAAATCATCAAATAACTTCTCCCGCTCTGGGTGGCGCAGGAGGGCGTGTCAGACTTTTACAGACTAAAACCCATCCGTGTTCCTTCAGTTGCCTGTGTGCCAGGGACCACGGTATCTCTTTCGAACAACCCGCACCCCTGGTAGAACCTGAACAGGGTTTTTTTTTGGTGGGAAATCATCAAATAACTTCTCCCGCTCTGGGTGGAGCGGGAGGGCGTGTCAGACTTTTACTGACTAAAACCCACCCGTGTTCCCGGGTTCGTTTGCACTTTTGTCGGACACTTTTAGGACCGACCATAGTAACACAACAACTATTGGTTTAAAATTAACCATGGTTGTATAATGTTGACTATGTTCGAAATCCTTGAGCTGATCTGTAGCATGGAAAACAAGGGCTGAGTCATGTCGTGACGTCGACAACCACGTCGAATATTTATTTTTATGTTACCAATGAAATAGTGTTGTGACGCTCATAGAGATAATGCTTTTTTTTAATGATTTATACACGTGTCCAGCTGCATTGGTGCTGTGATAAGCAAATTGTAATTAGTTATTTACTTCATGAAATAATTTGAAACGGTTAACCGTTGCCACGGCAATAGCTAAATGTGAAAGCAATCTGCACCTTAATTTCGTGGCACGCTGTCAATAAGAATCTGATTCATTTTAAAAGATATTGCCAATCCATTGCTCCATAAATGTTCGAAAAATTCGGTCAACGATGTAGATAACGCAATGAATGTCGTTGAACTGTCAAAAAACAGACAATACTCCAGAGGGGTAAAGACATCACGCAAAATAAAAGAATTTAATTCCTTACCAAACATAAAAAAGATTTCGATGATACAGTACCTACAGCTTCTTCTTATCATATTTCGTAGAATGTGAGAAGGAACTAATCAGGGTCACTCGCTGTAGCAAAAACAAAGTCTTGCAAAGTTGTTGTTGTTGATGATGGTAGTTCGTCTTCCAAGTATTTCTTGAGTAATAAGATTAATAGCGTTGAAAGAATAGTAAAGTCCCACGAAAGCCGAGGAAATCAATCAAGGGAACCATTATCTAAATTGATATTTTAAAGATAAAAGACTTGATTCAAAATATACTTATCAGATTTAAAAAAAATCTTTTGTCTATAGAAATCTACATTATCAGCGAGTAACATTAACATGGGCTTACTTTTTTATTTTAAATTAGGGATTCCTACGGAAAGTGCAATACCGTGCGTAACAGTATCATGGAACTAAAAAATGCCTATAAAAATCAATATTTTGCGTGTGCTGCGGAAACTATTGATGATACACAAAATAATGTACTACATGTTTATAATACTTATCGTTACCCACAACAAATTATATGTGTAACATAGTTAAGTCACAATAACCGATGTTTTGTTTCGGTAGAATCGAAAGATGACGCAGAAATTCTTGGAACGCGCTAATTCTTATCTAGAATTTTTCAAATCCAACTGGTACGTCGGATTTGAAAAATTCTTTCTGCATTTGATAGCCTATTACTTGAGGAATGTTATAGGCTATATAACAGCACGCTACGATCGGTAGGAGACGAGCAAAAAGATCAAAGCTAGGAAGACCACTAAGCAAAAATTAAGGAATAACGGAAATGTGGCTGTTATTTCAGTATATTGTGGGCACCACACTTACGATTTCTACGCGACTAAAATCATGGGCAGAAACTAGTAGGTAAGTAATAAATGGAAACTATTTGAAAGAAAGTAGTTACTGTTCTTAAAGGTTTTTCACAATTTTCCTCTCTGCTACTCGTGGATTCAAGCTTGCTCGTGCATACGATTAATTCAGAACTGCCCGGTGATAATCTGTCGACTCGAGGTCCGGAAGGGTATTTTTTATTTCCAACTGTAAGCAAATTCCCATGCTAAATATAGATCTCGTGATCGGCACGGGCTCTAGGTTCTGCGTCATCGGCCCACGCTGGGGGAGGCTTGCGGCAAGCGGCGCGGGATGGGGCCGGGGGGGGGGGGGGAGCGCTTAGCTTCTAACAAGGACAAGCGCATGCGCGGAAACGAAAATGTCAAAGGGCACCCCGGGAAGCCTGGATACCTAGGGCGTTACACAGGCTTTATTAATTAAACACACGATCTGGGTCAGTTTATTTTTTATCTGTGGGTATTGTGTTATGTCAGTACTCAGTAGGCATACCTACTGGCCAGTATGTCTTTTATAAATGTGCATAAATTAATGCGAACAAAACACGTGTAGCTTAGACTATGAATACAAACAATAACCATGTATAAATTAAATATAACGAAGGTTCCCCGGCTATTTGTTCTAAGCGACATTTTTTGCGAAATTGAGTAAAGCGGTCTACACACCAAAGCCGCTGACCCGGCGGCACAGCCCTAGCCAGGCTTAGTGCCGGCGGGTTAACCCGGCGGCTTCAGAATGTCCAAGCCGAACGACTTTGCCGGCGGCAATGCCGGCGACACGACAGCCGCGGCATGTGGTGTTCTAGTAATTGCCAAATAGTCGCAGAGATTGGACGTGTGTGTGGAGAGGGATGCCGGCGGCATCGGCATGCTGCCCCGCCGGCTTGCCCGCGCGGGCGCAAGCCGGCGGCATGATTGTACAAAATAAGGCCGGCGGGTTGGGCCGGCGATCCGTGCCGCCGGGTCAGCGGCTTTGGTGTGTAGACCGCTTTATATACATATTTGGAATCCGCGATTTTTTCTGATTCCAAATATGTATATAACTCAATTTCGCAAAAAATATCGCTTAGATCAAGTAGCCGGGGAACCGTCGATAAGATCATTTCTTGACAGTCGTAGACAACAGATATGAGAATACCGTTACAGAATAGTATATATAAAGAAGTAAAAGCTAAAACACATCTTGAAAAAACTAAGAAGGATTGGAACATGACCATGTGAATTAAATAACCCGGCAATATACAAGAACATTTACAACAAAATCAAGCAGTAGACCAACAAACATAACGCATATGCTACGAAACACAATCTAAACAATAACGATAGCCAATTGATTATTATTGTTATACTAAATGACAAAAACAAAGAAATCAAAACTTGGAAACTGTAACTGGTTATCTTAATAGAAGAAATAAAATAAAACAGCAGTATAAAAATGCTTCAACTAACAACAACAAAGACTTAAAATAGCAATGAACAGTAATTTGTTCAACGCTCCTTAGTATTCATGTGTATCATGATTATATGAGACACATAGTACAAAAAAGCTAGTCAGCGTGTATAATTGTCGAGAACGAGTCAATTGTGGTAATTAATAATATGAGACACATACCGACCCTGAATGGACATCCGATACTCTTAGGAGCTGCGGTCTTAATCTTAAGGACGACAATGAACTTCCAGATGTGTTTATTGTCTTCATTTTCGTTGGATTCTATGTTATTAGCGAAAACTATTCCAGTAGGTAACACGAAATATTTCGTTGTTGCCATATCAGCAGTTTTATAGGACCTTGAAACAATTATAAGAACTACACCCACATGCAGAGAGTAGGTTGAGATTCTCCAGAAACGATTAGTCCCGGCATCGGCATCAATGAAATCTGAATTTAGATTAACAAAGGAATCTGTATGTGCTAACTAACGAATACTTGAAAACAATGCTGTGAATTTAAGGCTATTTTAAGTGTGTACAACAAAAACAAATTATGTCTACCTCAAAAATGATTTTTTACTCAAGTTACAACAATGTCGTTCGTTTCTACATGTACGTCATTATTCTCATCAAGGTTTGAATAAAGTCACAGAGACCTTTTAACGTATTGAAGGGCAAACACATTGTGACTGACTGTGTGTTTAATAAGATCAAAAGAAGGATTGGTTAGAAGAACGGGTTTATTGGTCGTGTTATGATTTAGGGCGTTTTCATCTTCTGCACCACCTGCGGTCATTACGTGTATTTCTTCATATATGTTAGTTGCTCTCTTACATTTAAAGGCATTCTGGAATAGAGTCTATATTTTTCTATTTTGATTCACAATTTAGTGCATAACTCTACCAATATAAATATCATCGCGTGCACGGATATTTATAACTATCAAATGCTACGTGCTTCAAGAAAGTACAGTCAGTAGATACATTATCGCTCCACAGCTATTCAAACGTTTAAATGTACTCGGAATTGTTGAGAATGGTTTGTTTTGTAAAGTGTAAACTTGTTTCCCATTAGCAAAATCTCCACCTTGGTATAAACAAACACGTAGGTGTACATGTCGATCTGGCGTGATCGTGAAACCGATGTCAATCTTAATTGTACAATCACTCTTAATCTGATGAAACTGCTCCCCAGAATGCTGTGCCATGCCATGAATTTTAATGTTCCCTTTCGTATTTATATCTTCAGATATTATGTATATACATCATGTAGCAGTATGCGGCTCTGACAGTGCATCAAAAAGTGCAGTGCCAAGAAAAATAACCAGAATGAACACTCCATATACAGGCAAAAATCTCAGCCATAAAGATAAACAGGAATGATAAAACAAATTAGCATTCTCATCCTATGATACAGCGCCTAAGGGAACATCTGACAAATGCACACACAGGTCACATTCCCGTCGGTTGCCATTACGACTCCATAAAACGTTCTGTTTTAAATTGCAAGCAAACGTGCAGACGAGTAAAACAGAAATAAATAAGCAAGTGTGCGCTGGCAGCGCTGTTGCTAGGCGCGCTCAAGGTCTGCGCGGCCCTGGCCGTGCCCCCCTCATACCCTCTGCCCTTCCCCCCGCGCATGTGCACCGCTCAAACTGCATTCGCCAGCCGCACACATAAATACCCCGCACACACTAGCAGCACCACTACACACAATCTGTATCGAAATGCTGCACGTGTAAGCTTAGAAAGGGTTCGCGTTAGTGAGCGTGTCGTACACACACAATGTCTGATTAATGATGGTGGATATTCTTAGTTTTGTATACAACACACATGTACAACAAGGTTTCCATGTGTTTGTGCACATAGTGTACGCTCCATTTGAACTAAATGTGGAAACTGCCTGCTTACGTGACATCCTCGGAATGTATCTTCCGTCAAACATATTTTTCGCGTGTTCCGCATTTGAAAGATTTCTAGGTCGAGATTCCAAAATGCTTCGAGATTTCGAGGGTGCTAATAAATGTATGTAATACTTTTAAATATAACTTGAGATGACTCGGAAGATCATTTCTGATTGGGTACCTGCGTCAATTCATACGCTATGAGATTTTTTGAACCGATACTTACCTAATTTTATAACTTATAATTATAACAAATACAAATTGACAAGAAATGGTTCGACAGCGAAATTGATTTAGAAAATAATATACAACTCAAAGTTTTCAGGAAAAACAATCGTCAAGACCACAATCACCACAATAATGCATCAACATCCATTTACTTTTCTTTTTGGCAAGTGCTTTTAATGTTGTTACAAATGACTACATGCTATATTTTTGACTTGTACAAAATTCTTTCGTATATTCGAATTTATTTTCGACGGTCCTTAGTATTAAAAGTTTTCAATTTTCCCACGGAAGCCCGGAAGTTGTTTTGGTTCCAAGTGTTTCAACATTGTAAAGAAGCGATGACGAGGTAACATTGTGCATTATATCGCATCCAATGGCCCACTGCCAGAAATAGGTGACGAAATGAGTTTTACGTAATAACAGTTATACGTACACATTACGAAGATAATGACTATTGCTGCTTGACCTTGCCACGAATTTTTAATGATCCAAAATTATTTTTTCCGTCTTACCTCATCGATTTATCCAAGGAAATTTTTTTTTTCGGTAGGTAGCTGTGCCTAGCGTTGATACATTATTATCTTAAATAAATAAATAAATAAATCTTCAGTGATTAAAAGCTAACTGTTTCTCGGATTGAAAGATGTTCGACATGCTAATAATTTGCAGTAGGTGGATATGTAGCAAGACTGGAACTCAGGAGCGTACGGCACGGCGTCCTCACCTTCCTCCTGACACAGGTCCTCACCGGACACGGCTGTTTCGGAAGGTTCCTGTTTCGCATATGGCGGGAGGAAACGCCCCGGTGTTTCCATTGCGAAGATCGCCCTGAGGACACGGCGGAGCATACGGTGGAGGTCTGCCCGGCTTGGGTGGAGCACCGCCGTGTCCTCGTGGAGGCGATCGGCGACAGCGATCTCTCGCGTCCGGCGCTGGTCCAGGCTATGGTACGGAGCGAGAGTGCATGGGTAGCTGTCGCTTCCTTCAGTGAAGCAGTGATGATCGCAAAGAGGGAGGCGGCTCACGTGAGGGAGAGGCAGTACATGCGCCCTCACGGCCGTAGCCTTCGCAGGAGACGCCCTGGGGATCGGGAATCCCAGGCTGACTCCCAGCCACCGTAGGCGCGGGCTTGCGGACGGCGAGTAATGGGTAGCTCGCTGTCCGGTAAGGACCAAGCCCGGGTCGACGCGCGTCTCAAAGAGATGTCAGTACCAACTGATGGGGCCCGGAAGAGCCACTGGTGGGGTTCGCTAGGGCCAATGCCTGCCAGGGGTGCGGGTTCTTCGAAAGAGATACCGCAGCCCCTGGCACACAGGCAACCGAGTAAACACGGGTGGGTCTAGTCAGTAAAAGTCTGACACGCCCTCCTGCTCCACCCAGAGCTGGAGAAGTTATTTGATGATTTCCCACCTCAAAAAAAACCACATCGATTTATCCAAGGAAACATTTTTTTTTTCGGCAGCTAGCTGTGCCTAGCGTTGATACATTATTATCTTCAGTGATTAAAAGCTGACTGTTTCTCGGATTGAAAGATGTTCAACATGCTAATATTTTGCAGAAGATGGATATGTAGCAGCGTTACCAAATGTCTCGATTTTGGCAAGACGTCCCGATTTTTAAATCAAAATGAAATGTCCCGCGCATCTTTATTAAAGAGAAAACGGAAACTTTAAAAAAAGTTAAATCTTCACAGAAATATCATGAATAAGTAATTCTTATCATAGTAGGTACTCTTTCTCAATTTTTTTATACATGCTTCCAGCAGTTTTTCCAATCTTGAACTGTTGTTAAATTATAAGCTTCTATGGTTTGTAAAGTATAGTTTTCTGAAGAATAAAACTTTTTTGATTTTGATGTGATATTTTTTTAAATTTTAATTCAGAAGACGAACAAGACTCAACTATTTAACAATAGGGTAAATCTGATTTAAAATATCATATTTTTAATAAAATATATTTTCTATGGCTATTTTTGCTATTATTGTCACGTAAACGTAATTTGAACTCAAATAAAAAGATAAATATTTGAAAACTTCTGATAATATACGTTTTTTTACTATGTCCCGCTTTCGACGAAAGAATCCCGCTTTTTTCACTCAAAAAGTACCAAAATCCCGACTTGGTGCTCATATCTGCAATCATTAAATTTAATCGGCCGAACCAAGCTCATCAGTAGCGGTTTTAATCGACGAAGGGATCGTACAGCTAAGGCTGTGCGCAGACCTAAGTTGAGATTGTCTTTGCTCAGACCATGGCTCTATGAAACAATCTAGGCGTGTAGGATAAATCCGTTTGGGTTTGACTAACAAAACTGTTGCATCTACAAGAGCCAAATCTGTTTTGACGTTAGTGTGCGCACTATCTAAGGGAATATTTATTACCCATGTTACTTAGTCTAGCATCGTCTGTAATTAAAGAAGGTATACATATTATATTACCTAGTAAAATTATCTCGTAAGGCACGTGTATGTCCGCTCGTCCATACACGCGCTTTGGCAAACCTCAATGTTTATTTATCGATGATGTGATGACGGTATGATACACACCGCTTCCACGTGTACTGCACCTTATCTGACTCTCAGTACCTCTTACAATGTGTCGACTGTCGACTTTTATGAATTTATTTCCTTTCAACATTTTTGTGTTGCCTTTCTTTTTCTATGTATAGATTGATTTTTATCTACTCATCGTGTTTTCGTCACTTGTATTGTTTTAAGGCATCCCACGCAAGTAGCAAGGTTTCATTGAAGCATCAGACTTTCAGAAAATGATTTTACATTGCACTTCGAATATTACAGCGAAGACAAAACGAGTCTGATAATATGAACCTAACAATGTTATCGATGAGTATAATAAACTCGTGGTTGCTGTTATCTGAATATATTGTGAATTTATTGTAGGTATGTTTAATATATACCTGTCTCGTAATGTATGGGCTACCTATGAACTACGTTTGTTGTTGTAAATAAACAAATGGTCGGCCATCTTGGCCGCCATGTTGTCGATGAGACGTCAATGTGACGCGCGCGTTCGTCAGCTGATAGCGATACGTGGTTCTCGACGCTAAACGCTATACCTACTTCATGTAAATAAATGTACGACCATTCCGACCGAGTGCTGCCCAGAGAAGTAACCGGAGGCAAAACGAGACGCAAGCGCACACAATAGGGACTCGATGTACATAATCAATATCCATATAAAAACTTCATCATTCACTCGATTTGCATTATGACCGATGGCTGCAGCTCGATCCGGTTTTGGATCCACAATACTGAACAATAAAATAGGATTTGTATTGAATAGCACGTTTGTTTTGGAATTCAAATTCCACAGCCAACCTGAACGTTTCCTTGAATAATAGCAAGAGTGCTGATTAGTCATTCCTCGTGTTGCTTTACTTTTGTTTCATAAATCTCTGAATCGACTGTGATCTCTTTTATAAAATCCTTGACTGTAAAATAGAATCAGTTGTAAATCATAATGACGAATGAGGAGACAGGCATGGTATTATAATGGCAGATTATTGTTATTCAGGCTTCGCGAGCGCGGGTTCAAGGTAAAACCGCCAGAAGCATGTGGGAGGCCCCTGAGTATCGCGTTATGTAACTTTATCAGTTCAATCATGGAATCAAAAAATCAAACTCAATTGTTACAAATGTTTGAATTAATTCTATGTCCTTGCGATATTGGAAAATACATAAACTTGTTTATGTAAATAATTGTTATTTCATACATTGGTTATTGATGTAGTATCGTAGCGCGTGTCATATTTAATTTAATATCAGGATGACCGAGCTTTGCTCGGATTTTTTTTGATTTGAAGTTTTCTAAAAATGAAACCTAGCTAGATCGATTTATCGCCCCCGAAACCCCCTGCATACTAAATTTCATGAAAATTGATGGAGCCGTTTCCGAGATTATATACGAGAATTGCTCGTTTTTAGATATTAGATCTAAGTAGGTATTATTCGTTAAATCGTTTTTATTAACTGTATTACTGTACCAGGGATTCCTTTTAAACTTTTTATTAACAAAATTGTTAATGCTATCTTCAAGTCAGTGTTCGATGACATCATTCAGTTTTTATATGCTCCTGTTCTCTTCGTTTTTATGTTTTTTGATGCGTCAATGACCATAAATGGATTCCCAGCAATTATTAAGATACCAGGAAAAACGAATTCTGAGTTAGTTGTTCCAGCATATGTAAATTCTTGTAACGATTAATTTGATATAAATAACAGAGTAAGAAGCGTAACCTAACCATTGCGCTTTTTTAGTTTCAACTAAATGGATCTTCAAAACAATACAAAACAAAATCATACAAATACACAGAAGTACTTTTATATCCTAACTCTTATCCAATCTAACTAAACTCACATCAGTAGGTACATGATACTGCTTACCTGTATGAACTCGTTGAGGAAAACGCTGTCCATAACTTAAAACAATCGTACATTCATTATAAACAGTTGATCATCAATGCCGCATATTCACTATTCCTAATTTTACCTTCAAGTTTTTTGCTTAGGTAACTACTTTAAATACCAATTTGGCTTTAACACTGCAAATATTTGTTAAATAAACAGACTATCACTTTTGAAGAGTCTATTATTGACTTGATGTTGTTGACCAACAATTTTTTGCAAATTGCATTTAATACCTGAATAAGAATTCAGTCTTTCAAGATCAAACAAAATGAAGAGGTGGTTATATTTAGTGAAGCGGATGCTGTAAATGGAAAATAATCGATACAAGACAAAGATGGAGGAAACACTAATTCAACGTACAACGATATTATAGAAGTTGGCAGAGTTTAGCCAAATTATTACCTTCAGCCAGCGAATTGGTTTTGCCATTATTTAAATAAGCTTGACAAAAAGAAAGTAAGTTTAATAAAGCAAATAAATCTTCATTGTTCTTTTAGACAGGTTTAGTGTAAGAAATCCTGATGTGGCGAAGAAATCACGCAGCGTTGCCAATAAAAAAAAACAGCACGTCAAATTAGCATGTCGGTGACGCGAAACCATAAGTTTTGCCCCTACCAAAAATCGCTCAACGCGGCTAAAGAAGTTTTTACTTCAAAAATTCACTCAAAATAGAAAATGATCGTTTACTGTAGTATGTCTACTAATTGTTGTCAACTAATTTTCTACTACCCTAGCCTTTTCATGCCTTTAAACATCCACGATCGAAACGTCACTAAGTAAACATAGGTCCCTTAAGAAGATATTAGTATCTGAATAATGGCCTTTACTTAAGTGTTTATCATTATGTGCTTGCCTACCAACGGCAGCGTCGGCTGGGATCACCCGATTGCCTTGAACTCATGTTCGACATTTTTTGCGAACTAACGCTACAACAGGATACATAGCGCGCCGCTGTGCTCGGCCCTTTAGTGGTTTAGTTGATGCCCTTGATGAATCTTAGAGATCTTTTTGGGCCGTTTTATAGCCTGGAATTCGGGCGGGTCGCTCTTAACAATTCTTTTTCCCTTTTTGTCACGCGATGTTACTTACATAACTACCTCAGTTTCAAATTTCACTTGATTCGCGCGAATTTCCTGCACATTATGTAAGATGCAAGAATAAAGCTGACGAAAGTGACGTCGCACAAAATTGCAATGGATTTGAAGGTAACGTCAATCATGTTAGCGGCGCTTCCCTCGCGGAAATTTGCTTTTTCATTAGATACTAGTAATAATAACTTCATGATCATGACGCGGTGATAAGGCTTGATACAAATTGAGTCATGTAGAGGACACACGAGTTAGTAGTATAGGTAATATTGACTGTCTAATGTCTAGAGTAAACATGGCTGCTAGTTCACGGAACGCGCAGGCCCCAGTTGAGTTCGGATCAAATTAATTATTCATATACAGGCTAGCGTAACCGGAGCTATATATGGTTCTTAAAACAATTTCAGGGACGACGATAACAATAAATATGTTGACGTAAAGTTGTTAAGAACAGGAATATACGATAGTGAAGATACGTGTGACATTTTCCATACACTTCCCCGCACTTGCCGAAGGTTCTAAACAGCCATTGTTATTAAAATATTGTTAGTTAAGAAATGTTCTATGGGAAACTTACTGGAGTGTACGTTTTGTTTGAAGAAATGTTGCATAATGGTATATGGCGTGGCATCAACAGCGCTGCGGAATACCACATGAGGCGTTTGCGGCAGGAATCAGTGACGTCGCGGAACTGTAACGTCGCCATACAATCTGCTCACCGCTGATATGCACTCGGTTTCACAACGGTTCACCTGATATTACCGGCAGGTAATAAGCTAACCGCGGTAGTTTGGTGCGTTGACGCTCATGCGGCGCAAGACTCGCGGAAGGCCTCAACGTGACAATTTTTACGGAACTGTAATTGTTAGTCAGGTGACCCGCTGGGACGCGACAGTGTGGAAATGGCGATGCGGTGTGTAGCGCGGTCGTCGGTGAGGCACTGACGGCTCGCCGGCTGCCTGCCGCCGGCCGCTCCTGCATTGCGGCGCGCAGCCGCACTCGCGCGCGCATGACCTTGGCATTGAACTTGGCAATGGGCCGGCGCGGCGAGGGGGCCGCGGGGTGCGGCGGGCCTGTCGCCGGGGGATGGTGATGCACCGGCAGCTGCACCGCCCCTCTCCCGCCATCCCTCCGTCTTCGCCACTGCTCGAGCCCAACTTACAGAATACAAAGTACTGATTTCAGTCTTCAACTGTACAATGCAGTGATATTCCTTATGCCAGCTTCTATATACGCGATGGTGACGTGTCGTTTCCGTTGTCTTATTTACTTTTTATGACACAGAAGCGAAGTGTAATAGGTGGAACACACGATTTTATAATTGATAGCGCTGTAAAACGAACAAATTGCAGTAGACAAATATTTGGGATTATAGTTTTTGAATAATATGACATGTTTTTTGTTTGGATATTTGCCCGAAGTGATTCGTTTTTGTGAAGTCTAGTGGTTGTGGTGTTGCAGTTAAGAATGCCAAAACATTTGATAAATAATAGGTAGGATATTATTTGAGGAATTTTAATTAATGATGTGAATAGTTTGCAATTTCAAAATATTGTTTTGTTGAACAATACAATGGTTGTATAATAATTTTAGCGGTGTAACAGAGTGATCATGGTGTTTGCTCATGCGCCACTTGCTTGAGGCACATCTGATGTAATATCGGTGGAGCATAAAAACTAGTCGCACTTGAGACTTTAGTTACCAACCGGCAATTTATTAAGCCCGCGATTATTTCTTCGATAATTACACGTTTATGATATCAAGCAGAATTCATTCTATTAATAACTTAGCTCCGATCACAAGTGGGGTATTCAATTGTTATATTATAAATAGAGTTGACGAATGAGCAGATTGATTTTCATATCGTAGTTATAAAACATAATCAGACTTGGGTGATGAGCTATCTTCCTACACGTGTCGGAGTGCGAAGGCTGCGGGGTGCGGAGGGGTGGCGGAGGGGTGAAAAGCGGGGGATGTTGCGAGATCGATCTGAGTGCGCGCGCACCTCACTCCTCGCTACCCAGTATAAAGGCCACACAGATCCCGGGCTGCTTAGGTACTTAGGTACCAATGCCAAGCACTAAGTCTATACATCTCTGCTATAACGAATATACCCATGTACTTAATGGTAGCTGTATTAATGCTAGTTCTTCCTTCACTTAATGTTATCGGCAAATACATTAAAAACATTATTTTATCACTCTCCCCATCTTTTAGTTTACTAAAGAACATCACGTACAGAAATAAAATAGAAAACTCATTCTTCTGCTACTTCGTTTTTAACGTTTGGTACAGTACGGTTATCGTTAGTAACTTATGTAACGTATGAGATCCAATTATAACTACTCACAAGTTTTATAACTTTATTACCTTGAGAAGTATTATTACGAAGTGCCCGTCGAAGCCCACGAACATTAATTTCACTTATAACTTTGATAACAGTGCAGTGAACTTTGCGTGAACAAGATTGATTGTATCATGTTTTTATGAGCTTCTATTGAACCATTAGGGTCTATATTGTTGTTCTTTTCCTTTATATAATAATATAAAGGTTATCTAAGTTTAATATTTCACAAAGAATCTAGTGGTTGTGTCTGGAACTTCCTGTTTTTTTGTTACTTACACTGTTGTGTTAATTAAGAAACATTAATATTTCTTTGATAAACTTTGGCAACGACTTTCTGTTAAATAATCTAATAAGCACAATTTTTTTTCCACCAACAGCGATGAGGACGAATTCTTTGATGCCCAGTGAGCTCTTTCTTCCCTTTTGCAAATAATGTATTTATTTTAGTGTTAGTTTGTATATAGCACTATTCATGGGTGGTGTAAATGATTTTGTCAGGTTAAGATCGGTCAGAATAATTATCTAAGATGGCTATCGAGAGCTTATAGCAAATATTCAAGCTGTTCAGTGGCATATGCGTCGGAGAACATGATTGGACCTAATATACTGCCTCGAGGTACACCAATCTTGTCTACGCTTAATAACAGGCTAAACCTATGACAGACCGTTGGGTATCTGTGTAATAGAATTGTGGCAACCCCTTTCCTCTTCCTTAAGCAGTGTAGAAATAAAAAACCCAGATGTTTTCCATATAACAAGGACAATGAACACTCTTATTAAATCGAAGGGTTAGGCATTTGCAAACGCATTTTTTTTTTAACGGAACTAATAATAAATCGAAGGGTTAGGCATTTGCAAACGCAGATTTTTTTAACGGAACTAATAACAAACCAATAGCTACACGTTTATGATGTATTATGGATAGAATGAAAGTAAATAAAATCTTATTAAAATGTTAGGTCACACTGTCATAACGTCACCCGGGGAAAACGGATGACTTAGTTGTGGTTGTTGTCTTTTTTGTAATGACCAATGATAACTATTCATTTATCCACTTCCATCTTTCACTACTTCTATTAGAAAAGCCGTACAAGTACTGTGTATGTGCATATCCAACTGTGTAATTATAGCCTATACTGTTTCGAGATTTCTGCAGTGCATAGGTAAGCAAAATGCCGCAGGAATGTACGTCACGTCTGGATTCTTCAAAAGGGTAGAGGGAGAGATGCTATTTTTGTACGTTCACATTTCACTGGAGACGAAATTGAGTCCCAGGGTTAGGCCTGCTGCACTGGTGTTATTTAATCTAATGAATGTTTTACACAATGCCTGTAAAATAACATCCATACTTTTCCTGATTCTGGGACCTTGTACCAAAATTACTTTATTATTGATGCAGTATTAGATTTATCTACAGTCAAAATTATTGGACATATTTTTATCAGGCAGAGAAAGCGCTATAAAATTGGTTAATTTATTAGCAAAGGAGTAATTTGGAAGTTTTTATATAAAACGACTGAGTCAGAAAGTTTGATTGGTTTTGATGTTTTTGTCACATAATTAAGTTTCTTTCCTCGATTTCGATTTGCTCTCGTACTTATACCTACTTGTTTATATTTATTGAATGAATTCAGTTTTCTGTTTTTTGTTTGTTTAGCTTATACTGTCCAACTGTTCGGCAAACGCCTCCCCAAGTTCTTCGATTTTACTTTGTAAAATGAAGTAAACAGAAGGTCAGATCTACATTTATTTATAAATTATGTTAAGTATATCATCCGACCTTTCAGAAGACTTTTATCGCGCTCTTTTAAGGTTAAAGGTGGAAGGGACCCCGAGCACTGTTAAATAACTTATGTGTACGGTACAGAATTTCCCTAATCTCGAAGTTTCTTTTCCAGACTTGTTCTTACTTTTTGAAATAAAACCGTCAATTTATATTGCATTTCTCTATATGATTCCCTATCAACTTTTAGACGTTAAATTTGGGAACAAGTGCTCCAGAAAAAGTCACTAAAACATTCACACCTACACCTGACATAATTATGAAAATTACGTAATAAATGAATAATATCCGATTTCCTTTCCACAACCCTCATTTAATGAGCTTGCTTATAAATAAGAGAAGCAAAAAAGTATTGGACTCTGCCAATGTGTATATAATTTTCTCTATACCTACGTTCCTTTAACGTCAGTGCGGTTAAGTCTGCACATAAATAATTCTCTATGTAATCGACAGCTAATGAATTTTATGCATTGTGTTTAGCAGAAGCTATAATTATGGTTTTATTACCAGCACGTGTCTGTTATATACTCAAGTGCGATATGATTAAAATTTTACACCTGAACTATAGTGAAATTGCTCATTTGTGAATGCTTAGTCACCAAGTGTGTAAACAGCCCATGTTTATTAACTTGATCAAAGTAAGGTTTATCTTTAGAACAACTTTTCCTGTTTTGAATACCTTTCGTGTTATGTTTACAATGACTTGTGACCTTCACATTAACCGTTGCGTCATTTCAAATTGATTATTGATTTCATTACTATACATATATGTTTTTCATTTCTTGTGTTATTTCTTCTAAACAAATGGGTATCATTATCGTATTCAATAAAAATAAAAAAGAATCTAAATCCTCTATCTTTACTGTTTGTATTAAAATTAAAACCGGCATTTCCTTTATCCTTACATTTTCAACCCACCTCACAAAGGGCGCAGACACTATCGAACACAGATCACATCCAGGATTCTACAGTTCCACTGCGTATAAAGTTACGACATTCGCCGGCGTCACAGTCGCCCGGGTGGAGGTGGCCTTGCCCTTCACGAGGCGCACGAAGCGCGAATCGATCGGCGCGAACCAGCTGACCCGCCCTGCCTCTTGTAAACACTGTTTTACCATCAATGGACGCCTATACTTTGTTTGGGAAACGTTTATATTCTTTTAGGACTTGAATGGTATGTTTAAATAGATAGTGTATTGGGTAAGTATATCAGGAATCATATTTTAGGAAAAAACATAAAAGTTTTTTCAACTGGTATTGAAGTTTCAGAAGATTTATGTTTTAGAAATGGATAAAAGTTATGAAACGGAGGTGACTATGCTCACAAAGGATAAAGGATTGTTTAAACAGCTTATCTACCTGATATGCGACCCATTGGTTGCATTGCAGTTTAGTTTACGTAATAGTTACTAACCTAGGCTAACTATAGAGCCCGCTTTGGCATGCGATGCCAATACACAGCAAGAACATCAAAATATTGATTTTTTTATTATTTTGCTAGCCGTACGCCCTAGTCGTGCCATAGGGCCAATGGTATTTCCCATCGTCAAAAAATAGGAAGTACAATACAAGCTTGCAGCCCCATATTTAAACCCTTTAGCAGATTATTTTTGAAAATCCTTCCTGAATGCTATTTTTTTGTTTTATATCAAACTCTGGTGCATAATTTCGTGCTTCTAGAGTTCTAGACCCCAGTGGTTTACTTTGTGTGTTGTCTGTCAGTGAATTTTAGATTTAATTAAGTAGAAAGATTAAATCTTGATTTTTTAAATCACGACTTTTCTTTGGATTTTATATTGTTTTGTTTACATACAAGATCGAAAGTGATCACTCAGTTTAATAATGACGATCAAAATCATTGTCTCATCGATTGTCAATTTATTTGTGGACTTGAGTGTGGAAATCATCCTTAAGAAATGTCATGTCGTTTATTTGTTCACTGAAATGTTTAGTGTGATCAATTTAGATTGCAGAACGAAAGACAGGTTCTTTTTTCTAGTTTAAACTTTCTTTGTGACGCCTTCAATGTTTTAAGTTAGATAAAGGGCGGAAATTCATGTATCATGGCTTGTTATGTTTATAAAATCAAAATCAAAAGTCATTTAATCAGGCTAAGAGTCAGCAGTTTTTGAAAGTCAAAATTACATAAGACAGTCCCCCAAAAACGCCCGCCCTTCAGCACTTCCTAATGCTTTAGCTGGGAAGAAGAAGTGGCCCAACAAAAACCCCAGCAGCACAGCTGTCTGTTAAGTTAGAAGAACTTGACTCCATACTACAGTAGGTAAGTAAGAAATTAAGAAAAAGAAACTTAAGAAAAAACTTAAACATTAAGAAACACAAAAATACATTAAACTTGCCATATGTCAGCTAGCACACGCCAATATATGTCACCGTAAAATTCTAAATACCTTTAGATTATAATCTAACTCGCGAAATTATGAACTGTATGTAACAAACTGCTTACAATTTAACGCATTATTTTTCGTTAGATTATAATCTATCGAAGTGAAACCATCAAATTATGAAATGGCATGTGACGGAACACACCTCGCGCGCTGATTGGTTGAATGGGATATGCCCGCGCCACCATATTTGTTTGTTATCGAATGTAAACAAACAGTGTTTTGGTGATTGTAAATTGATTTCGTGTTGAAAATAACTCACAGCTTTAGAAATTAGTATGAAATTGTTGTGGAAATAATATGAATTTGTGATTAACCAAAGAAGCACCTGTGTTTCATTCTTAACTATATGGAGACAGAATGGCCTTACTGTAGTTAGACCAACCAATCAGAGACAGCCTTCGGACAGTTGACAATTTAACGCGCGACAGATTGTGATTTAACAGTTTCACTTCGATAAATTATAATCTACCGAAAAATAATGCGTTAAATTGTAAGCAGTATGGTGCAGTTTACAATTTATCGACAGTTTATAATCTTGCGAGATAAAATATAAACTAACGGTGTTCACAATCATACGGTGACAAATATATAGCGACAGTGGAAAGGTAAAATAACTAAAGCTCCGAAACCTGAAATCTCAGGAATTAATCTTAAAGTTGAATGATTTAAAAATCATTTTACAATTCATATCGTTTGGCGCTTTAGCAATTTTACCTTTCCGTGTCGATATGAATATCGACATATGCAATGAAATCAACAACAAAAATGCGGACTATCTACGGATGATGGCCACACAGGGCATTCTTCCAGCAATAACCATGTCAACGAGAAAGAATACTTGTCTGGACCACATTTTTATAAAATCTAGAAATAAATCTACGGGACCGATTACTAAATGCTCTGTCACTGATCATGACATAGCGATGGCTGCTACCTACCTAAAAAATAATCAATCCGGCTCCACCAGACCAAAATGGAAAATTAAAATAGATGAGGAAGCGGTTGTCGCCAAGTTAAATAGTAAGTATTTCATGGTCCGAAGACTTGAACCAACACGGCACCAACTCCGCCTTTAATATTTTTATTGAAGTCGTCGCTACATCACTAAAAAACAACTCACGAAAAGTCAAAGTAGGCAGAAGTAATTATAACATTAAGCCCTGGATTACCCCAGGCTTAATAAGATGCATGCACCACCGCGATAAACTGCATCTAGCCTCACGTGCGCTCCCAGGTGATCAAATGAAACGATTAATTTACTCCCGGTATAGAATCTTTTGCAACAGCTTGCTGCATAAGTTGAAAATCAACTACCACAGTAACCAAATTGAAAACAGCCAAGCTGAACTTTAGAAGACGGTAAAATCCATATACAGCGACAACAGAAAGACGTCAAATGACTTGGATAAACAAGTTACCAATACGAATCCAACAGAATCTTTTAACAAATGCAATGCTTACTTCACTACACTGGGAAAAAACTGCCAGACTCAATTCTCTAGCGAATCGCCGAAACACAAGCCTCTCTTGCCGATAAATATACCCCAAATACAACCTGCCCACACACATTTTTCTTACACCCCACATACGCAACAGAAATAGAAAGCTTTATAATTCAACTCAACAAAGACAGCGCTCCCGGGCCCAATAATCTCAAAGTAAGACTGATTAAAAAAATCAAAGCCGCTATTAAAAGCCGCGGTTAAAAATAAGAGAAAGAGAATGACTCTTTCTCTTATTTTTAACCTTAGCTTAGAATCTGGAATATTCCGGAACAAATGGAAAGTTGCAGCTATCAGTCCAATCCACAAAGTTGGTGCAACAGATATCCCTGATAACTATCGACCTATTGCCCTGTTGCCTATACTTTCTAAGTTGCTCGAGAAAGTTGTAAACAAACGACTTACGAATTTTCTCGAGAAACACAACATGATTTCCAATAATCAGTTCGGCGTTAGGAGGGGTAGGTCAACTGAAGACGCAGCCAGGCTCCTAACAAACGCTGTGTCGGCAACTGTCCATAAAGGAGAACACACTATGTGCGTTTTCCTAGACCTGGCTAACGTTTTCGACACAATTTCAATACATCTCCTTCTAAAAAAGCTGGAAGCTACAGGTATACGCGGTACTCCCCTAGATTGGCATAAAAGCTATCTCTCCAATAGAAGGCAATTTGTCAAGGTCGGTGATATCACTAGCGACCTACATCCTATTAACTGTGGAATTCCGCAAGGTAGTTCACTTGGTGCGACGCTTTTTTTTACTTTATACCAATTACATCTTGAATATTCCTCTTACCAGCGCTGAAATAATAGCTTATGCAGATGACACAGCAATCATATTTTATGGTAAAAATTAGGACAAGGTGTGTACAACATTGCCGAAGAGGGACTACGTACAATAGCTTAAGCTCTTGATAAGAATTTACTTACCTTAAACGTTAAAAGACTAAGATTATTACTTTCTATAAAACCAAGACATAAGACCAACACCTAACGCACAGTTCATACTTTGTCTCATAACCCTAGCCCTCGAACTGCGGGCTGTCGTGCACTGTGTTTGAGCGTACATATTCCATGAAATATTTAGGAATCACTTTAGACTAGAACCTCTCTTTTAAACCACAAATACACGCACTATCCAGCAGAGTCAGGAAGCTTATCTACATCATGAAAAAACTACGAGACTGGCACACCCACTACTATACTGCGTACTGTTTACTTTGGCCTCTGCCAGTCCGTCCACCAATATCAGTAACCAATATCAGGTATCTCAGTCCCCAGACTGGGTGGCGCAGGTAAGGCCGTATTTATTGAAGCCGAAAGAGCACAAAGAGCCACCATCAAAGCAGTGCTCAAGAAACCTTTAATGTATTCAACTGTCAATCTCTATAAGGATGTCCCGGTCCTTCGTGTCCTACAGCTTTTATCCTAAATGCAGTACTTCAAACACACCGGAAACCAAAATCCAGACCTGACTACGCAGAGATAATCTCAAACGCAGCCCCTCTTATGACAAGACGTTCTTCAAACTAATTACATCCACGCATATATATAACGAAGTTATAAAGACCTGCAACATAATAGACCCCAAAATATCCCTGTGTAAAAAGATAATAAAGAACTGGCTCCTTACACTCTCCTACGACGAAACAAACGAATATATACGAATAGCTACTTAAGAAGTCAGACTAAACAAACTGACAGCACTCCTAATCTCACTCTGATACACTCATACTCACACACATACACAACCCCACACACAAACGCACACAAACGCGCACAAACACACATTTAAGTTGAATCTTATTTGTATGAGTATTGGTACCAATTTTTTTATATTTTAATAATTTTTACTTAAATTCATAAACTTACCTTTTAGTTTGTTATTGTCAATAATCGCCGTGTATTTCCTTTTGGATATAACAAAATGTAGAACACTGATCCCCAAGATACAGACTAACGTCTAGTTTAGGAATCATCGTTCAAATAGCCATGCATGATGTACTTGATTATTAAATAAATATTAATAAAATATCCCAACAAGACATAGAAAACTATAGGTACTCTAGCAGAAATAAATAATATAAAAACAACGTAAACCGAACTTACAACCTAAATAAAAGCTTCCAGGCATAAAGCTCGGGTGTTGCCTTGTATAATTTTAAGTAGCTCAATTTTTTATAATGTTAAATTTAATAGATTAATTTTTGCAATAATTAATAATGTTACTAACATAGTTTTAAGTATTTCTAACAAGTTATGGAATGTAATGATTAATTCTGAATTAAAATTATTAATAATAATCCTTTATTATGCATGCCTGCTTACGCATGCAATTCTGCATTATGTAAATACAGCTGTAACTTGAACTAACAAAAGTTAAACTAGGACCTTTGGAATTTGGAATGAATACAATTAATAAACAGTTAATACAATTAAAAATAACAAAACCATGGTTAGCAAGATGACCAGTCAACACAAGCAGCACCCGTTCACGAGCATAACGCCACAAGATCAGCCACTACCCCCCTCGCCATATTTGAGGAAAGTAGGCCATCCGACCCTCGACGCTACCGCAAGCAGTGACATCTAAGGGAGCATGACGAAGTTGCTGCCGGTTGCTCTGGCAAGAATAATATGAATTGTCGAGGTCGCTAGCTAACTACAGCTTTTTATAATGTGACTAGCTGACCCAGCAAACGTTGTTTTGCCTTATAAATTATTTAGGGGTGGACTACCCCTAACATTTAGGGGGATGAAAAATAGATGTTGGCCGATTCTCATAGATACCGGATAAGCAAAAAAAATTTCATCAAAATCGGTCAAGCCGTTTCGGAGGAGTATGGCAACGAAAATGGTGACACGAGAATTTTATACAGGGTTATTTGTAAAACACCGGTAACCTCTCAGGACTATATTACTAACATCATAAACAACAACTTTTGTTCTACGACTTTTTACAAAACATAATACATTTACCAAAAACAAACCTTAAATATTTCGTTGTCCTATGTAACACATTTCAACTCTGTATTTTGCTGTACCTACATACATTGCCGCGCACTGTCCTCGTAGTAATACTTTTGGGTAGCATTGTTTCCCGGTTAGGTATACGTACGTTTGGGAATCGTATGGCGTATTGGCGACACGCTTCCGAAACATTGTCATCACACCTAGCTAGCATTCGCACCATTTCCGTGTACTCGACATTGGAATATTGATACGCCATCATGTAAAGATAATTACGTATACGTCTGCACTGCGAATTTCACTACAAGGACCCGTAATGACGCGACGCAAGCGCATCAAAGCAAACGAATGACTGAAGGCCGCCCGTAAATAGGTCAAGTTCAAGCGCCCCCGCCGCCCCCTACCCCGCTCCCCTCGCTATTGTCGGTACTACCTATCGCTTTCTTTTGCTTCGCATAGACTTCGTAACATTTAGAGCGTTGAATTTAAATATTTTTATTTTTGTATGTAAATCTGATGAATTAAAATATGATGAATTTTTAAAAGTCATAGAACAAAAGTTGTTGATTATGATGTTAGTAACGTAGTCCTGAGAGGTTACCGGTGTTTTACAAATAACCCTGTATATTAGATTGAGCTAACTACATATAATGCAATACAAGTAATTAAAAAAAAAACATTGTAAAGAGTAGATTATGTCAACAACGTAATAATTAAAAGTACCTACTTCCAATATACATTTATAGGTCCTGGTATCATCACAGGTTTCCAACGTTTGATGTATTGCATAAGTTAAAAAGGTTGGCAGTACGCAAGGTCCAGCAGCGGTGGCCCAGGGGTAACAGCTGCGACTAATGAGTTGTAGTTCGTAGGTCCGAACTAAGACAGACGCTTTACTTTGTGTAAATGACTTCATCACCTTTGTTCTCAGAACGGTGAAGTGAGACATCGTGAGGAAACCGGTATTAGTCGTAGAACCAAACAATTCTAAGACGTGACATCTACCAACCCGCCCTGGGTCCGCGTGGTGGATTTCGGCTCATCGAGAGGAAGCCTGTGTCCCAGCAGTGGGAACATTATATGCTTATTATGTTGACTGTGCTGTCTAGAATTGCTAACAATGGTCTGACCATGTAACAATAGGGTTTGATCAGTTATTTACTCTAGGTATCTACTCTATTAGAATTAGCCGTAATTCTTCGGATTTCTGGACACATTCAATTCAATGGATCTTATTCTCAATGTAAACAATCATTATAAAAACCGGAGGAGTAGGTACGAGTAGGACTCGCGCCATGAAGCTTCCGTCATCAAGCCGTGTTCGTGGCTTGGCTTCACTCATGTGACATGGTATTATGCATTTTCAATTCAGGATTGAAGTCAACGGGAAGTATCCAGTAATTGAGTAAGAAATAGCCATATTCTTTATTGTGTTGACTAATAGTAGTCAAGGCAATAAAAAATCTGGACATTCATAAAAATATGAATTAAGTTTCTTAGCTTGACTATTCAGTGTAGGAAATCGGGTAAAGGAAATGTTTATTTTATTAATACCTATTTATTACAAAAACATATTAATGTTATTCAAAAGTCATAAATAATACGTAAAAGTATATTAAAAAAAGAAATTAGTTTGGTTTATAATATTGACACATTTTTAACTAAAATAAGAAGTTTAGCTAAAGAAAAAATCTAAGGCTTCTGATCAAGTAGTGAAATATAATTTCTGTCTCAGAATCGTAGCATATTTACCTGTTACATTGTGGAGGATAACAAAGTCTAATATATCTGAAAGTAATGTTATATTCATACCTACACCATACATAAGTAGTTACATATACTAAAAATAGATAAAAGAAATTGTACATAAATAACATATTAATACAATGTTGACGTTGAGAAGGGATTCTTTGTTCGGGTTTTTAGATGGCGCTTCTTAGAAAGGTCTTTCTTAATTTTTCTTGTTTGTATTTTATTTTTATCCCAATTTTTTCAAATAAATCTATAAATATGTACAAGTCGCTTTACATAGATATAAGAGTGCCAACTAACGTAATTTGGCGCGGCCTATGGAATGGCATCAATATTATAGCGTAAAAAAACTTTGTACCCTTTTTACGAAAATTACTAGCACGGAGGAGTATGAAATTTGGCACAGTCAGATTTTATATGGATGACGAGTGCAGAAAGTTGATATTTTTATTTAATAATGCATTAGAAATACATTAAGTTTAAAATTATTTATGGTCGATTTTGAATCGCTGGGCGACAATATACAACCATATGAGTACGACATGTCAAAAAGTCACCATTCAGTTAAACCAAAATTAATTAAGGATGTCACAGAGACATACATATATATGAAAAAGAAAAATAGCATAAAAAATACAACAGTCTTCTAACACAAAGACTACTAATGAACGACCGGGAGGCACAGGAAATATCATTGTGATCCTATTGACTATTTTGCGAAGGTACGTCAATAAACAATTTTTTTTTGTGTGTGGGCGGGTAGAATCGGTCGATAGAGGGGAGATGAGCCGCCCACTCCCTCCAAGCACCCCACAGCTTCCCCTGACCCGTAAAGGGGGATGAGTCAAACACACACACAAACAAACAAGGGGATATAAACATATGTCAATATTAATAGGTATATGTTGTTGCATAAGGAGAGGATAATAAATAACAAGCAATTGTTATGTTGGAATTGTGGCAGAATATTGTGAATTTCCTTCAAGTAATGGGTACAAAGCGTCCGTTGATGTATCTTTATTTTGTTCAAGAATACATTCATTGAACATTTATTACGATCAAAATGAAAACAGTGAAAGCTAGTGGCTTTAATCTGATGTTGAGTAATTAAAAGATCCACCAACCCGCAGTGGGCCCGCGTGGTGGATTACGGCCTACTCCCTCTCATAGAGCGGAGGCCTGTGTCCCAGCTGTGGGAACGTTATAGGCTGATTATGATACGGTGATATGATAATTAAAAGATGCCAAATCAAATTAGCATTAAACACTTGGTATTTAAGTCGATATAAGTATAGTATTGAATGTATTATGAAAATATAAATATCTAGCTGACCCGTGCCCACTTTGTTGGGCGGTAAATATTTTTAATTGTGACAAATTGGAACGGTGTACCTAGCTTTTGACGTTTCATAAGTGCCCTTGCGGGTTTATGTGAAACCAAATATTTTGATTTTGATTAAATTATGAGTGTGGTTCGGTTAGTACTAAAAAACACTACTTTTTGTGACTTAAATATACAATTTAGACGTATGTTATCGCTTGCTTTTTTCTAGGCATTATCAAGTTCTATAATTTTTCTCTAGAACTCAATCATATATCTCTCATCGTTAAGGCAGCGTTCGTAAGAAACGTTTTCGTTCGACCGTTTTTTCTCCGACTTATTTTGCAAATCCGATTATCACGAAAAAGTCTTTTAATTTTTCGGGTTATTAAATAACCTATGACACTCACAAATAATGTGGCTTTCTAATGGTAGAAAAAAAATTAAAATCCGTTCAGTAGATCCAGAGATTACCCCTACAATCTCACATACTCACAAACTTTACCTCTTTATAATATTAGTATAGATTTTGGTAGAAAATAAACCCCTGCATTGTCCTTTTTTGATAATTATCGATATCGGCTAATTCAAGATTATCAGGATAAAGTAGAAAAATACTCTGTCTAATACGTGTATCACAAAAACCATGGTCATTGGTTCATCATTTATAATCAACTTGCTGAGCCCGTGGTTTCACCCACATGAGTCTCGATCCCGTGGAAATATCCGGACTAAATTAATTAATAATAAGTTTATATAATTAATTATTATTCTATGTCTTAATCCGAGTCATAGTCTACCCATGTGACAAATGCATCAAAATCCGAACAGCCGTTTTAGCGTGAACTCGTAACAAACAAACATCCAAACAATTAAATATTTTCTCTTCCTGATATTATATGCGACCCCTCCTGCTACGCACGGGTGCAATAGCAACATGTCAAAACACCGAGATTTCTTTTACCTTCCAGAATAAATTCCCTAAGTAAATAATGGTGACAACCGTATCAAAATCCATTGTGTAGTTTTATATATGAAACAAGCACCGAAAACCGCAAAAAGAAAATTTATTTTTGAAAAAGCGACTTTGTTTTATAACATGTATAGGTACTTGTATAGATTTAATTACCTTCAACCTTCTTTTGTTGCTCAAATCAAATCAATTATAAATTATATATTATGTAGGTATGTAGACTGCAAACCCTTTCAAAAATATAATACTTATAATCAAACAATCTTTTTATCCTAGATAAATTCCAAAGTCGGATGGTCTGTATTGAATGATCTGCCGGTCTATTATTCTGCAGAAATAATTTTGTGTTGTGATAAGATCGGCCTATAATGTATACCTACTTACCTAAGCTTATAATCTTCGAAACACAAACCTAAACACCGCAAGGCTAGTTTCAGTTAACAATATCCTTAGAATTGTCGTTTAACTAACAATTCTAAGTAAAGCGAATAAAAAATTAATACAGGCAGTGCCTACCTATGTGCCGACGTAGATGTATGACGTAAACCGTAACTCCGTAAGCATAGACAAACAAGGGATTACCTCAAAAGCGACCTTAAATATTGATAGTTAAATTATGGGTAGTTCCAGGGCCACTGGGGGGTGAGAACTTGTGCAAACGAGCACTACGGGCACTGTAAATATCTTAGACACCGTAAGCTTTTGAATAATGTGGCGATGTGGCAAAATGCCGGCAGTAGATACAACTTTGTCAATTTGACAAAGTGGAATCCATTAATATAACAATGAGTTTCCAATACATAACAAATACATGGAAATAAATATCATAAGAACAGGTATTTGTTATGAGTACTTTGACTCCAGCACTATTAACGATACTTAGGAGGCGGCACAAAAAATTGCACAAAAAGTGGGTATTCGGTTAATATTTGGAAGCAAACATCGGCGTCTACCCATCCTTGTGGGATTAAGATTCATTTTAAATGTGATCATAATGAATTCAGTTCCCAAAACAACGTCAAAACTGTTTGCTCAGACGATTAGCGTGCTGAGCGAGTGACGTGACACGCTGCGCAAGGTGAGCTGACCAATTTCGCGCAATGAACAAATCATTTGTTCGCACTACCTACGGCAATGTTACCTATCTGTCGTTCAGTTGCTGTTATTATTGATGAGCGTAGAAAACATCGCTCATCTAATTTATTCGTAGCGTGCAAAACCACGCCAGCCGAGAGCTGCGTTATGTATACGTACAGTACATAGGTGGAAAGCGTGATTACAAACATTACACAACTGATCGATTTTTGCATCAAGCGGAACGCGGTCTTGAAGTTCTTTAGGAAATGTTGGTATTACCTTTGTCGGTGAGTCCGTGGCTGTGCTGGGGTTCGGGATACACGGCACTCGCGGCGGATTATGCGCATTTGTCCCTCAGAAGTTGTTTCCAGAAAGAGGGCGCCGCGCGAGAAGAACCTACCAACGCGGCGGTGCGCGGCAGAGTCGCTCGGCCTCGACCTTGGCCGTCAAACCCGCGCATGCGTCGCGCGTCGCTTTCCCCCCGGGCCGCCGCGCGCCTGCGCTCCCCCCTGCCAATTATGTCATTATGATGTGCCGCCGAGTTCGCTGCTGTTGTGTTGCCAAACACAGTCGCGCTCTGCTGGAGCTGGATCCAGATTTTTAATAAGGTCAAATGATGTAGGTAACCACATTCTCGGAATCAAATATTTAGTAATGTACGAAGACGCAGCGCGCAGCGCGCAGCTCCAGCACTAAGTATGATATATACAAACTAAGCAGATGTTGACATTGGCACGCTGTTGTACATATTACTAGTCATGTAGGTATAATGCGATTCTCAGTTTTATCAATTATTTGTAAACATGGAAATGAATTCAAACTGTTGTGGCGAGAGGAAATGGGCCGATACGCAATCAAAACAAACACCCATGTTTTTATTTACGTACTTATCAGCTAATGACCATTTTTATGAAAAATTTAATCCAATTAATAGTAGTAGTGTGTTGATATTTCCTCAATTTCCGCGTAATTATAGACAAGCCAACAAGTAAGTAGGTAGCGGTAGATCTACCTACTGACTACGTATGAATACATAGTGAGTTGACTGAGTTTTACACATCAATCAAAATTATGATTGATCATCAAAGAATTATTAACTAATTAATATCTAGTACAGAAATAATAATGAATTGGCACAGGTAGTACTTGAAAAAGTCACTTCAGTAGCTAAAAGAGACCCGTCTTCCAAAAGATTCTAATAAGGGACAGTGTATTATTCAAGGGTCTTCTACCAACATTAATTCGTCGTATCTCAATCTGGTTATCCTCTTAAACCAGATAGGAAGACACCAATTACGGATGGGGAACAACGATTGCCGACGATCTAGTAATGATGTTCCTATAAATCTTATTTGATGTATATATATATATATATATATTGCTTGTAAAAATGTGTCATCAAAATGGTTTAACTAGGTAAAATGGTTTATAAATAAATTAATTAATTTGACAAGTCTTAGCCACTCTTAAGAAAGCTAAGACTGCCATTCTCAAAAGTTGCTTTGCCCACAAATTTTACACAGATGAAGTCACCAACTACCGAAAGGAAACACCTGAAAATTGCAGCAAACCTAACACAATCCAGCATAGCAACATGAAACAGCACTTAATTATAAATGGACCGAGTAAATTCATACGTCGGAAGGTAATGAAATCTATAAATAATGCTAACATCACAGTGATGTAATCTCTCATTGTTGATTTACCTGCACTATGTTTACACTGAATACATAGCGGGCCGGCTGCATAGGTAAATGATAATGAATACTTCAGTATGTAGCGAATCACAAATTAAATTAGAATAATTAAATTAGAGGAGCTTTGCTCACTGCGTGGCGGTGATTTCAGATGGCTAAGTCTAGGTTTCCTGTACCTATACCTGAAGTATCTAGTACTTTACAAATTGGTTAAATGTTTTCAACAATAGTCGCACAACTTTATATCAGGTTTTGAAAATGCGACCGGTAGGTAGTTGGCAGTGGGTTTAAAAACTGCTTTTAGATTTGAAGAGAGTATTTGTGATAAATACGCAATTAAAAAAAATTTAACATGACATTTTCAGGTATTTCTTATGAGTCGTCTAACCAACAGACACACTTATAAGTATTTTATTCTTATTGGTAGTAATAATAGGAAATCTTATAGGAAAAAAGCCTAAAACGTCACCTTATTAGAAGCTTTAGCTCCGAATTTTCGTAAAGCCTAAAATAATCAAAATCAAATTAATTTATTTGAATAAGGCTGGGATTCAACAATATTTGAATATCAAAAGTTACAAAAGGAAGCCCAACCCAGCCGCGAATGAATGGTCGCACGTAGGGGAGCAGGTTTTAAGTAATTTAAGGACGCTGGTATCCAAGTCCTTGACTTTGTTCTTGACAATATTTTTAATACTAGTAGGAAAGCTTATTGACGGGAACAATAATTTATTTTTTAGGATACTATGTTAAGTAACCTCTTGGTTTGTAAGTCTTGTAGCTGCTTTAACTTAATTTGTGTGATTTTTTAAATCACTTCTTATTCTTAAATACCAAGCAATTATAATAGCGTAACAATGTAATTTACCACCAAAAAAGCTTAAATAATAAATAAAACATCATTAAAAGGATAAAAAAACAATTTTACCGAATGAAACTGAATACGGTATCACGCCATTTAGTACTGATAGCGCCATCTACAGCTCCGATTAGACACTATATTCACGGTCAGAAGCGAATTCAAGTAGGAAACAGATACACGTAGCAGTAACTCAATCCACACACAGATGGCATTAAATACAAACCTTGAAAACTAAAATCTGCATTTTTGTCTATGAATATTGTATTGAAAATAATTATTTATCTTTATAAATTAGCCCCGATAGGCTGATTATATGTAGACGGTACGCAATTATTGTCTTTTCGGCTACGGTATAGGGTACATTGACTATTGGCAGTCAGTTTTAAGCATACCTACTACTGCAACTTTTACTGCTCCTGAAATAAAATTATTAGAATCATAGCGCGTAGTAGACCTACGCTAGAGCTGTAGACCAGTCTACGGCGTAGGCCTACGGCGTAGACGCTACGTAAGGGCTGCACTATTTACACACAAGCTAGAATGTGCACTATCCATTTACTTACTTTATCGTAGGTATAGAAATCTTGACGTGTTCTTGTATGATTTTCTAATTAATTGCTCACTTAGTAATTATGCAAGATGTATGATTGCAGGTTTCCTTAGAACAAAACAACATTAAAAAATTTATGATTTTATTTCCATCTGTGAAAAAACACACGGGGTATAAACACTTGCCTATATTAGTCTATCTCATTTAAAAGTACTTAATTACCGTAAAATTAATCAGGTGATTACATCAAATTATGATTTCTTTGACAAGCAATTAAGCTTGGAAGAAAAATATTTAAAAAATATGTTTTATAGCTGCACTTTCCAAACTTATCATCCTAAAATGTACCGTAATCACATAATAATTGTTTTTATGTTTTCCTCTATTTTTTCAGTCATATAATGCAAACCAAGTATTTATGTACATTGCTTATTACATTAAGTCAGGCGATGTGTTTGTTTTTTTGTTTTTCTGCTCACGCCATAAATTATTATTCTAAATCTATACGTGAGGATTCAGAGGTTCCGTGTGGTGGCGGATGGTAAAGAATAGCACCATCCCATTTCTTCCCGTGGGTGTCGTAGAAAAGTCGCCACTAAGGGACTTAATAGAGAATGAGCAGCAGCGTTCTCTATGCATTTTACCACCATACTGCGATCGCCAACCCGCCTGCCAAGCGTGGCAATTATGGCAAATCCCCCCCTTTGGGGGAGGCCTTAGTCCAGCAGTGGACGTCTTTCGGCTGAAATGATGATAATGATGATACGTGAGGATTTGTAATTGGCTTTCTGGTGACTATGGTTTCCTTTGTTGTCTGTTTTTATTAGCTGTAAGTCCTCCATGTGCTAAAATAAATAAATATTACATTTCGCATGTTTAGCGCAAACTATTTTCTCTTTAATTAAGTCGGATTAATGTCCAACAAACTCCTATTTTGCATATAAATTAAGAATCGGTTCTTAAATAGAACATTTTATCCTAAAGCTTGCTACAACAATTTTTATATTTTAGATGAGAAATATATCGTGTCTGGTAAATTGTCGTTCAGATGTCCACTGCTTGATGGCACAGTGCTCATACTTGTGTTAGGGCTGACCGTCACCGGGTTCGCCGGTGGATTCAAAATCTTCTTGATCCTGGGAACATAGAACGTTATAGTTTTATAGGTAATTTCAGAAATATTGTATCGAGGTGTAAATAATAGCGCCTACACTGATTTATGATAAATTATATTTATTCAGTAAATTTGTTCAAATAAAAAATATACTCGTCAAAATTTAACTACTAGATGAGGTAGCTGTCTCCTGTCCAACTATGCTGAGAAGAAAGACCGAAATAAGCTCAGATGTCGGTCTTTTTTAAAGCCCACACATATGTACCTAATTTATTTGATTTTTTTAAGATGAGCCCTGGAGACCACGTATCGGCAAGCGTAGCGTGAGACGCTCCCCTCCTAGATGGACCGACGACGTAAAGAAAGTGGTTAGGACAGACTGGATGCGGAACGCTCTCCTCAGCGTTCCGCATCCAGTCTGTCCTAGCCACTTGAAGTGGTGGCGCAGCTTGAGAGATGCCTTTGTCCAGCAGTGGACTGCCATAGGTTGAGGGTTTTCATGAATATTCTAGCCACCAGAGGGTCTAAAAAGGCCACTTTGGCAGAATCATAATATGATCATATTATGAATCATATTTAAAATCGTGAAATTGTCACGAACTCACAATTCATAATATTATCTGCGTTGACAGCACGCAATTCATCTATTTGACAGTTTTGTATGGAAATTCGTAAAATGGTCACCAAATTATGAATTGCTTTATTAAAGTAAAATGTCAAATAGCAGAATCATAGGGGAATTCAGGAAATGAATCATTTTTAGAGGAATTGCTTAATGTGGCCTTTTTAGACCCGCAGTTAGCGCCACTTTGACAAGAGCTCTTCCAGTTCGACAATGAACTTAAAGTATTTGATGTCATTCGTTTCATTCTTTCGTTCACCATTTAGTCCGTAGATGCTTTGACACTTTTGACAGGTGAACGTCATTTCAACCCTCATTATTAGCACATAAATAAATACCTTCTTTTCAAGCACAGGGCAAGCAGCTTGTTAGTAGGTGCCTCTGCCAATAGCCACAGTAGAAGAGCGGCCACACAGCCCCAGAATATTACACCTGCCGTTGAATTCAACTGGAAAATCAAAAATAACGTTGTTAAAAATTCTCTATTTATGTTTTGACATCGTATTAAGAGCCACCTACTTTATTTTGAAAGTAATTTTACCCGACTACGGCCAAGCCGAAGGAGGGTTATGATTTTAATAAACTATGTATTTATGCAGGTTCATCTGTTCCCTCATAACTCGTAAACTACTCGTCGTTTTTTGACAAACTAGGTAGGTATCGTTGGATGTGTATGTCTGTGATAGTTTCTTTTTCGTTGGCGTTTTTGTGACCAGCATAGATGGATTACTTAAAACTAAGTCATTTGTGGACAGCTTAGACTAGCTTAGGTTTGTAGGTACTAAGAGGATAGTTTTATTCTTTGTTAATAAGAACTAAACTTCTTAGAAATTTATTACAATCTAGACTAATAAGCAATTTAACACTAACGTAATATTTTACGTGGTAGATTACGTTAGAGCTAAGAATAGTGTCATTTTTCACTTTTACACAATTCCGTAGCACTTTCTTAGAGTCTGATAATTACCTAATAAAAATACTTTGTTCATGTTTTACATGTATAGCACAGCTCTGTTACTATTATTCACTATTTATACACCACACTAATTCAAATGGTTTAGTTCTCTTTAGCCTACGCACTATGTCCGTGTTGTCTAGCAGCTAGACGTGGATCGTTACGTTATTTTAAAGAAACGTAACGAAACCAGTGACTTGGTTGGCGTCACCTGTTTCAAAACTAGTGATTTTTGTAACTAGCTATTTTCTTTCAGCTACTGTGATTATTTTCATAAATACCTCCACCAACTATACAGTTACACACGAAACCAATATAAATTAAATCACTATCTAAGTGTTTGTAGCTATACAGTTAAATCAATAAATTAACTTCCCTTCATACTTTATTCAAGCTTAGGACTGACTGCTTTAAATGTATTATGATTGATTAGTGCTCTGTTAGAGTTGCTCGACTACGACTATTCACACCGTTAACAGTAATAACGCATTTACAAAAATCACTACTTGTAATTTGATTCAAAACTAGTGATTCGGTTACATGTCGCGTAGCTAGTTGTTGTATCTAATGACGTGAAATAACGCCCACGTCTACTAGCAGCTGAATTGCCTCGATGTTCACATGTCGGTGAAGTCTGTGTTCGTGGGCTTCAGCAAATTTTTAATGATGGTGGTGACGAGTTCTATTTTAAGGTCAAGGTGGAGGTCGTCATTTCTAATGTACCATGGTACGTTTACAGCATCCCTGACTACTTTATTTTGGAATTCTTGAGTTATTTTAACGTTGCTTTGTTTGCTACAGCCGCAAAGTTGGATGCCATACGTCCAAATTGGCGTAAGAATATGCTTGTATAATATAATTTTATTACGTACTGATATGCAGAATTTACTTCCGAATAACCAATACATACTTTTATAACGTATGTCATGTTCCTGTCTTTTCTAGAGAGGTGATAGTGAAAGGGATTTTTGATCAGTCAGTAGATACCTACTGAGATGACTTATCATCTTCAAAACCTAGAGCAAAAAAAGTTTGAGATCAGCCAAATCATTATCTGTCAAAGTGTGACTTACGATTTCAAAGTAATCATTATGCTGCGGGTTCCTGGTAATGAAGACGCCCCGTGTGATGAGTAGGGTGTGGGTCAGGTACAGGCCGTAGGAGAGCCGGCTCAGAGGCACCCACGGGTACCAGCTCAGGAACGACTTCACTAACGCTGGAAAAATAGTATGTTGGGGCTGAAGTGGTAAATATTTTATCGATATTTAATCAATAATGTAAAAAAAATATGAAAATAATAGAATAGGTGATTAACAAATAAATAAGGTCAGAATAAAAAAAGTATATCTACAACACATCTCTAGGGTGTACAATAATAAGAAAATAAATGAAAAGAATATTCTAACATGGTTAGGATAAACAGAAAACTAAACTATATACAACAAGTATTCTAAGAAATACACGGAAAGTTAGAAATATAAGATAAGGACAGCTAAGTACATAGGTGTGGAAAAAAGAAAGTAGGTAATAAAGTCTTTCCAGTCTTGCGGGGAGTTTTCAAAATATTAATTAATTGAGTAATAACATATCTTGTAAAAGTAAAATACGCTGTTGTTGTAAAAAAACATAAGACTATAGGTTTTCTTAACTTTACTGGTTATAGCTTATTATAAATATATGGAACCTCGAAGATTATGCTATTGAATACCAGGAGTCAAAGAAGTACTTATAGCATTTTCATTTACTCACGAACATGTCCAAACGAACAGCACAGTACTAGCAGAGCGACGCCACACGCCCACGCGGGTCTGTTGAGAGCGGCGTACACCGCGCCCTCTAGCGGATGGTAGCTGCGCCAGAGGAACGTACTGCCCAGTACCATGACCACCAACATCAGTGTTAGGGCAACACATGTGCCGAGGACTGACCATTTCTGGAAAGATCGTGATTATTATGACATACAGAAGAAGACAATTATTACATAGACAAGGAAAGGACAGTGCCTGAAAATACAATCACAACAGTCGCTGGTAGCATCTGGACGAAAGTAGTATAGATCAGACCAGGAAACTGCTATAGGCTGATCGTAATGAACAAAGGTCTTCGACCGCCACCAGCCGTAAAATATTAACGGCAACTTTTTAACCCTCGACGGACACAGAAAACGGAAACACACAAGGCTCAGCAATAATTAAACGTATGCTATTGTAGACAGGATTACATTTTCATTAGCCGCTCCCCGCGCGGCCCGTCAGGGAGCGGCTAATGAAAATATAATAATGTAAATAATATAAAATAATTAAAGTTTTAATCAAAATATTACCTAGAACTTCCTACTAAACTTAAAGGGCCAATATTTTTTTTTTATTCTTTAGAGATTTTGTTTGTGTCGGGAATTTTAAATTTTTATTTTTACAATCGGCTTTAGGAAAATATGGCAGATTAACCGAAGCCAAAGTTTTGTATTTGCCTAGAAAGCAATCGTTGTATGGTTTTGGCAGCGGCTCTCGATCATGGTTACCGCTAGCTGTCGTAGCCGAACGTGTCTCGGGGAATATAACAATACGCTTTGATATCTTTCTTCTAACTCACCGGTTTAATCCTGTTTAGATTGCCTTTACTGCTATAAGTGACGAACAGGTATCCACTGTAAAAACCAACCAGGTAAGCGGCGTACCGAGTGTGGCTCTTTATGTACGCCACGTTGAACTCCCTGCTGGCACGAGGGTCCATTATAAACCTGGTGGATAGGAGGTACAACTAGAAGTTATTACTGAAAGACAAAAAAAACAACTGACTTCCAAAACAAAACACTACAATGAGAAAAATAACTGTAACTTCGGAAATCGGTGTTTTTGGTTTTGTATTTGAGATCTTTGCCACCGTAAAATACGTATTATTGAAGCTAATTCAAAAATCACTAACCAGAACTTGACCAAATTGATGTGGGACCACTCGGTAAGTATACCCTAAAAAACAAAAAGTGTTTTTGCCGCCTCCTTTTTTGTAGTTTGCTAAAAAGAGACGCAAAGAGTTTTTCATGGGAAATTCCGAAGGAACACTCAAACTCACATTTCTCTTCCTGTTGTTATTTTTAAAATTGCTAGTCACCTATTTTTGGATTTTGATTTTTTACTTATTTTATCATATTTTCTTGTAGGTTCTTGAGATCAGTAAATTTTTAATTTCTGAATGTGCCTATACAGGGTGTAACAGAAACTCTATTGCTATCCTTAAGCACTAAAGATAACAGCTGGTATAGAATCACTTTATATAGTTTCAGCTCAAAATAAAATACTCTAAGAATTTATCCCAAATTTTCAGATTCATATGTTTCTTAAATTCAAATCATAACAAACGTGTCGCCGCACTACATAGGTCAATAACTTTCCACGTTAATTGCCAATATCACGATAAATCCCTTCTGAGTGATGTGTTTGTTTCAATTTCTTCTGGTATCAATGTATTAAAAATTCTCATAACTTCGGAACATGTAGAGATAGGGTTAAAAAACCCTTCCAATATCGTTTGATATCATCCAAAGAACCCGTGCCCTTGGTATGTTTATACTCTTTCTGTTACACGTTGTATATAACATTTTTCCATATTAATTTCATAATTCCTTCGAGAATTTCGTGGTTAATGAACACTATGTAACAATTCATAATGTTTTTGACTTGGTAAAAGATTGAATTGCGATATTCTCCATAATAATAATGAGATAACAATGGTATAATAACATAAACTGTGAAGACAGACTGAGACAAAGTTTCCACTGCCGATCGATGCGTGTTGTTTACCTACACTGAAAAGATTTCCAGATAATGTTAATGGAGCAAATTGATTACTACTAGATAACAATACGTTCATTAGAACAATGGCAGAGGTGATGAAACTGCTGATGCGTCATATTTGATTGGAAACAAACCTAGGATTTTTCTCCTATAACTTGGAAAATAATCTCAATATTTAATATTTCATTTGAGTTTCAGTTAATATGCCATAAAAATTACATTATTATAATGTTCCCACTGGTAGGGCATAGGCCTCTTCTCTGTGGGAAGTTGTGGCCGTAAATTGCTACGAGGGATCAGTTCGGGTTGGTTCATGGCACATGTCTTTGATTTTTTTGGTTCTAGGACATGCAAACCAGCATGTCTCGCGATGTTTTCCTTCACCGTTTTAACAGCAGTGTTGATGGAATTATTTACACAAAGTAAAATTGACTGTCTGGGTTCAAAACTTCCACCAACAACTCGTAAGTTACCACTATCCGGCCACCACTGCTCGGTACATTCATTCATTTCGTTTTATTGTTCTTGTCGTCACTCGGTAATTATCACACGGCTTATATCGTACGTATATGTATGCTTAAGCATTCTCAAGCGTGACCTACTTGTGATAAGAGCCTTTTGAATAATTTTGACATGGCTTTTCCCAACTATGTTAGGGCGACACAGTGGTTATCAGACTTTTCGGCTTCTGACGATTCGTAACGACTGTCAAACATTCATGAATGACAGCGAGGTCCAACTGCTTAACGTGCTTTCCGATGTACGGAGGGGTGATGGTCACCCATCTACGGACCAAGCGCAGCAAATGTAGCTTAACCCGATTTATGGACGCGCTGATATAACTTAGCCACAAACCCGTCCTTGACATTCCGCAACAAAATAGTAGTAATACAATAATTGCATCGTACTACTAATGAAACGCAATAGAGATAAACATCTAATTGTTTCGAATGGCACAGTGTAATGGCGGAAGACACGCTAAGCAAGTTATAGGGAAAATTTCTTGAGATTTTTCCATGGGGTGTTGAACTATGCTTCATCGTGATTGCCGTATTACAATCTACACAAGTAGTAAACACAGGTACATTTACAATCTACAGAAAAGATGCAATCGGCAATGCTGGTATGAGCAGGAAATCTGCACGGTCGGGGTCGTGATGATTTCCTCCAATACTTTAGTAATACTAGGTACTGCTCGATCGACTATTCATCCTCATCACCAAAAGTATAGACTTTCATTAAGTAGAAGATAGCTTCTACTTAACGAAAATCTTAAATTAATTCAAACAACAAACATCACAGACCTCATTCATCGTTTTCCATAAGGCGAGATCGAGGTCAAGAGCAGGCCCATTCAGCATTTTAAAAAATCAGTGATGGACAACGCACAGCCAGAAGCACTATCGAATACATCTAAAGTTTCTTTGGCAGTTCATCATAAATGCAGATGGGAAAACCCATCGGACCCACGACTTGTGTTGAAATAAATTTAAGGGTTGGAAGTTGAGTACCGTCTTATTGCAATCTAATGTTTAATGTGGCATACTTCATCTTATTAGACTACAATTATTAGGTTAGCCTGGAAGCCAACCCCAACGTAGTTAGGAAAAGGCTAGGCAGATGATGATAATGATATTTGCATAATACAACTTGGCTCAGATGTCATTCAGTTTTGTGTCATCGTCGCTTACATGGGTAATAAAGTCAATAACAAACAACATTTAAATACCGTGCCCGGTAATGAGTAGCTCAACTCTCTTGACCATACTCAGCGTTTGAAAAATTGTACAATTATAATAGTATGATAGATAATAACCATACAAATAATTACATCAAACATAATCATAGCTTACGAGTGTTGCTAGGTACTATTATTTAAAGTTCAAAGATTTGAAATGGCCAACACGCAAGAAACACACTGACAGCCCTCTTAATGGTATTTTAGCGATGGTTCCCGCTGCCTATGGACATATACATTATCAGAGATTCACAGGTTACCGCAGTTCCGACAGAACGGAAAATAAGAAAGAGAAAGAAAGAAAGACTTGACTCGGAGATGGATGGATGGATGGATGTGCTCGGGCCAGTGCTGGCGGCAAGTGCTCGGGCAAGTGCTCGGGCAAGTGCTTGGCCAACTGCTCGGGCAAGTGCTCGGACAAGTGCTCGGGCTAGTGCTCGGGCCAGTGCTGGAAGCGAGTGCTCGGGCAAGTGCTCGGGCAAGTGCTCGGGCAAGTGCTCGGCCAACTGCTCGGGTAAGTGGTCGGGCAACTGCTCGGGCAAGTGCTCAGGCAACTGCTCGGGCAAGTGCTCAGGCAAGTGCTCAGGCAAGTGCTCGGGCAAGTGCTCGGGCAAGTGCTCGGGCCAGTGCTCGGGCAAGTGCTCGGGCAAGTGCTCGGCCAACTGCTCGGGTAAGTGGTCGGGCAACTGCTCGGGCAAGTGCTCAGGCAACTGCTCGGGCAAGTGCTCAGGCAAGTGCTCAGGCAAGTGCTCAGGCAAGTGCTCAGGCAAGTGCTCGGGCAAGTGCTCGGGCAAGTGCTCGGGCCAGTGCTCGGACAAGTGCTCGGGCTAGTGCTCGGGCCAGTGCTGGAAGCGAGTGCTCGGGCAAGTGCTCGGGCAAGTGCTCGGGCAAGTGCTCGGCCAACTGCTCGGGTAAGTGGTCGGGCAACTGCTCGGGCAAGTGCTCAGGCAACTGCTCGGGCAAGTGCTCAGGCAAGTGCTCAGGCAAGTGCTCGGGCAAGTGCTCGGGCAAGTGCTCGGGCAAGTGCTCGGGCCAGTGCTCGGGCAAGTGCTCGGGCAAGTGCTCGGCCAACTGCTCGGGCAAGTGGTCGGGCAACTGCTCGGGCAAGTGCTCAGGCAACTGCTCGGGCAAGTGCTCGGGCAAGTGCTCAGGCAAGTGCTCGGGCAAGTGCTCGGGCAAGTGCTCGGGCAAGTGCTCGGGCAAGTGCTCGGGCAAGTGCTCGGGCAAGTGCTCGGGCAAGTGCTCGGACAAGTGCTCGGACCAGTGCTGGCGGCAAGTGCTCGGGCAAGTGCTCGGACAAGTGCTCGGGCCAGTGCTGGCGGCAAGTGCTCGGGCAAGCGCTCGGGCAAGTGCTTGGCCAACTGCTCGGGCAAGTGCTCGGACAAGTCGTCGGGCTAGTGCTCGGGCCAGTGCTGGCGGCGAGTGCTCGGGCAAGTGGTCGGGCAACTGCTCGGGCAAGTGCTCAGGCAACTGCTCGGGCAAGTGCTCGGGCGAGTGCTCGGACAAGTGCTCGGGTCAGTGCTGGCGGCAAGTGCTCGGGCAAGTGCTCGGGCAAGTGCTCGGCCAACTGCTCGGGCAAGTGCTCGGGCAAGTGCTCGGGCAAGTGCTCAGGCAACTGCTCGGGCAAGTGCTCGGGCAAGTGCTCAGGCAAGTGCTCGGGCAAGTGCTCGGGCAAGTGCTCGGGCAAGTGCTCGGGCAAGTGCTCGGGCAAGTGCTCGGGCAAGTGCTCGGGCAAGTGCTCGGACAAGTGCTCGGGCCAGTGCTGGCGGCAAGTGCTCGGGCAAGTGCTCGGACAAGTGCTCGGGCCAGTGCTGGCGGCAAGTGCTCGGGCAAGCGCTCGGGCAAGTGCTTGGCCAACTGCTCGGGCAAGTGCTCGGACAAGTCGTCGGGCTAGTGCTCGGGCCAGTGCTGGCGGCGAGTGCTCGGGCAAGTGGTCGGGCAACTGCTCGGGCAAGTGCTCAGGCAACTGCTCGGGCAAGTGCTCGGGCGAGTGCTCGGACAAGTGCTCGGGTCAGTGCTGGCGGCAAGTGCTCGGGCAAGTGCTCGGGCAAGTGCTCGGCCAACTGCTCGGGCAAGTGCTCGGGCAAGTGCTCGGGCAAGTGCTCAGGCAAGTGCTCGGGCAAGTGCTCGGGCAAGTGCTCTGACAAGTGCTCGGACAAGCTCTCGGGCCAGTGCTGGCGGCAAGTGCTCGGGCAAGTGCTCGGGCAAGTGCTCGGCCAAGTGCTCGGGCAAGCGCTCGGCCAACTGCTCCGGCAAGTACTCGGCCAACTGCTCGGGCAAGTGCTCGGGCAACTGCTCAGGCAAGTGCTCGGACAAGTGCTCGGGCTAGTGCTCGGGCCAGTGCTGGCAGCGCGTGCTCGGGTAAGTGGTCGGGCAACTGCTCGGGCAAGTGCTCAGGCAACTGCTCGGGCAAGTGCTCGGGCAAGTGCTCGGGCGAGTGCTCGGACAAGTGCTCGGGTCAGTGCTGGCGGCAAGTGCTCGGGCAAGTGCTCGGCCAACTGCTCGGCCAACTGCTCGGGCAAGTGCTCGGGCAACTGCTCGGGCAAGTGCTCGGCCAACTGCTCGGGCAAGTGCTCGGGCAAGTGCTCGGCCAACTGCTCGGGCAAGTGCTCGGACAAGTGCTCGGACAAGTGCTCGGGCCAGTGCTGGCGGCAAGTGCTCGGGCAAGTGCTCGGGCAAGTGCTCGGCCAACTGCTCGGGCAAGTGCTCGGCCAACTGCTCGGGCAAGTGCTCGGGCAAGTGCTCGGGCAAGTGCTCGGGCAAGTGCTCGGGCAAGTGCTCGGGCAAGTGCTCGGGCAAGTGCTCGGACAAGTGCTCGGGCCAGTGCTGGCGGCAAGTGCTCGGGCAAGTGCTCGGACAAGTGCTCGGGCCAGTGCTGGCGGCAAGTGCTCGGGCAAGCGCTCGGGCAAGTGCTTGGCCAACTGCTCGGGCAAGTGCTCGGGCTAGTGCTCGGGCCAGTGCTGGCAGCGCGTGCTCGGGTAAGTGGTCGGGCAACTGCTCGGGCAAGTGCTCAGGCAACTGCTCGGGCAAGTGCTCGGGCGAGTGCTCGGACAAGTGCTCGGGTCAGTGCTGGCGGCAAGTGCTCGGGCAAGTGCTCGGGCAAGTGCTCGGCCAACTGCTCGGGCAAGTGCTCGGGCAAGTGCTCGGGCAAGTGCTCAGGCAAGTGCTCGGGCAAGTGCTCGGGCAAGTGCTCTGACAAGTGCTCGGACAAGCTCTCGGGCCAGTGCTGGCGGCAAGTGCTCGGGCAAGTGCTCGGGCAAGTGCTCGGCCAAGTGCTCGGGCAAGCGCTCGGCCAACTGCTCCGGCAAGTACTCGGCCAACTGCTCGGGCAAGTGCTCGGGCAACTGCTCAGGCAAGTGCTCGGACAAGTGCTCGGGCTAGTGCTCGGGCCAGTGCTGGCAGCGCGTGCTCGGGTAAGTGGTCGGGCAACTGCTCGGGCAAGTGCTCAGGCAACTGCTCGGGCAAGTGCTCGGGCAAGTGCTCGGGCGAGTGCTCGGACAAGTGCTCGGGTCAGTGCTGGCGGCAAGTGCTCGGGCAAGTGCTCGGCCAACTGCTCGGCCAACTGCTCGGGGTAGTGCTCGGGCAACTGCTCGGGCAAGTGCTCGGCCAACTGCTCGGGCAAGTGCTCGGGCAAGTGCTCGGCCAACTGCTCGGGCAAGTGCTCGGACAAGTGCTCGGACAAGTGCTCGGGCCAGTGCTGGCGGCAAGTGCTCGGGCAAGTGCTCGGGCAAGTGCTCGGCCAACTGCTCGGGCAAGTGCTCGGCCAACTGCTCGGGCAAGTGCTCGGGCCAGTGCTGGCAGCAAGTGCTTGGGCAAGTGCTCGGGCAAGTGCTCGGCCAACTGCTCGGGCAAGTGCTCGGACAAGTGCTCGGGCCAGTGCTGGCGGCATGTGCTCAGGCAAGTGCTCGGACAAGTGCTCGGACAAGTGCTCGGGCCAGTGCTGGCGGCAAGTGCTCGGACAAGTGCTCGGACAAGTGCTCGGGCTAGTGTTCGGGCCAGTGCTGGCGGCGAGTGCTCGGGCAAGTGCTCGGGCATTTGCTCGGGCAAGTGCTCGGACAAGTGCTCGGGCCAATGCTGGCGGCAAGGGCTCGGGCAAGTGCTCGGGCAAGTGCTCGGCCAACTGCTCGGGCAAGAGCTCGGGCAAGTGCTCGGGCAAGTGCTCGGGCAAGTGCTCGGCCAACTGCTCGGGCAAGTGCTCGGACAAGTGCTCGGACAAGTGCTCGGGCCAGTGCTGGCGGCAAGTGCTCGGGCAAGTGCTCGGGCAAGTGCTCGGCCAACTGCTCGGGCAAGTGCTCGGCCAACTGCTCGGGCAAGTGCTCGGGCAAGTGCTCGGGCAAGTGCTCGGCCAACTGCTCAGGGAAGTGCTCGGCCAACTGCTCGGACAAGTGCTCGGACAAGTGCTCGGGCCAGTGCTGGCGGCAACTGCTCGGACAAGTGCTCGGGCATGTGCTCGGCCAACTGCTCGAACAAGTGCTCGGCCAACTGCTCGGGCAAGTGCTCGGGCAAGTGCTCGGGCGAGTGCTCGGACAAGTGCTCGGGTCAGTGCTGGCGGCAACTGCTCGGACAAGTGCTCGGCCAACTGCTCGAACAAGTGATCGGCCAACTGCTCGGGCAAGTGCTCGGGCAACTGCTCGAACAAGTGCTCGGCCAACTGCTCGGCCAACTGCTCGGGCAAGTGCTCGGGCAACTGCTCGGGCAAGTGCTCGGGCAAGTGCTCGGGCAAGTGCTCGGGTAAGTGCTCGGCCAACTGCTCGGGCAAGTGCTCGGCCAACTGCTCGGCCAACTGCTCGGGCAAGTGCTTGGCCAACTGCTCGGACAAGTGCTCGGGCCAGTGCTGGCAGCAAGTGCTCGGGCAAGTGCTCGGGCAAGTGCTCGGACAAGTGCTCGGGCAAGTGTTGGCCAACTGCTCGGACAAGTGCTCGGGCCAGTGCTCGGCCAACTGCTCGGCCAACTGCTCGGGCAAGTGCTCGGGCAACTGCTCGGGCAAGTGCTCGGGCAAGTGCTCGGGCAAGTGCTCGGGCAAGTGCTCGGGTAAGTGCTCGGCCAACTGCTCGGGCAAGTGCTCGGCCAACTGCTCGGGCAAGTGCTCGGGCAACTGCTAGGGCAAGTGCTCGGACAAGTGCTCGGGCAAGTGCTCGGGCAAGTGCTCGGACAAGTGCTCGGGCAAGTGCTTGGCCAACTGCTCGGACAAGTGCTCGGGCCAGTGCTGGCAGCAAGTGCTCGGGCAAGTGCTCGGGCAAGTGCTCGGGCAAGTGCTCGGCCAACTGCTCGGGGAAGTGCTCGGACAAGTGCTCGGGCCAGTGCTGGCGGCAAGTGCTCGGGCAAGTGCTCGGGCATGTGCTCGGCCAACTGCTCGAACAAGTGCTCGGCCACCTGCTCGGGCAAGTGCTCGGACAAGTGCTCGGACAAGTGCTCAGGCCAGTGCTGGCAGCAAGTGCTCGGGCAAGTGCTCGGGCAAGTGCTCGGCCAACTGCTCGGGGAAGTGCTCGGTCAACTGCTCGGACAAGTGTTCGGGCCAGTGCTCGGCCAACTGCTCGGCCAACTGCTCGGGCAAGTGCTCGGGCAACTGCTCGGGCAAGTGCTCGGGCAAGTGCTCGGGCATGTGCTCGGCCAACTGCTCGAACAAGTGCTCGGCCAACTGCTCGGGCAAGTGCTCGGGCAAGTGCTCGGGCAAGTGCTCAGGCAACTGCTCGGGCAAGTGCTCGGGCGAGTGCTCGGACAAGTGCTTGGGTCAGTGCTGGCGGCAACTGCTCGGACAAGTGCTCGGCCAACTGCTCGAACAAGTGATCGGCCAACTGCTCGGGCAAGTGCTCGGGCAACTGCTCGAACAAGTGCTCGGCCAACTGCTCGGCCAACTGCTCGGGCAAGTGCTCGGGCAACTGCTCGGGCAAGTGCTCGGGTAAGTGCTCGGCCAACTGCTCGGGCAAGTGCTCGGCCAACTGCTCGGCCAACTGCTCGGGCAAGTGCTTGGCCAACTGCTCGGACAAGTGCTCGGGCCAGTGCTGGCAGCAAGTGCTCGGGCAAGTGCTCGGGCAAGTGCTCGGACAAGTGCTCGGGCAAGTGATTGGCCAACTGCTCGGACAAGTGCTCGGGCCAGTGCTCGGCCAACTGCTCGGCCAACTGCTCGGGCAACTGCTCGGGCAACTGCTCGGGCAAGTGCTCAGGCAAGTGCTCGGGCAAGTGCTCGGGCAAGTGCTCGGGCAACTGCTAGGGCAAGTGCTCGGACAAGTGCTCGGGCAAGTGCTCGGGCAAGTGCTCGGACAAGTGCTCGGGCAAGTGCTTGGCCAACTGCTCGGACAAGTGCTCGGGCCAGTGCTGGCAGCAAGTGCTTGGGCAAGTGCTCGGGCAAGTGCTCGGACAAGTGCTCGGGCAAGTGCTTGGCCAACTGCTCGGGCAAGTGCTCGGCCAACTGCTCGGGCAAGTGCTCGGGCAAGTGCTCGGGCAAGTGCTCGGGCAAGTGCTCGGACAAGTGCTCGGGCAAGTGCTCGGACAAGTGCTCGGGCAAGTGCTCGGACAAGTGCTCGGGCCAGTGTAAGAAAGAAAGAAAGAATCTGTTACTGTTACTAAAAAATAACAGATCGATATCTGTTATTAAATAACAGCCTGTTATTTTTGTACGGATGATAAATATGTATTAAAATCTCAATTGAATAACATCTTTATTACTATAAAGGTCGTACCTACGTACATAGATGGAACATTTTGCAACCAATCTCGTCAAACGGCAAACCAAAGACATTGTAGATAAAAGGCGTACGTACACGTTCACTGTAATTTTTTTTTTGATTGCATCTTTTTCCAAAATATTATAGAAATAAAGTATTTTTTATGTCAACAATAAAAACACAAATCTGGAAAATTATTCTTAATAAAATTGATCTCATCTTTGTTCGGTTATCAAGAAAATCGTATAAACCTGGAATATTTTGCGATGAATTCTGTCAAACCAAAGATAATAAAGGCAAACGGACAAATGCCATAAAGAAAAACATAATATTTTTTAAATGTTTTTATTTTATTTTTATAATGGTCACTGGCCAGTAACACGTACGTAACACGACCAAAGGGGAATGCCCATGGACAGTATTCTGCAAAAATGTCTCGTGTCTCAAAAAGTTGAACAGTATGAAATATCAAAAATATTTTTTTGTAATAAGACTCAAATTATATTTATGTTGGGATAGTTTTTTGAACAATAATTAGTACTTTTACGTTTCTGCCTGTAAAGTACGCCATTTTTTACAATCCTGTTGACGAGTGCGTCAATATTACCTAATCCAGTTTTCTATTAGTGCCTACCTATTTGATATCGATTATATGATATCGCCCATAAATTATATCGATTCTGTATAATATCCCACCAGTGGCGTGCACAGAGTTTTTAGACAGGGTAGGCAGAAATTTAAAAAATAAAACAGAACAACCGATTGCTGTACCTACCTACACAGCATGCAACCTGTGAGGCCATTAAATGAATTATATTGTTTTGTTTTGAATTTACGATTGTCTTTACCTATTGTTTGTACCTATTAATTGCAAAACCGGTGTACAACTACTTTTCACGATACTTGTTTTTTTTTCACGGCTAGATAGTTTTGAAAATGCACCAATTTGTATTTTCTCTTTACACACACCACCTGACAACTTTCACAGTGAATATTATCTATTTTTCACACTATTTATCAATATTAAAATCTTAAATACATGCCATCATAGCTCACAACCAAAACAAATAAATCAAACAAACAATGGCGTCGGAATTACTCGGAATACGAAAATAATATGACAAAGAAATTTTGGTTGTTTATGTAGTCACAATTCAATGAAACAATGCTACTTTTTAAAATAGTCGCTTAACCATCTTTGTTCGGAAAACTTCGGTAAGTTTCGTAATTCGTCTCGTTGTTAAAAATCGTAAAAAGCCAGAGACTACCCTGTATGGTTGTGTGCGTTATTTGTTACATTGTGTGCCACATGTATGTATAGGAACGCACACCGAATAAATCTGTATGACCACGAGAGCACACATACAAACATTGAGACACGAATAGTTCGTGTCTCTCCCGAGGCACTAAGCGGCGTTAGTGCATCGCAATGCGAAGTTGCGTCAAATTGAACGAACGAACGGGATATTGTATCGATGATACTAATGATACGACCGACTTTCGACAGGTGGCGCTGATTTACGAATAAATATTTTTTTGTTTATTGATAAAATAATATTAGTTTTACATATTTGTCTGATTTAGGTGGGGTAGGCAATGTCTTTCTGTCTGTATGGACTGCACGCCACTGTATCCCACAGAACTAAATATTTGATAGTAGGTACATCTGTTTATTTTATTTTCACTCAATAATGTGACGGACGAAACCATAGTGTGTGGTGGACACCGCACACTGGTATCCATTGATAAAGTCATATTTTATTTATTGTTGGTATTGAAATTGGAATAGTTTCAAACATCTCAAGTAATAATACTATTCGACCCACGTTGTTAAAAAAATAACAAAGATTTTTATCTGCATCAATCGAACAAGTCGTAATCGAATGTTTCTTTTAATAACATGGGTACAACCCTATTTGACATTATATTTATTTTCTGTCGTACTTTTGCAATAATAAGTCATGTCAACGTTCAACCAGAATGTTTTTTCTGCTGGTTTTGGTGGAACGTTGTGCGTCGAGTTTGAGCTTTTAGTTCCTCGGCTACTGCTGCTGACCCCTTGAAAATAATATACTTCCTTCGCCGCTGCATCGTGTGTGTTGTGTGTGTTGTATATTACTAAATACAGGACTTTGACAATCAATGATTTCAGTAAGATCAAGATATAACACTAAGCCAATCGGCTATCAAGTAATACACTATTATTTTTATTATATAATATAATATAATATTGACTGCCCCTACCCGGTCTAGTGGTCGCAAGCTACTACTGAGCATGAGGTCCTGAGTTCGAATCCCAGGTCGGGCAAAGTCTTGTTGGCGTTTTCCATCTGGAATTGCTCATTAGGAGCCCGGATTTGTGCCCGCTTGATAGCAATAGGCTAGTCCCTTATTACATGGGACTTAAACTGGCGAAACGTGGGTGTACTACACATAGGCACACCTCTGCCTAACTCTTCCGGGAATACAGGCGTGATGTTATGTTATATAATATAATGTTAGCTTCCATGCATTGTGTTTTATTGAAACGCGGGTATAAGATTTTGAGGCACAAAGATACTCAAAATCTAAAACAATAAGACTTGGTGTGGTGGTCATCAGTAACTGGCCACCTAATATAGCTAAACTACTACAGATATTACACAAATGTATTTCAAAGGCACAAAGCTCACTCGTAAACCCATTTAGACCCTTACAAAAATCTTTTTCAGTTAATTTTGTATTCGAATATAACCTCAAAATAGTCATTTTATTTTTGTAAATATCTCGGAAACGGCGAGGTAGATTTTGGAGGAGGTATTTTGAAGACATGTCATCGAGTATTTTGAAGATGATATGATGAAGACACACAAATTTTGAAATGAGTACATTTGTCCATACTGCCGTGGGCATTCTCCTTTAGGAATCACTTTTTCGAAAATGTTAGTTCTTATTGGACCACCAACTGTATTTTACGGATTATAAATACTAGGTGCTTCTCTTTTTAACGTAGTTTAATCTCTTTAGTAAGAGTGAGAAGTAAGCATATTTCGACGTGAATAATAGGTGTTTCTCTTTTTAGCAAGGGTCATTCTTTAATGAGGAAGAGATAGACATTGATAACCTTGATATTTTCCTTCCTTTGTGTGTGTAAGTGTGTATGAAAGTAACAGCCGTGGTAACAGTTTATGACTGTGTGGAGACTGATTTATTGAAATAACAGTAACAGCCGTAGTAACAGTCTTGAGGTTCAGTTATTTTAAGTAACACATAAATGATATTGGTAGGAACAACTGTTATTTGTTATTTTTAAAGATCTGTTATTTTTATTTGTTACGATAAATACGCCTCACTCCTAGCGGAAAAATGCATGCGCGAGCAGAATCTGTCGATATTCATACAATTTTCTACTTTAGGCTATGGTGATAAGGTCCTATTTTCAATGGTACCAGTAAATTGCTCGGGCATTTTTCTGTTCTGTCTAAAATGACACTAAGAGCGCGCCGAAGAAAATATGTTTTCATCTGATCCCTTACTACATCGTTATTACTTAACCTTTAGTTATGCATTTTATACGTAAGATATTTAAGGCTTCACTCTATAAATCGTACACTGTAGAATCACGATTAATTTAGTTTCTTCGGTAGAAAAAAAATCCAAAGTAATCTCTTAAAAACAAAATAAACCCTTAGTACTTCAGGGTTATCAGTTTCTTAATAATAACAAAACTAAGTACATAGTTTTGTATAACGTATACATTTAACATTTTCAAAATTTGTATTTTTGTTTTAATAATACGAAGTAAATACCTAACTTAGCTATCGAGCCGCCCATTCTAGCTAGAGCCACCTCGCTTCAATTGGCGCCAGAAGCTCTATGCGCCCTTAATCACACTGGCAATCAGAGCCTTCAAATAGGGTATTACACTAATTTTTGAAGAGTGTCTTAATTCGATTCTAGGGTGCTAACAAACCACTAAAAAAAACACAACATTTTTGTTTAATCGATTAGTGCAATAAAAAATGCATTTAAATTTTACATTTTCAAATTTCGCGCGTAATTTGGCGAAAACGCTGGACGCAGTGGACGCCATATTGCTCTGTGGGTATGACGTCAGTTTACTAAAAATAAATGCGCTGATATTTTATAAGACAATTGTTTATAATTAAAAAATTTAGTTATTTTTCTACTTATCGTTGGTTTGCTGTTCCTGAATGCAAAATGTTATTTAAATAAAAATTGCTTTCGTTACGAAAATAATAAAAGTACAACGTTGCTCAGTTGACATGGCGTATGACGTAATAACATGGCGGCTACTATTTCATATTGTTCAAAAACAGATGAAAAAACTGAAATCTTTAAATTGTATTTTCAAATTTATTTTGTTGTTTCATGAACTCTAAAAATAACATTTTCCGACTGTATTTTGCCTAAGCTATTTCAATAAAATATTTTTAGACATTTTCTCGTACAGAGTAAAATACCCTATTGGTAAACAACTGTGCTGCTTGGCGGCTAGCTAAGCTATGGGGGTAGCCGGATCCCGCTGCAGGATAAAGGCCAGTTTTATGAAACATACAAGAACAAAAAAATCGTACGTATTAACTTACTCAAAAGTAAACAGCTGAACAGCAGACAGTTGGTAGACATAGTTCACGACGCCCGGTGACACCAGGGCTCCAGCAGTTATCACAGCTGCGATGAAAAGTCCCAGCTTAGGCATACTTCTGTAGATCCAGTATACAAGGACAGTTACCACGAAGAAGTGGAAGTCACAGGGGATGTACCACGATGGCACTATGCACTGGGAAAATATGTTTGGATTATTAATTTTATGCTATTACTAGAAGTAAAAAGTTCTGTCGCTGTAATTGCCAGGCTTCGAGAAAAGTTAAAAGTTTGTAAAGTTTCTCGTGTGCCTATTAATTAACAACTGCCCCATATTGCACATAAATACCGATTGTTATATTTTATTATACGTACAACGTACTTGGAAAAGCATAACAGTTTATCAACATGTAAAAAATAATCACTAAAAAAATATCGAAAGTTGAAGATGACAGGTTTACGAAGCGATCATTGAACCGCTAAGCTAATTCCTCTGTTCAAAGTTGATTAGCCGTTCTTATTTATATTCCATGATTGACTGCCTAGCTCCATAAAGGTATAGCGTGATGATAATAATTAAAGACGTTAAACCTGTTATCATCATTTCAGACGAAAGACGTCCACTGCTGGACATTGGCCTCCCCCATGCTCCTCCACTTCGACCGGTCTTGTGCTTCCCACATCCAGCGGATTCCCGCGGTCTTCACAAGGTCGTCGGTCCACCTTGTGGGAGGCCTTCCCGCTCTACGTCTTCCGGTACGCGGTCGCCACTCCAGAACCTTTCGGCCCCATCGGCTATCTGTTCAGCGAGCAATGTGCCCTGCCCACTGCCACTTAAGTTTGGCAATTCATCGGGCTATGTCGGTTACCTTGGTTCTCCTGCGGATCTCTTCATTCCTGATGCGATCGCGTAGGGAAACTCCGAGCATAGCCCTCTCCATTGCTCTTTGGGTGACTTTAAGCCTTCTGATAAGGCCCATTGTGAGCGACCACGTTTCTGTACTATAGGTCATCACTGGCAACACACACTGGTCAAAGACTTTCGTCTTGAGACACTGCGATATTTGGAATGAAAAGATATTGCGAAGCCTCCCGAACGCTACCCAGCCGAGTCGGATTCGACGATTGACCTCTTTCTCGAAGTTGGACCTACCTAACTGGACAGTTTATCCTAGGTAAACGTACTCGTCCACAACTTCGAGCGAAGCGCTTCCGATGGTCATGAGAGTGGGTGTTACATGGGCATTTGACATGACCTTTGTCTTGTCCATGTTCATTTTTAGACCCACTCTTTCGGAAGCTCTACTGAGGTCGTCGAGCATTGCACTGAGGTCCTCCATGGTCTCAGCCATGACCACTATATCATCGGCAAATCGAAGGTGAGTAATGTACTCGCCATTGATGTTAATGCCAGCCCCCTTCCAGTCGTCCAGAACCTTGAAGACATCCTCCAGTGCAGCGGTGAACAGTTTCGGAGAGATAACGTCTCCCTGTCTCACACCTCGCTGCAGAAGGATAGGTTTCGAAGTCCGGTCCTGGAATCGGACTGACATAGTGGCGTTTTCATACAGACACTTCAGCACCTCGATGTACCGATAGTCGATCTGGCACCGTTGAAGGGACTGCAGTACAGCCCATGTCTCGATCGAATCCAAGGCTTTTTCGTAGTCCACAAACGCTAAGCAGAGGGGCAAGTTATATTCTTCGGTCTTCTGTATAACCTGCCGCAGCGTATGTATGTGGTCTACGGTGCTAAAGCCTTTACGAAAGCCGGCTTGTTCGGGAGGCTGGAAGTCGTCAAACCTGCGCGCGAGACGGTTCGTGATGACTCTCGAAAACAGCTTGTAAACATGGCTCAGAAGTGAGTTGGGCCTATAATTCTTAAGAAGGGTATTGTCACCCTTCTTAAAGAAAAGTACCACCACACCCTTGTTCCAGGCCTGTGGCGTTTTGCCCTCGAGTACGACGGAATCAAACAGCTTCTGGAGGGCCTTAAGTACGGGTTTTCCGCCGGCCCTCAAGAGTTCGGCCGTAATTCCGTCATCACCCGGCGCCTTGTTAAACCTGTACCTATCTGCAATATTATAATCTTTGCCTTCACCGTTTTGAGATGATGACGTAGGAATTATATAGAAAAGCTGAACAGAACACTTATGAGAACGAACTTGGATCACCAATCAGTCCTTCTGGTAAAATGGTGCTTTTGGCCACTCTTTTGCTTGACCACACTTTGCTTACTTTTAGTAAGCTGGCCTGCTTACTAAAAGTATTGTACTTAATAATGGTAACCATCAAAGTACTCACAATATTTTCCGTGTCTATATAGTTGTTGAGCATGACGAGGTTGACCCACCAGTTCTTGCGACATAGGTCCGTGTCGTGGGCTGCAGCCCTGTTCCACAATGGGCCAGTGCCCGTGTAAGGATACACCGCACTCACGTAGAATATTACCACGGCGAATGCCACCACCAGTCTATATTTAGAAATAATAACGGTGTTTATCTACTTTACAAACTCAAATAATAAACAAATGCCTATATTGTCATTTCTGAATTAATTAATGCCACATAAAACAAGAATTAATTAAAACGTTAAAATGAACTATTTCATTATCAACAAAAACATGGTCAAAGTGTTTTGTTATTTTATTTATTTTTAATCTAATAATATGACTTTTCTGTTTTTTTTACCTGTACCGGCCAGTATAATTAAGAAAAACGAATGTATACTTTTTAGTTTCGGCGTTGGACTGGTCGCTGTTTTCCAAAAAAAGCGGTAATTTAAAAAACTAAAAAACCCGACTACTTTTCTGAGTATTCATGGAAAAGCTCTAAAACAAGAAAGTCGTTGTACCCGATTGCACTTAACTTAAGAATCGCCAGTTGCTAAGGCGAAAGAAAGTCAGCCGTCTAGTCAGTAGATTGGAGTAATCTGCATGTAATATAGGTATGTGCTCTCATTTCTAGAATAGGTCTCGACTGCTACAATTTATCTGCTTATAAGCATCGCCTTAGCAACTGGCGATTCTTAAGGTAAGTGCGATTGGGTACAACGACTTTCTTGTTTTAGGGCTTTTCCAAGAATACTCAGAAAAGCAGTCGGGATTTTAAGTTTTTGAAATTATCGTTTTTTTTTATTACGATATCACTTTCACAGTAATTACAAATCTAACGACACCTCGCAAACTAAAATCCATCGAGCCGTTCAGGCCGCAGAGCGTGCCAACCATTTGAATTTGGCGCCAAAAATCCGCCATTTTGTTTTTTTTATTTTGATATTCCCAGTGTCACTCTCACAGTAAATACGAATCTAACGACACCTCTCAAACTAAAATCCATCGAGCCGTTCAGGATGCAGAGCGTGCCAAACAATTGAAAAACATAACCCTCCTTCTGGCGCAGTCGGGTAAAAAAAATAAGGGATGCCATTAAAGTATTTTATAATTTTTATTTATACAGACCTCGTCTGTGCCCTGCGATTTTCTTTTTTGGCAATCGGTCTTCTTATAAATATTGTGAGTGCAACCTTTGGGAACTAAAGAAATGCAACTTAAATTCCAGATTTTATAAGATGAGCAAAGTTTTATGTAATATGTACACACGGCTACACATCAAATTATATCTTTCCAGTATAAGCTAGTCTCGCATTGTATAGAATTTCCGTACAGTGCGAGATCAGCGTAAATTGGAAATGTATAGCTTGATGTGTAGCCGTGTGTACAATATAAAAATAATAAGAAATATGTTCCTATACAAGGAAACCTTTTACGTAAACCTTACCTTATGTATCTCTTCAGGATGATAAACAGGGGATTTGGCAGCCTCTTGAATTTAGCAACATTCGTGATGGTGAGGAAGCCCGATAAAAGAAAGAATGTATCTACGAAGAGATCGTCGTGAAGTATGAGCAGACCGAGCGGTGTTTGAACTTCCTGTTACAAGAAAAACAATGAAAGATTACTGTTGTAGCATATGACATCTGACATCGAGTGTCAGAATTGTAAATATAGAACAAGCTACAAAAATATACAACGTGTCGTTTTGCATCCTCGTCAAATTCAAGGAGGTAACTTTGCTAATGATTCTCGACACGAATTGCATTCTCGACTGTATTTTCATAGCCGTAAAATAAAAAATCGCAACAAGTAATTCGAGGACTGGTTTGTGCGACGAAGACTGTTTGAACCCAGGTTACCCTGTTACAGTGCGGTATCACACGGGCCGCGTTTAAAAAAAAAAAAAAAATACCTACTTATTTTATTATTGATTCGTGTCGAGAATCATTAGCATAGTTACCTCCTTGAATTTGACGAGGATGCAAAACGACACGTTGTATATTATTTCGATCTGAATATTATTCTATTACTTATATCCTGACGACCGGTAAACTGTAAAAGATATCGGATTTTTAGAAATACAGATTGATTGAAGCCGATTGAAGGAAGCTAATTAATAATAATAGAATAAAACTCCTTGGTATAACAATTTGAAACTAGTCGTCAATTAAACTTATACACACTGGGTGCGGGTTGTTCGAAAGAGATACCGCGGCCCCTGGTACACAGGCAACTGAGGGAACACGGGTGGGTTTTAGTCAGTAAAAGACGGGCGTGTCAGTCTTTTACTGACACGCCCGCTCCACCCAGAGAGGGAGAAGTTATTTGATGATTTCCCACCCAAAAAAAAAAAAACTTATACACACTGGTTGTGTGTATGATAAGACAAATGAACAAATCCATACAAAATATAAAAAAATTAAAGTAACTCTGTCTATATGTCACCTATTCCGTCCTGGGGAAGGGACATAGGCTACTTTTTGTCAAGGTAGCACGTTCCTATGGGATAATTTCCGACATCCACCAAGGCGAAGCCACAGGCAGAAGCTAACTAGGAATAAATCCTAGCAACATAATGAAAACTAGTACAAACCTGATCAGACGTCAGCCCATCACTAATTGGGCCCGAGTTGGAGATTCCAATCTGATGGTCCAACACTATGAGACAGATCGTAAAGAATCGGATGCCGTAGAACACCTCTATGCCCTCCTTCTTAATTCGCAGAAGATCAAGAGCATTCTCTTTCAGACAGAATGACTTGATGAAACCTGCTTCTAAAAGAAAAACACACTTGAAAATAAATTCGAAAAAAACAATCGAAAAAAAGGTAAATGTTGGCTTACTTCTGGAATCTGGGTCCAATTCCTTTTGTTGACAATTCAAATATGTGCAGATGAGAGAAATTAGTGTTATCGTTCCCATCACACCGCTGTAAAAGAGTAGATAATTTGATTAGATGCTCACCAAATCTTTAATAAAAATAGAACAATGTACAGAACGTATAGGTACGCATCTTGTATGTACAGTCAACAAAAGAAATAAGTAACCAGGGTCGTCGGATATAGTTGAAGTTTAATAAGAAACCGATGGATGTTTTAAAATGAAATTTAATTCGATAAACGAACTGTTTGTTTGGTATTATTTTATTCGAAAACACCCATTGGTTTCTTACGACGACCCTGGTTAGTTATCTCTTTTGGTGACCGTACCTAACAGGATAATAGTAGCAATGCGTGCGTGAAAAAAAATATGATAAGCACCCTGGCAGGACATTTATCATGATATTTTAAAAGATCGTATAGTTCTTAATAATATACCGTAATTACTTACAAGAAAGCGTAGAACAGCGCATCATATTCCGTCTCATCGTCTGCGCTCTGGCAGCGTTCCGTGACACTGATGCCTGCTCTCATGCCGGCCGCGCCAAGGTGGCTGCGCGCGAGCATGATACCGAGCAGCCACTCCACGGTACGCGGCGCACACGCTGCTGGCACGCATACTCCCCATGTCAGCTCGTTTAGAGGACGAGTGTGTGGAGGACGGTGCTAGATAAGAAAGTAAAAAAATGCAAGCTTATGTGTTGACTATGTTTTTTTTTTTGGGTGGGAAATCATCAATTGACTTCTCCCGCTCTGGGTGGAGCAGGAGGGCGTGTCAGATTTGTTCAGACTGATTAAAACCCACCCGTGTTCCCTCAGTTGCTTGTGTGCCAGGGTCGCGGTATCTCTTTCGAACAACAAAGGCCCCATCAATTGGTGATGACAACTCTTTGAGGCTACCCATTACTCGCCGTCTGCAAGCCCACGCCTACGGTTGCCGGGAATCAGCCTGGGATTCGCGACGCTCAGGGCGTCTCCTGCGAAGGCTACGGCCGTGAGGGCGCATTTACTGCCTCTCCCTCACGTGCGCCATCTCCCTCTTTGCGAGCATCACTGCTTCGCTGAAGGAAGCGACGGCTACCCATGCCTGCTCCGTACCATGGCCTGGACCAGGGCCAGATGCGAGAGATCGCCGCCGCCGATCGCCTCCACGAGGACACGGCGGTGCTCCGCCCAAGCCGGGCAGACCTCCACCGTGTGCTCCACCGTGTCCTCAGGGCGATCTTCGCAATGGAAACACCCGGGGTGTTGACTATGCTTGGCCTTGTATTTTGCTCAAAGCATGAGGAAGCAAAGAATAAAGTTAAGGTATAATCTCTTACGGTCTTACCAATCTAGTAAGGGATGATGAATCATTAATACAGGCAGTAAAATTGTAAATGATCGAAAGCAGGAAGAAGTGAAGCCAACTTCAAAAGTCGCGCGCATGCGCATGCACACGCAGCGTGACGTCATAGAACAAATTACATCCGGCTTATTTTTTAATAAATATGATCTATCTTTTAAATGCTTAAACATTACTCTAGTAATAAAACTCTAGTAGTTATTAGTGTTCAAATATTACATATTTTTGTCGGTCAGAAACATTGAACTTACCACCAGAACTCCGAGTGAAAAGACGTTTTCAAGTCAAAAATAAACTACTAAATAGTATGAGTTATAGGCATCAAAAATCATAGTAATCCTCAAACTGCCAACACAACACAAAAAAAAACAATGCAGTCCAAATCATTTTTATGTTCTACGGTTTCGTAGCTTTTTCGTAGCACAGTGCTACGCATGTCGCAATATCTTTTACAAATCAATCATAATCTTACCACTAGTACTTTTCTTATATTTTTGTTATTATTAAGAGTAATTAATATTCACATTCTTCATTGCGTGTCATCTTAGCAGACTGCATTATTGTTCACTTATTCCAATTAAACGTAGAACATGCGATATTTACATATCCAGTCGAGAAAATTGTGCTGTAGTGAACATTGTTATTATCACTTCGTTGTTATCTTGAACTGCTTATTTACCAACATAGAAAAAGTTGCTCAAGTACCAATAATGCCAAAAAGAAGTGCAGTAGTAATCTTTTGTCGTTTATATTCAACGCAATGCGAACATCTTTGACGAAAGATGCACAGTCTGTTATTGTTATTTAACTGTACCAAACTATTAGCAAGTCCATATGTACATTAGATCAGTTTAGTAAATATATCCGTTAACAAGGACTAATGGAATTGGTCGCGCGTTGGTTTGACGTTCAAAAGTGCTTTTTATGTGCCGATTTGAAATAAATTATATGACCTTCAACTTCGCGGTTGATTTTTACGGGAATCGGAACGTAAGACACGCTCAATTGTATGGCCCACTTTGGTACCTATTTCAGCCACAAACCATACAATAAATCCAATAAGTTAGTATAAAAATGATTTTTGTCCGTTAATACACAAACGATGCAGAAGAAATTGCATGAAGGTAAGATATTATGTATATGGAAAATCTTACCTCAATAAAATCCAACGCCGATTGATAAGGGTAGTACGGCTTTTCAACTTTTCGTCTCACATTCTTATCAGTTCTTTCTAAAACGATCTCAGCTAGGCAGTACTTGGTCTTTAGTTCCGGTTGCTTCTTAGCCCAAGGCGCGTTCATACACTGATCGAAGTTTCCTAGCTGGTACCGGTTCCCGAATAGAAGGCCTTGCGGTTCTGACGCTTGGGCATCCCATTCTGTGTATTGGAATGACTTTGTAAAATACGTAGTGATACTCTCTACGATCTTTAAAACGTGCCAATTTTCGTAAATAAGCTAGGTATTTCCGTAAATTAATTATTCTTCAACTAATCTTTTTCGACTATGGTGATTCGCCATTGATAAATTTTAATATGACCGCCAAAGTTAAGGTATACTATATGAATCGATAAACTTAAAATGGCGGCAACTCATATTATATACTGTATATTATTATCCTACTAATATTAGAAATGGCAAAGTTTGGATGCTTGTCATTCAATCATGCAAGGACACTTGATTGGATTGGGATAAAATTTGACACACAGATAGTTTATAATCTGGATTAACGCATAAGATCATTTTCATCCCGGAAGTAGATTCCCGTGAGACATAACTTTCGACCTTCACGTCAGCAAAACCACTGGCAGCAGGTAGGAAATAAAAATAATTCCACTTACCCCAAACAGCCCAAAGAGTGAAATTCTGCAAACTATAAAGCAGTCGGTAGATATGGCTCAAGCACGGCTCCTCCTCAGCAGTCCAGTTCTGATTCTTCATAGCAAACAATACATCATCCAGGTACACACTGCTCTCACTATCCTTCACTTGTTTAGCGGACTCATACTTTTTCTCATTTGTTTCTTTAGACATTACAATTCGAGTATGATTTTGTGCAGGTAACTGCGTGGTCAACGTTTCACTCGCTCCTGCATTTTTTGCTCGATCAGTCACATGGCCTTTTATTTTATTAATTGCTATAATACCCAGGCATATCAAGTAAATGTACTTCATTGTTTACTGTCAGATAGTTAATGAACTGAAGCTGGGATGCGTCTGAGTTTACTTATAAAATAATAACATTGCATGATCAAAAGGGACTGTTACTTAGTTGGCAATTAGCTTCTATTGTATTCTGAATTTACATAATGTACTTAATGATTCTTGTGTCTTTATTATTGTGAAAATAAAAAAGAAGACTTACTTACCGTAAGTATTAGTAATTCTAAACAGGTCAGAAGTCTCTTCTTAAACTTAAAAAAGTCCCTTGGAAAATACTCTGTTCAATGATCGTGAAAAAGTTTGTTTTTCAAATGTCTAAACATGAAATTTTTATTAAGAATTGAAGTGAACTGTATAGTGTAAATAAGTAACGCCTTATACCTAACTAAAAGTATTTAACCTTATTTTATTATGAACATAAAACTGTGGGCATTTTTAAAGCACGCCATCTGCCTTGTGAACCCGGAGTTACCCTCTCGTGGTTAACAGGGTTGTGTTAACTTTGGTGCAGCGTCATGCAGTGAACATTCATACAATGGACAAGAGGGGTGTGGATTTGTGGCAGCAACTCTTACTAAGAAGCACAGATGACGCTACCAGCCAACTGATTGAATGGTGAAAGGTTTTTATAGGATTTTACATTTTGTCCGGCCCACAGGATTACCTATCACACTACCAGACTCGATGAACTCCCAATTGGTGAAAGCTTCGCAAGGCACATCTCACTTTGGTTGTTCTTCATTTGAATTTGTATAATACGTCAGTGTCACCTTTTTCGTTAAAATATGTTTTTTTTTTTTCAAATTGGTGCTTTGTATTTTTTTTGTATATTCATCTACTTACTTAGTAATCATTAAACTGTGCTTCTTTGTGACGTGCAATTTATTTTGTGTGCAAATCTTTTATTTATAAATGATTTTTCTATCTGTGTTTATGTATCCAGCAGACATTTTTATAAAGATTTACTAACGTTCAATTCTAATGTAGCTGAATCTGACTATAAACATCGGTTTCACGCTCCTACAGGCGCGACGAGACAGTGCGACTCACGTAGAACAATTTCTATGAAAACTTGTCTTATCGCGCCTATTTGAAGAAGCCTTTAAGATAGATGCGCTAAGCTTGCCAGCAAAATTCCAGTTACCTTTCGCTTTTTACAATTTGCAGGGCAGTGTCAGATTGTAAGTTGATTAAAATATGATGCGCGACCGTAACAATTATGGTTTAACAGAAGCTCCTATCTGAAATTTTCCAAATATATTTTCGTTGTTCTCTCATCTTGCCGCACCTACTCAGCTATAAACTAATCACTCTGCATATGCTTGCTCATAAATTTTCTGGGTTTTACCATTATTATCAACAAACCAACGCCTCAACTCCTCTACTCTCATTATGGACATGGACAATTCCGTTTATTGTTTTATCTCTTTGTTTTTCGAATCACTGGGCCTAGACTAACTTCTCGAATCTCTAGCTTTGTAGGAATTGCAATTCATGGCCGCACCTTGAAAAACAGATTCAAAGATGTTGTGTGCAGACCTCGAAAGGAAGCTAATTTTAATGTTTTATTTGCTGTTTGCGTTCCGTGTGGTGCCGGACGTAATAGAATAGCACCATCCCATTTCTTCCCGTGGGTGTCGTAGAAGGCGACTAAAGGCTTCTTCAAACAGCCGCGACGCGACACTTGTAGAACAATTTTCATTAAGTTTTCATAGAAATTGTTCTACGAGTGTCGCGACGCGACCGTCGCGGCGCGCTAGTCTGCACGAGCCTTAAGGGATTTACTAGATCAGCGTTCTCTATGCATTTGACCACCACACTGCGATCGCCAACCCGCCTTCCAAGCGTGGCGATTATGGCAGATCTTCCCCTTTTGATGGACGTTTATGTCCAGCAGTGGACGTCTTTCGGCTGATATGATGATGATGATTTGCTGTTTTAGTTGAGAGTGTAAACGGTTTTGTTGTGTTTTCATAGTGACTCCTACATCCTAATTGCGTAACACAGTTTTTAATCACAAATCGAAACATTTAAAGCTTCATATTTTTGAAAAGTCCTTCCGCTCAGGAACGTAAAATATCACAAAGAATGTTGACAAAACGGTCAAGGTAAAAGGCATAGCCAATTCGCCATTGTAAGTGTATGCAATTACCCGCTGGTCTGCGTGCAGCCCATAGAAATCCTACTAATATTATTGTATGTTTGTTACTCAATCATACAAATCAATTGGCACCCAGATAGATTAAGCCTGGATTAACACATTTATACTTTTTTATTCCGGAAGTACGTTTTCCTGGGATAATTTTCGACCTCCACGTGGGTGAAGCCAGAAGCTAGTAAATTTCTGAAAGCCCATTTTCTGCCCAGGATCGTCAATATGACTACTAACTAAGTCTATTAGTCCGCTCAAGAAAAACACTTGGTTTTACAGCAGTACTTCCCATCACTTCCCTACCTTTTTTTCAGTAGGTTTTCAGGAAATAATAAAGTCACCCAGAGACAGATATCAAAATAATTTCATGAATCAATTTTGCAAAGGTGTTAATGACATTTATAAACATTTATAATTGACGAAACAAGGGAAAAATAAAATGCAACATGATTTTCATAATTTATTAATATATCAATGTCTAATAAATATCTACATACATAACTACACATTTTCTACAATTTCTAAGTAATATTTAGATCATCTAAGTATTAAGTACATAAATAAGTGCAAACTACTCCTAATATAAGGTACGAGAGTGCAAACTATACCTATCTGTCAGATTAATTTAGACTGAAACAAAATCGCAAATTAAAATATTATGAAATCGTTAAACAATGGACTTGGGGTTAGATTTCGTTTATATTCGTAGATTATATATATTCCGGTTACACTTTTGTGAGCCCTAACTAAAGATATTTCAGCTACTACATTCGCTATACAGGCCGGTAAAATAATTAGCCATTGCACAAACTGTTACCATGAATTCAGCAGTAATTCTAGACCATACGAGTATATAAATTTTTCGTCACTAAAAAAAACATCTGTTTCATAGAAAAGTGCAATGGTGCAATCTAAAATGTACGGGGACAGTATTTTATTTTTCATAACTAACTAAAACTTTCTACGAAGAAGTTCAGTAATTCTTGGTTAGAGTTAGCGCACTGATTAAAATTTTACCAGTATTTTATCAACTTAGTGTATGTAAGTAACGATTTATATACAAAGTTACGATGCGATTTATCCCAGCATTAATAAAGAAAATAGAAATAGTCTTTAAAATTATTCTTAACTCTACTTATAACGACCTTGACAGTCTGTCACTGTTAAATGCATGACAGTTACATTAATAATTTTGTTTTAACAAAAATGTAAGTAAGGTTTTTTATTTATTTCGGAATTGTATTTTTCAGGAATGAGAGAAACTCCAAATTTTTTTCTATGTACTGTACAGGATGATATAAATCTTGTAGACTATAACCAAAGTACGATGTCATATTTATTTTCACCATATCTTACATTCACATACACATTCAAGGTCTAGAACCTCGATGACTAAAATGCTTTATTCCCCTTTTATTAAAAAAATATCCTACTTACAAATAAAAATTAAATTATAATAATTCATATCTTGTCTATATTCAAGCTTAAAAATGTATAATTACGGAAAAAATAAATATAACTTTGATTGTATTATTTCAAAAATTCGTTACATAAATTTAAATAAATAGGTACATTTATACGGAGGGGCTTATGGCTAAGTAATATTAGCCGCACGGGTCGATCGATCAGGTTAATCTACGCTTGTCGCGGTTGGTTCGTGGATGAGTGACCATCTTTACATACCAAGACCCCTCCTTGCCTCGGAAAGCACGTTAAGCCGTCGGTCCCAGCTGTAACTTGTGAATCTTTGACAGTTGTTACGGGTCGTCAGAAGCCCGAAAGTCTGGTAACCAGTCTTACCAAGGCGTATCCGTTATTACCCAGTAACTGGGTTGTGGAGGTTAGATAGGCAGTCGCTCCATGTAAAGTACTAGTATTCAGCTGCAACAGGTTAGATTGGAAACCGACCCCAACGTAGTTGGGAAAAGGCTAGGCAGATGATGATGATGAGGTACATTTATTAAAAATAATATGTTAATAAAAAGTATATTAAAATCTTATAAAATAGATAGCGTTTTTTTATATTTACATCTTTGGAACGCGTTACATAGACACACTGACTAGACTTGACTCGTTGAGATAAATCTTTATAATTATAAATGATTATTTATCTTTTATTCTTAAACTAGATAAATACATTATTTGATCTATAATTCCATTTAATGAAACATTAATAAATAATAGCGTATACATAATATAAAATGAAACTACAATGTAGTTTCACTCAATTTATAAAGTAGATATTCATTTTAGTAATAAAGTCGTACAAACGATCACCTTACACGTACGCAAGATTCAATAGCTTCCCTGTCCTAAAGTTTTGATAGATTTTATGGTGTTGCGAACATAGTATTAAAACCAAACTATACAGGGTTCAGGGACATCGACGCGCAATCCGTTACCATAAATTCAGCACGTGATTCCCCTAGCGTAGAATTTTTTCGCGGTTTCAAAAACAGTCTGCTGTTCCAGAGAAAAGTGCAATACCTAGCCATTTGTGGGTAGGTGTATGGAACAGCAATTTTATTTTTTATTTAATCCGTGAAAAACGTCGTTGTTTTTCAGAATATAATATTAGTATTATGATTCTGAAAAACAACCGCGTGGAAATTTCATTTCATTTGGTAACAAGTTGCACGTCGATGTCCCTGCCACCTTTTATATCATGAAATAAGTATTTTCCCAAATTTGACATTTTAATTACACGAGAAAAACGCTATTGAATTTTGTGTAACTGCTATGTTCATGACTGTACATACCCAAGTAAAATATATTTTTTATTTTATTTTTTAAAGTTATAATAAAATATTTCGAGGTTGGTTAAATATAAATAATAAATACTGGTTATTGGCTTTTATCCTTAACATCCAACCAAACTGATTCTCAACTCTAACATGTAATTTTTGTTGTCAAAGGGTTCCCCAGCTCATCGACGTGATTCTTTTATTAATGTGTTTTTTTTTCTTTTTCAAAAAGACTAGAAAGTTGACTAGAAAAAGTCTCATGACCTTATTTTTTTATAAATTAGGTATGTATCTATAGACTAATTAAGTCACTGACTAGATTTTTGATAATCCCTAACTAGATTAACTAATAATGACTAGAATTAAATAATATTTTTGGTTTATTTTATGTTTTTAAATTATAAATGACTAGATATAAAATATAGACTATAGTAAGTTATTAATTGTTTGACTAGAAAAGTGTTACTCAAAGACTAGATAATTACGACTTTCATTTTGATCACACTGAGTCCAATAATAAATTATTAATTTTGAAATAAAACATCTACGATGTTTTTATTAAAAATGACTAGAAATAGACTATAATAATATGACTGAGACCAAAACGTATTTATAACTTAATTTTAAAGACTAGAATTGAACTACAAATGACTAGAATAAAAAATATAATATGATAGACCAACATACAATAGGTACGAATAGTAAAATTAAAAGAGACTAGACTCTCCAAGACTAGATTATATTTAAATGATTGACTATATACTTAGTCAATTAATCGTTTAAATAAAGTATTTCTGTTCCTAATTCTATTTATATAATATATCAATAATTTCGTATACTAATGCGAGATCAATGTAAATGACCTAAATAATAAAATGACTAGATTTTTTTTTCTTTTAAATGATTACTTTATAAATTTTACGTTCAGCTTAAAATTTTATCGCCTTAGAATATTCCATGCAAAACCGAAACATTTCGTAAATTACGTCGTTGGTAAAGAAGGTACAGTTCACAGTGGACGCAATTCCGGTAAATAGACTGTTGAAATAGTAATGAGTTGAAGTGGCGCGGCAGCCGGGTGGTGCCGCGCCATGGAAACCAGGCCTGCATCTAAAAATATGCTCATGCACCGATCGATGGCGGTGAACCCTCAACCTTATTAATGAACTACCAATCGAACGTATTGCCAATACAGTGTTCCTATTGTTTGGTCATTAGAGTTGAGAATAGTTTTTTTTAATGTGATGGTTGATCAAATTATAATGAAAATCATTTAAATTTGAAAAATCAACGGAACTCGAAATAGTTACGGAATAAATTAACTACTTGCCTCTAAGTAGTACAACTCTATTAGTTGCACTAATAAGTTATTAAAACTCTTGAATATTCGTACAAACTAATATATTACTGTAGAACTATATACTCAGATTATGATTTTTATTATCTTAAAATACGTACATTGTTAGTAAACCGTGAATTACACTAAACAATCTATAAATAATATCACGCCAAATGTTTCACATTTGCGTGTGTTAATAATTTTGGAATGTGCTGTAGGAGATCATAAATATTTACATATTATTTTAATGACATAAATTAATGACATAAACTACGATTTAATAAATATCTAAACACACATCAAGCATATTTACAAAGTCGCTAAATACATTAAACATACATCTTTTAATTTAAAACTATTTTGATGATATGATGAAGAAAAACTACCTAGAAAACTGTTTAATGTAAAGACGTCCATTTTTTTTTTATATTCTAAAAGTACCTTCTTCATGAACTCGTTAAAAGTTGTGATGAAATTCAAAATTGCGGCAATCTAGAATCAAACGCGTTCCATTTCTGACTGGCCAGTAACACTTACCAGTTTAAGAAAAGTACATGTGTGCGTCATGCGCATACGGTGCAGAGTACGGGTAGAGTGTAGTGGCGACGGGTGCGTACGGCGGCAGCCGCGGCACGGGTCGCAGTACCCTCCGTCACCCATCCACTACCCCCCCGCCCCCGCCTTCATCCTCCGAACCCGTCACGTCCAGACTCCGAGAGTCCTCTGAAGAACAAGAGGACCCACATCTGGGACGCACACCTTCCCACGATAACTCCTGCTGCGGAGGTGGGATCTTGTTCCAGAAGGTATTGAAGCCGCTCTCTCGGATTGCATCCTGTAGAAAAAGTTGCCGGTTACAGAAGAATACCATAATTTGGAAAATACAATCAATAGCCGAAGCCGAATTCGTTTAGGAACGTATACTAGAATTCGAATGGACACCAACCTTTTTGTTTTTTTTTGCTTTGTATGATGTTAGCTTGAAAGTAACCGAGAACTTGTTAAATCAGGTAGCGTTACTCACCGGCTGATAAGCAGGATACTCAGCATGAACCTGCCGGAACGCTGAGGGTTCCTTCTCAGGCTCGTTCTCCGGTTGCTCATGAGCGAGCATGTGTTTCCTAAGGTAAGCTTGTCTCCGGAACATTTTTCCACATGTCTGGCAGGGGAAGCGACCAGAGTCGGTGGCAGGAGGGTCGCGTCGCTTCACCGCACCAGCCACCCGCGGCTTGTGCCAGCGACGGTGGGATGCCAAGTTAGCGGGACAGTTGAACACCTAGGTAAAGACGACGAAAGATACTGAATAACTGGATTTCGCAAGACAAAACAGTTTATTTAAAAAAAAACAACCGGTTTCCAAAAAATCACTACAAAGTGAAAATTTACTTTGATTTTGGAAGTCGGTGTGTTTGGTTTTGTATTTTCGTTTTTTGGCACCGACTTCCGGAATTAAGTAACAACTAACTAACCAACTAACTAATAACTAACTAAACTATTCACTAAACGTATGTATTAGGAAGTTCGTATTCTAAGAACTGTCCGTTTTATGACGGAGTAGTTTTATAACACCAAATACATTTATCAATCTAATCCGTACATTATGGTAGGAAAATAAAACTGAATTTCCAAAACCCACAAATTGAAAACGATTATTTCAATTTGTTGATACCCTTGTACGGTAGCATCACGCAGATAAGTGTTAATATTCTCTCGCCACGCATCACCAAACAGCTCAATTAGCGGACGCCCTTGTACAAACATTTCATGTCACCACTTGCAACCGCTTCCCATGGAAATTTGCCAAGTGTACGAGCCACCCTCGCACACACGTTCCCACGCACAAAAAATAAACAGAATTATGGACCATCCTATCTAATAAGAGTGATAAATGCAATTTAATTATTATTTGACGAATGTATTGCGACGCCGTAAAATTGAACGGGTGTTTCGTTATCTATTTTAGTTCAATAAAAGTTTACGTGGGAATATTGGTAGATTAAATCGATCGATAGATATGAGAGCTTATCGTGAAACAATATTGTTTGATAATCATTTTCTGGTACCTAATTGAAAAATAAATTGATCTAAACTAGTACCTTATCACATTCGGGGCATCGGTATTCAATGTGCACGATCCTAGAGCATCGATGCTGCGCCAGCGCAAACGCGTCGGTGTACAGCCGTCGGCACAGCCTACAGATGTACCGGCCCAGCCTGTTGTCTATTGCCGCTATCAAAGCCTTCGCCTCGTCGGTCACCTCCACCACATTAAACGCCGGATCAATATCTCCCTAGAAAAAGTACAATCATGAGCATGCAAGCCAACATTCACAACTAAAACGATTCTTTATCACACCAACAATTACGACTATTAAGTAATTCCATATCATTAACATTTTTATTACGTCTAAATTGAACGGTACAGTTCTCTATCTCAATTCAAAGAAATATAGTGGTATTGAAACGGCGATTTATTTCATATTTAATGTCCTGAGACACACCCCCGCGGTAAGCGTTGCGGTGCGCCCTTAGACCTATTATTAGCGCAAAACACAGCACAATACCCGATTTTCTACCTGTTTAATTGCTAAAGCGATAAGAAAAGTCGCCGTGCGCTGTAATGGTATGGTAAGAACGTCTAATTAATAGTTCCTGTGCAACTTTACCATTTATTTTAGATATGTATGTGTGATTAGACGTTGTTTGAACGTTTTTTTTCTTTATACACGGATGAAGTGAAAGAATGTTAATATTAATTACCTTTCGCACGACTAAAGTTTCATCCTCAGCTAGATCCCGTATGATGGTCCCAGAGACAGGTGATGTCTTATCTTCATCGAACATGAGTCTTCGAACAGCCTTGCTCTTCTTGGTTGGTTGCGTCAGTGGTTTCGGTGACTTTTTAGGTCGTTCTTCTAAATCTTTTATTTCGACAACATCAGGGGAACTCCTTCCACTTTTCGATGGTGTTTCCTGTTCTCGTGGTAAACACGTTTTTAGTTCTTCGAAAAACTGTTGAGTGAATTTAAGTTTTTTAGCTTCAGGACTTTCACTGTCGTTAGAGTTTTCATCATCTAGTTTTCTTTTTTCTGGCTTGTCTTGCGATTCCTCTTTATTGTCTTGCGAATCTTCAAAATGTCGAAATATTTTCGGTGATTTTTCTGGTTTGCTGTCATCGGTGGCTTTTCTTTTGTATGAGGGTGGCGGCGTGCACGGAGGGGTAATCGGTGTAGTGGATTTAAGGGACAAGTCGAGAGGCACTAGAGGCTCGTTGTAGTAAGCCAAATATTGCTGAAGGAGTGTAGGATGTTGTTGTGGGATAAGGTCATGGAGGTAGTTGCTTGATATGCGCACCGGTGGAGCCGCATACTGCTCGTAAAACCGCGATGATGTCAGACGATGGAAATGCGGCAAAGCAGCCTCCATCTTCGTTATTAGAAATTCTGTTCAATGATTTCGGTACTCATTTTGTAGTAGATCGTATTCTTTGTTCGGATTCACCAACATTTTTATGAAATCTGAAAAGAATAAAGATTGTTTATTTATCTGCGGATAAAATGAACATTAATAAAGCAAAGTGCAGCGCGGAGGTTGTTCAAGGGTCCGGTAAAAGGTACAAAGGGCGAGGCGTTGATTCAATTGTGGTCGAGTGGTCCATTGATTGTAACTACGACAAGACGACGCGACGATGTGTTTTGAGAGACTGGTGCGCAGCTCACAACGTTCGTGATTGGACCCGCGAGAATTACAGTGTTTTCATTTATACTACCACTAGCTTTTGCAAACGGCTTCACCCGCGTGGAGGTCGAAAATTGTCCCACGGGAACGTACTACCGGGGTTTAAAGTATCCTATGTGTTAATCCTAGTTATAAACTATCTGTGTGCCATATTTCATCTTAATACGTTGGGCCGTTTTTGCTTGATTGAGTAACAAACATCCAAACATACTAACTTTCACATTGAATTAGTAGGATTAATAGTAGCACTAGCTTCCGCCTGCGGCTTCGCCCTCGTGGAAGTCGGAAATTATCCCGCGGGAACTTACTATCGGGAAAAAAGTATCCTATGTGTTAATCTAGGCTAGATAATCTATCTGTGTGCCAAATTTCACCCAAATCCATTCTGTGGTTTTTGCGTGAAAGGGTAACAAACATTAACGTATACAAACTTTCGCGTTTATTATAGTAGTAATTAATTTAAAGATTTACCGTCGAACCAAAAGGAAAAAGAAGATTTATAAAATCCAGCGAATACCGGTGCCTCGGTCTTGAATGATCTCGTTCCGAAATGAAAATGTAATTCAACTTTTCACCGAGTCTAAACTGAAGAAACCTAATCTAACAATTACTCAAATATGTTTAATTTTATCGCCATCCATTTGTTGGAAGGCAAGCTGAAGTATTTCGAATGCGACTTAGAAGTGCACATTGCAGTACAACATGTAAGTTCCGTCAGCGTCCACACGCAGACCATGTGGAATGTTTACTGGTTATAATTTTTACTACTCGCTTCCATGCAATTCTTCTACTAAATTAAAAGTGAAGTAATACAATTTAAAATTCTATAGGCTTAGTATAATTTCCTAGTTTTTGTTTACTTTTATAAATATCTGAAGGACCGAGCTATGTTCGCTTTTTTTTTTGAATTGACGTTTTCTAAAAATGAAACCGAAGCTAGATCGATTTAACGCCGAAACCATACCACAATTTCACAATTCGGTGAAACGGTGACGGTTTCACTTCGTTAGATTATAATCTACCGAAAAATTATGCGTTAAATTGTAAGCAGTACGGTGCAGTTTACAATTTATCGACAGTTTATAATCTCGCGAGATAGATTATAAACTAACGGTGTTCACAATCATATGTTGATATATACAAGAATTCCTCGTTTAAATGTATGAGATTAGATATAATCGAATGATCCACAAATTCATTATGAAAAGTAAACTACATAGTCATAATTTTATTAAGCTCTTGTGTTTGTTTGTAAAATGGATTGTCAGTCAATAATGTTCCCACTGCTGGGACACAGGCCTCTCTGGGCCGTAATCCACCACGCGAGCCCAGTGCGGTTTGGTAGATGTCATATGTCGTGTCGAATTTTTGGTTTTAGGACATTCCGGCTTCCTTACATTTTCCTTCACCGTTTTGAGGGCAGTGGTGATAAAATAATTTACACAAAGTACAGCGTCTGTCTGGGTTCAGACCTATGACCGTAAGTCGCGGCCGTTACCACTAGGCCACCACTGTTCGGTGTTTGGTTAGCCAATAGAAAAACAATTAATCATAAACAAGCCTTGTCCATGTCCCTGGCCTTGTCACATTTTACCTTAAATCTAGCATACCTATTCCATTTCACAGATCATATTAAATAAACAGTAGTTGTGACTCAGGGCAAAAACCTAAACAATTCTTCTTCCCTTATAATGTAAAGAAAGTGTGACTTGCTCACCGACAGATTTGAACAAGATTACTCGTAACAAGCGTAGACCGTCAGTAATCCGCGTCTAGTTCACAAATGCAATCAAGGGGTGTCGAACGCGCAAACTTACCTAATTACTGTCAACGGGGCGCTCCCACGCTTCTGCCAGCAGTGCCAGCCCTAGCGAGGGTGAACTACCCTCTCCTTTTAATACGTTTTATTGTTTGGTTAGAGCAAATAGTGAGTATGTTGTGGTAAACGGATGTTTATACTGTGTTAACTATTGTGAATTTAGATGCAGGATTGTGCAGTGGCTACTGGGGTTGTAAATTTAATTAGACCCTAATTTGAAAAGCCTAGCATTTAAACAAAAAAAGAACTATATTTTTAAACGACTTCAACAGGGATTTTCTCAATTCGACTGTTTTTTATTGTACTTATGGTACGTGTTTATCTCCAGCAAATGTCAATCTATCGAAAAAAACTTTTTTTAATGAAAAGGGCATTAGCGGTAGTCCCATTTAAATGTTACTACTTTTGCTAGGGCAGTAGTTTCAATAAAACGTACTTTTTCCTCTGCCGAAATTAAAGTAATTTTTCAAGTTTTTAAGCCAGTTGGGTATTTTTTCGTAAATAAGTTTTTATAAGGTCTTCTCAATCTTCTTCAGCTCTGACTTTTGGCCGGCTCAAGTCAAGTTTCATGTATGAACGTAAACAAAACCTAAATATAATTCTCTAGACTAGTTATAATTATTTTCAACATAGGACAGACGCCACCGGGCCTTTATTGCCTCAAAATTATCTATCTATCGTTTTAACTAATACGGTAACAAAGAGAATATTTAATCACATAAAATATATTCTGTAAAGTGAATATAATACTGCGTATATTTTTGGTAAAGCTCCATCAGATTTGGGCGGCTTTAATAATTTGGGAGGCCGACCAAGAAGAGAAGGCGGGGCTCCATGGTGATATATTATCTGAGGGTATATCTACCTAGACAAATGTAGCAACGTTTATACATATTCAATGGACTATGCGTGTTATCCTTCGTTTAATATTCATCGAGACAGAAAAAAACATTTTCTTTAAAAATTCAGAAAATCTGGGTACCTACATACATAATGTAGAATTATTGATAAAATTAAGCGTAAGTAAAGAAAACAACGTATCTAATGGCCGATTCCTAAGCAATAATTTACGGACAGTTGTGGATTAAAATTAAGACTCTTGTACGTTTACCACTAATCAAGCAAAGACCTAAAACCTTCTCATAGTAGACCCCTATTCGGAAGTAACTATCACAGGTAATATTACCTTAAGAAACTATGATTTTTTTCCGGTTTGGAAATTAAAATGCTACCATCGGTAAACTACTACTATCATACTATCTGCACCGTTTCGTTTTATTTAAACTACAAATTGTGTATATAACAGTACAGTTATGATAAAGATGCAAAAAAGTACTTATTCCTGAAAATCTTCAAAACAACTACACGCGGTCAAAAATTATACTAAAAAGGTAAATATTCTTTTAACATAACCTGTAGAAAATTGACTCAAAATTGTTCGAACTAAGTGGACTGGAATATTACTTTTAGATAAATAATTCTCTAACCATTCGAAAGTGATAATAACTCGAAAGTTAGTGTTGATTGGGGATCAAGTGGTCGCGTGTGCTAATCTAACCCCGTTACTATTGAAATGAACCCATTCGTTAAATAAACAAAGCTCTTGTTTATTTAAAGGGTTCGAGTAGAGTATTTTCTTCAATAACATAAATGTATTATTATACAATGTTTTTTTCACAATTATTGGGACGGATTAGAATTATTTTAATTATATTATGTTTGGAATCACTGAATGGTGATTTCCGTAGCGTCGCACAAACACTGCCGAATGCAAAATTAAACAAAAAAAAAATACATCATCATAGCCTATTTCTCAACTATGCTAGGGTCGGCTTCCAGTTCAACCGGAAGCTGAGTTTATTTTACATAGAGCGACTGCCTATCTGGCTTCCACAATCCAGTCGCTGGGTAGTGCGATAATGCTTGGTAAGAATGTCAAGATCCACGAATGCCAACAAGAATCAAAGTCTTAAAGTTGTAAGTAGTAAAAAGACCCTTAATAAAGCCGTCACGGTTTAAGACAATTTATTTTCCTCAAAAACAATTCAAAAATTCACTTCTATGAAGAAAAATGTAATAATTAAGAGAAACGACGGTTTTGGTAGGTGTAAACTAAAATTAAGTTATAAAACACCGTAAAAACTTACAATTCAAACAATATTCGGATAATTGCTTTAGTTTTTTTTACTAACCTTTCAAAAGTTAGAAGTGATTTCGATTCCTTAATTACTTTAGGTAAGGAGTTATAGAGTTGAACCTCGTCAAATACGACAGTCTTTCTACAGTAGTTTATCCTCAGTGCTTTTAAAATTATTTGGTTAGCCTGCCTCGTTCTGTGCTTTTGAAGTTGCATTCTTTTTGTAAATGTTATTTGTGTATGAATTACTATATTAATTATTTGACGTATAATTATGGAAGTGTGCAACGTGCAACGTGGTTGCTCAAAATGGGCCTCATAAGAAGGCTTAAAGTCACCCAAAGGGCAATGGAGAGGGCTATGCTTGGAGATTCCCTGCGTGATCGAATCAGGAATTAAGAGATCTGCAGGAGAACCAAGGTAACCGACATAGCCCAAAGAATTGCCAAACTTAAGTGGCAGTGGGCAGGGCACATTGCTCGCAAAACAGACGGTCGATGGGGCCGAAAAGTTCTGGAGTGGCAACCGCGCACCGCAAGACGTAAAGTTGGAAGGCCTCCCACAAGGTGGACCGATGACCTTGTGAGGGCCGCAGGAATCCGCTGGATGCGGGAAGTACAGAACCGGTCGAAGTGGAGGAGCTTGGGGGAGGTCTATGTCCAGCAGTGGACGTCTTTCGGCTGAAATGATGACGATGATGATACAAGTGTTAGGTATGTATATAATTTTACCACTGTTCATTATTTTGATGATAACCTCACGCCTTGTTTCCCTGACCGATTGGGCAAAGGTGTAGGTACTGTGGAGGCTCAGACGAGCCTCCAGGTACCGGGTGTGTAAGGATATAAATTAAAAGATTAAGGGGCGCTTAAACTGTGGGTCTCCACGTTTATTTCATGAGTTTGGAAGATAATCAGATGCTTGCAAAGTCGCGCCTGTCAATAGAATCAAAGCTCACGGAACACCGCCTATCTAAAATTATTTGACGTTCTTGTTTTAGAATATCCTAAATGCTCGAATATAGACATAGCTCAATCATTAGCTGCCAGTATGTGTGTGAGGTTCTTCTTTATGAGAACAACTTCTTACAGTACCTATAGTACACCAACATTTCATCAGTTTTGTTCAAATCCCTTGTATTAGGGGGCGAGCCTATTATCGCATCAATTAACAAACAGATACAAACTCCGGGATGCTACTGAGAAATTCCAGATATACAATCCCAATAACGCTTTGCCAGACCTGGAAATGGGACCCAGGACCTCAAAGTCAGCTGTAGTGTTTGCTACTAAAACCAACGAGGCAGTCAGTTAATTAATTTTATTTAATTTCAAAACCTGTTTAGATATTCTTCTCATAATTGTAGTAATCATTAATCTTACAAGCGAGACGCACATTGCCTTTGTAATGTAAAGATAATATTAACAAAACGATACTAAAATCAAACTTAATAAAATCATTAAAACCAAAGCCGGACGAATAAGTAATCAAATAATAATGTAATGAAAATGACCGTCTGTACAATAACTAGGTTAATATTAAAATCCTTCGTAAGCCTACTATTAATTGTCGCGTTACGTTAAGTTATGAATACTTAAGCGTGTCTCGTCCTCCCGGTCATTAAGGCGTGGACAAAATCGCGGCCAGTCCGAAGTGTAGAACTAATAACACTTAATTAACACCTTTCGACATTCACTGTGATGTTAACACCGATTTTATTGAGGTGGAAGTTGTTGGGAACTCGATGAATTAATTAATTATTAGACTCCCTTAGGTTTAACAGTTGTGTCTGGAATTTTTCGAAACAGATTTATTTTGTAAAAAGATCGGAAGTCATAATGCTTTCATTTTATTATGCACGTTTTGTGCAATTTCTTTAATTAGGGTTGGTTTGTAAGTGTTTTGTACAAACACTTTTACACGGAAATCATATTTTAAAAACTAAATGAGTTCGGCGATTAATATTTGACTATTCTGGGAAGAAAGGCGGAAACAAACTCAAAGGTCACAGTCTCTTTTACAGTCCAGACATAGTCGGAAATGGTCTTTAGAGGAAAGAAGCACACATACTGAGTGGACCTGTCCAGTCAGAGCACGCATTTATCAGAATAATGCACCTCAACTCAGAACTTAAGATGTTCGACACAAGCTAACGCATTTTTATGTATAAACGAATGTGTCTGACCGATGTAACAGCAATCAACCAAACAATGACATAACAACTTTGTACCTCATTTTAATTGGCTTGAAGAAATCGAAAGATACCCTTTTATCACTTCAAGAAAATGCTCACTATTCAAGATTGTTGTCGACTGTGATTGCCCTAAACACTCATTTGTCTATCACATAATATTGAGACAGTACCATCCCTAAATAAAAAAATAAATAATAATAATCACAAGAGGTAATTATTTAATAAACCACTCGGTACATTGTTAACCATTATAAAATGTTATATGGAATTGCTAAATCTCACGATATGTTTAACAGGGTTCAGTCATTCTTAAATTAAGATTAGAAATAACAATATTTGCAATTATAATTGGATACTCCCAGTAGGTATTCACAATAAAACACGATTACACGAAATGACGAGACGTACAAAATGAACTAACCAAAAGCTTTTATCCCTTTTTATAATGACATTAATAAACACTGTATTAATAGAAAACTTTCTCTTGCAATGATGTAACTGGCTAAAAGAGCTAAATGCCAGTTTTAATTAAAATATACCGTTTTGAAATTAATTCTGCTTGCGTCTACGAAATCTCGTAGCACGGGTAAGACGCAATAACGGCTAGAGATATACGGAATATAGACTACATGAGGGGAGCTGTGTCCGGCTTCAGCAAACTTGCGGACCTGGTGGAAAGCTAGACCCAACTGATAACCGATACTCTACATACACTCTGAATAACTTTGTAGAAAGTTTGCTAAGTTTGGTATGTAGAAAAGGAAACCGGCACAAAACACATAAAATATGATATAATATTCGTAGCGCTTGTTGTCATTTATACATAGTGGATGACATCATCTACTTAAAATATTTCGGATGAATAAGAAAACAGAATGTAAGAACTTCGAAAGTTCGACTATCAATATTCCTACACAAAATGATAAATTAATTTCTGGTACACGGAATTATATTGAAAAACAAAGTGCGTCATAGTAGTCAAAAGAATTAAATACTGATATCTTGATAACTGCGTAAAGAAGACCACAATCAAATCTGATGAGAAAATATTAAGATTACTAGACTAAGTTTGAAGTTCGTGACATTCCCCAACCGAAATTCTAATTACAAACAATACAAAATGATTTTAAACTTCAATAAAGGGTATTAATTTAACCAAAACTGCAGTGGGAATCAAAACAAGATGACAATCACCCACGTGCGAGGCGAAACGCAGGTGCGTGCTGAGGGTGTTACTATGGTGAAAGCGAATGTAAGTGACTCATACCTTAGCCTGGTCCTCTTCTGAATCACCCGGCAACACCCCTGCACACGAAAACTTAAAAAACAAAAATTAAAAAAAAGAAACTCTCAACTGTCGACAAGGAACAGTTAACAAAATATTTTTATAAACTTTTTTTGAATTTGGAACTTATTATTTTTCTATTTGACTGAAATGTAGAAGATCGTAGGTTAAAGTTTGTATAGTTCAGTGGTGTAGTTAGGGGTGCGCGGTCCGCTCGGCGGGGCGGTCGGGACAGGACTGGCGGGCTGCAGCCAGGGTGCGCACCCCGACGCGTGCGGCCGCTCTAACCCTCGTACAGGGTGCTGTCGATGTATTGTACACTTACTATTACTTTATACCTGATTTGGACTCAGAATAATAATAGTAATGTGGATGTGGTGGGAGTTGGGTTACCGCACAGAGCGAGCTTTTAATCAGGGATTCGCACTTATTGGAAAATAATAAGTACATGCTGTTAACAAAAAAGTAGTTTTATATATTTAAAAAAAATATTGTGGAGATAATATGTGTTTCGTACAAACTCACCTGTAACTTCAAAAACACTCTTTATACGACCACGGAGGCATATCTACGGGATCCGGAACAGTGTGCGGGCCCCCATGCACGCGCCACAAGTGTCTACTTGGGGTTTTTTAAACCTTTACCTTGTACCGATAACTGATAAGACCCCCATGTCTGCGGTACCTTGTTACTACTCACTTGGAACTCGAAACAATATAACTAGTCACGTTTGTTGAGGAGATTGTAATATTATGCTTTAAATTTTCTGACAAACAGAAAGAAAGAGAATAAATTTATTTGACCCAAATTAAAGCACACAATATACCTACACAAAATAAACCAGAAAAAAGTAGTCTTTTGACTAAGTTTTTTCTGGTATTTAGATTAGTCATTTGAGCTACATCATCAACAGGATGATGATTGCTCAAATGACTAATCACAATTTGATAAAGAGGTGCATTCGATTGCCCAGCGTAGTGGATATGGCAATAGCACGAATTTAAGAAGAGGCGTAGTTTTGAGTTTTGATTTATAAATAGACAATGACAAAGTTCTCTTCTCTATGTACGATGGGTCAAAAGATTCATTATTTAACTGTTTTAAACAAAGTTTATATCACATTGCCATGTTTTTTTTTTCGATATTGGTTTTTTGTTTCTGCTTATTAACTTCGAGATCGTTTCAGTAGTAGCTATTTTAATGTATAACATGAACTTGACTAAATTCAAGGTGCCACATTTTGTTACATAGTTAGCTGTTAGGTAAATAGTCGTTTTTTTGTGATAAAAAGCACATTTAAATGCTAATGGTTTTTAAGACACATGCCATGACATAATGACTTCCACAATAGGTAGCTTTGTAAGTACATACTTAGTAAGATACACGTCTCTTCGAAGAATAATAACAATTTTTACTTTAACTAATAAAATAATGAAGATGATAAATAAAATGTGATTCCTTCGTAGAATTGAAAAATTTATATAATTAAATTTTCATTAGGTAACAGCTTTTTCATCCCCTATTTACAGCATAATAAACTTTAATAAACACAAGCAAAAACAAAATTTAAACGTAAAACGAGACACAGAGATGTTTTGTTGGGCGGTTCTGCTCGCCGCCCGCCCAGACGCACCGCCCAATCCGCAAGCGCCCCGCCCACCACGCCGCCCAGAGATGAGAGAAAATAATTGAATGTAATTGAATCATGAGAGTGGAGAATTCAATTAACGCGACACAGTGGCCGTGTTGTCGGTAATCAGTGCACTTGTCACGAGCCATGAATGCGATGCGATCGCAAACACTGCTGCCTTTTGTTCATGAACAAACATGGTTATTAGATTCTAGTCAGACTAGTATATATGCTGTAATCTATTTTTCAGTTTGATGAAGAGAATATCGGAGCTTGTATGTTCAAGATATAGATTTAAACTTATAAACTTAGATTGATTTAGAGGTTCCAAGAGTCTTAGTTATATTTTTGTAATTGAAAGTTTATTTTTCAGATTTATATTTGCCGATACAATCTCGTTCTGAAACAGTCTACTTAGTGGATACACCATAAAAATTATACCAACATGTTTGTTTTTTCTAAATCTTGACCTCGATCGCCATATGGAAAGCAATGAATGAGGTCTATGATGAAACGGGTGGAGAAGATGCCTGTACAGTCTCGCTTTGAGGGCAGATGGGTTAAATGTGGAAAGGAACATAGACGTTGGCAGAGAGTTGCTGCAAAAAGAGGATGTTGTGAAACTGCTTTTATTTCAAACTAAGCGATAAATATAGAAGAATTACAGCAATGCTTAAATTGTGCCACTCTGATTTCAAAGCTTTTAACGTGCTTTTGACCGTAGGTTAATAGCAATACTACCAAAGAATGCGAATTCTTTCACTCCGTTTACAATAAAATCTTTTATTTTCATCTGTGGCTTTCTCTTTGCCGGTATTTAAAGATAATATCGAGGGGTGAAAGGCTATTTGTTTGAAGCGACCTTTTGGACGATATTGAGTTATATACAGTATTCAGTTAGTTATTGGGTATATAACTCAATATCGTCCAAAATGTCGCTTCAAACAAATAGCCTTTCACCCCTCGATATGTAGGTACGATTATCGGTTTAACGAATTTATTCATAAAAATATTACAAGCAGTTCACTTGAAATATATAAATAAATCATGAAAGTTTATGGTAAAATGTTGACTCCGTGAGTAGATAAAAAGAAAACATATTAATAGCAGGCTTCTAAAGATGTTTATATAAAACAGGCAATTTATGCAGGAAATATAATGTACTGAAGCTGCCACCAATCCCTTAACCAAGCGTGGACACATTTGCAATATTTTACGACTGCCAACCCAGCAAGGAGTCTGGAGAGTCAAAACATCTTGCGGAACCCGGCATGGCTAAGAACCAAAAATTCGAAAGCCGTGACATCTACCAACCAGCACCGGGCCCGCGTGGTGGACTACAGTTCACTCTGTGCCACTGTCCCAGCAATGGGAACGTAATAGGCTGATTATGAAACCCAGCAAGGTGGACCTTTCTAGCCTTGGCGACGGTATGTAATGATAATATAGGAAAACTTTGTAATGCCACTTTACACTAGATGTACCACGCCATTGTACCAACATATGATGCACTAGAGATAGTACTCAAATCCCCTTTGAGTGTCCGGCTTAGCGCCTGCGCGGCAACGACCTAATTAGACTAGTGTACCAACTCTTTTATTACACGTACTATTTCTGTTTATAACAATGGAATAAGAGTGGTTTTTGTGTGTTTTGGATGGAGGGTAAGTTGGTAATAGTAGCGGAACTGTGAAGCCGTACTCACGCACGCGCCGGAAGCCTGCGCCCGCGCATCCTCTGCTACCGGTGTCGCTTACTGCCGGCTGGACGTGTAACTGAATAGTGTACTTACGGATATTGATGACATTATAAGTACTTGCTGTTTTATTGATTGTTTTAGATCATTTTAGTAGTCGATACTTTTTGTAGTAATTTAAGAAAAAAAAATTATATGTGCTTAGATGCAAAATTGCCATTGTATTGTATGTTTGAATAACTGGTTAAAAAAGAATTGGAGTACAAAATAGTAAGTGAAAATAAAGCTATTACTTACTCCGCCATGTTTCCTGTACTACTAGCCCAAATTAGTCAAAAAATAGTGAGCATAACAGGCATGAGAACTCATCACCAAAACACAATTGCATCCCGTTATGGGAAATACAGGTAATCCGTTACGCCAATTGATTAATGTACCCGCCCTCTGAACATCGCATGTGTACCACCATGACAAGCATGGTGCTCTCCCATGGTGAGGTACAAATTTTCACACAGATACTGTGACCTGCTCACCTATAATTAGCTGACCCATCTATGATTAATAGTTGGAGCTATATGTATTGAAAATTGACGTGAGAAGCAAAATAAAAACTTTTTCCAAGACAATGTTTTTATTTTTCACTTTTTAGATATAGTACCTACTCCACTTACTCGAAATTTCATTATCCTTGGGGTCAAAACAATGCCTATTTATGCGATAGCAGCAATCGCGGTTGATTCACTGTTCTTTATTGAAGAGTTCCGTTGTCTGTCTCCGAAACGCATCATCAGATCTACTTATATGAAATTAAATTGGGACCACACGGAAAGCACCAGCTTTCAAATAAAAAAAAGAATCATCAAAATCGGTTCACCCAGTCGAAAGTTCTGAGGTAACAAAGATTAAAAAAACATACAGTCGAATTGAGAACAAGTCGGTTAATTAGGACAAATTTTGTTCGAAGACTGCTGGCATCTCAGCATCTACTGATAGTAACGAAAGAAAATTTACCTTAACTACTACCTACTAGTTTCTAAATGTAGTATAGGAATGTTCAAAGAAAATCTACTTTATGTAATATATAATGCACATACACTGTTTAATAATTCTTCCACAGAAATAACACCACCAAATCGAAGAACTTGAAATAAGTTTTCGAAAGCAGATTTAAATGACAAGAAGCTTTCAATTTATTTCATAGCTTGATCTACGTATGATTTCTGCACTGTTCAGTCTGTATTTTTCCAGGCCAGGTACAAGATTATTATTTGACCTAACTTCAAGTAAGAGTAAACTGTCCCACATCTCTTCAACCTGTAAACACTACAACAAAACCAGTCCACTCAAGGGTCCTAGCCAGTAAGACTATCAAGCAGCAAGTTCCCACCACAAAACGTCATTACATCCCCATTCAGAAAAAAGGGAAACAATTACGAAAGGTGTGTTGTGACGTGCCACTCGAACGGTGTACACATCCTTCCGACATCAGCGTGATCCCACGAGAGTCGCGCTTTGTTTACACCTCGGCTCGTGAGGGCCATTGATATACCTTTTAGGTCTTTGTTAGGTTTTCCAGGTCATAGAAACATTGAAGTGAAGTGTGGGTTTGTTTTTTTGCACTGTAGTGTTTATGTCTATGATATACAAGTATCTACGTGTTTAGCCCATGAAAATGTAAGATAATATATAGAAAGTGAATACAGAAGCTGCAATCGTTTTTATATTCAAATCGAAAACCACAATATTTCAAATGTTTGAAATTATTCTTGCAACTACGAAAGGATTCAATGCCGAAGCACATTTTATCTCAAAACATTGCGATAAAACCGTTATATCGAATTTCGGTATTGATTCGGACAACAGCGTGGAAATCAGTGCGTAGGGTGCGCGTACGCCGCCCTCGTGCGACCAATCAGAGTCGAGCCTGTGACAGATGCGCACGCCACTATTGTAGTCCCAACTATTGTGCGTTGGACAAAGTTGGGGTGGCATGCGAGTGAGAGCAAACATATGAATCATACATTACTTCACTGCAATAAAATAACGGTGAAATGGTGATACACATTGTTTGTGAACGACGCCGACTAAGCTGCGATCGGATAACTCAAATATTTACGAAAGTGCCATGTCTTTTCTCGGAGCTAAAGATTGGGGCAGTAAAAGCAGTAGTGGCCCAGTGTTAATGGCTGCTACTTATGAGTTGTAGGTTGTAAGTACGACCCCAGACATGGTCTGTATTTTGTGTAAATTATTTTAATCACCACTGCTTGCAAAACGGTGATGGAAAACATCGTAAGGAAACCGGCATGTCCTAGAACCTAAATTTCGAAGATATTTGTCATCTACCAACCCGCACTGGGCCGGTAGTTTACGGTCTACTGTCTCTCTCACACAGAAGAGACCTATGTCCCAACAGTGGGAACAACAGTCAGTCCAAGTCCAGAAGTGGGATGTGTTTAAAGATGAATGTTGAAAATCAGTTGTAAGTGTAAGTTATAGGTATAGTTCCAGTATTCTCAGTAGTCTACCAACCTATGAGATCAATACGTCGAACCTTAACGCTTTAGTTAGCCTCTGCTCTGATCTCAGAACTACCTCAACTGATCAGGGGCCATTCAAGTATTACGTAAGCACTACAGGGGCGTGGTCTTTGCTTTGATTATTTTTGATGACATGGGCTATGGAGGGTCTGGGTGTTGATTACGTCAGCAGCGTTTATATTTTTCCTTTTTTGGATTTTCTATAAGATTTAGTCGATTTTGGTTTGAACACGTATGGCAACCCTACTTATCTATGAATGGCTCGAAGAAAACGATGTCGGATATTACAAAATCACACGAAAGTGAGCAGACACACAACATTAAGCAGCAAACATCCAATGTCATCGAAGACTTAGAGTCATGGATTCGTGTGTCATGGACTGAAGACTGTTAATTTATATTAATATTCCAAAATGTTAAAAGAAGTTTGATTTGTTCGTTAATATGTAAAGATTATAATAACTGAATACCATCTCAATAAAATTTGCTTAAATAAATATTATAAATATGCGTTAAAGTCCTCTATTCCAATCCCATTCCTTATTTCTAGACTTATAACTGTTGCTCATGAATCAATAAATAAACCAGAACACATTGAAAAATGCATGTACCAGTGTTTACGTTTACTTTTGCTGACGAGGTTTTACAAATTGCAAAAAATCTGCTTACATAATACTTGAATGGCTCCTCAGGTGTATTTTGAATTAACAAATAATCGTAGATTCGATTATCTGGGAACTCAGCTTGGACTTACAATGAAAAATATAGGGAGATCGGGACCATGCAAACTAAAACCATGAATTCAGTACATGATTGCAGATATTCTAGCGTAGATAAGTTCATTGGTTATGAAAAATAAAGAGCAGCTCGTCACAATGACGAGCTAAAGAGACGAGACAAGAAAAATTGCTCTTAAATAACCCACGCAAACTTTGACAATAGGTAATGCATGCACCACTTTTTAGCTTTTCCATAATACCAACTTTATCTTTCTGACAGACTGGCTCCATGACAATTCATAAGTGCCTGTAAACGGCTTAAAAATAAATGCTTTTAATTTGATGTGTACCTAGAGTCTGGACATGCCAAGTTACTCAGCCCAGATGAACATAATCTCCATTGCAGACTAAAAATTGAATACCTTGATTAACCCTTTTGACATGTTCGTTAAATTCAAACTTGTTTATCAAAGTGCTGGTTGTCGAGGCAACGCGCCCTCGGCTGCCCCGTGCGTGCCCGTACCATCCCGCAGGTGTGCGCAGGATTTAATCAACTGATTGTTACTGACATACACACACATAGGCACATACATGCTTACCTATTTAATGTAGGGTACGGGAACTACCGTTACGTTACTGAGGGTAAACAAAAACTATAAAAATATTGGACGTAAAACAATCGATTGATGCGTGTTTAAAAAGCGTCGGTTTATATTGGGCAATACTTTTTGGTGATTGATTCATTCAATTCGGGTAGATGCATCCATTACCTTGCAGTTTAACGCTACGTAAATTATAAAAAATAACACCTCATATCATATCTCCGATCATAACTCCTATGAGTTCCATGTTTGAAAATAACGGTCCCACTGAATACCGCTTGTCTGAATTTGAAATTACATAACGGTTACAATACAGACAAACAATTCACAAAAAAAAACTGCATGTTAAGGAATTACCATAAAAATAAAGCTCATTAAGCAAATCTGTAGTCAGGCATGATCATAAAAATATTTCATGTAAACATGAATGGATGCATTCTTCTTCCCCTCGGCTATAATCTGGCATAATAGTGGAGTAATTTACGGACTCATAGTCCATTGGCGAAAAAAAAAGAGAAAATAAAAAAGCTGTGTAAGCATCGGCCATGACAGTGCAGGAGCGTGGAGCTGGGCGCTGCGCCGGCGCACGTGCCCGGCACGCGCCGCACGCGCCCGAACTTGCGCACCTTGCTACCGTCTGCAGAAATGGTGCAAGTTTATTTCAGAAAATATTTCTGTACCTTATCTTTTACAGGTGTGAGTGTATACAAGTAATGTTTTACAGTAAAAAATCATAGTAAGCAGTAAACACCGAAGTATTATGTGGGGAAAAGTTTGAATTGCTTTGATTTTACTATGATAAATCTTCTGCAAAAAAAAAATGTTTAAAGTATGTCATTTAATTCATACCTTTTCTGAGCTTTTGATAACTATGTGTGTCAATCTAATTTGAAACTTGCCGTAACATTAAGAAATAAAAAATAATGGACACCTTCATTTTGGCTTCTGACTGTACAAAACTTGAGTACAAAGCACCGGATTATTTTATTGTATTTTTCGGTGAACGGTTTCTCTTAAAGGGGAGTGCAGAACACCTATCTGCTTCCACCGTTGAGCACAGGGATTTTTTATAATAAACGCCATTACTGCATGGTTCGATTTTTTCCTTCTGACATAGATTGTTGGATATTGGCAGGAAATAAATAAATATGTCACATACGTTGACTATGAAGTTCCATTTTTGTCGGTAAGGTGATGAAAACAGATGTAAGAAATTGAGGGGTAGTGCAGCTTTTGTACCTGTGCTGTTGCACATTTCAGAGCATGCTTTGTTTTGAAACGAAGTTATAGAGGTTTATGAGGTTTGCCTAATCGTCTTTGAATAATTTCGTACACTTGGCTACGTAAAACTGGCCTTCAAAAGTAATCTGATCATCAATTTGTTAGCACTTTCATTCTCTTATTTTTCTCGAAGCTTGTTCGGAATGATCACCATATTATTATCCTACTAATATTATAAATGTGAAAGTTTGTGAGTATGGATGTATGTATGGATGTTTGTTACTCTTTCACGCAAAAACGGCTGAACGGATTGGAATGAAATTTGGCACACAGGTAGTTTGTAACCTGGAATAACACATAGGATACTTTTTATCTCTGTACTACGTTCCCGTGGGATAGTTTTCGACCTCCAGGCGGGTGAAGCCGCTGGCAAAAGCTAGTTATCATTAAAATTGCAAGCGTGCAAATAGCTCACCTCGTATCCCATGCTAAATCATGCTGCAATCATGCCTGACCTCCAACATTCAAACAATACAAAATACAAAAAGGATTACAATCTCCCTTTAGTCACAATACAAAAAGAACTGGTTAGTTTCAAGTTGAATAGTCTCGGAGTCTACAGTTGAAAGTTCGCCTGCGCATGTTTGAGCAGCTGCGAGCCCTGCGCATGCGCCGTGATACGGGCAGGTGTACACTGGCGACAATAGAAACGAGTATGCTCTGCTTTATTATTGTTATTGTGCTTCAAAAGGTTGAAAGGACCGTGCAAGTTGACTGTCTGCTGGCACTGGTGGTTTTGGGAATTATTATTAATTATAAAGCGTTTAAAATTAAGGTGTTGTATGGTCATGAAGTATTTGACCACTTGAGATTAATAATATTCAAAAAATAAATCAAATAGTACTTACAGAGTAATTAGTAATTTCATCAATGTCGACTAACGACGCGCTAACTGAAACCATTTACCGTGGACCACACTTAAATTACCGTGTACGGTGGACATTTTTCGTCGGTTATTTTTTTATTTTCTCTTTCATTAATTTTGTCCGCATAGGTATTGCACTTTTCTATGAAACCGCAGTTTTTTTTAAATAACATACGAAACATTTTCAACGACACATTCTAGGTGGTCTAGTATCACGTACTGAATTCATGGTTTCAGGTTGCGAGTCGATGTTCTTATATTTAACATTTTATTGACTAGATAAACATAATGGCATTTTAGTTAAAAAAATCAAAGAAAATGCCTCAGATTGTTACAATTGCCAATCAGTAAAGATGGAATTTTTTCACAAAAATTATAGTACTGATTGTTAAAAGCTACCAATGAATAATTATAATAGAGCATTTCACCGTCCATAACAGAGTATGTATGAGTGCTATCGGCATTGTAGCACCATCGCACTTATCTGAGGCCAGCCGAGCGAGCGAAATGCGGGCTCTCCACCGCTATAGTTTGTACCATTCAAATACTACGATACCATGAATTTCGTACACTTCAACAATACAATTGCAATGCAGTACACTTATCGAATATGTATGAGTATGTAGATTGGGATCGTTGAGATGTCATCTAGCTATGAAAAACCCCTTTGTAGCTGAGTCAATCAATTTTCCCAACTATGTTGGGGTCGGCTTCCAGTCTAACTGGATGCAGACCTATCTGACCTCCACAACCCAGTAACTGGGTAACACGATAAGACTGGTTGTCAGACTCTCGGGATTCTGAAGAACGGTAACGACTGTCAAAGATCCACGGATGACAGCCGGGACCAACGGCTTAACGTGCTTTCCGAGACAAGGAGGAATCTCTGTATGTAAATATGGTCACCCATCCACAGCCCCACCCCGGCAAGCGTAGCTTAACCTGATGGATCAACCCGTGCGGCTTGTTATCACTTAGCCACGAGCCCCTTTTGTAGCTGAATATGGCAGTTAATTCTTCAGTTTCTCTACACCCATCTTGGATCATTTGAAACGAGATTATAACTTTCTGACGAATTGATCAACTCCTTGATAATGTAAAGTACCTTCCCTATCGAAGGTACATAATAAATCACATAATTTAATTTCATTATCATCATCATTATTACAGAACACAAAATACGTACATTGCTACTATTGCTAGACATAAGTATCGCTGCAACGGCAGATCCCAAAAAAAAATTATTGCGAACCCTTGCAAAATTTCAAAAAGGTCGTGCAATATTCTTTCCATTTCACTAATTCTAAGACAGTACCTAAGTAACTGTGAAAACAATTGAACGTCTCGTCATATATAAAAAAACGCATAAAAGTCCTTTCACCTTCTCAGCATACCTAATCTTAGATCCAACAAGTTATGAACTTGTCAAGTTTTATCAAAAGCTCATAAATCAGGTGGAAGGCGCGTGCTCCCCTAATTTCCTCGCTAATGGCTTGCCGAAGGGTGCAACAGGTTGAGCTGCCTTGACCTGCTTCTTGAGGGGAGCACTATCAATGCCACTTGCTTGAGACTACACGTGCATAAGGTTACTGGATGGTGCAACGGGTAATGAGCGTTGGGTACGTTCATAATGCTGACGGGTTGTGAAACTCAATTTTCTTCATATGTTTTTTTTTATGTTATATATTTAAGTTTGACTAGCTTTAAAATAAAAATTACTTTATCATATTTACAAGACGAGCTTTCTACTTATTTTTCTTAGATTACATTCCTTGCAACCAAGTAAGAGTGTCCATTGGTCCAAATCGACATTCTTACTTAATTTGAAATACATTTATTAATAAGTAATCATATTGTATATGAAGAGTTGGCGGAGACCCCCAAGCTAGGCATTTGCCTGTATCATGGGGCGTCGAAATTGCGATATTTTCTGAGTGTTGTTGTTGTTGTTAATTGTTTTAATTTACCTACATAAATCTATAAATAAGTGTTTTTAATACTAAACGGTCGCTAGCTTTTTCTAAAACCGTGTATTTGTTCTCCAGTTCCTTCCAGCATGTCTCACACCATAGTTCGGTGGCAAGTTATTCACAAGCCACCTGTTTTGTTCCCATACATGGTGTTGAGGTGTCGAGGTTTTCACACTTCATAAATACGCAGATATGAAGATATAAACAATTAATCAGTAAGATAACTTTTTCTGTTTGTTTATTGTGTCGGTTATTTCCATTAAGCTTCGATGCTTTTAAATGTATTAAGTTGATATTTAAGGTTTAGTTTTTTTTTTTCGGAAAGTGAAAGGCTGGTTTGCCTTCCAGAATCAGTAAAAACTGTATGAAAAGAGAAAGAAACAGAATCACATGAAAGCATACCTTTTGTTTAATTACCTCATCATCTGTATAGCCTTTCCGAACTATATGTATTTATTTATTTAATACTTTAAGCACACACATGTACAGAGGCGGACTTAATGCCATAGGCATTTTCTACCAGTTGACCTTTGGGTGATGGAGAGACAAACAGTCGTAGGTGCAATAAATTAGAGGAATAAATGTAAGTGCATATAACTATTTAAATTATAAATATAATATATATACCTAACTATAAGCATAAATAAATATACATAAATAAACGAATTTACTAAAAACAATCGAGACAAACAATGAGAAAAAATTACCGTTGTAATGATACTGCCAACTTCTTGCGAATGTGCTCGCGAACTTCAAGTTTGAAGGTCAATCGGTTGTTTGCTATCCTGATTTCTAGGGAGGGCGCAATCCACAGAGAGATAGACTGGACGAAGAAAGAAGAGTGAATGAAGTCTGTGCGGTGAGTGGGACATTGAAGAAGACGATTATGCGATGAGCGAAGATTTCTTTTGTGGTTTGCGCAAATGAACTGAAAGTGGGGAGCTAGATAAATATGGGAAGAGGGAGAATCAAGAAATAAGAACAAGGTGGTCAGCGCCCTTTGCTCTCAGTGCTGGCGTATGGGCAACTACTTAAGAAGGGATCGATGCGCAGAGACATGATCGTATTTACGCAGATTGAAATCGAATCGAATGCAGTTATTGAGTAGACGGTCAAGTTTATCGAGGAGATCTGCGTTTAGGTCATAGTAGCACACATCACCATAGTTGATAATGGGGAAAATTAAGGACTGCACAAGCCTTGTCTTCGTACTCGATGGTAGTAAATTTTTCAATCAGTACAGAGCCCGCAGCGTTCCAATAACCTTTTGCCTTACCCTAGCGACTTGAATATGCAATTTCAGGGAACTATCAAGATGCAGGCCTAGGTCCTTCACGTCATTGCTAAAAGGAACGATCGTGCCATTGAAGAGTACTGGTGGCAAGCTTGTACCACCCCACCTTGCTAATACTATAAGGACTGCCAATGATGATTGCCTGACATTTCGTAGGGTTTACAGCTACACCAAATCTATCAGCGCAGGTTTTTATGGCTCTGAAGTCCCTATTTAATTTGTCCATAGCGTCAGGTAATTCTCTTCCCATGTTGAGGTCGACTTCCAGTCTAACCGGAGGCAGCTGAATAACAGTATTTTTCAGAGGGGCCTATCTGACCTCCACAACCTAGTTATTAGGCTATACGATACCCCTTGGTAAGACTGGTTGTCTGAATGTCGGGCTTTTCTTTACTTACCTATGTCTGGGTTTTGGCCGTGTACCTACCTATGTGACTTTTCAACACACGTCTCTAAGGGTATCTACCTAATTACGTCTCCAAATATTAATTTTAAAATGCCACGCGTATCATAACGAGTATACAGGGTAAGTTTTTATCCAGTGCCCAAACCAGTAACCATGAATTCAGCATATCATTTTAGACCCCCCAGCGCAGAAATTATTCGGCAGTAATACAATAAAAATCAGCACTTTATTAGGTCAGGCACTTTTCTATGAAACAGCTGATTTTTTTTTTTTTGAAAACGTACGTGAAATTTCTGCGTTAGGGGGGTCTAGAATGATATGCTGAATTCATGGTTACAATTTGCGCACTGGATAAAAACTTATCCTGCATGTTTACCATATCAGGCAATATTTACGAAAAACACGAGAGATCTATTACCGATACATATGATTTGGGCAACATTGGCCGCACATTGTACCACGTAGTCCGGAAGCATTGGAAATTAGTTCATTATCATAATTAGACATGCAGCTGGCTTGTGAGGCTTGTGCCACACACACCACGAAATGCCACACATACACGTGAGGTGAATATAGTAGCTTTTTCCACTGTTTATATTTTGACGATTTGAATAGTAGGTAGTAATAAGTTATAATTTTTTAATATAAATTAAACTACCCGTTGGTCTCGCGGTCGCAAGCTTGACTACTGAGCGTGGGGTCCTGGCTTCGTTTCCTGGGTCGGGCAAAGTGATATTGGGTTATTGCATTAGGAATTTCTTGGTAACAGCGCCGTGTTTGCAAGTTCGCGGATTGAAAAGGTAAGCGGTTGGTCCTACGACGGATCTGTCTCTCTGGTCGTGTCGGATTGCTATCCCATTGGAGTATGAGAATGAAAGAAGAGAGAGTGTACTTGTGTCTGCGCACACACTTGTGCACTATAATATCTCCTGCGCCGGAAGCTAGTCTCCGTTGAGATTAGCCTCCATAGCCGAAATACGGTCTGGAGGACTGTAGTTATAATTTACAGTGGAATATAGATATAGCTCACAGAATTAGCAACCTGAAGTGGCAATGGGCCGGCCACATTAGCCGTAGAACTGATGACCGTTGGGGTAGACGTGTTCGTGAGTGGAGACCGCGAATCGGCAAACGTAAGGTAGGACGCCGACAGACTAGGTGGAGTGACGATCTTCGCAGTGTGACTGATAGCAACTGGATGTGAGTTGCCGAGAATCGAGCTGAATGGCGTGCAATTGGAGAGGCCTATGTCCCGCAGTGGACTGCTGTAGGCTGATGATGTTGATGATGATAGATATGCAATTAATACCTGAAATTTAAATAAAACGACCGACCTGTCGTACTCAGCACTTCTCCTCCACATTTATTATGCGCACAGCCATCTAGTGTAGAACTCGCTACTAGCATCTGTGTTCTCTTTCATATTGAACCAAGAGTGTACAGGCATCTTCTGGGCATGCTCGCTCCATCATAGACCTTATCTATCGGTTTTCATTACTAATTAACTTGACGATCATGATTTTCAATATTATAACTAACGTGGTTGAAAGAATAAATAGGTTTATTGCCCATAGAAAAATGTGCACATACACACTACAAGCATACATATTAGCTAGCACTACGGTTCACGTTAGGCTATTTACACGAGCTTTTACTAAATTCTTGCTCAACACAAATTTTCTTCTTAAATAAGTAGTCACGCCTTATAAACTAAGTTATTTATTCCCAGACTCAGCTCGTACTTTTACAATATTTTACTAAAACTCTATGTAATTGATCGTGTCTAGTACAGTCGAGTGTCGGTCGAGCTACCGCCGGCGGATCTTGGCAAAGTTTGAAGGACTTCCCTCTTGGACCAACTCTGCCCTCCGTTATAAACTTCGCTGCTACAATGTAATTAAGATGCGCTGTTGTAGACCAGGTTTAATTACATGATATTAAAAAGAGGTATTTTATTTTCTGATTTTTGTGCCTACAAAATAAACAAAGATACAAAGATTTCAGTATGCCGATCCCGTGTCTACCTGTGTAAAATAATTGTAATTTTCTGCGAAGAATATATGAAGTTACCCTACCCTATTTCCTTTTTCAAGAAAGTAGGGTACTAAATTAACCTTTCAGATTTTACCAAAATTGTTCCATTCGTTTAGCAGTCAAAACAGACATCATGGAGAGAGTAATTTTTGGAGTATCGAGCTAATAAAAATACTATATCAAATCGAACAGTTGCACTCAACACCAAATCAAATTGAAAAAAAAAAATCAAACTTTTCTGCAAAAAACCACAACTTCCGGCCCTATAGTCACCCCATTGAACATCTGACGAGGTGAATGAATCCTCAACATTAGGGTGCTACGGCGCTTGCCGAATGATATAAAATGTACACCGTTTGTAAAGTTACGAACAAACAATTACATTCCGGCACACATCTGTCGGCGTTTAGACAATCACGATACGTCACGCGATTTTAAAGAAGAGCTTTCGTTTTGATAGTTGTTCGTTTCGCCTTCTGTGAAATAATGTCCCATGTTACATTATTTTCATTAAGATGCGTGTTTCGCCTTTTTTAACGTTGTAGCTAGGTGTCAACACGTTTGTTATTTTAGGCAATAAAAAATTATGTCAGTTAAAAATACAGTGAAAATAAAACCTTTTCCAACCCTGCTGCCATTTTATCCCCTCGCCTGTTCGACAGGCTCATTGAGTCTAGTCGTTCAGTAAAAAATACATCACGCATATACGAATCGTGATCATTCATCGTGCAGTAGAGAAAGATCCTTGAATTCTTTGCTTATTTCACAGAACTATTTTTACCGAAGTAGTCTTTTACCAAAGGTTTTTCATACCAAGTATCAACTCCACATACGCGAACTACACACTCTATGACAGCTGCGACTCGCGGCACGCACCCGCCGCATTAATTCGGTAATGCGCCGCCTTTTAATTACGACGCTGATAAATCTGCGCGCGCGCGTGCCGTGTCGCTCGCGTGGACACCGCCTTATGCCGTAATAATACTAATAAAGTGTACGGACCCTTAAATTCAGCCAGCTTTGGATAACAATGGGTTGTAAAGGTTGACTTTTTAGTAATAATAAGTTGTCCTTAAATCAAGTTTAGAATTAAATTTAATATTTTATTCATCGTCGCTCGCTGAACTTTTGCCTCCGCTGTTCAACTTTCTAGAGTTAAATACACCACTGCTCCCGAGATTAATACGTAATTAGGAATGAATGTGAGTCACTGAGTTGTTATAAACTAATCAAAAATATTCGCAAAACAATTTTATGCAAATATGACAGACGCTATAAGTTAATCCTGCTGTTCATTAACTTTTCCCTTGACATAGCAACTTCTATTTTAACTGATTCCAATTCCCAAAATTACAGTTCTAATGCTACAACGGATCTATTTTTCTTTGCATATTGGAACATTTGGTCAATTTTGGTCAAAACTGCTCTAATCTGAGCCACATGGCACTGTTACTCTATTATCACTAAATAATACAAATTAAATTTCCAATCTGGCACCAAAACATAAATGATAACATATCCACTGCTAGCTACTACAACAAAGTGATAATTACGTCATATCATTTCGTAGCGAGCAAAATTGTTGGACATAATTGTTGGCGCCCAAATGGGCCCTGGTATTTGTAGGGTAGTCGCCATTTTCCGTGCTCCCGGTACACGTGTACTAATAACCTGTGACATTCCTCTTATTATTACCCTACATTGTTACTGGAATATGTGCATGCAATGCTGGGATTTTGTGTCCATTTTACTCCAGTGTAATTAGCTATTTGTTGCACAGTTATTTTCGTGCTATTATTTTTTTGCCTGTAGGGTAGCATATGCATATGCATATGGTATGCATATGGGGCATATGGTGTCTGTTTAGAATCACAGTAATTACCATCACTTTTTACACAATTACTACCTACAATGTTATCTGCGAACAAAAAATTCACAAAAGTGGGTGCTAAACTTGCATAAGTACTTAGCGAGGATGATTGTTTTTGTGAAGATAAACGAAACTTAAAAAAGTACAAAGGAGAAACGTATAATCCTGGTCGATATATTGAACTAGGTTAAAACCATAGAGCCATATTTAAGTTAAGACAAAGGTTATGTTCTTAATACAGAAATGACAACAAAAAGAACTGTATTTTAATAATAGTTACGTTAGTATTTCAAAAACAAGATTGATTGGAATGAAAAACCTTGTTTTGCAATAAGGCCGAAACAGAACTAATACATATGCAATGACATCACTTTCTACATCCCCAAACACAAATATTTAGCCTGCATCTCTTTCTAATCAAACATTTTAATCGAATCATTTTATTGATATCGAAATATTTTTTCTTTCCCACAATTAATGACTATTATTTATCTCACCACACAAAAAAGTTCTATAAATTAATTTACCGATTAATGGAAGCCGAACATCTGTTTCTAATAGAACTATCAAAAATGTTTGATAGCAATCAGTGGGGCGTTTGTATTGAGAGTCATTGATGTCTATTTTTTATTATATTTTATAGGCACATAAACATTAAAGGGCAATATTATATTGTTCAAAACAAAATGCAGAATTGACTGCCTTGTTGGTCTAGTGGTCGCAAGCACTAAACATGAGGTTCTGGGTTCGATTCCCGGGTCGGGCAAAGTGTTAATGGGTTTTTCTATCTGGAATTTCTCAGAAGCATAGCAATAGGCTCGCCCTCTATTACATTGGACTTAAACGAAAAATGTTGGTGTGGCATAAGGCGTGATGTTTATGTGTAAAATGCAGGATGAGACACATACAAAGAACAGTAACATCCATCCATAGAGACTTCGTTATTCAAAATATCTTTAATGTTTTTCTTTACCAAAAAATAAAGAGACTACTATCCATTCTAACTTCTACGAGACGTCAAAAGTTAGGTGAGTACTTAAAAAGAAATACCTGCTGAGGCCACCAATTTCTCTATCTTATCCACCCTTTTGTTAATCCACAAAAATCAATTTGGGTATGCCTAATACATCTCATTCGACGATAATACGAATACTTACATAGTTTTCTGTAATAAAGTAGGTATTGGGTCGGAAATGTGATTGATAAAATAATAACTAAGTAAATGCTAAAGGGATATGGATCCCCTACAGCAAATCCACAAACGTAGTGCTCGAATATGCATTTTCCATTTCCTGCAACATAAGCCTTGATCAAAGAGTCTTAAAATAAATATTCCATAAGCTATCAATGATAAAAAGACATGTCAAAAGCAACAAATGGACAGTGGAGATCGAATGTAGTAGGTACATTCTCAAAGTAAAGTTGAGGACGGTAGAAACTGTCCCGCTATAAATCTGTTGAGGAGAGGACCGGCCAGAGAAGCTATTAGCCACAAATCCCCCGTGACTTGCGATTAGGGTAAACATGAAATGGTTTCATTGGAAATATTCCTGTTCCAGTGAAAATAAAGGAAATGAAGATAGTTAGAACTAGAATGTCCCAGGCTTTGTTAGGGACATCGACGCGTAACCAGTTACTATAAATTCAGTACATAATTCAAACCCTAAAAACATAAAAAAAACAATTGCCGTTCCATACATTCTGACCGCGTATGTATTGTACAGACCAGAGGTATTGTAGTATTGTGCACATCAAGCTACCACAAACTGTAAAATTTTCAATTGAACATGAATTTTATGCTTATGTAATAAAGTTGAAAATCTATCAAAGAAATTTGTCAGATTCGGGTAGCTTGATGTGCTGACGTCTGTACTTTTCTATGAAACAGCAGACTTGTTTTTTATCGTTTAAAAATTTCTACTCTAGGGATTTAGAATTATGTGCTGAATTCTTGGTTAAAGTTAGCGCGTCGATGTCCCTGCCACCCTGTATTTTAAAGCACTAAACGAGTAAGCAAACAAAAATATTTTTAAATGAGCTTTAAACTTTAAGTTTCTGTCACAGAAGAAAAAACAATAGAAACTTAACAACGCTCTTAACGAGTTTGTCAAAAGAAGGACAATTCAGAAATAAAAAAATCTAAAGTGAAATCTTTCTCGAAATGCCTTGCTAACTTATTTCGACTACCTACATCACAGTCACCGTTCAAATAGTGGTCAGATAAAAGTAAGATTGTGTACACTGCCCGGAAGTAGTGTCCGCCGTGTTGTCGGCGCCCTTCGTTGTGTACCTTGCTTTATGCACACACTTGCACGCTTCCCACTGCTATAGATAGCCTTCAATTGGCAACAGACACGGATTTAGACACAGTTCTATTACTTAGGTATTCACCGGAATATTAGAACTATGTCTAAATCCAGGTCCGGATCTAAATCTCAGTTGCATATTCTATTCAGATTGTTATTTTACTAAAAGTATTTTTTTTTTAATCACACGTAGAAAAGCGAAGGATGTTGCAATAACACAGACTTTAAAACCACTTGACTTCGCATACAGGGCCCCGACGCTCGAAAACGATTAGTATTTTGTCGCCTATGTATAGGCTACGGTACTAGTAACCATTTTAGTTATGACCAAGTGTTAGACCTGTGTGCACGCTAAATAATTACAAATTGTTATAATTTTTATGCAATATATAACGCATGCCTTCATGCGCGGTGAAGTTGTGTGGGAAACATTCCAAGACATCTAGTTACAAAAAGGATGGCATAACTTTTCATCGGTAAATAAATACTACGAAAATTCTTTTTGACTTAATCAAAGATGAGCCACTGCAGGGGTCTATTTAAAATCGTGGTTGGGTGAGCGTGCACACAGATAAATCGCGTGTTGATGTCTTTTGGAAAAGTCTCTTTCTTTGATTAGTAAATTTTAATTATTTTATCCCTTTGTATTTTATCGTAAAAATCTGTGCTGTTACCTTTAATGGCTGAAGTCGATATCGATAATTAAAAAAAAATATAACAGAATAATAGCAAATTAAAATAATAGAATCTACAAATCATTTGATTGAATTAGCAAGATGCGTAATTCAGAAATATGTAGACGCTCGTTTATCATTTTTTACCGAGAGCAATCAGGACCCTTAAATTTTAATTCGAAAAACATAGACCAAATTAATTCATTTTAAAAATCAATAATAACAGGATACTTGTTTTCCGTTTTGAAATTGACTGATTTTGATTAAATATTATTATGTGATTTTATTGAATATTTTTATAATGTTAAAATCCGTTTTATCGATATTGACTTTTTTCCTTTAATCAAGTAGAGCAATCCCTAACCAGGCATACCTACGCAACTTGACCTTGAACTGACCAATTGCAGCCGCGCATTCTTCCTCGTCCCCCGCTCCGCGGCAGTGAGTCGTGAACTTAGAAGAAATCGGCCTATACGCTCTCTAGTCGGCCTCGGCCTATACTCTATGCAATAACATCATCAACTCTCTCTTTTCCAATCAGAAATTAGAACGAACTAAACGTTCAACGATTTTATCAACACGATAATTTAATTATTCATTAATGTGTTGATCTAACATTAATGAAAAAACATAACAATACCTACTGCCATCCCATACTTTAATTTTTCCCGTGGTATATTTGGTAGTTTTGATTTGGTTATATATTCAGAAGATTGTATGAAAAAAAATTGGATGCATCCGAAAATATGATCTGAAAATTGGATAAATCATAGGTACTCCTGCAATTGCCTGGCCGTTGTCAAGAAACTAGCTGATAACTGACTGACCAGTTATATAAGAGTGCCTATTTGGTTTTCCAAATTAATAAAAAAAATCAAGAAATAAGTGACCATCATGGTGCGGGTTGTTCGAAAGAGATACCGCGGCCCCTGGCACACAGGCAACTGAGGGAACACGGGTGGGTTTTAGTCAGTAAATTTCTGACACGCCCTCCCGCTCCACCCAGAGCGGGAGAAGTTGTTTGATGATTTCGTACCTAAAAAAAAAAGTGACCATCATTGTACATATTAATTGCTTTTCGTGTCCGTCTGTGTGACTACGTTTTCTTCTAAACTCGGCAACCGAAATTGATACGGTTTTCATCATCATTTAGAGAATCTATGCCGGAAGATTTATGTGTATACCTAATATATTAACATTATGCTTACATATAATACAGAAATTTCGAATTTCTGTCAAGACGAAAAACCGAGTGAAGCAGGTGCGAGTCGCTAATAAAATGAACTTTTCCACCTCGCTAAGTCCGTCTCTGCACAAACCACATTGTTTCCGACATGAATGTAATATGATATGATTAGATACTCCTTATTGTCTCTGCTCGTGACATTTACCCCACAGTCCAGTACTATAGCCGCCATAACAGTCTGGCGGCATTGATTCAAGGAATTTCTAAATTGCCTGCTATTTGTGGCAGACCTAGTTCTACAAATGTCTTACTGCAAGTAAATGTCAAGTTATCGGAAAATACCTTCGTGATTTGTTGTGTTCAGTGTTCAGTACGGTATTAGGGATCTGGTTTTGCATCAGTTATAGGAATAAGTATTTGGTTCGCTTTTGACTCAAATATAATCCATAACTTGTAGACCAAGCTTGTCTATCACTGGTTTAATTTTCTTAGAAACTAGGATCTCTTATCTTTTCATGAATTTGCATGGAAGCGCTAGGGGCCGCCAAATTCAAATTTTCTTTCGTTTTAAGGCTTCTTCAAACAGGCGCGCCGCGACACTTGTAGAACAATTTTCATGATACTTGGCAGAATTTTAGGCTTAGTACTGAGACGGGCTTGGCAAAAATCGCCAAATGGTTAAAAAATAATTTGCTCACATTAAACATCACAAAAACAAATTATATTTGCTTCAGTTTCTGCTAACGTACACAACCAGAAAGAGATTTTAATGTTAAAATTCATAGAACTACAATAACAATAATCGCAATACCTGTGGCTGCTCAATAATCAACAAAGTACCTCATATTAAGTACCTAGGTGTTAGCGTGGAGTGGAGAGGCTATCATGTTACCCGCACATTGAGCAGGTTGCGAATAGAGTCAGGAAATTAAGCTGTATGTTCAGGACTCTTAGATACGTGGTCCCCAAGACTTCTGGTAATCATTCAGGCCATCAAAAAGATTTCCTCAGGATGATTTATGTTGCGCTAGTCCAGTCAGTACTTTCGTATTGCATACCTGTCTGGGGTGGTGCAGCTAAAACTAAATTTCTAGCGGTGGAAAGGGCACAATGCGCTCTTATCAAGTTCATGTACTTAAAAAAAGAGATATCCTACTGAAGACCTTTTTCAAATTAGTAATTTGCTCTCAGTCAGGAAACTTTACATGTTACTAATTATTTAAAAAAACACAAGTCTCTTTCCTATGATGCTGGCATTCTGACAAAAAGAAGGAAAGATATGATATTAAATGTCCCTAGGACAAGGACTTTGTTTGCCAGTATGCAATTTAGTAAAGAATCTGCTGCGCTTTATAATAAAATCCATAAATACATCTACATTTATCCCAACCACCCACTCATGCACACACTTGATTTAATTTATGTTAAGTTAATGTTAATTTAAGTAGTTTATATATTGAAGACAATTTTACATCTTGATTTTAATATACCGAGCACGTCTTGCTATGGAAGAGCGGACTCTCCTAATACAGGCACTATTTGCTTAAAAGGAGGATCCAATCACAAAAAAATTGTTTATACCTATACTTGTGTTACCAATAAACTATTTTTACTTGTTAATTAATAAATAATAAATCTTTTATTACTCCCAGAAATGCACGAACATTACATTGAACAAGAAACAAATAAAAAAATGGCTTAAGCTAAGTGATTCAAAATCAAAATCAAAATATTTTATTTGACATAAACCTGCAAGGGCACTTATGAAACGTCAGAAGCTAGGTGCACATTGCTAGATTCACATTAAAAAAGACCCTGACCTCTAAACTAGGTCAAAACCTGTATCTTAGAAGTCAGTGTACCTTCAAAATTATACATGGACATAATAAGCTTATAATTTACCTAGATAGGACACGATGATATACAAAGTAAAATATTAAGAAACAAACATAAAAGATACAATGCAAAATTAGGCTGGTGTATAGGGAAATATAATAAAAAGCAGGAACATAAAAAAAGAGAGAAAAATAAAACTGATTTTGATTAACTGATTGGAGAAGTGTGTGTTTGATATTGAGTGAGTGAGAGTATTTGTGAGTAAGTGTAGTGTGTGAGTAGGTGTTTGTAAAAGTGGTTGTGAGCGAGATGTATGTATATTAAATCCAACTTAGGGATGTATTTAATTTTGAGCTGTAAAATCCTACCTGTTGAGGTTGGAATAGTTTCCAATCAAAAGATCCTCAGTCATACGGTAGGTAAGTTTTTGGAGATATTGTTGTAACTCAGATTTACACTGGTATTTAGTTTTAGGGAAAAATTTTGACAATTTATTTAACTGGTTGTAAAGTTTCGTACTGTTGACGTAATAATGCCTTTTAGCGAAGGAAGTCTTATACGACTCTAACGGGAAGACTGTGTGTTTGTCCCTACCTTTTGGCTCTGATAAAGGACGAGTTGAGTGCTAACGGAGCATGGACTGGAGGATATACAGTTGCCTGACTGATAGCACTTTGGATTCTGCAAGCATTTTACTTTATGAAGTTTTCATAGATATTGTTCTACGTGATTTGCGTCGCGCTGTCGCGTCGCGCCTGTTTGCAGCAGCCTTTATGCAATTTTCAGGCCAGTGTCAGGTTCGCGGTTAATTTACCGCGTTTACCTTAAAAGACTCTGCTTTTAACTCTGAAAGAGTAATGCTAGAACACATAAGTAGTCCATTTTCACGACAATCAGTCCGTTAGCTATGTTGTGTCCTATGATAGAATCTAATTATACCTTTTGATTAGTTACTTAATGCCTGTGAACCCCATACTCTATTGATTTGTTCACCCTCAAGCAGATGTACAATACATAATTGCATAAAATTGTTAAAAAAAAGTATCCATAAAGTTCGTTGATCACCATAGTAACTAGTAAAGGTGACAGTATTCACACACTCCCGGAAGCAGCAAGCTGCACTGTGCCCTCCGGCCCATTAAAGAGAAAATACTAACCAACATCGAATACTCACATACTGGACTTAGAAGTTAGAACTTTATGGTCTTACAAATAGGGTTGATCTTTTATTTTTTTGACAGTAATATGTGTGTTGGTTGTACAGAGTGGTGTGACGTAAGCAAGTTGAGTAAAGTTCCGTCGGCATTCGGTTACGTGTGGTTAGTGGTTGCTGGTTCGTTTGTATGCATGATTGCTTCCTGAAGGCTGTCGGACTGTCATGGTTAGACTTTTTTGTTTGGTCGAGGTGATGTGTTTCTATTGGGTTAGATAAAAGCGGTTTTCTATTAGGTATAACTTGTATTGTTTGTACAAATACTAACAACCCACTTATATGTTTCTTTTTTTTTTTTTCTTGCTGCCTCGATGCTCTAGTGGTTGCTAGCGCGACTGCCGTTGCAGCTGCTGCTATCCTGGGTACGCTTCCAAAAACTTCGGGCAAACTATGATTGGGTTTTTTCAAATCGTTGATAGTCGCTTCTTCTTAGGCGGTGAGACAGGTACCATAGGTAGCCTTAGGGCTATGTGATTTTATTCAATGAGAGAGACTCTCGTTTCGTCAAAGATCTGTCAAAGTCTTCTGTCACATACCGTCATTCACTTTTGTATTCGATTGTAAAAAATAATTCTGATCAAATGTTATATTTTTTTTAATTTTCTTATTTACAAACCTTGTCCTTACAATAAGGAACACATTAAAAAAATCATCCAATTTGGTGCAGTCGCTCGGAAGTTATGCGCGTACATACATTTCAGCCATTCATTTTTATATATATAAGTAGATTGAAATTATTGTCCAAAAAATGTGGAACGCTTCACGATTTTGCGTGTCATCCTTGCGCAGGGGCCATGCTAATCTTCTCTGTATCGTTCCAATTTTAGTATATGTACTGCCGAAGCAAGTACAGCAGTGTGACTACAATTTTAGTACGGCTGCTAACCGACAAGAAAACTTTAATAGTGCGATCCAGGATCCCATACATTTGGAGTTGTTTGTATGGTGATTGCGTATAGCGCCATTTATATTATGACCTTGGAAGCGACTACAATTTTGTGGCTACGATGTTGACAGGCGATCAATGAGTCATGGGTTCAAATCAGTTTTGACATTTGTTTGCGATTTATGAGTTTATCACACAGGCTTATTAGCACTGTAATTTTAAGTAATAGGTTGGGGAAAAAGTTTCTTCGCATTTTTTAGGAAAATTCAAAACATTTTTTAATAAAGTTTATTTACATTTAACTAAAGTATGTAGGTACCATTTTGTTCGATAACTTTTTGCCATCTAGTAGGTGACATGATCCCATTGCTATAGAAATTTTGGGACTTCTGGTCAAAATACCGCAACAAGTGGTTTTGGCAGTCCTCTCGTGATGTTAACCTGACACTGCCTAAAGAATTCTGAAGAGACCGAAACAGGTGGAAATCTGAAGGTGCAAGGTCAGGACTATACGGCGGATGCATTAACACCTCCCAGCCAAACTCTCTTCATTTTTGTTGGGTGGCTAAAGATGTGTGAGGTCTAGCGTTATCATGATGAAAAACCACACCCCTACTGTTGATTAATTCCGGCCGCTTTCTCTCAACTTCTTGCTTTTGGCTTGGTCGCCCGGTGAGCGTCGGCGGGGTGAGTGACTCTAAAGGTATTGCTGACATATTTGGAAGCCATTTTCGTGTACAGTCTCCACTAGGGCAAGGGGGTAAGGTGCCCACTGCTGAGATACCGTGTGGCCCTGTGGGCACAAGATTTAATGCTAAAGATGTAGCTGCAGTCATAAAGGCTATGACTAAAGGCAAATCCCCCGGCCATGATGGGCTCAGCATTGAGCACCTACAGCACGCAGGCCCGCATATATCGAGAGTGCTGGCATTGTTGTATTCTCTATGTGTGAGCCATTCATACCTACCTGCCGATCTTATGAAAACTGTTATAGTGCCTGTGGTTAAGAACAAGACCGGAGATGTTGCCGATGTAAATAACTACAGGCCTATTTCACTTGCAACAATTGTAGCAAAAGTGTTTGACGGCTTGCTTAATACTCAGCTAGATAAATATCTGTCACTACATGACAATCAGTTTGGGTTTCGGCCCAACCTGTCCACTGAAGCTGCGATTCTGAGTCTTAAGCATGTCGTCAGATATTATACGGATCGCAAAACTCCTGTGTACGCGTGTTTCCTGGATCTTTCCAAGGCCTTCGATCTGGTGTCTTATAACATCCTGTGGGAGAAACTTGACAGTATCGGTTTACCACCAGAACTCTCGAACATATTCAAATATTGGTACGGACACCAGATCAATAGCGTCAGATGGGCGGGTGTAATGTCGGAACCCTATAGGTTGGAGTGCGGGGTGAGACAGGGGGGGTTGACCTCTCCCGCACTCTTCAACCTCTATGTGAACGCCCTGATCGTTGGGCTCAGCAGCCAGCATGTTGGTTGCCATGTGGATGGAGTATGCGTCAATAATTTGAGCTACGCTGATGACATGGTTCTGCTGAGCGCATCGGTCTGCGGTCTTAGACTTTGATGAGGACCTGTGAAGAGTATGCCTCGAGCCATGGGTTAAAATATAATGCAGGGAAGAGTAAATTCATGGTGTTTAGTTCTAATCTTAGAAGTGTGAATAGTGTGCCGCCTGTGTGTATAAATAATGCACCGCTTGAGAAAGTGGAACAGTTTAAGTACTTGGGTCACATTGTTACAGCGGACCTAAATGACGATGCTGACATTGAGCGGGAGCGGAGGGCGTTGTCAGTCAGAGGTAATATGATAGCGCGTAGGTTTGTGCGTTGTTCGAGGGAGGTAAAAATAACGCTCTTTAGAGCTTATTGCACATCCCTCTACACGTGCAGCCTATGGGCAAAGTATACTCGTGCGGCATACAGCGCCCTCCGCGTCCAGTTCAATAATGCGTTCAGGGCGGTGTTGAGGCTGCCCCGCCACTGCAGCGCCTCGGGCATGTTCGCGGAGGCACGCACCGACTGCTTTCACACAACATTGCGCAAACGGTGTGCGTCTCTGGTGCGCAGAGTGCGGGGCAGCGACAACACCGTTCTGGCGATGATCGCCGATAGAGTGGATTGTCCTTATGTCCGGCAATGCTGCAGTAGACATATTGTTATCTTGTGAGTGTTCATTTTTGTCTGTGCTTGTTATCTTATCTATATCCTTTATTGTCTGTATATGAGTCTTGTTACTTGAATTAAAAACATTTTTTTTTTTTTTTTTTTTTTTTAATCTCATCAGTTGTTCGCAGTAGAGTTCAGAATCTATGGTCCTGCCTGGTGGTAACAGCTCATAATGAATAATGCCCTTCCAATCCCACCACACACACAGCATCACCTTGTTGCGAGTTAACCCGGGTTTCGCCACAGTCTGTGAAGCCTGACCGGCCTTTGACCACGACCTTTTTCGCACGTTCTTGTCATACGTGATCCACTTTTCATCACCAGTTATCAGCTTCTTCAAAAATGGTTCGGTTTCATTACGTCGTAATAAAGAATCACAAATGAGTACACGGTTCATTAGGTTTCTTTCAGTGAGCTCGTGAGGTACCCAAATGTCGAGCATTTTTGTGTACCCAGTTTTTTTCAAATGCGCCAAAACTGTTTTGTGGTCAGTTTCCAGTTCTTCAGCTACGTCGTAACTACTAGTATGCCGATCTTGCTCCACTTTTTCAAAAATAGCATCCATTTTATCCGTAATAGGGCGACCAGAGCGACGTGCATCTTTGACATCAAAATTTCCGGATTGAAAACGCTTAAACCAAATTTGTGCTACTCTCACAGACACTACACTAGGTCCATAAACATCGCAATTTTTTTTCGCGGCTTGCGTTGCATTTTTACCTTTTTTGTAGTAAAATTTTAAAATGTATCGAATTTCTTCATTAGATTCACTCATCTTGACGGTACGAAAAACAAATGAAAATCACACATTTTCCTAATTTGAATTTGGAATTATGTTCTTTAAAATTTAAACTTTCAATGATACCAAAACCAGCCAGATACAAATAGTATAGCCAAAGAGATTTTATTACAAGTTCATACATACTATAATGCGAAAAGACTTTTTCCCCAACCTAATATTACATTTTCTTTAAGCTTTTTTTAGAATAACTCAACCTGTTTGGCATTTTTTTCTTAAGTCATAATAATATAATGACTTTTATATACCTACGTAACATGCGTATAAAAAAAAACACTTAACGATGACGTCGTAGATCGAAGATCCATATTTTATTTATTTACTACAGGTTTGCTCACGTGGAGGTCGGAAATCATCCCAAACTTTCACCAAATCAAAGTTAGCAAGTTTGGGGTATGCCCCAATTGTTATGCAATTCGAATCCATTGATTCTTAGTTCTTACATGATAATATTTCAAAATACAAAGATTTTACTTTAGATATTTAAATCACTGAATCATACCTAATCTCCAGTAATCGTCTAATAAGTAAGAACACAATATGTTACGCTGCATGAGCATGAAGAATTTTCTCATTTTGGTTGGTCTGCAACTATGTAAATTGTAGGTAATCAAAATTTATTACTTCATTATTTCATAGGAGAACGACCCCTTACATTTTTTAGACGAAGAAAGATGAGTACCTACCTACTTACCCTATGGAGTAAATAAAGACATATCATCAAATATGAAATGATACCTGAACGCAATAGGGCAGGGGTGCCGCACTCGAGGCTCGGGGCAAGCATTATAGTGTTACGTTACATTATTAGTTGCACACTGCACTACGCCTGCAGCGATCACTCGCAAGCGCATGATATTCTACACCTCTGGAAATTGAAATATGTTGTGTTTTATTATGGGGAAAATGTTTAATCAAAACTCTTCGGGCAGTGGGAGCAGTGGTGGCCCATCGGTATCGGCCCAGACTTACGATTCGTGAGTTGGATCCCAAGCAGGCAAAATTTCTTATTTGCGTATTTAATTTCATCAGCATTGTTCTCAAAGCGGTGAAGGAAACGTCGTGAGGAAACCGGCTTGTCCTAGAAGCAAATAATTGGAACACATGTGACATCCACCAAACCGCAGTGGGCCCGCGAGGTTATGTGTCCTAGCAATGTGAATCTTACAGGCTGATTATCATGATAGTATGATGTTAGTTGAGGTAGTCTCTTTCGAGTAGCTATTGCCACATTGTTATGTTACCGTCTGGCAAAATGGCAGGCAGCCTACTAGGTATAAGTGTGACCGCCGCCGCCTAAGGACATGCTATTCTGCAATGTCTGAGACATTGTAGGTGAGTTCCCATCCTAGAGACAAAAGTAAAATGTCTCATGTGTTGGAATAGAATATACATTAATTTTGCAAATATAGGTAAAACACTTATCCTGAATTTTAATTAATGAAAGTTCAGCCTTATTCACAGAGCAACGCTGCTGTCTGCTTAGCGGTAGCAAACAGTATGGTGGTGGTACTCAGAACTCTTTTATTAACACACAGTGAGAATTTTTATTTACCTAATAGCTGGCGTTTACTTGTTTTAATACAAGCCAAATTGCCAAGAAAACACCCCTAAAAATTAGACGAAAACAATCTTGAATAATAACTTCACAAAGTTCACAACAATCACTTTAAATGAATATTTTATGATAAAACGCACGAAAGATTTCTAAGTAACTAATTGTTATTTAGCCCTCGAAGCACAGTTTATTAAACGGTAAAGATAATTAAATTAAACGGGCGTCTTTGACGCCGGCCCGGCTAATATTTTTATTAAGGGTTCCATACAGTAGTAGGAAACATTAGGGAGAGGGTCTTTTTGAGCTAGTAAAAGAGTTGTCGATAAAACGTTCAATTAGGTGAGGCATTTTGTAGCTACGTATTTGGTTTTAATTGATATCACAGTTAAACGCGAAACATATCTAATAAATGAGTTCTACAAAATACGCAAAAAACGACATTCGCCGTCATTTAAGTTGATAACAATAAATATTTCGAAAATAGGCGGAAAGCAAAAAGTATTTATAACTCTTATTTAAACATGCTGCTCGAATAAGCTGAAAATAAAAATAATGTGACGCCAATTAACAATAAAAAAAACAATATAAAAATAAAACTTTAATGGTATCATAAGATTATTTTGACCTCAACCGGTTAGGCATCAACTCATAATAAATACTACAAAGGTTGCATACTAAAAGTTGAATAAATTATTAAGACTTGAAGTAGAGCGGTTTTCAAGTTTACTTGCTTACTGCAAACAAAAACAATTCAACTTCTGTCCAATTTTTCTATATTTTCATGAGATTAATAAAATAAAATAACAAGAATTATTTGAATCGTAACAAAAGCATTTTTTAATATCGAAAATAGGCGGCATGCAATACGTACCTATTTAATACTCACTCATGAAAGAAAAATACTGGCTGAATTAGCTGAAAAAAGTCTCAGACTATTACCTTAGTCTGAGAAAAAAGTGTAAACGCCATTTAATGCAGAAAAAAAAACAATAAAAAATTTAACTTAAATGGCATCCCATGATTATTCTGAACTCTACTAGCCAGACATCAAATAATAAATACCACAAAGGTTACATACTTACAATTTTGTAAATGATTAAAACTTAAAACAAAGTGGTTAAGGGTCTTCAAGTTTACTCACTATACACAAAATTAATTCAACTTGTCTCCATCTGCCTCTGTAGTACATTGCATAAACTTTATCGACTTCGATAACTTCCCACCCCGCAGCATTTTTCCCCGGCGAGGTGATAATGTCGGAGTTTGAAGTCGGCCGTAATTACAGACACGAGCCTCCTAAGAACGGAGCAGGGCACGGTTCATAATCGAGCTTATTATATGGAACTAATAAACAAGACACAATTAACCCAAGCACTCGTTATTATTTATTACAACGTTTTTTTGAAGCTACAAAGACAATATTTTCTTCGTAAAATAGAAAAACATAACAAATAATCAATATCATATTAATACTGGCCTATTATCGCCCCACTTCAGGGCTTCTCATACAGAGACGGCATGAGCGTTGATCACAACACGTGCTCAAAATTTGTTTTCGAAAATCAATGGTTTTATTAAAAAATCAGCCAAGTGCGAGTCGGACTCGTACAAACCTGTAGGTATATAAGTAAAAGTTATGAATTTCAATTTAATACCTCTACGCGTTCATGAGGAAAGGGGTAGTAAGTTTAAAATTAATAAAAATATTTTTATTATATGATGTAACTAAAAATATATGCTTTTCGCAATTTTTCCTTTATTTGTGTACCAAATTTCAAGATTCTGAGTTCACGGGAAGTACCCTGTAGGTTTTGATACCCTTGGGAGTGTCGAAAATTTACGGCATAAACGGCTGTATCTTTTGATAGCGTTGGCTTAGAAGTTTGATTTTTTCACAGCTTCAAGGGACAGTAGATTTGAGTATTTGATATGAATTTCAGCTTGATACCTCTACGCGTTCCTGAGAAAAAGGGTCTTGACAGACAGACAGACGGACAACAAAGTGATCCTATAAGGGTTCCGTTTTTTCCGTTTGAGGTACGGAACCCTAAAAACATTGATAGTACCTAAAGTTGCAACAAACAGTGGCGTTTCTGAGTATTAATTAATCTAGGGTTAGTACGCCATGTGTACCTTTTAGCAGTTTAAGTATACCTACGTGAAACCTCGCTTAAATAATGCAAGTGTTAATAATGTAACAAGGACTCAGGTTTTCCAAATGATGGCACTCACGCCATCTCTCATTGCCTCATTATAGTAGGTAAATACTAATTCCATGCTTCCATGTTATTAAGTTTGTTATTGGAACTTTTTGAATATTTGTTTGCAACAGTGGCTCCACCCCAAAGACCGGTGAAAATCTGAAACAAATTAAAGAATGAGATGACTGTCTTTGCCTTTGTTTATTTTTCCCGCGTTCGGTAAAAAATATCGAACTCAAAATTAATATATACGTGAGCTTTTACGAATTGTTAAACATTATTTTGAAGTTCTAAAATCTACTAGTAAAAGGCAAAAAAACATGTTTACATTAGTACAAGTTCTAAGCACTTAATATTGTGTTTCAAGAAATTGTATAGAAGTCACGACACCGCGTAATAGAGGGCCACGACTCGGCAAGTTTCTGCACGAATGACTTTACTCATATTCTATGTTAATAGCCACTCCACCGTAATAATTTATGTTATTAACTTTTAAATTACAAGCTTATTGGGTTACAAAACATTATGGAAATGTGCTAATGGGTGGAATTAAATTACCTAAGTCAAGAAAAAAATTATGCAATAAACCAACGAAAAGCATTATTACCTTCTTTTATAACGTAATTAAGACTATTAGAATAGGCAACTGCGTAGACGTGGTGCTACGCTACGCGTCGGCGGAAATATCTTAGAAATTCGTAGCAGTGCTACTCGTTAAGTACCTACCAAAATACGAATATAATCGTGAAAATCTTTGTCAGTTCGTATTTTTCTCAGAGATTTTGTTATTCATTCAATTAATTACAATTAATACTAACTATCAAAAAGAAAATGCAATCGAGTTTACAAAAATTGTTCCAAAATCTTGAATACATATTAAGTTTGCATAAAATTAATTTGTACCGAAAACGTAGACTAGCATAGGGCGGACTGCAAACCCGACGGGCGGCGCGATTTCTTCCTGGAGCCAAACACTCCACTCTCTCCAGTCAAATTGGAAGCTAAATGCTGAATAAAGTTATTTGCTATAAATGCCTCCGGGCACAAATTTCAATTATTGTCACATCCGAATAGTTTCGTAGGGGGCCCGCCGTGCATATGGTACATTCATTCTCAAAACGGTTTATCGAAATAAAAGATTAAAGTAGTTGAAAAAGTGCACATGAAATGTGCGAGATGTGAATGAAATAACGATTTTGGTTTTACTAAAATACGAGACGAGACGACGACGACGAAGATGAGAGAGAGACTTACTTTTATTCGTTTTAGAAGTCTTGTTGATGGTTTGCCTAAGTTAGCTGTATAAATTCAACCCAGTAAAAACGAGCCTTTGTAAGTAAAGAACTGTCATTGAAACAGTTCTGCAAAACTCACAACTTAGTCCGGTATTAATTTGTCAGTTTTGAATTAGAAAATTTACAGTACTTGAAATAAAGTTCAATGTAAAAAAGGGCCCAGTGATCCTAATTTCGAATATAACGGAACATGTAATTGCTTGATAATTTTAATCTAAACACTTTAACTATTTTATACTTATACACACATTAGTGCAACATCCAAGTTTATAATCAAATTCTAGTCAGAAGAAGCAAGAAAAACAAATTCACAACAATAACTTGTCAAATCGACTGTACCGCACAGTGGGCGTATTCATCTCATAAAGGGGTCAAAATATTTTATTAGCCTTGCGATTTTAACATCGTCGCGGGGGCGCCAACTAGATTAGAGGCCCGAGGCGCTTGAGGCGCGTGCGACAAATCGACACTCCAACAAATCGTCACTACCCTTTTATAGAAACTAATTCTATTTCTCGACTCCCGAAATCGTCGAATTCTTTAATACAGCGACATAAGGTTTAAATTAAAATGGTAAATAATTTCCCAGTTACGAATAAAAGGCCTTTTTCAATTTGTCCTACAGTGGTCAAGGATGAATGCAGCGCAGATTGGGCGCGTCATATGCATTTACAATTTATCATGAATAACTTTTAACTTGAAGACTAGTCAAGTAGGAGTTCTGAGATTTGTTGGTTTTGTTTCCCATGATAAGGTACATGAAAAAAATATTTTAAAATTGAACCGGTTTTTATTGAATGATTAGGCTTATAAATTAAAGGTAGTTCTAGGATTCACGTAAATTGAATAACCTACAGATCTACATAATAGATCGTCGCAAACAATCTGTTAATAGGTTTAATCTGTCGTACAAAAACGAATCTTAAAATATTCATGAAATTCTCCCCTACGTCTTAGGAGGGTCCCCTGACTTATAATATCTGTTAACTATCGATACTTACTACATTGTGCGATGTTGATGATTAGCGACGTATGTAATTCATGTACTGACAGTGTTAAAAACATATTAAAGTCGTTTTGTTACATGGATCATTTAGGGAATCGAATTTCAAGATTTATTTAAAAGCGCTGCTTTTAAAGCTTATTTCAACCACTAAAGGAAACTAAAGTTAGGAGACGTCAAAGTAAAAAAAAAAATTGAACGGAAACGTACAGAATATATGTTAATCTTATTTTATAAAATAGGTATTTCACAACTTGTTTTACTTAAACCTTGCATAACTCCAAACGTAGACTACATAATTGGCCCACTATGTTATATACATTCTATAGGATATAATTTATTTACCTATTAAATATTTAATAAAACTTTTTCTAACTCACTTTGATTCAATAAAATCATCACGTTTTGTTGCAGCAGGGCTAATATGCGTAATATCGCAACTCAGTTTTATTAAATTACAATAAATTTGCATAATAAACAATAGCTTCAGTCATAATTATTAAACTAGTCTCATGCTTACCTACCTGAGCTAAGACCTAGGTTGTAATTTCGCAACAATTAAAGTTGCGTTTAAAAAGTACTCGTACAAATTAATTGTGCAAGAATTGGGCCCATTAACTTTGTATAATATAGCCACTAAGGGCTAAATCGCGTGGTTTTCGTTATTTGTTAGCTCATACCGGTGGAAAAACTGCATCACAAATCATAGCTGTTGTTACTAAACGTCATGACTGTAGAAAACAAACATTAAAAAAAATAACGTTCCTTTTTTAAATGGAGCGGGAAAATTGTTGGTTGAGCCGCGATGTCATTCGCAAGGCGATAATTACAGGGCCGGCTGACGGGCTCAACAATGGCGATGCAATGCTGAGCCGTGTGCGTCACCGGCATTCACCGAGCTACGCTAATGATTGTACTCGTTACGACTCCCACAAATTATATTCTAAACTTGACGGCTATCAGACACAGATTTTTAAGCGAAACAACTTTTAGCTGTCCATTATTAGACAAAAAAGTACATAACTGGCTTTATGTATACTTAACTGCAGGTACCTATTTAGTATTTAGTGCTACTACGGGTACGTATAATAACATTGTTGACACACCTCAGATACTCCTATGCGCCACCTTAATAATTCAAGAACCATCAATAGAGTCGCTTCACAGTTCTATTTCCACTAAATAACGATAAATGTTGTAGTAAACATAGTTTCAGTGCTTCCACGCCATTTCTGCGTCGGGCGGATTCAATCAGTGTGACTGAACGTGTCGTGCGCTGAGAGGCTTAGCATCCGTAGGTGTTCGCGAGGCGCTCCGACGCATCCTCTGGGATTCCATCCGTCGTCGCGTTCCGCTTACTTGAAAAATTCAATGTACGACGAACGCCCCACGTTGAAATGAAAAGCCCTGATATAAAGCGAAAATGTCTGAGAAAATGCTGCCAAAAAGCTCATTACTTCCATGCCAGTGTTTGGAGAAATGTAATAGGTTTTACATAGCAGTGTATGAAGGAAGTCGTGGAGCACTCTACATGTGGAATCACTGCCGTTACAAATAAAACAATGTAATCACTGTCTGAGACGTTCGATGTTACGGATGTCCATTAAAAAATCATGAATAAAAAATCTGCTCGCGTCACACAAATAGGCCATCTCAACCCTAAACGAAATGTTTTGATGTAAACGGGGAAAGAATGCTCGTCGGATCTCCCCTGATAGTTATTTGATATGATTTATTCATACGCGCGGCGTTCGGCGTTGTGCACCACGTCAAATGGAAGTTTATTTAATAGAAAATACTTTCCGAAATCTATTTATAAAGCCATTATGGGCGCTCTTTTATTTTAAAGCTGTTCCTGACGCGCGCTTGTTATGCAAATAGCGCGGGGCTGCGGCTTACCCCGCGATGTTTATCCATCTAACTATAATGTTTACTCGTACTTTTATTGGTCGATTAAGTTTCAAAGTTTTATAATTGTGATCACATATTTAAGTGGGTGAAACTGGAAATTGTACCCATATGCGCACTCAGCTTATACCTACGCGAAACGTTTTAGCATTTTAGGGCGCGTTCATAATTTAAATAATTCATTATAACTAATAGCTAATAACATTTACATTTTCCATCCCATAGTTGCTGTAAAACCGACAATATACAAATCCCCCTCTCTCTCAGCAATACGTCCAAGAACTCCTTTTTCCGTCCAGTCATGTTAATATTCCAACCTTTGGCTCCCACAAAGCATCAGGGAACAACAAAGGACAGATCCGGCGTCTGATAAAGTATGCACAAACCGCCCCGCCATCTGACTGGAGGATCGTGGCGATCCGCCCCGCCCATTACCGCAAGCGGCTTATACACTTGTACAACATACCTACATTATATACTCACCATGTGTACCGAAATTAAAGCCTCATTAACTATGTATTACGAGGCTTCAGTTAGCTCATTCCGGGAAATGTTGCTAATTAATTCGTAGGCATTTGTGACGGTAGCTGTATTTAGATTGAATTAATTCATAGTTCTGTTTGTGAGAGATATACTTAAATAATTATTACATATATAATGATAGTGTTTTCGTGGCTAGGGGCATCGGGGCGGTCGGTACCTGTCCATTGGCCCAATAGGTGACCATCCATTACACATCGAGACGTCGTACGACGTACCTTGGAAAGCAAAGTCGTGGGTCCCGGCTGTCATTCGTAGATCTTCGACAGTCGTCACGGGTAGTCAAAAGCCCAAAAATCTGACAACCAGTCTTACCAGAGTCACCCAGTAACTGGGTTGTGAAAGTCAGATAGGCAGTCGCTCCATGTAAAAAACTGGTATTCAGCTGCATCCGGGTGGACTGGAAGCCGACCGCAACAACATATATTGACAAAATGATAGTGTTTTTTCAAAAACACAAACAGTTAACTAAAACATTATCAACATCATTTCAGCCAAACGATGTAATGTCTAGACACGAGACGATGATCTACTTAGCAAGTCACAATAACAGTCGTCAAATACAACCAAAACACTGTTTTATCCACAACCCAAGCCCAACACATCCGCAGTTATCTCTCACAAGCATTTCTCCAGCACTAATACCGGCTGAGTGCGTGCGGAGTGGGCCATGCATATTTGATGCGGCTCTAATGCGCGCCGCTAAGCGGATTGCGGCCGCCGCTAAATGGTGCCACTCCCTTTGTCGCTTGTTTGCCGCAGCCGACAGACGTTGCGGCTCGCCAATGTTACGCACTTTCATGTTACATAGCGCCGTCTATTTACTGTTGGATTCCTAATCCTGGCATTACATACGTAACAATTTTTTGGAAGTATGAAAAGACGTAGCAAAAGTGTGGTCTTAGTCGTAGACTGTCTGCTTAGACCTTACCTCATAACAAAATTCATAGCATTCATTCAAGTTCATAAAAAGTTCCTGAGTCGGTTTAGATTGCTAAACTAGTAGGTATCAAAATTTTACAATTAAAAATATTGCTGCGTGGTATTATTGGTGCGTAGTTTTGATCACACTGAGAATATGGCCGATAATAACGAGAAGTTCCAACCGAATGGACCAATTGAAAATTACAATACCGGGATTATCGAAGTACGGTGGTTCGCTCTAAGTTCAGACTGGTGGTACCTAATCTACAAAGGACCCACCTATACAGGGTGTTTGGCAGAACGTTGAACATACTAAAACGGTGGATAAGTGGAGTCATTGCTACTTACTCAGCCCTAATTTATGAGGCCCTGACCCCCTCGATATTTAAAAAAATTTTTTTTTGCTTTCTTCTAGTTTCACCGCTTACTTAATTTTAAAGTGTATTTTTTATTAAAAATGAGTAAAACAGGCAATATTTTTTTTTATATCTTTGATGTTGGCAGATTCTTGTAAAATTATTGCTTTATTCAGATGTTAGCTAGAAAAAAAGTTATGAGTCTTCAAACTTACAGAAAGATGTAAAAAATACTTAAATCTTAATTTCATCTTGCATTAAAAAAAAAAATATGATTGATCTGTTCCAATTCTAGCAAAACATCCCTAGTGTGTACATACCTTTTTAATGGTATGTAACTTGCTTTTATAACAAAAAAAAACCTTTAAGAGTTATTTCATGATATTTTTGGCCAGGGCCAAATAAATTAGGGCTGAGTAAGTAGCAGATGACTATCCACCATTTTCGTATGTTCAACGTTCTGCCAAACACCCTGTAGATATGTAACAATGACTAGAGGTGGTCTCTCATATAACTAAAAAAAATATTCTAAATCTAACAAATATTTTACCTACACATAATTTTGACGCTACGTTTCTCTATCAACATTCGCATAAACGAGATCCAACTACGCCCATTCAGAGATCACTGAGCTTCTTATAAGAGAAATTAGCCGAGTCGTGAGCTCAGTGAAGAATGTCCCACTTTATTAGATTCCATAAGCTCTATTCATCGTTTTTTCGCCCTCTCACAGGGAACCTTTGAGGCATGGCGTATTAGTGAATAATGCGATCGAATCATTCGATCTCGCGTATTAGACGCGGTCGGGGTCGTCTGTAATGTGCCCAATGATAATAGACTGCCAGTATTAGGTGATTATACTAGCTTGTGATAGCCAAACTTTTGCCCATATCTTTTTCTTTTACTAAAAAAAATATATTTAGTAATTATGGATGCCGCGCGCCGACGGGGTATCGTTTCGGTGCCAAAAGCTGCGAACTATTTCGAAAACAGCGATGTTCATGAACAATTTAACTAGTAGTTGCAAATTGAAACAACGCTTTGAACAAGGAAACATTTTGAAACAACTGAAATTCTTGCAACAGAAACGATGAAGTAACTTTTAGTAAAAAAGTAGATTTTACTACGAGTTTCGTGCTACGCCGTAGCTGCCTACGTCGTAGCGACGCCATCCGTAGTCATTATGTAAGATTTTGCGAAAATTATAGATAAACCTACAATATATTTTAAGTAAATGTAGGCAAACTATTAAATATCCAATCAAGCCCTATATTTTTGCAATCACTTCATCGCCTGTCGTAGTTCAGTAGCAATGAGTTACCTATCTGCGGCAAAGTAAGCTTGAGAATCATTGCTAATACCAAAAATATCAAAAATGTTTGTAACCGATCACCTGTATGATTCCATTAAGAATTACAGAGGATTAGTGTTGAGCCCTGCGTACAATACGATCACAGAATTTAACCGAATTTACTTACTTGGTGGTGGATCCATTTGTATTTATTGGTAAAATCTCAAAGCAAACCTGGGAATAAAGTAAGCAATCCCTTTTAGAAAAAGCATAAAATAGATGCATTGAAAAGTAAGAGAACAGTATTAATAATTTATTGTCTCTTTACAGTGTTATTTTTTTTTTATATCTGGTTTCCTTATGGAAAGAAGGCAAAGATCATGGCGTGAGTTTATGTTAGTAAGCAGTATTAAAACTTACTTCTAATCTTAAATGTGCCTTCTCTTCTTATGATTGGTACGTATGGCGATAACTGATAGGTACAGGTTTGGCTAATTCAATTACACCTTATCTCTGATTGTTAGTATCTAGACCCCTAAAGGATACTGCGTTACATTCAATGTTATTTTGAAAACGTGCAAATATGTATCTACTTCACATAGAACGTACTTAGTCTGAGACTGAGCCTTTATGGCATCCGTGAGGCAAACTTTACACTTAACACTTTTGTTTGATTTTTATTTACTGTAGGTACCTTTATTGTGTGCCATTTAGTCTGGCCTAAACAAATGTATTCTCTTTCTAATCTCTCTTAGTGTCCACAATCATAGTACCTAAGGGTAACTACACCTACTTATACAATGAAAAAATATGAAAGTAAATAAATAAAAAGTGAAAAATGAAATTTCCTTTTATCGATACAGCTAAGAAGCACGATTTAATACCGTCCTAACAAATTCACAAGAAGATTCCTCAATAAACCTCGTTTCTAATAATCTTTGTCCTTCGACGTCCAGCTACATTGACTACAAAAGTTAAGCCTTAAATATCGTAGTTCTACCACAATAAGCCTTCCTTTGTGTAAGGTAATCTCTTAAGGCGTGGACTCATTCTGTCGGTCAACGCGGAGCCCCAGGCATTGCGGAGGCTTTGTATTGGTATCTGTAATTCTCACATTGTCGTGAAAAGACTCGGAATAGGTTGTGTTACGTAAATCTTTTTTATTAGTATTATTAGGTGATTTTAGCAAAGAATGGTAACTATCAATATAGTACCGTATTTTTAATTATTACTTTCGAGCCCTCCAAAATGAGTCAACAATGCTGGTACGTGTAGAAATAAATAGTGATGTCGGAATACTTCCCTGAAACAATCATTAAGAGTACGTTTAATACTTAATATGGGATTTTAATCCATTTTTTTATAAAGACTAGCTAGCTACCCAATACTCGGTGGGAGCGAGGCGCGGCGAGACAGCCAACCGATTTCCATGGAATTTTTCTATTACGGGGACAAATTGCACACCCGCCGCCTCCGTAATATTGTACACCAGACTTGAACGCTTTATTATTTATTACTGAACGTGAACTTGTTTTTGAACAACTTACGAGTACCTAGTAGTGAATGTGCTCAACCATTATCAGATGGTAAAATTATATTCACTTAATTACGACAGAAAATTATGTAAATAGCAGCTGCCGAGATTGCCCTCGGCAGCCACTGTTTCAATGAATTTCAATACTCAATACTCAATACTCAAATTTTATTTGCATTCCACAATGTGTACTTAGGTGGTAAATTAAAAATAGTGATCATTATGGACCCTGTCGGGCACAGCAAAAAATAGTAGGAGAGAGGAAGCTTTAAACAAGTAGCTAAACTTACATCTAAACTAAATCCAATAATACCACAATATGGGGTTCTGTATACCTACAAGCTATATGCTGTAGAAGCACCGTAATTTTACTGAGAAAATCATGAGCTCTTAATTTTGAATTTACATGTTAAATGATTTAAATTATAATTTTATTTTATTTTGTTAATTCTAATTTATCGATCTAATTATACATTATACATTATAACTATTATTTTTAAATAATTATATCAATCTAAAGCTAATTTTAATTATTATATTGTTTTTATTTTTAGTTTTAAGGTATTAACCATGACTATATTGTTAGTTTAAGTTATTTGTCGAAATGCTATTGAGGGCAATGTAACTTACATGTAGTTTTTTATATTGTTTCTTTCTGTTTCAACGTTGATCGAGTATTCAAATTACTGAAATATACACATTATTGCATTATACATGTAGGTACATGTGTTCCGTGTGGTGCCGGACGTAAAAGGATAAGACCATCCCATTTCTTCCCGTAGGTGTCGTCGAAGGCGACTAAGGGACTTAGGTACTAGAGAATGGGCAGCAGCGTTCTCTATGCATTTTACCACCATGCTGCCACCGCCAACCCGCCTGCCAAGCGTGGCGATTGTGGCAAAACCCCCCCTTTCGGAAGAGGCCTATTTTATTTTTATTTTTATCGAGAGGAACAGCAAACAGTTACATTATAAGAACTTACAACTAAATTAACAAAAACAATAAAAGCAATAATGTAACCCACAACGCTGTCCACAGGTAGACATAATGGTTTAGAAGTTAAAGATTAAAGATAATCGCTTTAGTAGCAGTACATGCAGTGAATTGTTATAATATGAGTATAAATAAAGTTAAAATTTAGAAAAAAAATTACACAATATTATAATATATAAAATAAAATATGAGCTTAATAAGTTTGACGGTTTTTAGAATTAAACATGGGTTTTATGTAGGAAATACAGAGGAGCGGGTGAGGCTTTTGAATGTACTCAATTGACAATGGAAGATGTCAATATTTCCAACCTACTATTAAATGAGTCCACCATATGGCGGATAGGTGAGCGCTGGCCGGAATTAGTTCGGCAAGAGTTCACTGCAAAAAGGGTACCTGCGCGTATATGTACCCAGGCCTATTTCCAACAGTGGACGTCTTTCGGCTGAAATAATGACGATGACATGTAGGTACCGTGTGGAATTCATAATTATCTATATCTTTCTCATATCATCTTTTATGCGACAATAAGTCCCAAATATTTAGCATTTCAGTAACTCCTAATAACCTTATCATTCCTCTTTTTACTGTATCACTATTTGTTTGAATTTTAAATAATCTTAACATTGTTGGCTATTAGAAATGATAGGAAGATCACTGATGATGGCATCTTTAAAATCATCACCTAATTATTAACAATAGCAACCGACTTTATATTTGGGAGAGCAGACAAATAGCACTTATGTACTTACCCAGTCTTTATATGGTTCCACATTACAATAACACTTGAAACCACAGATCTATAGGTATATCTACATATATTTGTGCTTGAAACAGTAGTAATTTTAGATGGAATCGTTATTGACGATGACTGGCAAACGAACGAGCAACTGCACAATTTTAACCAAGACGTTACCACAAAACGGTCCTCAAAGACAGTGGGGACATATATTTCACAGGTGGTTGAGTAATGTTTTCACCCGTCCAGTCCGCCTGTCCGGTCAACTTGTCCTTTGTGTCCGGCCGGACAAAGAGCTAACGATGTGGTGTCCCACTTCCACGTGCACGCATCACTGTTATTGTTTTAATGGTAACATTTATGCCTTCGATATTACTGGATGTTTTTGTTTCTTCAAAATCGCACTCGTGTGTGGAGCCCTTTAAAAGTTTCCACTGTTTTCCTTCATATTATACGATATTTTGGCCATATTGATTCCTGCGAAACACCGATAATATTGTTAGACTAGAAATGACTTGCAAAATCATTGATAGAACAAAATACTTAGAGGAAGTAGCCCAAAAAAGGAGACAAAACGGTGCGGAGCAACTTTGAGTAAGGTAAACGTAACACTCCATCAAACCACGTAAAGTAGCAAATGAAAATCTTCTCACAGCCACTGTATATAAGGATCGATTAAGAATGAACAAAAGAATGTAAGAGTAAGGCTAGACGACTTTTATAATTTACTTGTGCTAGCAATTTCATAAAAGTAACGAACAGAATAGATAACAACAGTCACCTTTGCCATTACAGGCAAGAAGTCTTCTCTATTGACGAGTCATGATGAACAAAATTATCGTATTAATGAGCATTCATGAGATAATGATTATTGTTATCTAGTACACAGTCAATAGCGTATAAATACATTATGTTAAATATCATAAAAGATATAGATCCTAACACGTAATAGAATGTACACAATATGCCAAGATAAGCACAATACATGAGACACAACACGATAATTTAACGGATAAAATAGTGTTTTTATCTTTTATGGCAACAAAGAAATAGATATAACATTTTTTGGAATTATTTTTGCTATATTGACCAGCAACACGAATCATTTTTTAAAATAATTCTGACAAATGTTATTCACACCTTGCTAAAGCACAGAGCCATTATGGACAAAAGAAAGTTAGCTATGTAGGTGCCTATATGAATATTCACTAATAGAACAAAGACAATGCCTGATTCATAGTTTGCCTAGCCTTTTCCGAATTATGTTCCGGTTTGCAGTCTCACCCGATGCAGCTGAATACCAGTATTTTTCATGGATCGACTGCCTACCTGACCTCCACAAGCCAGTTATTGGGTTTGTTGCCCAACCCTTGTCAGACTGGGCACGCCACGATTGCGGCGGGAAGTCCCCTCTTTGAGGAGTGGATTGAGCGGCGCCACGGTGTCCTCACCTACCGCCTGACGCAGGTCCTCACCGGACACGGGTGCTTAGGGAGGTTCCTATTTCGTATAAGGCGGGAGGAAACGCCCGAGTGTTTCGCCTGCGTAGATCGCCCTGAGGACCCGGTGGAACATACGATGAAGGTCTGCCCGGCTTGGGCGGAGCACCGCCGTTTCCTCGTGGAGGTGATCGGTGGTGGCGATCTCTCGCGACCGGCGCTGATCCAGCCATGGTACGGAGAGAGAGTGCATGGGTAGCCGTCACCTCCTTCTGCGAAGCAGTAATGCGAAGAGGGAGGCAGCGCAAGTGAGGGAGAGGCAGTATACGCGCCCTCACGGCCCTAGCAGGAGACGCCCTGGGCGTCGGGATTCCCAGGCTGATTCCCGGCCACCGTAGGCGCGGGCTTGCAGACGGCGGGTAAAGGGTAACTCGCTGTCCGGTAAGGATCAAGCCGGGTCAACGGCGCGTTGTGTTCCTCGCGCGCCTCAAAGTGATGTCAGCACCAACTAGTGGGGTCCGCAAGGGCCGATACCTGCCAGGTGTGCGGGTTGTTCGAAAGAGATACCATCGCCCTTAGTACACAGGCAACTGAGGGAACACGGGTGGGTTTTAGTCAGTAAAAGTCACACCCAGAGCGGGAGAAGTTATTTGATGATTTCCCACCCTCAAAAAAAAACCCCTTGTCAGACTAGTTGTTACAAAGATTCATGAATGACAGCCGGGACAAACAGGTTAACGTGCTTTCCGACGCACGGGTGGTCTTTTTATGTAAAGACGGTATGATGGATGGTCACCCATCCGCGGACCAACCGCGACAAGCATACTTTAACCTGATCGATCGAATCGTACGGCTGTTATTCACCAACATATCAAAGACTGCCTGATTATTGATTAACGGTACTAAATAATATAATAATAATTATGAAACTAAAATATTTTAGTCACAGTTCCATAACAAACCTTTGCTGAAACATAAAATTATTTCGACATTCTCTGTTTCACACTACCCTGACTGTGGCCACCGCTTGGCGTTTGATTCACACTCATACAAATCCCAATCACAAAACAAAACCGACTCTATTTATATAGAAACAACGTTCAGATTAATACATGCAGTGGAACCTGTATGAACATTCGATTACACACGCCAGTGGTCAAGCATTTATCAATTAAAAGCAAATTTAGTTGAGCAGGCATCCCTGTCGTCAGGTTAAGGGCACATTCCAGGCTAATAAGCCACATGTACGGCTGTGCTGATATTAAATGCCTACGATTCCATCCTGTGGAGACAGGCTTAATTGGAGGCTGTACAGTTACTCCAGTTTTAATGAAGATAACGTGTAAGGGAAGATATTTGGGTTAATTGTTTCATCTACGAACAAAGTAGGTTTTTGATTTATGGAAATGGGTATGTAGGTACGGTCTTTTCAAAAACTATCTGATGGAAATATAAACAAATGGATCAGAAAACATCATCTTACAATTTGAGTGGTTATTTGAATACTTAAACGGCTTAAACTCGAAATTATAATTTGTCATAAACAGGTTTTTTTTTTGCAATAGTTGAGGAATCTCAGTTTTCGTTGCTGATCTTTCAATGACAATAATGTTATTCAAAGTATAGTTGTTGAAAAAGTGAAAAGGCATAAAATTGAAACCTTGTGTTAACCCTTTCCTCAGATACTTGGAACTGATTATTAACTACAGCAGGCCTCTGCCTGCTGTAGTTAATAAAATAACTATTTCTAAGTAGGCTCTCTAGCTTACTTATAAATAGTTAAGTACCGAAATTCCACAATGATTAAAGCTCTATTCTTTATTTCATCATATATCAAGGTAGGACAAAATGAGAACAAAAAAAAACCGCGGAGTTAATGCCTAACAAACTATCACTAAAAATGGTTATCATTTTTACAGTTCAACAACATTTATTGCGTCAATTACGTCATTGAGCAGTAAATTTTTTCGAACATAATATGTGGCAATAGATCAAAAATATCAAGATCAAAATGATTCAGATTTTAATTGATAGGTAGTGTATGCCGGTTGGATTTAGGAAAAGAAATAAAGGACTTGTTTGATTTGGAAATCATGAAGGTATTGTAGTATTGTCATTGAGCAGTAAATTTTTTCGAACATAATATGTGGCAATAGATCAAAAATATCAAGATCAAAATGATTCAGATTTTAATTGATAGGTAGTGTATGCCGGTTGGATTTAGGAAAAGAAATAAAGGACTTGTTTGATTTGGAAATCATGAAGGTATTGTAGTTGACTTGCGAAGATCTATTACGACGTCTCTGTTTCCAGCTATCAATTGTAATTTATACGTAAGTAATATAATATGCGGACGTTGCAATGTGGTGTCACGTTGACTATTAATTATTATAATGATTATATTGCTTTAACGGGGATATCCTTTATAATAAACACATTCCATAAATGGAACTAATTCCTGTGAGACCGTCTAACTAAATTAGCCTCAGTCCGAACCAATGCCAGTAATTGACTTCAAAAAAAGAACGAGGCTGTCCATTCGATTGAACTTTTTTTAGGTTTGTTACCTCAAAACTACGTCATTTATAAACCGATTTGAAAAATTATCTTTGGTTTAATAGGGTAGTTATCTACACTATTACGTTTTTCTTTGCACTTAGTATATGTCGATGATAATATAAAATCTTCCTGTCATTGTTATATAATTAGCAAGTGAAGGTATACGAATGTGTAGGACAGGTACCACATTTAAAAAGTAAAGATCCTAAGTTTATTTAAAAAAATACAATCGTCTTCCAATAAAAACACCACAAAGTGAAAAAGAACATATTTCGGAAATCGGTGGCAAAATAACGAAAATCCTATCTAACCAAACCTAACCAAACCATCAACTTCCAAAATTAAAGTTATTTTGCACTTTGTAGTGTTTTTTTATGTTGTTTTTTTTTCTAAATAAACTTGTCACCTGTCGATTCCAGCTACTTAAAACGGCCATAGGTTTTTCGATAGACCTGATCGGTCCAGTGCCACTTCAGCTTGCTAAGTCTACACCAGCGACCATATAACCCAATGGTCGCTGGTCTACACACTATGTCAGTCACATAGGTTTAGGTAGTTAAGTTAGGTATAAAGGTAAAAAAACCACGTGACTCATAGATGCGAAACCTTTTATTTCAAATGTTAAGATCATATTATTTACTAGCTGTGCCCGCGACTTCGTCCGCGCGGAATAGTTTTTTTACTATTATACAGGGTGTAAGGGACAGCCCTCCACAAACTGATAGGGTGCATTCAGCTCCTTATTTTGAATCATATTCCACCGAAATTTTTCTCAGGATTTTTTTTTTATTTTTTTACGTTTTTTCAGCTTTTTCAGTTTTATTTCAATGTAAAATTACATTAACTGAAAGCAGCACTCCATTTATGTAATCAATACGGCTAAAATCAAAAAAGCAGCAATGGATGTTGAAATACTCTAACGAACGACGCGTAAAATCAGCTGTTCACTTCGTGTGTAATTACAGAGTTCACCGACCTTGTCGTCGGCGCTTGCACAAAGGTGGCATTCCGAATTGGTCCGAGTTAAATTTAAAGGATGCAACTCAAAACAAAACACGCACTGACACATCCTCACACACACACTGTAATTTTTGACAGCGCTCACGGCGATATTATTATAAGGCATGGTCGCTGTTATTACAAGATGGCGCATGTCATGACGTCATCCATGACGATTCACGGGACGTCGTTATCGCGCTCACGCTAATTCGGTACGGGTTTAAGCACGCTCAAATCGATTACATCTTAACTCGGAACGCACCCAAAATTACATTGTGTTTTGTGCAAATCGCCGACGACGGGTTTGCAAGTATTGCCAACTTATTAAACTCAATTTAAATTGTGCAATGTAAATTGTTACTGAATAAATAAATTGAATTGGATTTCCGAACAAAAATGTTAGAACTTACTTGAACTGTACACACCATCCTGATTTTTGTATTTCCCGACAATGCGTCAGGTTCCACTGAGACAACGTCAGCCTGGCCGTCCGCCGCCAATTTATTTGCGGTAAATTATGCTGCAGTTTACGGCTTAGATCTAAGAACTCCTTTATGATACAATCAAATGCGAATCTTTTTGTGCAATTAATTTCTGTAAGAAAATCATTTCTCCACAAAAAATAACATAACTTTTAGTCCATTTAGTAAAGCTTAAAAATGTAGTGGTAAATAATAATTATTATGTTGAACACTTGAACAACATTATTGCACGAAATTTCGTGTAATTGGCAACACAATTTCGTGCAATTGTGCAAAGCGCGAGACACGTTCCGCTGGCCCGGCGTCGGGCTGTCTGTTACTCTGTTCTGTTCTGTGCCGTAAGCGCTTGTCGGTACGAATCGCACGCGCAGTCACGTTGTCACGTTACGACAGGTCTTTGTTACGTACGCTTTTGGACTTATTTTTGTTGTGATGTTATTGTTATTGTTTATTGTATTGTATTGTGATAGTGTTTGTGAGCAATGGCTACATTTAGTGCTCGTGAGTATGGAGAAATAATGATGTGTTATGGGGAAGCTCGGGGAAATGCTAGGGCAGCGCTGAGAATTTAAGTTGATAGGTATCCTAACCGGCGGCATCCATCAGACTGCCGGATAATAACCAATGCCTATCAACGCGTGCTGGAAAACCAGCCCATAGTTCCCCACCAGGAAGGCGCCGGAAGACCACTTCGTGGCGAAACTGAAGTCAGAATTTTGGACTTGTTCCGTCAAAATCCACGCCTAGGCACACGCACTAATTTTTCACGCACAAATAATTTAATGGTTTGTAAAAGTATTTATTTGTAAACGCGATTTTGCTCCTTATTTATAGGCGCTCAAAGATCAATTTCCTATGCAAGTATTTTTGGTTCCAATACGGCTTTTAAATACGCGAATGTGCTTCTTATTTCTATGATATCAGGGATTAATTTTCGATGCAGATAGAAAATACTTGAAAGTACCTCGAGCCCTGGTTTCTTAAGGTGGACGTACTTGGAAGCCCTGGTACTCGATTTTGCAAGTACGACCCATGTCAGCTATCTGCTCAAATTTTCGCTCTTGCTCGCTTCAATGTGACGCAATAAAACACGTGGCGCTAGCGCCCTACTAACGACTTAGCGGGGCGGCGCCGGCGCGGCGGCCGAAGGCTCGCTGCGTGCGTTTTGCCACGGTAGCGATACATTGCGTGTGAGGAAATGAAACAAATCAGGTTTATTGGATTCCCATAACGTTCCTGAAATAATTTCTTGTACCGGTCATCTTAGTATGATATACTGAATTCACCCCATCAGTCTGCGGAGGGCTGTCCCTTACACCCTGTATAAATATCAATAAAAACAAATAAAAATTCTAAAATAAAAGTAGCCTAAGTTACTCCTTATTACATCAGCTACCTGCCAGTGAAAGTCCCGTCAAAAACGGTCCAGCCATTTCAGAGATTAGCGGGAACAAACAGACAGACAGACCGACAGACAGACAAAAATTGTAAAAAATGTTATTTTGGTATATGTACCGTTTATATATTCATATGCATGTAGCAAAAAGCGGTTATTAGTAAAAACTAAAAGGAATAAAAAGGTCGCACTGAAAAGCACGGTTTAGAATTGCAAGTAGCAGTTAAAACATACAATTTATAGAATGCTAATAAGAACGAACGCTCGCCACTCGACACGTCCGTTCAAATCAAAGTTCAAAAATGTATGATGCGCGCGCCTTTTTATTTTTGGGAATTATAGTATCTGTTTATTACTGATACTGTACTTACACTTCTTATTCATTCATCCACATCATCATTGTTTTATTATCCTTTTACAACTTTCTTACATTATTATATTTATCTCTTTGTTTTCTGTGTTAGTACTCTGCGAATCGGTCTTAATCGATTCGTCTATATAGAATTACTTGATTTTACATTAGAATTTTCCATATTTTTACTTAATAATATTATTGTTATGACATTTAAGTCAAACGTGTCAAACTGATGTCTACTTATTCTTTTAATTATCTATGCAGTGTATTCAAGGAAGGTTGCATTAAGATTGTACTTACTAAAAATAATTTTATATCGTTTTGGATAGCCTAAATTTGGTTTTTCTATGGAACTACGTTGTCAATTAATTAACAAAATTCTAAATTATTATTATAAGATTCTTAAACGCACTCTCGGATTATATGAAGGAGGTTTTATACGTCTTGGCCGACTAGACTGGCAGATGAGAGTAGATATGGCTGAAAAAAAAGAAAAAGGGAGAGGAATTCAGAATGTCAGCCAAAAAAAAACAGTTTGGTATTTTGGAAATCACAATGAAATAAAGCAATAAAATGGAGTTACACATCTGCACTTAATGCCCATTGTCCGTCTATGCCCAAAAATGAAATAGTCGTAAGAAAAGTGTTTGATTTTCAAACACAAATAGTAAACAAAAATGGGTGATGAGGAAGAAGAAGCGTCGATGGGTGCCACCAGGTACCCCGTCATGCCCTCACTGGTGGCCCTGCAGCAGATGAGAAACAGACTTCATCTCGCACAACTGGCCAAAAAGCGGATGAAATGGACCGCCCTAGCTACTGGCAAAGAACTCCGAAGACTTTCCATAGACACGACAGTTTTGTGACTGTTACTACAACTCCAAGAAGTGTTTCAGGAGTGAAAGTCAAAGATATGCATGTCAAGGAATTGGACTGCGATTATTACCAATAAATAGAGTGCAAAGGTACCTTTTTTATAATTTATCTTGTATTTCTCTTATTAAATTTTAATTGTCTAGTCTATTTATTATCCTTTTATTTGTTAGGGATGAATGAATGATTAGACATGACAGAATGGCATCTCGCAGTTGACCTTGAGAGGCCGTGACTGCTTAACCGGACTTTCTGCGCCCGCTCAGACTCCGTCCAAGCCAAATTCAACCTTCAGCACTACATTTGCAGCATAACTTAGGGGCGCTGCACACGGCTAAGATACTATAATATTTTATCTTAAGGGGAACCTAGTCGCGGGCTCGAACTCACTGGTGGGCCTGGCTAAAAAGCACGCTGTCTCACCAGGCATTGTATCCGACAGAGGCAGTACCCGCGATGAGCAGTTAGACGCTAGTCTACACGCACAACATTATTGTGTGAGATACAGGATCATTTATAGTACAACAGGCGCGTAAAAAATTAAGAACAGTCCTTCGGAAGATCGGGTTTTATGAAAAAACCACTGCATAAATCAATAACCAATAAAGTTCATTGAACTTTTCGATATTTGAGCTTTGTCGGTACCGACTTGGTTTTTCAGATTTTTCACTTCTTTTATTACTTAAACACCCCCAAAGTTAGGTTAAATTAGCAAGAAAAACGTATCTTTGTTGGCGCCTAACTTTTTAATGGGTTTTTTTTTTTAGTATTCTGTTTCCGTACAGACAATATTAATAATGAGGCAAAACCATACCATGTTTAATTTTTGATGTACATTGTCGAACAGTGGAGTAATACACTCCCGAAGTTTGTATGGGAAAAAATTGGACTAGGTTCACCTTAAGATACAATATCGCTCGCCATACAAATTCATCTTAAGATACGAAAATATGAAATATTATTTATTATCTTCGTCGTGTCGTGATAGTCCATTGAATTGTATGGCGAGCGATATGGTATCTTAAGATAAAATATTATAGTATCTTAGCCGTGTGTAGCGCCCCTTAGTGAACTCCACTGCGGGTGACAAACTTATTATTTCCGGTTGGTACAGTAATCGGGTCTAGGGATCGAGCCGCAAAATTAAGTTTGTTTTTTATTGTATATACTTTTTCGGTATAAAAAGTACCCAGTGTGGTGCCCAGGATATTAAAAAATAATTATACCAAGTTTCATCGTAATCGAACCGGTAGTTTTTGCGTGATGCCTGAACAAACAGACAGACAGACAGACAGACTGACAAAAAAAAAATTAATCACATTTTTGGGTTCGGTGTCGGTCTAGTAACACCCCCTGCCGTTTATTTTTTTTGATATTTTCAATGTACAGAATTTTCACTTCTACAGATTTATTATAAGAGATAGTCATACAATCGTAGGCTCTTTTCGGAATCTGAATCAGAACCTGATCAACTATCTATCACATTAATAATAAATCGTTCCGTTGTATCATCAATTATTTTCCTAGCTATAATAACACAATTTAACACAATCGAAACGCACTCGCAAAGTCGTAATGTCGATTGTTGAGAGCACTGTCAAAGTCTGGTTTACCGACTAAACATAATACGAGTACCTGCCACTTCGGTTGCCATACTACATCACATACAGTTTTACTTTTCAATTTAGCAAATTCGTTGTATTTTCTAAAAGGTTTAGGGAATCTATCATTTTGGGCTCTTTACAATAGCAGATTACAAAATATTATATTATTGTAGTTAATCTAAAAAAAAAATGTGCTCAAATAGTTACATCTAGGAAAAGTAGTTCACGAATAAATGATAAAGTTTAGTATATGTATAGATAACGTTTATATTTATTAATAAAAGAGGAAACTATCGTATAAATCGAAAATAAATCTGATTTTGTTACACCGTATTTTTAAACAAGAAAGTGTCAACTATAAATAACCCTTATTACGATTTGTTTACCTTTATTTAACTACCTAAACCTATGGAGTATAGTTTATTTTTTAATAATTTCATCCCGGGGGGGCTACTCTCTAACTCCGTCAACGAAAATACGGGTCCGTCCGAAAATAGTTCGAAACTTCAAAGTGACTTCTAGACTTCTACTGCTGATTAATTAACTTTTTTGGACTGGTAAAACCATATAGGTAGTAGGGACAACTGTAAAATCGTGTAGTAATTCATTCTTAATATGGGCCCCAAACTAATCATAGGTCCGTAAGTGATACGGAGTAGGAAACGCCCGTAACTTCGACCGTGATTACGGATTTCGTGCTTAGAGAGTAGGCCCCCGGATCTTTACAAAAAACTCCCTGCATAGTTCGCTCGTTAACAATGAACCACCAGTCCACCACCCAAGACAACGTCCCATTGTGTTGGGTGGTTCCTCGTTGGCTTAAAAGGCAACCAATAGATTTCGTTGATTAGTTGATAACATTATACGATCATCGCACAGCTGACCCATTGTCAGTAGTGGATTGATGTACCTAATAGTTTGAGGCTGATGAGATAGGCAGGTACCTATTAATACATAATTGCTCATAGGTCATTATGTGGCTTGTAGGAATGAAACATTTATGTTGTAAGTTCAGAAACACAAAGTTCATATGTATAACAAACTTCAGAAAAATCCGGTAAGTGAAGATATCCAGGGTCAAATTATGTTTTTATCAACAGACGTTGGCGGAAGCTAGTTTAGAATAAGATCTTTTTATTAACTTATGTTTATCTTCTGATAATTAAGCTCTTTAGAAATCAAAATATCAATTAATCAAGACCTATTTAAAATTAGTTTGGTGTTTACCGTATCTTCTTCTTATTGAGTCGATGGGACTTCTTACATTCGTTAGTACCAGTTGGTTAACAGCTTCAGTGGCGTTCTTTACATCTTCAAAAGTGCAGGTGTATAGTGCCCCCATAATAACAGAAATATTCCACGTTGCCATACGAATTGATATGAAAACTAATATTATTCCCGTTAGGATTGAACGCAGCGCCTGGGCGTGATTCGGGCGACCCTCTAAGTTCGTCTGGCTAATCTAGCGGAGGGTCCGAACATAGTACATGCAAGATAAACAGATCAAATACTGCACGGAATTATTTCCATCCGTTATCTATTTATATGCTAATAATATAGGTGAAGAGGTTGTTTATTTGTTCCAGCGCGCTAATTTCTAGAACTGCAAGTCAAAAATGATGGAAAAATTTGTATGAAACCTGGGCGCAAGATCAACAGGATTGCAATTAATGCCAGTTGGTACCCAATGCCAGGATCGTAATTACATGTATAAATAACCCTAGCCATATGCCACTGGGTTTACTTGAAAATATTGTTGAAAAAGAAATTGAAATAAAACACGAAATTTAATAATTACGTATGCAATACAACGGTACGTAATTATTAACAGGGATATAATTAAATTAAAATAAATGTTCAATATAGTTTTTTTTTTTTACAATTCTACTTTCAATCCTTTATCGTCAATCGTTCAATTCAATCCGTTGTCATGGAAATATTGGTACTTAGTTTAAATAGGTTCTTATATTTGATTTAAATAAATTATTTTAGATATTGTGAACGTGAGAACGTTGTAGGCCTTGTAGACTGTAGACTTGTAGACCATTTTCTATTTCATTTTCATTTCCCTTAATAAGTACCTACCTGGTACTTATGAACAGGCCTGCACTGTTCTCCCATACCTATTACCACTGTAATTTGAAAATATTGTAAAAGGCAATTATTTTTAAAAGAGTAACCCTGGAGTTTCTTGCTGGCACTTCTCCATAGGAAGCGGCCAATTAGAACCGTGCACCTTGTATTTCAATTCTGTTGGACTTACGCCGATTTTGACTGTCATCCTTTGAAAAAGTTTATTGAGCAAAATTCTTGAGAAAAGGCTATTTAACATCACTCTATAGAAGGAGATGAGGAAAGGGAAAAAATTCAGAAAGAGCTCCACGCAAAAATGAATTAATAGTGCAGGCGATGCGCTGCGACGGGGGCCATAAAATATCACGCGGACAAAGTAGCGGGTTTATTTTTGGGTGGGAAATCATCAAATAACTTCTTCCGCTCTGGGGTGTCAGACTTTTACTGACTTAAACCTACCCATGATTCATCAGTTGCCTGTGTGCCAGGGGCCACAGTACCTATCTCTTTCGAACAACCCGCACCCCTGGCACACCACCAGTTGGTGCTGACACCTCTTTGAGGCGCGCGTGGAACACAATGCACCGTCAACCCAGGAAGTAGCGGGTAAAAGCTAGTTATTAATATTGCAATGGAAATATAGGTCGTTATATTTAAATTCTTGTGGTAACAGTTACTTGAATTTACTGCCTTGTTTGCATATTTTATAGATATACTTACATTCATACATAAACTCACATCTTCTTCCTATGGGGGAAAGTAGAAACTTATAATATATTTTGGCACTTTCAGGATACTATTGTGACTATTATGTAACGATGTCAGTGATTTTTCCACTGCAAGATTAAAGCCTATTTTCTTAGCGCAGTCTCACAAACTCATTCCTATGTTACGACAAAATGGTGACCGCATTGAACATAATAAATAATAATTTAATACCTGTTTTAAATGTGAATGATTTATGCACCTATTGTCTAAATATGTACATATTTCCTTAATAAAGAATAATATGACTAACTGTTTCTGAAAGTCCATGCGGTTTTCAGGCACGTACATACCTGACAGGGATAATCGTTTAACTTTAAAAGTGAGAGAAAAGGTAAATATATTTCATAGGGAAATACAAAACAAAATTTCGCTTCTAGGTTTTTTGCAGATACTGGAACAGAAAGTTCCACTCAAATTCTTTTTCATGGTCAATTTAAAATATAATACGGTTTTCGGCATCGAATAGGCCCTTGCAAATCTAATTTGCGCCTCTTTGGGTCCGTGTTAGAGGGCAGGCGCTACACTACACTACTTATGAGATTTAACTTTTTTAGAGTTGGATCTTTGACCTCTAGGGATGGCCAATAAATTGACTTATTCATAACGCTATAAAAAATGTTTACTGATCCTACCGGGTGGATTAATTGTAACTGAGAGTCATTCTACCACTGATGACACGATGGTTTCGACTCGATAACTTTTATTCTCTACTATATGTGTCCGCGGCTTTGCCTGCGTTGATGTCGGAAATTATCCCACAGAAACGTGCGGCAACAACGTGAACAGGACAAAAAAGTAACTTATGTTACTCCCTATAACATCAGCCGGCAGCAGGTCCAGCCTTTTCGCAAACACAACAAAAAAACTTTTAAAAAAATCGGTTATTTTGACATTACAAACAGAAACTTCAATTTTATTTGTATAGTATAATATATGTTAACAAAAATGCTTTGTAAGTCGTGTGTAAAGTTTAGCAAAAATAGTTTTTATTACAAGTGTTGGCTTCAGACTACCATTCGTTCAATGAAGGGAAATGCAGGAGTCTAACCTCACAGGTCAAAGATCAAAAGATAACTTGGCTTCATTCATTAATTTGGCGAGAAGTCTAAGACTGAATTATTGAATAGTATTTTCCTAAGCAATATGCACGTGGGTTTTCCTCTGCACAACAATATAAACTAGTAAACATGCAGGTTCTAGAGTAATCACATGTGCTTATGTGTTACTTTCTAGTTCGTGTATAAGTTTTAAAGCTGTTAATACGTGTTAGTTATGGAATTCAATAAAGTGAACAAAAGCTGATACTATTTTAAGTACTTGTTTTAGTACTTCCTTATCTTCGATTTACACATTTAATTGGAAATTCATTTTCAACAAAACACGGGTTTTCAGCAGTGTTTTTGGGTGACATTTTCTTTTGCGATACAGTGAAAAATATAAGCTTGAATCTACAATACAATAATTATAGTTAAAAAAAAATGAAACGGTACGGTAGTAGGTAAATTTATTGTAGGCAAATGTGTAGGTAATGTGTGCGGGTAATGTAGGCAAAACCTACCTATCTTTCTACTTAAAGGTACTTCGATATTTATATATGAACAATAAGTAATTTACGTATTTTAGTTGGAATTTTGACGTTCGGGATTCCCAATGATGTGACTTTTAACTTTCCAGCATACCTACTGTTCGAGTGCTCGAACTCTCTGTTATACAGGGTGCTGTTCAAACTTACATAATAGTTTTGTTATTTATTTAGGAACTTTATTTATAGTAACCATAAGAGAAAAGTAACCAGGGTCAAAGGAAATAGTTGAAGTTTAGTAAGAAACTGATATATCTTTTTGGGTGATATAATTTGATAAATGAACTGTTTGTTTTCTGTTAATTTAATAAAATTTTCTTCGATTAAAGGTCCATCGGTTTCTTACTAAACCTCAACTATATACGACGACTCTGGTTATTTATCTCCTTTGGTGACTGTCCAACACACATGAAGTCTTTGAGCTTTTGTTTGGTGTTATTTTATACAAATATTTTACTGACTGTTTCGATCGCTATTTGTTTAAACTAAGCGCAAATCGTGGACTGTCACCTAAAATGTTAACTGTAATATTTGTAGTAAAAAGAATAATAATATTTAATATTGTAACCGCGTAGATTTGTAGTACATCTTAGAAGTTTGTAATAAAGGTGTAAAGGAAGCTAAGCATGCTACCATATTGTTTATACCTACTCAAGTAATTGTACTTTATGTTTATTTCAAAATCTTCAAGAGATAACTACGAGAGGCCATGAAACTAAAATTTTGAAATGCCACTATCAACTTTATCGCAAAACCAGTACGGATATTTAAAAAAAAACTAAACGAATACCGTATCAGAAATCATTGAGCAACATCCCAAATTAGTTCAATTATTTAATTTGAAAAAATCTTGTGTAACAAATTAATTCATCTACATCGCGGGTTAACGTTAATTGCAACAATTAATTGACTATTGAGTCTTACAATCATGCTATAGATTAAATTATTGGTAGTTCAAACACGCATGTTTGTCCTCATCCATAATAAACAATAAGGTTAATGTCGGTGAACGATACGCATTGAACTTGTGTCGGGTACGTCCGCCAGTATTAAAATAATTAGCACTGGACGCCACACCATCGTGTTCTAATTAATTCATTAAAATAGAAATGGTTCGGAAATACTGTTTAATTTTTATTGTGCTGTTACAAATATGTTTGAGTTACAGTGCATATGTAAAGGTGAGTACAGATTCTTGCTATTTTATTTTTAGCATGGTTTCAGGATTAGTGATAGATTAAATTATGGATGAATGTGAATTAAATGGAATTTGAGTAGGTGGCAAGAGCGTGTGTAAATCGTTTTACGTTGTTTCAATGCGGTCAAGATTTTGGTTTTTCTTGTTTCTTTTATTTATTTAAATCTAGGTTGAAATGTGATTTCCATATTTATTTAAACTAGTGGACGCTCAGTGGTCCACATTCGACCATAATTCCTTTAAATAGGAACACATTATTCTTTAAAATAGAAATTAGCTTTCTGTACTCCTCCATATAAACTTTAACTGTGCCAAATTTCATACTCCTCCGTTCGCGTAATTTTCGTAAAAAGACGTACAAAATTTTTGCTTCACCTATTAATAATTAGGGTAAAAGCCGGATAGTTGCCACACTTTTTAACATCACTCTATATCTCCCCGTACAAAAAACAAAAAACTTTATTTGTAAAACTGGCCGATACTTTGGTTTTTTATCTACAAATTTGTGAAAAGTAAAAAACATTTTCTTTAATATTTCCAGAGTATTAGCGATTTTTGCTGACCTCTATATATTGGGACATCTATCCTATTTAAGGGATAATTGCATAATACATACAAATTACGTTTAGGATAGATGCCCGCCGAGAAACAGGACATCTATCCCGCAAAAACTTTGATCGCACTTTGCCTTCCCATGCAATCGCACAGAGACATGCGACTCGGTCAACTTAGTGGTAGTTGGAGAATCTTTCGATATAGATTAATAAAATAGCATGCGATTCATCCGCGAAACTAGAGTAATTACAATCGGGGCAACTATACCCGTGGGACAACTATCCTGGTTTTACCCTATAGTTAGATCATTAGATACCTAAATACATTAATTATTTGAGACATGGTTTAGATCTGGTTTTAACGTCTCTAGGTCAGATGACAGATTGTGTAAACAATAATATTTAGCCGCAACTATTACCCAAGTATTACATTTTTGCATGCCAGACTCAAGCAGATCTATTTTGAGTTTTCTTTATTGATTTTCTTTTTCAAATATGATTGGCTGGGTAAAGTCTTTTCGGATAGCCACATGAAGCTATCTTCAAACATTCCTTGCCGAATCCTCTCATAAATAATTATTGTAGATAGCGTCAAAAGTAAAAACTAGCGTGGCATTTTAGTCGTTTGGTAATCAGTGAGATAGCTGCCGTAGACTCGTGTCGCCGTCGCACAACACACTCATGTTCAATTGTTTTGATAAAAACACGCGTGACGGTGCTATTTATCTTGTACTTATCGAAAAAAATAAGATAAATGTAAATACAATGCCAAATTATTATAAGCAGTGCGACAGTGTTCACTGATCTGACAATTTTTTGAGAAAAACATGGTAAGCTTTGAGTTTTTTTTTTTCAGAATTTCGTACCTAAGATATATTTTTATGAATGTATTGCATAACTATGTCCGTATCACATTTTTGTGTAAACTGTTTATACTGGAATGTTCTAATAACATACTAGGTATTATAGTGCCCAATAAATTATGAAACACGAAAATAACACAGCATCGAATGACACTAAGGTGTTGGTTTACGAAGTGCGTTTATATTTATTATTGTGTCTAGATTTAAAAGAGAAGTGAAGGACTGAATTTCTATATCTGAAACGAAAATAACTAACAATTCTCTGTCAAATAATAGAATAATTCGTATTGGCATTCATATAATGAACTGCTTATTATTGTAAAGAATACTGGGCTTGGACTGGGTAGTCATTCCAATAACAAGGAGTTCAATTAAACAGTCTGTTTGAGCCAAAGATAAATTTCCACAATTAGTGAATTTAACCTAATTGAACATATAATAATTGAAGATAAAATAAGTAATATAGTTTTCCATTATTTTATAGACAAAACGCGTATGCGTGATCGGTGCCGGGATAGCAGGCCTAAGTTCGGCCAGATACTTAAAAGAAGAAGGGATTATTAACTTCACAGTTTTAGAAGCCACGCAATATGTCGGGGGCACCTGGAGATACGACCCTCGAGTCGGTACAGATGAGAATGGCCTACCTTTACACACCAGTATGTACAAACATTTGAGGTATGTACGTATATGTGTATTTTTAAGTCTTCAAGTCGTTTCTGTGTGAATTTTAGAGAATGTGACATATTTCTTCTGGTGCGTTTACGAATAATGTTATAGAAGCCATAATTGTAATAGAATAATTTATTTGACATAATTTTATATATACCTACTTGAACCATATTCATTGCAAATAATGGTAATGACTTCATATTGTTTATCTTCTAATCAAATATTACATAATTGTAGGTGCTTGTAGTGCATTGTTTACTAACTTCTCAACTAAACAAATAGATGGCGTGATATAAAGTTATGTTAACATCTGCTTCTAGAAAGCGGCATTTTTCAAACAACACGTTATAGCATTATCTAATATAGAAAAATAAAACTTGCTGCAGTACATGTAGCTTGGGTTGGACGTGAAAACTGTTTGTTTATTGGGTATTTATTTGTGCTATAAACTCCACTGTATATAGATAGACTACAATTTTAATCAATGATTAAAAGGTTTATTAAAGGCTTTATAATTATATACAGTGGAGTTATTTGAAAAACAAGTACCTATTTAAAATTATTATAAACACTCTTTTTTTGTCAAAAATCCTGTTTCCTTTGTTTTAGAACAAACCTACCGAAACCTACAATGGAACTCAGAGGGTTCCCCTTGCCAGAGTACCTGCCTTCGTACCCTAGTTGGCGTGATTATTACCGCTATCTACAAGCTTATGCGAAACACTTCGACGTACTGAAATATATTAAGGTAGCGGTGCTAAACCATACTTTTGCAGTTAGTTAAAAAGATTTTAGGAGAGCACCGGTGGCCCAGTGGTAACGGCCCCGACTTACGAGTTGTTGGTCTGGATTCGAACCCAGACGGTCCATTATTTTGTGTATTAAATTTCATCACCACTGCTCTCAAAACGGTGAAGGAAAAAAACGTATAGAAACCGGCATGTCCTAGAACCAAAAGAATCGAATACATGTGACATCTACCGAACCGCACAGTGGTAAATAACAGCCCCCGGTGTCCCAGCAGTGGGAATCATCATCATAACCATCATTTCAGCCGAAAGACGTCCACTGCTGGACATAGGCCTCCCCCAAAAGGCGGGTTGGCGATCGCAGTATAGTGGTAAAATGCATAGAGAACGCTGCTGCCTATTTTCTAGTAAGTCCCTTAGTCGCCTTCTACTACACCCACGAGAAGAAATGGGATGGTGCTATTTTTTTACGTTTGGCACCACACGGAACAGCAGTGAGAATATGATAGGCTAATTATGCTAAATAACGCTATGCTAGAAACGCCTGATATTTAAAAAAAAAATTAAAATATCAGGCGTTTCTAACACAAGAATGAAAGTTGAAAGAGACCACCTCTCCCTGAAAAAAGGTCTCTGTAGGTTTAATCAGAGGTGCCACAAAAAAAAAATAGAAATGCAAAATGGCTTAACTTAATAAATTCTTCTCTACAGTTTTTACACAATGTAGTCCAAGTGAGAAGGGTAGGCGACGTGTGGAGGGTCAAACATGAGTACTTGTTAACGAACGAGACGTTTGAAGAGGACTATGATTACGTCATCCTTGGAAATGGACACTTCAGTAAACCTAACATGCCTAATTTTCCTGGTGAAGATCTTTTCAAAGGTAATTTTAGTTTTATTCTTATACAAATAACATGCAGTTCAGACTCTTGACATACTTATAGGTATAGCGTATAATTTAACGATAATGACGATTACGTTGATGATGTAATTATATTGAACCAGCTTTGCCAGCGGCTACGCTCGCGCTAATTTAGAATTTGAACATCAATTCGAGTTGTACTCTGTTTGTAATAATATAATTCAATCATGATTCGAAAGACACGTGGTGCTATCTATTATCATAAGAACGTTATTGTTGTTCTCCTCGGGAACCATTCGGGAATATTATTTTCAGAAAGGTCCACCCTATGTCCGTTTCTGTACACCTGACAATGTATATGCAAAATTTCAGTAAAATCGGTTCAGTGGTTTAGTAGTTAAAAGGTAACAAGCAAACTTAACGACTAACGTAAAACACCAACACTCACCATCAAGCGAGACCAGAAACAAAAAGCCTGTTCTTTTAAAAGCCTCTCGAGTTCGTGATTACTTCATTTGTTCAGATTTGCTCATAGGTTGCCATGATGGATCAGATTAAACAGATTAATTTGATTTTGTATTATTAGAATGCTACCGCATATAGCCCTGTCTTAACTTTCCAGGCGCAATAATTCACAGTCACGACTACAGAACGCCGGACCCGTTCAGAAACCGCCGTGTCCTGGTAGTGGGAGCCGGTCCCTCCGGCATGGACATCGGACTGGACGTGGCAGACGTAGCCAGTCGCCTCATCCACAGCCACCACTCCAGGATCAACTTCACCACGCCGTTCCCCTCACATTACCACAGGAAATATGACATTCAGGAGTTCAATGAGACTGGAGTTATATTCAAAGATGGCAGCTTTGAAGAGATTGATGATGTTATTTATTGCACAGGTTAGTTAATTGTTAGATACTCATTCACACTTATTACGCAAAGTTGAATACAGAACTTCTAAAGTAAGGACAGCAGGCCGACACCAAACCGTTTGAAAACTGATCGTTTGGTATTATTATCCGACTGCGCCGGAAGGTCCCGGACCTCTACAGGCTAAATCAAAAGTCATTTATTCCAACTAGGCTGAGAGTCTGAACTTCTTAAACGTCAACATTACATAAAAGAATCCCCCAAAACGTCCGCCCTTTACAACTACTTAAAACTTCAACCACAATATTACAACACCTATTATGTTTGCATAATTGTTGACTGCCCATTCCGTTACAGCCTCCTATAAATCTACAACACCATGTAGACGTGATGGCAGAACAAACACGTGTAATAATAAATAAAACTTTACCCAAAAAAAAATATTTAATCATCAGTGCTCTCAAAACGGTGAAAGAAAACATCGTGAGGAAACCGGTATGTCCTAAAACCAAAAAAATCAAAGAGATGTGCCATCTACCAACCCGCACTGGGCCTGAATGGTGGATTTCGGCCCACTCCCTCTTACAAAGATTAGGAGGCCTGTAGGCCCAGCAGTGGGAACGTTATAGGCTGATTATGCTTCATCATCATCGTCATCATTTCAGCCGAAAGACGTCCACTGCTGGACATAGGCCTCCGCCAATTCTCATTTCTGGGGGGTTTTGCCATAATCGCCACGCTTGGCAGGCGGCTTGGCGATCGCAGTATGGTGGTAAAATGCATAGAGAACGCTGCTGCCCATTCTCTAGAAGTCCCTTAGTCGCCTTCTACGACACCCACGGGAAGAAATAGGATGGTGCTATTCTTTTTATGTCCGACACCACACGGTACATGGTATACGGTACGTTTATGCTAGCCAAACAATAAACTTTTTACCATTCCACTCCCCAGGTTTCTTATACGACTACCCGTTCCTGGACGAGTCGAGCGGCCTGACCGTGAACCCCAAGAACGTGGAGCCTCTGTACCGGTACATGGTGAACATCAACCAGCCCTCCATGATGCTCATGGGGCTCGTCGTCAGAGCGTGTTTAGCGGTCGCTTTGGATACTCAGGTAAGATCTGTTTTTTTTTTATATGGGTTATTGCGTTCGCACTGGATCAACTTGTGCCGATGTTATGCGGGTAAAGCAATATGTTCATAGTGTCTTGGAACTTTTAGAATATGTTTGTACTTTATGGTAAAATGGAGACACTGTTTATTTAATAATGCCTCGTTCGTTGTTTTTCTTGAATAAAGAAGTTTTTGTGTTGGTGCAACGTTTTCTTTCTTTTGTGGTTTCCAATCCAAAGTAAGAATCGCGCTACTGTTTTGACTCACCACTTCCGCAATCGATTTGGGTTCACCCTAACTAAACCAAATCAACCAGTCGTTATTTACTATTAAACCCAGGGACCTTTCCGAAATTTGTCCCTAGTCAAATTACGCAAACTTGTCAGATGATCGCAAAGTATTCGAAATTTAGAACAGCTGAGCAGCTTAAAAAAAAAAATTGTTTTGTCAGGCACGATACGCCACAGCAATTATCACAGGAAACTTCACGCTGCCGTCTCATGACGAGATGATGCAGGAGTGGCAGAAGAGAGTGGACACTATCCGCTCCAGGGGACAGCCCATGTCCTTTCTCCATATACTTGCTGAAAAGGAGGTGGGTACCAGTATTTATAGCTCTGTAACTAACTAAATTCAGCATGACTTCACTACCCCATCCGTGATAAGAAAGCCTAAAGGAGACCAAAAGTTTTATTTTCTTATTTTTAGCCCAATTAAAAACTGTACAAAGGCGGACTTAATGCCATAAGCATTTTGCGACTCTACACTGCACCTTACATTTTTATTTAGTGAAGCCGGGATCAAAAAGAGGATAGAACGAACTGATTATTCGACCTTACCAAGTCGACTACTCAAGGACTTTCATTTTTAACTAACTATCCTTAAAAAACCGACTTCCATATCTCAACACTGAAAAATAAAATAATAAAATTCCAGGACCAATACTACGCCGAGCTCTCTGAACAGTCAGGCATCGAGCGAGTCCCTCCCGTCATGTTCAAGATCCGCACCCTGGACACAGAGGCCAAGCTGGATAACTTGTACACATACAGAAACTACGAGTACACCGTCATCGATGACCAGACCTTTACCAGGAAATTGGAGGATCCTGCTGTTAGGAGCGGCTTGAATCTATAATATATTGACGTTATTTAAAGGCAAACATTGGCAGTTCCATCTGCGGAACAGCTATATGTTTTGTGTGTGTTACCTTTTGATCCCTCTGACCTTATCTAAATCTGTACCGCATGTAGTTGGCCGGCCTCACGATCTAAGCGGTTATGAAGGCCGGACCTTAAGCGTGCGTTTCCACTGAAGTGGTGCTGAGCGGAGCCGAGACGTGCAGGAATGGGCCAATCATAGACGAGACGAGTGACGCGATGAGGATTTCAACCATTGTGATTCCTGCAAGTCTCCGCTCCGCCCAGCTCCGCTTCAATGGAAATGCACCCTAAGGCTGCTGTTCCACCAGAGATGTGCTATGCTACATTGATAGGTATGCGTTGCATATCCACCACTCATATTCATTGGTCCACATAGCATAGCACTGGGCCCCAATTCTGTATGGTTATAATAATTCCCCGCGGAATCTTACTACGTTCAAACTACGTCAATATCGTGTATTGTAGAAACCAATGTAATGGTAAGGAATCGAAATGTCATATTCTGTATATTCCAAGACAATTTTTCGATATTTATTAGCAGACGTCGTGTGTGATCTAAGGAATTGACGTGGTTTCGAAGTAAGGAATCGTTAAGTGGTCATAGTGAATTAGGGTCTTGGTGGAAACGGGTTCCACTAAGCTATTTTTATTTTTTAAGGAAGAATGCGTGCTATGGTTGGGAACTATGAATGGGCGAGTCATGTAGCTATATGGAGAGCAGAGTACCCACAGTAGGCGCGCGTTTGTCACTGGTTGCGCATTTTAACAGCACATATAGCACGCTCCGCTACACAGCATTAGTGGAAAAAGTCACATAGTTTCGTAGCTTACTTTCACATCATCGCAGCATAGCTGCATAGCATATCTCTAGTGGAAGAGCAACCTTAGAATCATTTAAACTTATGTGATTGTTTTGTGTATGTGCGCATGACCAAAATCAGATCACATGAAACTAGCGCAGGTACAACTGTTCAGATTCAAACATCCATGTAATTGGTAGCCTTAATTTGATATTTGTCTAAATTCTTAAGGCGACTATACAAGTATACATACATAGATCGTTCGGAACTCATTATGTGATCATGACTAATACTACTATGTACGTCATTATTATAGATTTTAGTTATTAACTACATATTAGCAAACAATGAAAGAAAGCAAATCACACAATTTAAAAAATACGACCATACGGCCATAAAGTTGAATTTAAGAAAACGTACAGCCCAAGCAGGGCGTTAATATGGTACATTGAGGTTTAAAAATAGACTACCAAAGTGTACATTTTCCCTACATTCTAATACACTAATAATAAGATACGTGGGACACTCAGAAAGTTTTGCGAAAATAAAAATAAATGTTCTATAAGGAAATATTATAATAAATCTTTTCAAAGTACTCTCCACTAGCCTCTATATAAAGTTTCATGCGTCTGAACTAGTTTTCGAAAGACTTTTTCCAGTCGGCCGCAGACACCTCGTTTACAGCCTGCTCGAACGCTGACAGCACATCTTCCGCCGACGAAAATTATATCCCTTTGAGCTTATTTTTCATTTTCGGGAATAAAAGAAGTCACACGGTGCTAGGTCAGGGCTGTGAGAAGGCCCAGGAGTTTGACTGGCGTGCTGTTCAGGAAATCCCTCGTTTTGAGCGCGGTGTGCTCAGGCGCGTTGTCGAGGTGGAGCAGTAGCCGGCGAAGCCCTGTGTTTGGTCGCTTGTTGCTCACAAAAGAGAAAACTTCTGCCAAGCATTTGGTAGTATACCATTCAGCGTTGATGCTTCTTTGGTTCCGTAAAGGAATTGACACCAAGTAGCTAGACAAAGAGAAAAAGCTCGCGATCAAAATCTCCCCCCCCCCCCCGCTTCTAGATCGCTTCACTTTGGTAGGCGTTGATTCGTTTTAAAACACCCAAACCATCAACTGGCGCTTCGTTTCTGGATCGTATTGATAAATCCAAGACTGTAATGATGTCGTGAACATGCCGAGACGAGCCTGCTTCAAATTTGTTTATTATAATATATCACGGCACCATTCCACCCGGGCCTGCTTCTGAGCATCGGTGAGGTTGTGCGGCACCCAGCGTGAAACTATCCTCCTCACGCGAAGACGCACTTGTAGAATTTCGTGAAGGCTCTCCAATACAACATGCAGTATGTGCTGAATCTCTTGATACGTAACTCGCCTATTGTCGTTTGACGTTTTCTTCCGTAACAGCCGCCAAAGGGCGACCACTTTTTTCTTCATCCCCCAAAGTTAGGCAACCGCGCTTGAATTCGTTATACCAGCGATACACCGTTGCCTTAGAAGGGCGTTCATCTATGAATGCCATTTGAAGTCTATCGAACGATTCGTCCGGTTTCAGGCGACGACACTTGAAATCGTAATAAATCATAGCGCGAAAATGTTCCCGGCGCAGAGCCACTTTTTTACGAGACACGATAATTTAAATTAGCTCGCAATGTGGAGGGAAATTTTGTAATCGAAACGTACCTATTTTTACTTACAAATAATCATATTTTCAAAATAGATTATAACTGGCCAATCTCGTATACAGAAAATCTTTTTTTCACAATACTTTCTGAGTGGCCTGGTATTATTTTGATATTTAAAGGGATGAGGATTGAAAGATATAAGGCATTTCCAACTGTTTATTATTTTAAAATAATTACATCAAAATGTATCTTACAGTTGTTAAGGAATTTTTCACTAAACATAATTTAATATAGAATGATTTAATAATTATTAGTAAAATGCACTTCATTTACAAACAAAAAATGTACAAAAACCAACAAAACTGGAATCAGTAGTTTATTTGTACTTATTCATTAATAATAATTCTTACCTAATTGTTGTTATTGGTAACAGTCAATTTAACGAATATAAACAAAAATACTACATTAATAACTCGGTTTTTATTTAAATTAAATTCTACCTAATATCAATACAGGCAAGATCAATTTTTATTCATCAACAAAATTCACTCTTATCATTCGTGTCATTGGTGAATTTACGTTTTAATAATCTCATTATGATCTTATGTATTAAGATCGATACATTGCTTATTCTTCTTCGGAAGAAGATGTCAAGTTCCTTTCGTGCTCATACACACGAGCGTCAACGTCAGAGGCAACTGCAACTGCTGACGCATTGACGGCGGTTGTCGACGCGTTTGCGGCGGCGGTCGACGAGTTTGCGGCAGTTGTCGTCGACGCGTCAGCGGCGGACGTCGAGCAGTGTCGACGATTGCAGTTGCCTCTGCCATTGACGCGTGCCACCCGCATTGTTGAGCACTTACTCGCTAATTTTATCCAATATAAATATCAATGTAGGTTAAAGGCAAGCGCATATTACTACCGCATTGCGCCGCAGCAAATCGCATTCCAATAGAAAAAACCCGGTGCGGCCCGCCTGGAGTGTCCAAAGGTTCATACAAAATGTACGAAAGCAATGAAAGGGGAGCTTTACGTTGCGGTGCAGCTGCCTAAATGCGCTTCAGCCTTAACATATTCTTCCAGAATGTTCACTCAATTTATATTTCAATAGGACAAGGTTGTTCTTTCCTAGGAGTATACTTTCTCTCGTAGTTCTGTGCGTCAATGATTTTATAGTCGTAATCGCGGTAGTTCAGCAAATCATCTAAACGGTTCCTTCCGTTGAAACGAGCGATTTTGGTCAAAACTGGCGGCGCTGGTGAGACATCAGCTTCTGCAGTCATGTTACCAAAATAGTCATCCTGGAAGAAAAAGCGTTAATCTTAGAAACTTGAGGAGTTTTTAGAAAGGAATTTATCGATATTACACAACAACATCACGCCTTGTTTCCCCTGCCAGGGGTGCAGGTTGCAGGGGCCCCTGGTACACAGGCAACAGAGAGAACACGGGTGGGTTTTAGTCACTAAAAGTCTGACACGCCATCCTGCTCCGCCCAGAGCGGAGGAAGTTATTTGATGAATTCCCACCCTCAAAAAATAAAAAAAACGGTTGGACAGAGGTGTACCTATGGTACACCCGCATTTCGTTGGTTATGTTCAAGTCCCATGTAATAGGGGTCCTATTGCCATCATCCGGGTACAAATCCAGACCCCAGGTTGCTATTGAGAAATTCCAAAAAAATGGGCAGCAGCGATCTCTATGCATTTTTACCACCATACTGCGATCGCCAACCCGCCTGCCAAGCGTGGCGATGATGGCAAAACCCCCCCAAAAATGACAAGCAGCCCTGCAAAACGGCCCCTAGTACCCGGCGGCCCGCCTACCCTTGGCTACGGTAGCAGCCAAGATTACGGTGAGGCAAGGGGTGCTAATAATCTCCGGAAGAGATCGGCTCGTCCGCCAGGACGTCCACTGCTGGACAACAGAGGACGTCTTTCGGCTGAAATGATTATGATTTTGATGACTCAGTTGTAGCACTTACGACCACTAGAATAACAAGGCATCGATATTTTGGAGCGTATATGTGCTCATATACCCTATTTCTAGTCTTTGGCTTCTCTATGAAATAATAAAGTGTTGTCAATCAAGTCAGTCCAAGGTACACGTGCACAGTATATAAGTTTATTTGCAACTTGGAGCAAACTAAATATCCACTGCTGAACGTAGCCCTAAACAAACCACCTCATATTCCTAATCCCAAATATGAATTGACGGATTCTAAAGAAAGAATTAACAAAACTTATTACCATATCGTTAATAACATTGACGTCCACGATCCTCATGCCCAGGTTCTGCTGCGCATACACATGTTCCAGCCAATTCCTCAGCATTGCCTCCTTCGGCGGCAGCTCGAACTTGCCTGCTGCTAGAGCTGCTGCATACTGGCCCTGTTAAACATGGTACTTAAAATATTTGGCTCACAAAGCACGAAAGCAGTGGAAGTTAACTGTTTCGGGATGTCGGGATGATGAAATTAAACTATAACAAAATGATCATCAGGGATACACAGCTGTTCGTCATAATAGCCGCAAACCCATTAATATTACATATTCCCTACAAATTATCCATGACGCAAGACAATACAACACGACGACAAGACAGACGTAGCAGTACTCTCAGTGCATTATTATATTGAACACATAGGTCGCTGTATACCCGCTGCGGAAAGTCCAGAGCGAGTTAGTGAGTGAGTGACTTATGTCTGCACAAGACACTAATATTTTTAACATCAGTCCGAACAAATAAGAATAACACCTGCGTCCACTTTGTTTAAAATCAGAAAATATTTAACTTCATCTTTACATATTTCTGGACCGTAACTTGCTTTCCTTCATCTACACTATCAAGACTACCCAAGCAGCACGCAAGCGTTTTCAACATACATATAACAGCCTATTTAGAACTTAGAGTTCCTTTAGAGACTTACAAGAGTGTCAAAAAATTATTCAATCTGTATTAAGGGATCCGCGAAAGCTTAGGGTATTTAAACAGAATATGAAAACTCCACTATACAGCTTAAGTATTTTGTGACACTTTAATCTGGTTTTATCGTTAAAGCTGTATACAAGCTGTATTTTGCATGTGAACACTTACTTATTACTGCTCTTAGTGTTATTATAGTATCACTTAAGACTTGTTTCTGTACAATGGTGTATGCGAACTCCGTTCTAAAACTTATTTTTATGGCGTAATTGTACACTCTTGTAAATACAGTGGTTTTATGACTTCTGTTTTTGAGGGTGTTTTAACCCTTTTCTTGGCAAAAAAAAAATCTTAAACTACTGTTTTTTTTTTTAATAATCTCTTTTTATTTGAACATAGAATGCAGGGAAAAATAATAAAAAAAATCATAGAGTTTTGTTTCCAGAGATACCTTCCGTATCCAGTGAGATACATTGCCATGTTCGTAAGGAATACCTTAGTACCGTAGTACCTTAGGCGAATGTATCTCACGAGGCACACTGCCAAAAAGAGGTAATAATACAAATGGTAAATAACGTAATTATTTTTAATTAATGAGATCACATATTTGTACTAAACAAGAAATTACTGGTGGTGAAAACTATAAAAACAATTTCTGCCAGGTACTAAGCATAATCTGACTCCGCACTTAGCACATGACACAGTGGTTTGACCTTTGGTACATAGTTTGCACCTGCCTTTTGTCCCAAAAGTCGCGAAATGGCCAAGTTGGTCAATACGAATTTCTGTTGTTGGTCTTGGAGCAACCGGCGCCTTTATTAGTTTTGATGGAGTTGGACCCTTCACATCGTCCGTATGTTTTGTAGTGGTTCTGTGACGTAATAATAAGTTTTTGGCAATGTTGTACCTGAATTTCTTCAAACTCATTATTTTTCCATTACCAATATTTCTCCGGTACAATATCCAACTATTTGTAATACATATATCTAACAGCTGTGATACTAATGGTAGGTACCAGCGATGTCCCTTTAGCTCAGTTCTATAGAGAGCTATTAGCATATCAGCTAAATCAACACCGCCCATGTGGGCGTTATAATGCTTTATAATTTCAGGACATGGCACTGCTGACCTCATCTTTTTCTCCTTGTCGTACCTTTGGATCGTAGTTATAGGGTGGACATCTACATAGCTGCTTGCGGTAGTGACACATTTATTGTCATACCACTTGACGACACACACTTTGTTATTATTGCACACGACTTGCGAATGAGAACCCCTTGGTTTCTTCTTCAGTGCTTTATCGGTGATAAGCTTCTTCTCAGCTCCGCGTAATCTGTTGGCCCTTATAGTTCCAAGTGAAAATATACCCATCTCCTCTCGCAGGTAGTGAATCAATTCGAGGCTCGTAAAAAAGTTATCAAAGTACACTACAGAACACGCTGGATCTGGTATAGTCTTACATAATGCTATCACAACTTTAGCGCCCATTCCGAGAGAAGACTCTACTGGTGAAAAGTCTATTGACCTAAAAGTATCTTCACCACCATAAATAAGAAAATCGTAAACAAAGCCAGTTACACCAGCTCTAACAAAAATCTTGTAACCCCACTTTTTAGGCTTATTTTTGACGTATTGCTTTCGATTACCAGCTTTTTTCCCTTTATAAGGCACCATCATCTCATCTATGCTGAATTTCTTTTCATGAGGTACTTGCAAAAAGTTAGCACGTAGCATATCTGCCAAAGGTCTGATCTTGTAGTAGCGATCTCCATCATCAAGCAAATTGTTATTGAAATGAATGTAACGACGTAATTGTTGAAATTTTTTGAGTGGCATGATATCTGCTATTTGACTGTATCTAAATTCTCGGGACCAATAGTCTGTATACGAAGGCATATCAATTATTCCCATAAGCAGATTTATTCCAACAAAGTCTTTTATGTCTTCAACTGATTCAACGATCTATTAGTTTGTTGAGTAGAATATAAGTTGGTTTGTTCCTTTATGTAGTGTATAATGTCGTCAGTAAAAAAGCTGGAAAAATATTGAAATGGATCCTTGAGACATGCTTCTTCTTGAAAATCATTATTGGCTATTTCTGCTCGATGTCGGAATCGTTGTCCAGTCCATCGAAAATTAAGAGGTTGCACTTTTAGTCTCGCCAGCTGAGGTCGACGTGCTATAATCAATCTTGGTCTAATTGCTCTGGAACGTGTTGATGTTAAGGGAGTCGCTGGAGACCGTGGAGCTGTCGGAGCCGGAGCCTGCTGTGGAGTCGCTACAGATTGCGTCAAATTTTGTGCAGCTATTGGAGTGAGTGGAGACGCTAGCAATGGTGACGCAGTGACCGCTTCTTGGACATCAACTATTTCATCGTCGGATAGCAGGTTGAGATTTTCCATCGACGATGGCAGCGAAGGCACGGGTGATGATTCTTCATCTGCCCTATGTCGAATTGGAAACTGCCGGATTTCATTTTCAGACTCCGTCGACGAATCGTCATTCGATGATTTTCTGCCCGATTTTGGAATAAGCGCACAAAGCTTTCTGCCTCTAGCGAAGGATGGCTGTACTCCACCCTAAGATAAACAAGCTTAATTA